>CM061541.1:273016409-274219693 GCA_030864215.1 Capsicum pubescens | reverse complement strand
AAGATACATAATTAGCTCTCGCTACATTAACGAAAATATATAATTAATTAAATTTTTTGTAATTACTTTATAACGATAGAGATTTATGTAAATATGATAAATTAAGATATATGTTTATGTTCTTTTTTTCTTGTTAATTACCATCATTACCCAAATATTTTTCAAAGTATAAAAAATCTTTTATCTTACGTTTTTTTAAGGAAATTGTAGTAATCAATGTAGTACCCATTGGTATTAAAAAGGTAAGAATCAATAGTAATAATTATTGATAAATAAATATTAAATTATAAAAAATTATGATATTTAATGATATTTATCATATCATGCATTATGCATAGTAGTTACATAAGGTAAGTATCAATAGTAATAATTGTTGGTATTTAAAAGATAAATTTCATTATAAATAAATATTAAAATGTAACAAATCTTGATATTTTATAAGTGCAAATATTTAAATTAAAATAATTATGTTCTCTTATTATATATTTTTTCCATCTCAAAATAATTGACATGTACAGATTTTGATAACTTTTAATAGATAATTAAGTAGAAGTGTGATTTATTAATATATATTTTTGTTAATTCTTTAACCCTTATCTATAAAGAAATTAAAAAACTATAAATAGAAGATGAAGTAAAAATAGTAGGTGGCAATTTAAAGAGGTTATTGAGAAGGTAAAGATTGATTTTGAGGAGAATGAAAAAATGAATAATGTTTAAAATGAAAAAAAGAAAAATAAAATGAGAGAAGATAGAAAACTAAGAAAGGAAACAAAATAAATTTTATTTATGGCCAAGATTTTTGGAGATGACATATACAAAAGTATGCATACAATGAGAAGATAAATATATATATATATATATGTTAATTTATTCTCATTGTGATCTCAGTAACACAAGACATATAGGCAAAAGGCAAGAGGAAGTCCCATAAGCGTGCAGTGCATCTTGTATTTTACTGCTCACCTAATGGCTATTCTTCCTAATGTTTACATATGTTCATGGTGCGACCTAATGGATTTTCTTCCTAATGTTTACATATGTTCATGGTGTCAGGGTTTGGTCAAGCAAAAGCTTTCCACTCCTCCTGGGAATGTGCTGGGAGAGAAAAAGAAGGTGACAGGAGTTGAGCAAAAGCCTTCCACTTCTCCGGGGAGTATGCTGGGAGAGGCGAAGAAGAGGACCGTGGTCATGCAAAATACTTCCACTACTTCAGGGAGTAACGAGAGTGATGCAAAGAAGGCGATTTTGGTCAAGCAAAAGCTTTCCACTCCTCCTGTGAATGTGAATATGCTAGAAGAGGGAAAGAAGATAAATGAGGTCTATCAAAAGCCTTCAGCACCTCAGGAGAGTGTACTCAAAGATGAAAAGGAGGTCACTATGGTTGAGCAAAAACCTTCTTCTCCTCCAGGTTGCATGGAGGGAGGGATAGATGAGGTGACTGTGGTTGAGCAAAAGTCTTCAGCTTCTCTGGTGAGTATGCTAGGAGAGAGAGAAAATGTGATTGTGGTTGAGCAAAAGCTTTCTACTCCCCCAGGGAGTATGCTGGTAGAGGGAAAGAAAGAGGCCGTGGTCAATCAAAAGCCATCTGCTCCTCCAGGGAGTATGCTAGGACAGGGAAAGAAGTTGAATGTGGTCGATCGAAGGCCTTCTCCCAAGGTTCACTCTCTTGAACCCTCTGAAATAAAAAAGAAAAAGATACTGCTTCCACCAAAGAGTGTTCACTCTCTGAAAGTGAAAGCATCACCAAAGTTTTCATCCCATTTACAATCACGTCCGTTGTCTAATGAAGAAGATAAAAAAGAAGTATTTAAGCCAGCAGACAGTGCATTGGGTGAATACACCTCTAGCAGCAAAAAGCTGTTGCACATAGCAGAAGCAGAAACTGTTGGGAAAAATCAGAAAAAGACATTGAGAAAAGGTAAAACAAGTGTTTCTAATGATAATAATTCTTCGGCACTGAAACTGAAGTTCAGGAGGGGCAAGATAGTTGATCTCCAGCAAACCATCCCTATCTCTGGAAAAATTGTTTTGAGGCATCAGGATGTGCAAGAAAAGAAAGATGTGCAGGGTTTGTTGAATAATGTGATTGAAGAGACGGCGAGTAAGCTTGTTGAAACCGGGAAGAGCAAGGTTAAAGCTTTGGTGGGAGCTTTTGAGACAGTGATTTCCCTCCACAATAAACCTTCTACTGTCGCAGTTTCTAGATTAACTAACAGAATTTTATAACAAATAGGAGCAATTGCAAATATAGTGGTTGATATAGCTTTTCTGACCTGGTTTACATATGTTTAGTTCTTTACTGTTCTTAATGGAATGCTGCTATTGGTTTCTGTTTTTCCATTTAAGAATTTTAGTTCTGGTTATCTTTATCTGCCCTTTGATTGAGTGGGTTTCTCCAACTCTGAATCATTTCTTGCATGAAGGGGAGGGTGATCTGTAAAAACCGCGAAACTCTGATTTTCATCGCCTAGGTGGATCGTCCATCTTATACTATATTTAGTATCTCAAACCTCTCCTGTTCCTTTTCTCTTTTGTAGAACCTGTATTCCATCTTTCCTTGCTCGTGATAGCACCTAGGGAATAGTCATTACAAATTAAGAAGAGGAAAGAGGAGGACTGGGAAATCCATGCTGGACATATTGTTTTTACCATATATATCTATATTCTTCTGTACTAAAATATATGGGACTAAAAGATATAGATAGATATAGAAGATGTGTGGATTGAAAGAGTTTCTTTGAATATAAGAGTATGAAATGTATCTCGTTTCCATGCTAAAAAGGATGTGTTTTGGATTGATCAAATTGCTTTTGGGGACGGGGAAGAGGAAGGCTGGCAAATTGGTGCCCTCTTTGCATATCTGAATCACGGTGTCCAATTGAAAACCCTCATATGAAGGCACGGATCGTAAAAATGAATTGTATCTCATGTCCATACTAATAAATAGGTGTTTAGGTTTGATCAAGTTTGTTGAGATGAAGTTTATGTGATTAATGTCAAGCATGGGCTAACTTCCCAAGAAGTGCTAGACAACATGAAAATTGCA
The DNA here is from genome assembly GCA_030864215.1 of Capsicum pubescens. Classification (NCBI taxonomy): domain Eukaryota; kingdom Viridiplantae; phylum Streptophyta; class Magnoliopsida; order Solanales; family Solanaceae; genus Capsicum; species Capsicum pubescens. The sequence continues at coordinate 274,216,644 of CM061541.1, read as the reverse complement.
AAAAAATTTGTAGGTTTCAGTTGGAGAAGGTAATATAGTGGGTTCCACTTAGAAAGTGGCTAGGTTTCTTGTATATTTGCCATAAGAGTTGCAGAGAATCCACACATATTTGTTTGAGGGAAAAGATTTAGCTGATTCCCGTGATTTAGCTAGCTACAAAATTCTTAAGTAGCCGATTCTTTATTTGGCTTTTCATAATTACTCTGAGCTATTCTTAAGTAGCCAACACAATATGTTGTTTTTGACTACAACATATTTGACTCTTCATCACGCCTTTGAGCTACTTTGTCTTGTTAGTGTCAGAGTCGTCGTCGCGCACCTCGACTAATTACACAGGGTATATCTGTTGCCTTCCACCAGCACAGGTACTATTAGTTATACATGTCAATAGTGTAAAGTTTGTTCGCGCTATCGCGGTAACTCAACTTGTTAAGTTAGTGACAAAGTCAGGATTTTCACGAATACAACTTAGTATCTTGTGGCTTAATGTATGATTGAGTGTCAGAGTCGTCGCACCTCGACTAAGTACACGGGGTATATCTGTTACCTTCCACCAGCATAGGTACTATTAGTTATACACGTCAATAGTGTAAAGTTTGTTCGCGCCATCACGGTAACTTAACTTGTTAAGTTAGTGACGGAGTCAGAATTTTCACTAAGAGGTTCAGAATATGAAAAGTAGTTCGTACAACATAATATCTTGTGGCTTAATGTATTTCAAGATTTTGATAGTATGCATATCTGTCTACTTTGTCTTGTTAGTGTCAGAGTCGTCGCACCTCGACTAAGTACACAGGGTATATCTGTTACCTTCCACCAGTACAGGTACTATTTAATCTATTTTCTAGTTTTCAAGTCTAATGCATGCATGCAAGTTGACCATTCACTAACAATTTAAGTTATATATATCGAGAGTGTAAAGATTTTTTCGTACAATCACAGTAACTTGGTAATTCGGTGGCGAATTTAGAATTTTCATTAAGAGGTTCAAAATATGAAAAATAAGCACATAAAGGAGCCAGAGGAGATCTAACTTTTAACTTATGTAATACTACCCTTCATGAAGATTTTGGTAGTTTGCATATGCATGTCTACTTTGTCTTGTTAGTGTCAGAGTAGTCGTCGCACCTCGACTAATTACACAGGGTATATCTGTTACCTTCCACCAGCACAGGTACTATTAGTTATACATGTCAATAGTGTAAAGTTTGTTCGCGCCATCACGGTAACTTAACTTGTTAAGTCAGTGACGGAGTCAGGATTTTCACTAAGAGGTTCAAAATATGAAAAGTAGTGCGTACAACTTAATATCTTGTGGCTAAATGTATTTCAAGATTTTGGTAGCATGCATATCTGTCTACTTTGTCTTGTTAGTGTCAGAGTCGTCGTCGCACACCTCGACTAATTACACAGGGTATATCTGTTACCTTTCACCAGCACAGGTACTATTTAATCTATTTTCTAGCTTTCAAAGTATATAATGCAATTTGACCGTTCGTTCTCTAAGAATTCAAGTTATGAAGGGAGCCTTGGAGTAACTGGTAAAGTTGCTGCCATGTGACCAGGAGATCACGGGTTCAAGCCTTGGAAACAGCCTCTGCCAGAAATGCAGAGTAAGGCTGCGTACAATACACCCTTGTGGTGGGCCCTTCCCCAGACCCTGCGCATATAAGTTATACATATTGAGAGTGTATGTGTAAATATTTTTCATACAAACCACAGCAACTTGTTAATTTAGTGGCGAACGACGTATCTTACAATTAATAAGAAAAAAGATAAAAGAGACAGCAGAAGAAGCTTGAATTACAAATTCCACTCTGCTGGAACACAACTACATTGAAACAACACCTGATATCATTGTTCATATACGACAGATTATACAACGTCTAGCCCAACAAAGAAAGTGTTAAGAGGAATAAAGGAAGCGCATTCTGTCACATTGGATATGAAATGCCAACGCAGTGCCGTGAAACATCCTTAAAGAACTATCGTGGCTGTAATAACCAGAGTTCAGGAAAAACTTCCATTCAGTAGTTGAATGTAGCAAGCCATCTAATATACTTGAGCAAAACTAGAATGATAAATCATTCACTATCACACTATATCGAGTTCACTAACCTGAACAACATAAGTGCTTGTGTTTTTTCATGGGAAATTGTCCTGATGTATAGAAACCGCAAGCTTGTTACAGATGTCGTGGCTATCATTGACCAAGAAATACATGTCAACCATGTCGGGATCAACTGCCTTATCTTCCACTAAGGTGAAGGGAGTGCCCTTCTTCAAGTGTGAATATTATTAACATCTTCTTTCTTTTGTAATTTATCAATATGATTCAAGTTAGAGTTTTTTTAACGTGTTAAGAGTAAAACTATATGTCAAAATGACCAGGTCGGATCTTAGGTCACAAAGGACCGGAGGCGAAGAGCGGCTAACCTGATCTTTGACATGTATTTCCTTGTAAGTATACTTGGAATTCCAATGTTTCACGTAGCAAGGTTATGAATGTTTGCAGTATGCTAGCTGTTAATGCCACTCTGCAGGAACACATCTACATTGAAATAACATCTCATACCACTGCTAATATACATGTCGAACAGCCTAAATATTTCTTACTTTTGTATAACGGAAGGCAACAATACAATGAGAAATGAATATCTTTAGAAGACAGATTACACAAAAAAGAAAGTTCTTAAGGAAAAATTGAAGCTTATTGTATCACATTGGATATGAAATGTCAAAGCATTGCTGTGAAACATACTGAAAAGGGAGAACATAGTTGACACAGCAAACTGCAATCAATAATCCACATAGACTAGATTAATCAAAAGAGATATAAGAGAGAAGCTTCAATGACCAATTGATCCAACTCCATTCAAAAAAACTTTCCAGTTTGGATGTTGGATTAAATCCTTTTAACTCCTCTGAAAATGTTGTTATTCACCCCTCGGGAGGGAGTTAAACAATGCAATGTAACTACCCAATAAAAATCCTTCTTTGGAACAACCGCAACTGTAACAACCAAGAGTCCAGGAGAAACTTTCATTCACTAGTTGGATGTAGCAAGCCATCTAAATATGCCTAACTGAAACTGGAATGATAAAAAATCCGCAATCAGAATTTATCAAGCTAACTAACATGTACGACGTAAGTGCTTGTTATAGATGTGATGGCAATCACTGACCAGAACTACATGTCAACATTCAAATTAGTCTCTCATTCATTAGTATAAGCCAACCGTCGAGGGATTAGTTGCCGTGGCTTTCACTAGGTTCAAGGGAGTGCCCTTCTCCCAGCATGAATATTGTAAACATCTACTTTCTTTTGTAGTTGATCTATTATGATTCGGGGTAAGTTTTGTTGACATGTTAAGAGTGATTACTATATGTCAAAATATTTGCTAGGTGCAACTTTTCCCTTGATACTCTTTGAAATAAAATGATCAGGCTTGGAACTTAGTGCATAAAGAACAGGAATTATAGAGGGGCTAACCTGAACTTCGACATGAATTTCATCGGCAGTATGCTTGGAATCCAGATGTTTCACGTAGCAAGGTTCTGGGCGAAATGGAGTGTGCTTGATGTTAATGCCACTCTGCTGGAACACAACTACATTGAAACAACATCTGAAATCTTTGCTCATATACAGGTCTATTAGTCAAAATATTTCACATTTTTGTTATAATTGAAGGTAATAATAGAACGAGAAATGAATTTATTCAGAACACGACAAAGAAGGTGCTAGAGAAATAAAGGAAGCGTATTCTATCACATTGGATATGAAATGCCAACACAGTGCTGTGAAACATAAAGAAACCATAATTGCAATTTCAGTTGTCACACATGGACTGGCATCAGCCACGAACTACATATCTTACAATTAATAAGAAAAAAGATAAAAGAGATAGCAGAAAAAGCTTGAAATACAAATTCAACTCTCAAGTTAGAACAACAAATTTAACTCAAACCAATCGATCCAATGAGTTGTATATCAAACTTGCAAGTTGACAACCAAATTGATCCAACACCATTCACATCACATAAACCTTCCGAATTGCATATCAAAAAACAGCAAGTTGAAAACACCATCAAATTCAAAATCATCAAAACAAAAGCCAACTCTATATTACATTAGCTATATATTGTTCACTTTAGGTAGACATCAAAACTAGGAATTGTTTTCAAAGACTCTTAGATGCCGAGCCGATATCGCCCTTGCCTAAATCAGCCTTGCGAGCCGCGAGGCAACAGATCCTGGTCAATATTGGATGGGCCATCTCCACTAGCAAATGTAACATTCTCCAAAAGCTTGCTCAGCTCCGCATCATTCCTCACAGCCAATTGAATGTTCCTCGGCACTATACGTTTCTTCTTGCTATCCTTTGCTGCATTTCCAGCCAACTCCAACACCTAGATTAAGAAATTATAAAGAATTTAGACTCAAAAATTGTACAAGCTTTTTCACATCAAAGAATCCAACTCCAGCAACACAATCACCAGTTAATCAATAACATTAAACTAGATAAATCTCTAAACACCATTACCAACTCTTCAATTCTTTGTCGCAGTCCATCACTAAATATGATAATCCAACCATCAATACAAATTAATCAGACAATACCAATTCTCCAAGTATTAAACAACTAACAAAGCTCCTACACAACAATGAACACAGTTTGTGAACAAAAAGAATCACCATTGCATACATCCATAACAAAACATAAAACTGACAAATAGATGAATTCTGAAGTCCAACACAACAACAACAACAACAAACCCAGTATATTCCCACCTAGTGGGGTCTGGGGAGGGTAGAATGTACGCAGTCCATACCACTACCTCTAAAGAAGTAGAGAGGTTGTTTCCGATAGACCCCCGGATCAAGACACAGGACAATATACAAAAATATTCAAAGCATGAAACATGATAAAACAAATATAGATACAACATCGACAAAAGTAATGTACAATACCAAACAAAAGACACCAAAACCCTCCTAACTACGGACTACGATTCTTCCACCCGCCTTATCCCTCTATCCTAGTGTTTTTCCCCAAAACCTTCCTATCCAGGGTCATGTCATCAGTGAGACGTAACTACTCCATGTCACGTCTTATCACTTCTCTCCAGTATTTCTTCGGTCTACCCCTACCCCGCTTGAAACCATCTAACGCTAGTCTCTCACACCTACGAACTGGGGCATCCGTGCCCCTCCTCATGACATGACCAAACCATCTCAACCTCACTTCCCGCATTTTTTCCTCCACCGATACCACTCCCACCTTCTCCCGAATAATCTCATTCCTAACCCTGTCAGCCCTTGTAAGACCACACATCCAACGCAACATCCTTATTTCCGCCACCTTCAACTTTTCGATATGGGACGTCTTAACTGGCCAACACTCCGCTCCGTACAACATAGCCGGCCGGACTGCAACTCTATAGAATTTGCCTTTTAAGCTTGGGAGGCACCTTCTTATCGCATAAAATCCCCGAAGCGAGCCTCCATTTCATCCAACCTGCCCCAATACGGTGCGAGACATCCTCATCTATCTCTCCATTTCCCTGGATCGTAGACCCAAGATACTTAAAACTATCCCTCTTGCAAACTGCCTAAGAGTCTAACTTCACCACCACCTCCTCCTCTTGCCTCGAGTCACTAAACTTGCACTCCAAATACTCCGTCTTGGTCCTACTCAATCTGAAATCATTAGGCTCCAGAGTTTGTCTCCAAACCTCCAGCTTATCATTAACACCTTGCCGCGACTCATCAATCAAAACTACATCATCCGCAAAAAGCATACACCAAGGCACCTCGCCTTGTAAACTCCGCGTCAGCACATCCATCACCATGGCAAATAAAGAACGAACTAAGAGCTGATCCCTGATACAACCCTGTCAAGACCGAAAAGTGCTCAGAATCTCCTCCCACCGTCCTTACTCGAGTCTTCGCCCCCTCATACATATCCTTAATCGCTCTAATGTACGCCACAGGAACCCCCCTCGCCTCCAAGCATCTCCAAAAAACCTCCCTAGGGACCTTGTCATACGGCTTTTCCAAGTCAATAAACACCATGTGAAGATCTCTCTTCCTCTCTCTATACTGCTCTACCAGTTTCCGCACAAGGTGAATTGCCTCAGTCGTCGAGCGACCAGGCATAAAAACAAATTAATTACTGCAACAGCTCCAAATTTATGTAGCACAATTTCCTAGTTAATTTGCTTCAGAAAGAACCACATATACAAAATAAATGCAACTTTAAACTTCTTATTTCTACACTTAATAAGAAGCTATTTTAGCTACACAAATGCCATAAATGTCAATCAGAGTGTTATGTTATAATATGTTTAAAATCACAAATATCAAAAGTACTCGTTCTTTCTTAAACTTATACCATATTCAAATCATCTCACATAAATTGAAGTAAATTTAAATCCAATTGACCAAATCAAGTAAAAATAATAATAGAAATTAAAGTAAATTCTGAATTCAATGAACCAAGTAAAGTAAACCAATCACTTAAATGAAGTCAACTTAAATTCAATCGACCAAATCTACTAAAACAAAAGTCACATAGATTGAAGTAAACTTGCATTTAATCGACCAAATCAAGTAAAACAATTGCAGAAATGAAGTAAATTGGGTTTAATCGTCCAAATTAAGTAAAAAATCACAAAAATTACCTCGGCGGCGAGATATTCAAGGACTGCAGATAGATACACAGGTGCACCAGCGCCAACACGTTCGGCATACTTACCCTTCTTCAGCCAGCGCGCAACCCTATCAACGGGGAATTGGAGACCCGCCTTTGCGGATCAAGACACCGATTTCGATGCCTTTTTTTTCCCGCTACCAATGCCACTGTTGCTTGATCCATCAGTTGAACTCATTTTTTTCCCAACAAAAGGAAAAACCCTAAATAGTTCTTGATTTGTGTGTTGTTATTTTTGTGCAAATGGTAAAAGAGGGAGCATGGATTGTATTTATAGGAGTAAATGATGTGCGTTGATAGGTGGAAGTGATAGGCACAAGGATCGCCAGCGTGGAAGTGGGCTTACATTGTTTTGAGTATTGCGCGGGATATTAAATAGAAAAGTGAATGGCGCTCTTTTGTAATTTTGTAGTTTCAAATTAATATGTGTTTGGGGTATTACTAGCTATGGTGTTGCGTAGTTTTTTTCCCTGTTGACTTAAAATGACGGGCTTTGAACTTGGTTAAAATGACTGACTCTAAACTTGGTCTATAACAAGCTCGTCGTTTTCCCCATCATAACAACTCCTCATAAGAAACCATCAGCACTTATGTAGAATATATGTAGAATATGTGTGATAACTTGATAAACTCCAATAGTGAAAAATGATTTCTCATTCAGTTAGTGACCGATAAATTGTTGAAGCTCAATTCAACAAATAAATGGAAGTTCTTTCACAACTCGGAATTATTATAGTTGTGGCAATTCCGAAAAAGCATCCTCCGTTTGGGTGTTATATTGAATCCTTTGGCACCCCCACCCTCCGAAATGTCATTGGCCCCCGAAAGTAGTTCAAGGATTCAATCTTACATCCCATTGAAGATCCTTCCTTTAGAACTATCGCAACTGTAATAACCAAAGTTCAGGAGAAACTTCCATTCAGTAGTTGAATGTAGGAAGCCATCTAATATACCTAACCAAAACTAGAATGATAAATCATTCACTATCGGAATTTATCAAGTTAACTAACATGTATGACGTAAGTGCTTGATGTAAGCCAACCGTTGAGGGATTAGTTGCCTTGGCTTTCACTATGTTAAAGGGAGTGCCTTTCTCCCAGCATGAATATTGTTAACATCTTCTTTCTTTTGTAGTTTATCTATTATGATTCGGGATAAGTTTTGTTAACATGTTAAGAGTGATTACTATATGTCAAAATATTTGTTAGGTGTAACTTTTCCCTTGATACTCTCTGAAATAAAATGATCAGGCTTGGAACTTAGTGCATAACGAACAGGAATTATAGAGGGGCTAACCTGAACTTCGACATGAATTTCATCGGCAGCATGCTTGGAATCCAGATGTTTCAAGTAGCAAGGTTCTGAGTGAAATGGAGCGTGCTTGATGTTAATGCCACTCTGCTGGAACACAACTACATTGAAACAACATCTGAAATCTTTGCTCATATACACGTCTATTAGTCAAAATATTTCACATTTTTGTTATAATTCAAGGTGTAATAATAGAACGAGAAATGAATTTATTCAGAACACAACAGATTATACTACTTCTAGCCCAACAAAGAAAGTGTTGGAGGAATAAAGGAAGCGTATTCTGTCACATTGGATATGAAATGGCAATGCATTGATGTGAAACATACTTAAAGAAATCATAATTGCAATTTTAATTGTCACAGCAAACTGCAATCCATAATCCACAGAGACTAGATTAATCAAAAGAGAGAAGCTTCAATGACAAAAACTTTCCATTTTGTGTATCAGACTGCAACATGACAGCCAAATTGATCCAATTCCATTCACATTGGGAGGGGTAATAGTGCTTTATCCCTTGCATAAAAAGTTTGATGTCCAATTCTATCTAGTCTCGATTATTTTGATGAATATATCTAAGTGTGAATTTCCGACCGCATTGAGATTTTCATTATAATGTGGGATTTTCAATCGCGTTGAGAATTCCAATATAAATATGGATTTCAGACTGCGTTAAGAATTTCATTATAAAGGTGTAAATTTGGTGCGAATTTTTAATTTGGTGTCTAACTCTATCTTCATTGTTTTGATAGGAGAAAAGCATTGAAAAAAGTTTTAAATTTTACGCGAATTATTACTCGGATGTCCAACTCTATCTGGTCTCAATTATTTTGGTACGAGGAAAGCATTGAAAAACAATCTAAATTTGGAGCGAATTATTACTTTATTGTTCAACTCTATCCAGTCCCAACTGTTTTGATATGAGAAAAGGTTTAAATTTGTTGCAAATTATTATTTTTTGGTGTTCAATTCTATCTAGTCTCAATTATTTTAATATGAGAAAAGCATTGAAAAAAGGATCTAAATTAGGCGTCAATTATTACTTTAACGTCCAACTAACTTTATCCGGTCACAATTGTTTTGATATGAGAAAAGCATTGAAAAAAGATTTATATTTAGCGCGAATTGTTACTTTGATATTCAACTCTATCTAGTCTGAACTGTTTTGATGAGTATACTTTAAGTATGGATTTCTGTGAGCGTTGAGAATTTCATTATAAATGCGATTTTTTGACCGCGTGGAGAATTTTACTATAAATGTGAATTTTCGACCGCATTGAGGATTTCATTATAAAGGTCAAAATTTGACGTGAATTATTATTTCGGTGATCAAATCTATCTAATCTCGGTTGTTTTGATACGAGAAAAGCATTGAAAAAAGGTCTTAATTTGACGCGAATTGTTACTCTGATGTCCAGCTCTATCTAGTCTCGATTGTTTTGATATGACAAAAGCATTGAAAAAAGATCTAAATTCGGTGCGAATTATTACTTGGGTGTCTAGCTCTATCTAGTCTCGATTATTTGGATATGAGAAGAGTAGTAAAAAAAAGTCTAAATTTCGGCCGGCTTATTACTTTGATGTCCATCTATATCTAATCTCGATTCTTTTGATATGAGAAAAGCATTTAAAAAAGGTCTAAATTTGGCGTGGCTTATTACTTTGATGTCCAGCTCTATCTAGTCTCGATTATTTTGATATGAGAAAAGCATTGAAAAAAGGTCTAAATTTCGCGCTAATTATTACTTTGGTGTCCAACTCTATCTAGTCTTGATTGTTTTGATATGAGAAAAGTGTTGAAAAAAGGTCTAAATTTGGCGCGAATTATTACTTTGGTGTCCAACTCTATCAAGTCTCGATTGTTTTGATACGAGAAAAGCATTGAAAACAGATCAAAATTTGGCGCGGATTGTTACTTTGGTATTCAATTCTTCTAGTCTCGATTGTTTTGATATGAGAAAAGCATTAAAAAAAGGTTGGCGTTGAGATTTCATTATATATGTGAATTTTCGACCGCATTGAGAATTTCATTATAAATGTGGACTTTTCGACCGCATTGAGAATTTCATGGTCGGTTGACAGTATCGATAGGAGATTTAATTAGAACCACTCACACTAAATAAATCACAAATCAAAATGGGCCAACATTGTTTTGAGTATCGCGCGGGGGATTAATTTTTTAATCAGGAAAAGTAAATGGCGCTTTTTCTTTTTGTAATTTCCTTAATTTGTCTATTGTAGTAACTAATCCTCAGATAAAATAATAATACCATGTTTACGATAGATTTAATAGGTTGATATTTTCGTATGGTATTCTGATATCGCTATTTAATTTATACCCAAATTTTAATTTTGTTGCATATAAACCACTTTGAAACAACTTAAAATATATAGAGTTACATATAGATGAATTTTATGACAAAATTTAATTTCAAACATCGCATATTTAAAATTATTTCAAAATTGGTAAAGTGCTTATTTAAGAAATTTAGTTAATATAAAATCAGCTCTAAAATTTAAAAATATTTAATACTTATTTCTTTTTTTTTCCTGCTTTTTGGAATCCAATTAATTTTCATTCCAAATTTAAAATCTAATTTCAAAAATCCCATATCTAAAATTATTCCAAAGTTGATAAAGTGTTTATTTAAGAAATTTAGTTAATATAAAATCAGCTTCAAAATTTAAAAATATTTAATATTTATCAACTAATGTCCTTTTGCTTTCGGAATCCAATTAATTTTCATCCCAAATTTAAAATCTAATTTCAAACATAATATATTTAAAATTATTTCAAAATTGGTGCATTGCTTTTTTTTAAAAAAAATAGTTAATATAAATCAACTTCAAAATTTAAAAATATTTAATGCTTATCAACTAATGACTTCTCCCTCTTTTTTTCTGCTTTTCGAATCCAATTAATTTTCATCCCAAATTTAAAAGGTCAATTTAATTTTTTTTCTTCCTCCCACTTGTACTTATCCATGTTGAAGATTTTTTATTTTAATAAAAAAATTAAACTAAAAAGGGAAAAAATTAAATTTATCATGACAAAGATAATTTTGAACTTTGGTGCTCTCTTTTCTCCCCTTGGTTATGTCATTTTATGGTTTATTCGTTAAGTTATTGATTTATGAGATTATTTAACGATGGAAAATAATAGAACGTATTCAAATATTCTACTTTTTTAAGTAGGTTTATCCTTTAAATTCTTGATTTGTGAGTTTAAGTAACGACAGGAAATGATACAATCTATCCAAACATTGTATTTATTAAAACTATACAGTACGATACATACAATACAATAATATATATTACAATACGATATATTATGAAACAATACGTAATACGTAACAACCATCCAAACAGAGCAATTCAATAGTGTACGAGTATTGTTGGACGGAGGGGATAATAAGTAAATGTAAAATGAGAAAAAAAGTATTAGAAAACAACGTGATCCCACCAAATCGATCGTTGCATAAAATAGGACTTTTCCTCGTTACCTAACAACAGGGCCGAACCTAGGTTCAAATTGGTGGTGCTCCGGCACCAGTTATACTCGATGCATAATAGGTATAAAAATTGATATAAGATGGAAAAAAGCACCCTCGAAATCAAAAAGATAGTTGGGTGCTTTGATTTTCATGCGGAATTTTACAACTTTGGATGTCAATACATATGTTTCAACCTCCCGACAGTAGCGGACCCAGAATTTAAGGATCGTGGGTGCTTGGAAGATTCAAACACATATATTAACAACCAAAGTTTTAAGGTTTCGCCCGGAAATCAAAACATTCGGCTATCTTCTTGATTTCGTGGGTGCTTTTTTTTCATTTTATACCAATTTTTGTATATTTCTTACATAATTATACCTATTCTGTATCGGGTTTAACGAGTGTCGGAGCACCATATTTTTTAACCTAAGTCCGCTCCTGCCTCCCGCGCACCCACGACGCCTAAATCCTGGGTCCTCACCATGCCTTCTTTCTTATGAAAATATCAACCTCGTTGACGAATCTATGAAATGCTATACCTGAAAACCTTTTAGGAAACTGACTATCGAAAAGATTCTTTAAGGCTATACCGAGTAAAACCCGAGTGATATCACCCGCATGCAGGTGGCAAATGAAACTTAACGATACAATACAATAAAATTTAAGTAACAGTAAAAACAAACATGATATTTAAACTAACAATACAACAACATGGTTGTTATGTTCGGATCGAATAAGCAATACCACAAAGCAAAAGAAAATAAGAAGAAGACACACAGATTTACATGAAAATCCTTGACGGAAAAATCACGAGCAGAGGCGGAGGAATTCACTGTCACGCCCCAAATCCCATTGGAGCGGACTGGCACCCGTAGCCGAGGAGGCCCGGGAGAACCCGTTCATAACCTATACTTTCACATTTACATTACTTATGAAAATTAGAAATTTGGGCAGCACTTCGTTGTAAATAGAATAAAACAGTACCTGTATCAGCCCAGCAGACACGCATATATATATATAAACAGTAATTGGCCGTCAGAGCCATCACGTCTATCAACCAAACACTCCTATGGTTGTACAATATGTCTACAAAAGCCTCTACATAGATACACAACTGAGTTAGGGTCGGGACAAACTCCCGCCCACAAAAGACTTTTATACAAATACCAAAAATACATATAGAAACGACTTGGGATGCCCCGAAACAACTGGAGCTCACCACTATCAACAGAATGTCCTGGCTCTTACTGCGTAGGTGTACGACCTGAAGTACCTGTTCCTGCAGGCATGAATACAGGTCCCCCGTGAGGGACGTCAGTACGGAAATATGTACTGAGTATGTAAGGCAGTGAGTATCAAGATGAGATACAAAAGATCAACAGAACCCAGATACCTGTGAATAAACAGTATGAGTAGACCACACTTAAAAGAGCTGATGGGATACCTGCACATTACTTTCATATCATTACTTTCCGTATTCCTTATCAATACATAACATATGTCATACAATGGCCAACTGATCAGTGGTACTAATACAATACATCAGGGACCACCCCTGGAATAGCATATATACATTATCTTTATAATACAATGGCCAACTGATCAGTGGTACTAATACAATACATCATATCAATAATTTAAAATAAAGACATTCCATTTCTTACTTCAATTAATCTTTGAGATTGGTTACTTTGTGGTCACACCTTATGGAACTTGAAATCATGATACCTCAATAGGAAAAATATGTAAATAGGTAATCAATATCATGAAAATGAAGTAGAGAATCATGGATACCTCATTAAACCATTTCGGAGTCAACAATAGTATATGGACATTTTTTTGACTAGCCGGACATCTTAAAAGTGAAAACAAGTTCAATTGGTAGTGTCGAAGATCATATGATGTTATTATGTGTCATGTGTCGTAGGAAAATGTTGGAAGCTTACTTGAGAGTGTCATGGGTCATTATTCATGCCAAAGATTAGATAGAGTATGTCTTACATACCTTGATATAACCACTTCAATACAAGTCCAACTTGACTTCCCGTACGCTTCGAACACTTATCTACAATAAGTCATTTGTGGCAAACTAGTATTAGCAACCAAACCTTACCATTTAGGTATTAACTTCACCAAATAATGTATAGAAAGTAATCCTTTAACTCATCAATAAGAGTGCTACATACATCCTCTTATACTCTTATTACATTCACATATCATGCATTTTCATGCAATATCCCTCAACATCACTCTTAGCCTTTATTTCCCCTCTTAATCACCATCCAATACCAACATGATCACTAGGCATACATAACCACTAATATAATGATATATCACCACAATTCATCCTCCATAATCCAATACAACAACTTCCATAATTTACTACTAACAATTTATACAAAACAATTCATAACTATGTTTCTAGTTATCTTCCAACATCAAGACAATACTCATAATCCCTTATCAATACTTATTCATGGATAAGAATCAAGAATAAACAGTATTCATACCTTAACAATGAACTCTTGTATTTAGAATCCTCCTTACATAACCATGGGGTGCTTCTCGAAGCTTTCAAGATGGTGAACACAACTACGGAACCAATTCGAATTTTCTACGGTTGAATCACAAAATATTTGAAGTTGAAATTAGGCTAGGGTTTCACCTTCTCTTAATAATTGGATGATATATGATATATATGAGGCTAAGTGTATGTTTATAAATACCAATTTTTCGTCCAAGAGGTAATAGAAAATGACCATTTTGCCCTAAAAATTTAAATAAATCCGAATCTGTCCCCAGTGGACAGTTTTGACAGGCTGAAGTAAATCGATCATAACTCTTTGCTCCGGTATCGTATTTGGGTAAAACCAATTGCATTGGAAAGATAATTCAAAGGGATTTCATTTTCATATAAAGTATACCACCCAGTTCTTCCTGTACAAGGAGTTATGGTCGTTTAAAGTTGACCCAAAAATCTGTCCCAAAATTCTGTTTTTTTTTTGATAGGCTGTAGTAAAACGGGTATAGCTCCTTACTCAGACATTGGATTTGGATGAAACCAGTTTCATCGGAAAGAAGACTCTCGGAGATTTTCGTCGATATATAGAAGCTCACGCAGTTCTTTTTTTACAAGGAGTTATGATCGTCTAAAGTTGATCCAAAAAAAATTGCCTAGCTGCAGTAATTTTCCTGCAGATTTACTGTTCACAGGCTTCCCGGCCACCGTTTTTGAATTTCGAATGTGCTCGCTTATATGAAATACTCCTCTGTTTTGGGCAAACTTTATATCATTGGAAAGCTTATTCCAATACCTACACATACAACTATTGACGGGATACTTTCGAACACCATAAACTTAATTTAACTCATACGCAAGCCTTTAGGACTCCATATAATCGCGATAAGTGTACGAAAAAATTTACGGGGTGTTACAATACATTCTCTTAATTATGGAATTTGTGTAATTTAAACACGTAGAGTTTAAATTCTGGATCTGTCTCTGTGCATGTATATGCATGGATTCATCACTATTGTACTATTTCTTTTAGTACTTGATTTTGATATGCCTTACTCGAGAACCGAGGAGATAGAGATGACGCAGCGTGCTCTCTATCCTCCCCGAATCTCACTCGTGTGATTACTCTGAATATGTTTTTGTTGTATATATGTATCGTCGCCAACAAAGGAAACCGTTGTTTCGAATATAAGGGAGTTTGAATTTCTAAGGCTAAGTACAATGTACCTTATACACCCTTGTGGTGGGGCCCTTCCCCGGACCCTGTGAGTAGCGGGAGCTTTAGTGTACCGGGCTGCCCTTTTTTACTTAATAATGGAAGCCGTTATTTGAATATTAGGAAGTCTGAATTTCTAAGGCGACGTACAATGTACCTTCTAAGGCTATGTGAAACCATCTTTCAACCTGGGATCGATAAGGCTATGTCTACGTACAATGTACTTGTTATTTCCCACAATATATTCGGGTACGCAGAAATCTGTATAGTAAAACAACAACTTCAACTCGAGTTCAAGTATAAACAAGAACACAATGAAGTATCAAATACCCTCAACACAAGATCAAAATGACCTTTCCAAGAGGTGTATTTTTTTTTCCAGAAAAATAAAGATGAAACAGAAATGATTAAGGCCAAGTCGTCCGAATTCATGGACTTTCCTTAAGGAATAATTCCCCTCACTGTACCCGAGGTTATGGATTCTTCCTCCCAGGATAAAATGGCCTTCAATCCGACTATAACGGTACCTCAAATAGGCGGATTCTTCGAACGCTCTCAACGGGTTGGATGATCACACACAGAGTTTTTGTTAAGACAAAAAGAAGTTTGTAATCTGAAATTTTTTCTGTTCCAAAACCTGTGGATGAAATCAGGTTTTTATAGCCAAGAGATGCCTCTTCTGAAAAGAGACAATGGTCCATCTTAGAGGTGTGATGTTTTTGAAAATGCATGTCTGTTTACCCAAAACAGTGTTGTATTTTGCTGAAACAGTGCACCAGTTCGAAACAGTGCATTACTTCATTGAAGAGTTGCATCTGTTCGAACAAACGTATTAGTTCAGGAAACATTGTTTCAAAAATCTGCACCAGTTCAGAAACAAACACAGAAGCAGTGCATCAGTTCGCAAAACAGTGCAACGATTCGTTGAAACAGTGTCACCAGTTCACTTCGAATATTGCATCTGTTACACTTTTCGGATTGAATTTATTTATTTTATTTCTGTCAGATAGAATTTGTCCAGAATGATAGATCTCATCGAGAATCCGAAGCCGAAGCCGAAGCCGAATCCGAAGCCGAAGCCGAGACGAGCGAGCGACGACGACGGCGGCGCGAGGCATCTATTATTTCTTGCCTCACTTGCCATGTGGAGTAAGTATTCATCAATATAAACACTCTCAAGTTCTCTTCTTCCGCCAATGTGGGAGAAAGAGTAAACTTGCCAATTTTGGAGTAAACTTTCCATTTTAGTGTCTCCTTCCCTCCACCCTTTTGCTCTCTATTTTTTCATTCACACTTCTTTCATCTACTATGAACCCAACAATCCCCCACATGAATGGAAAATGGCTAATTTTCGTAAAACTCTTACGGGCAAGTATGTGATCACCAAGCAAAGACTGATTACATCTGGATAAGTGGATTTCCCTTTGAACTTTCCGTAGTGAACATGCATCGGATGCACTCGGTCAATCAGTAGATTTGATATCTTTGAACCGTCGAGCTTTAGTGTACACCTAGACAACACATGTCACACAGCCAGCCTTTTACCTTTTATGGTTCTTACGATTTTGTTCTTTTCAGCCATAAACACGTCCCGATTTCATGAGAGCTTAGAGAATAGACCTTTACTAACATTCTCTTTGAAGCGGCTTCCACTTCGCCCCCACATAGGTGAAAGCTAAACGTTCAATCCTATAGATTAAACTGTTTGGTCAAATCTACCAAATTTAGATAATCATTAAAAGACTTTTCACCTTAAGTCTTATCCTTGTTTACTATACATTGTCTACATCATGAGAATGAGTTGGGTAATTGACAATTTTGATTCTGACAGACACAACTTTGTTTGATCTCCTTGAACCTAGCTCTTGGGATCTCCAGTCTACTAGGTAGAGTTACCGCCATGTTGACTCGTCCTTGGCCTTAAACCCTTCCCTTGGATGTTCTTTCCACTCCTTCTCTAGATAGACCTTTTGTAAGTGGATCCGACACATTATCCTTTGACTTTACATAATCAATAGTGATAATTCCACTAGAGAGAAGTTCCCTAACGGTATTATATCTCCATCGTATGTGACGAGATTTACAGTTGTACATCATGCTCCCTGCCCTACCTATTTCCGCTTGGCTGTCACAGTGTATACATACTGGTGCCACTGGCTTGGGCCAATACGGAATATCTTCCAAGAAATTCCAGAGCCATTTTTCTTCTTTACCGGCTTTATCTAATGCGATAAATTCAGATTTCATTGTAGGGCGAGCGATACAAGTCTGTTTGGATGATTTCCAAGAAACTGCTCCTCCACCGATAGTAAATACATATCCACCGGAAATATAGGTATTTCTGATACTCGTAATCCAAGCCCTTTCGCATAAAGTAGTCGTATAATTAACTAAGGGTTTTAATGCTTCGATTCAATGATTATTTTCAATATGTCATATCATATTAGTTTTCGATTATTTTGCTTGTATAATCTAAAAATTAACCTTTTTGAGACTCTTCCAATTGTAGTATGGGTACGATTCGATTATTTTAATTCGTATTAAACATCACCTAAGAGTTTCACTTGTATTAAATATCTAATTCGTTTGTTCATAACAAAGTTTAATGTACAACATAAAGTATAGAATTAATTATTTTTTTTCTAGAAAATTATTGGTAAGTATTTTGAAATGAGAAGCAACAATTTCAAAGGGATATTTCAAAATTTTATTAACAAAAAAAAATAAAATGTTCCATTTAAAGGGATTCTTTTAATAACAAATGTGTTATTATTTCTTAACCATAAAGAATTTGAATTATCATATGGATTTTTTTTTCTTTTTTTAATATAATATTTTTGGGTACTATTATGACTAATTTTGTCACTCTAGTTCTATATAACAATTTAAAAGTTTTCATGTATCAACAACAATAATAACATATTCAGTGTATTCCCACGAAATGGAGTCGAAAGAGGGTAAAGTATACACAGTTCATACGAAGTAGAGAGGCTGTTTCCGATAGACCATCGGCTTAGAATTTGGAGCTTAATTAAAGAAAATTCTAATATTTATATAATTACTAAAATTTCGATTTTGAATCCATCGAGATACATAATTAGTACCCTGTACAGCTAACGAAGATACATTTTTTTCTTTATAAAGATCCATAATTAGCTCTCGCTACATTAACGAAGATATATAATTAGTTGAAATTTTTATAATTAATTTATAACAGTAAAAATTAATGTAAATATAATAAGTTAACAGATATATTTATGTTATTTTTTCTAATTAATTATAATCACTACCCAAACATTTTTCAAAGCGTTAAATTAATTAGTTCCCGGCCAGTACATTTTTTCAATTTTGGGTATGTTAAGATACATAATTAGCTCTCGCTACATTAACGAAAATATATAATTAATTAAAATTTTTGTAATTACTTTATAATGATAGAGATTTATGTAAATATGATAAATTAAGATATATGTTTATGTTTTTTTTTTCTTGTTAATTACCATCATTACCCAAATATTTTTCAAAGTATAAAAAATCTTTTATCTTACGTTTTTTTAAGGAAATTGTAGTAATCAATGTAGTACCCATTGGTATTAAAAAGGTAAGAATCAATAGTAATAATTATTTATAAATAAATATTAAATTATAAAAAATTATGATATTTAATGATATTTATCATATCATGCATTATGCATAGTAGTTACATAAGGTAAGTATCAATAGTAATAATTGTTGGTATTTAAAAGATAAATTTCATTATAAATGAATATTAAAATGTAAAAATCCTTGATATTTTATAAGTGCAAATATTTAAATTAAAATATTTATGTTCTCTTATTATATATTTTTTCCATCTCAAAATAACTGACATGTACAGATTTTGATAACTTTTAATAGATAATTAAGTAGAAGTGTGATTTATTAATATATATTTTTGTTAATTCTTTAACCCTTATCTATAAAGAAATTAAAAAACTATAAATAGAAGATGAAGTAAAAATAGTAGGTGGCAATTTAAAGAGGTTATTGAGAAGGTAAAGATTGATTTTGAGGAGAATGAAAAAATGAATAATGTTTAAAATGAAAAAAAGAAAAATAAAATGAGAGAAGATAGAAAACTAAGAAAGGAAACAAAATAAATTTTATTTATGGCCAAGATTTTTGGAGATGACATATACAAAAGTATGCATACAATGAGAAGATAAATATATATATATATATATGTTAATTTATTCTCATTGTGATCTCAGTAACACAAGACATATAGGCAAAAGGCAAGAGGAAGTCCCATAAGCGTGCAGTGCATCTTGTATTTTACTGCTCACCTAATGGCTATTCTTCCTAATGTTTACATATGTTCATGGTGCCAGGGTTCTGGAATGATGGCTGAGGATAATTCCAATGAACTAGCAAGTCCAGTAACTAGTGTGAAGAATGATTCTATGGCTGAGGATAACACCGATGAACTAGTAAGTCCAGTGACTAGAGTGAAGAATGACTCTATGGCTGAGGATAACATCGATGAACTAGTGAGTCCAGTAACTAGCGTGAAGAATGACTCTGCTGGAAGTAAGCCAGATAAAATCAGCACAATAAAACCGAGATCTATGAGTAATGGAAACAAGGTTCTTCCCCGCTATCGCAGCTCCTCCTCTACTTCATCTTACAATGCAGGCAGTACAAGAAGGCAATCCACTGGGAAGTTGAATGCTCCTGATAGCGGACAAGATGTTATTCCTAATTATCTGAGAGCTTCCACTGGTTCTTGCCATGACTTCTGTAAATATGGCAGGAAACATTCCTCTGAAGCAAAGCCATGGCATCCTCTATCAAAAAGAAAGAACAAACTTCCTGCTGATGAGCAGAGTCCTGCACGGACCTTGGTGGGAGAGGCAAAACAGGGGACTTTGGTCAATCAAAAGCTTTCCACTTCTCCTGGGAGTGTGCTGGGAGAGAAAAAGAAGGTGACAGGAGTTGAGCAAAAGCCTTCCACTGGTTCGTGCCATGACTTTTGTAAATATGGCAGGAAACATTCCTCTGAAGCAAAGCCATGGCATCCTCTATTAAAAAGAAAGAACAAACTTTCTGCCGACGAGCAGAGTCCTGCACGGACCTTGGTAGGAGAGGCAAAAAAGGGGACTTTGGTCAAGCAAAAGCTTTCCACTCCTCCTGGGAATGTGCTGGGAGAGAAAAAGAAGGTGACAGGAGTTGAGCAAAAGCCTTCCACTGGTTCTTGCCATGAATTTTGTAAATATGGCAGGAAACATTCCTCTGAAGCAAAGCCATGGCATCCTCTATTAAAAAGAAAGAACAAACTTTCTGCCGACGAGCAGAGTCCTGCACGGACCTTGGTGGGAGAGGCAAAAAAGGGGACTTTGGTCAAGCAAAAGCTTTCCACTCCTCCTGGGAATGTGCTGGGAGAGAAAAAAAAGGTGACAGGAGTTGAGCAAAAGCCTTCCACTTCTCTGGGGAGTATGCTGGGAGAGGCGAAGAAGAGGACCGTGGTCATGCAAAAGACTTCCACTACTTCAGGGAGTAACGAGGGTGATGCAAAGAAGGCGATTTTGGTCAAGCAAAAGCTTTCCACTCCTCCTGTGAATATGCTGGAAGAGGGAAAGTAGGTAAATGAGGTCTATCAAAAGCCTTCAGCACCTCAGGAGAGTGTACTCAAAGATGAAAAGGAGGTCACTATGGTTGAGCATAAACCTTCTTCTCCTCCAGGTTGCATGGAGGGAGGGATAGATGAGGTGACTGTGGTTGAGCAGAAGTCTTCAGCTTCTCTGGTGAGTATGCTAGGAGAGGGAGAAAATGTGACTGTGGTTGAGCAAAAGCTTTCTACTCCCCCAGGGAGTATGCTGGTAGAGGGAAAGAAAGAGGTCGTGGTTAATCAAAAGCCATCTGCTCCTCCAGGGAGTATGCTAGGACAGGGAAAGAAGTTGAATGTGGTCGATCGAAGGCCTTCTCCCAAGGTTCACTCTCTTGAACCCTCTGAAATAAAAAAGAAAAAGATACTGTTGCCACCAAAGAGTGTTCACTCTCTGAAAGTGAAAGCATCGCCAAAGTCTTTATCCCATTTACAATCACGTCCGTTGTCTAATGAAGAAGATAAAAAGAAAGTTGTTAAGCCTGCAGACAGTGCATTGGGTGAATACACCTCTAGCAGCAAAAAGCTGTTGCACATAGCAGAAGCAGAAACTGTTGGGAAAAATTAGAAAAAGACATTGAGAAAAGGTAAGACAGGTGTTTCTAATGATAATAATTCTTCGGCAGTGAAACTGAAGTTCAGGAGGGGCAAGATAGTTGATCTCCAGCAAACCATCCCTATCTCTGGAAAAATTGTTTTGAGGCATCAGGATGTGCAAGAAAAGAAAGATGTGCAGGGTTTGTTGAATAATGTGATTGAAGAGACGGCGAGTAAGCTTGTTGAAACCGGGAAGAGCAAGGTTAAAGCTTTGGTGGGAGCTTTTGAGACAGTGATTTCCCTCCACAATAAACCTTCTACTGTCGCAGTTTCTAGATTAACTAACAGAATTTTATAACAAATAGGAGCAATTGCAAATATAGTGGTTGATATAGCTTTTCTGACCTGGTTTACATATGTTTGTCCTGTTTCTCATTCCGACTCATCTTCTTAACGATTTCTTGATGCTTGCCGGTTCTGTTCTCATGATTGAATAAATTCAATTTCTTCTGGGTGCATTTACTTTGAATTGGGAGATAAAGTCGCGCAAGACTACAATTTCTTTTTCACTTATGGAGGTTGTGATAGTGACGTTAAATCAGTGGGTGTTTGGATGTAGACATTCTAATGCTAGGCTGGTTGCTCAGTGGACATATATTGTTGTTGGACTCATTTACGAGGGATTTGTTCATACTTTCTGTTGAATAAGCGCATTGAAGAAGGCACATCATGTGGAAATACCATCCAAAAAAAGTTTTGGTTGTGGTACTGGTTTGACATTGTGCTTGTATACTATTTGATTGAAGAGAATTGAAGTATCAATTATGTTTAGTTCTTTACTGTTCTTAATGGAATGCTGCTATTGGTTTCTGTTTTTCCATTTAAGAATTTTAGTTCTGGTTATCTTTATCTGCCCTTTGATTGAGTGGGTTTCTCCAACTCTGAATCATTTCTTGCATGAAGGGGAGGGTGATCTGTAAAAACCGCGAAACTTTGATTTTCATCCCGTAGGTGGATCGTCCATCTTATACTATATTTAGTATCTCAAACCTCTCCTGCTCCTTTTCTCTTTTGTAGAACCTGTATTCCATCTTTTCTTGCTCGTGATAGCACCTAGGGAATAGTCATTACAAATTAAGAAGAGGAAGGAGGAGGACTGGGAAATCCATGCTGGACATATTGTTTTTACCATATATATCTATATTCTTCTGAACTAAAATATATGGGACTGAAAGATATAGATAGATATAGAAGATGTGTGGATTGAAAGAGTTTCTTTGAATATAAGAGTATGAAATGTATCTCGTTTCCATGCTAAAAAGGATGTGTTTTGGATTGATCAAATTGCTTTTGGGGAAGGGGAAGAGGAGGGCTGACAAATTGGTGCCCTCTTTGCATATCTGAATCACGGTGTCCAATTGAAAACCCTCATATGAAGGCACGGATCATAAAAATGAAATGTATCTCATGTCCATACTAATAAATAGGTGTTTAGCTTTGATCAAGTTTGTTGAGATGAAGTTTATGTGATTAATGTCAAGCATGGGCTAACTTCCCAAGAAGTGCTAGACAACATGAAAATTGCAAAAAAATTTGTAGGTTTCAGTTGGAGAAGGTAATATAGCGGGTTCCACTTAGAAAGTGGCTAGGTTTCTTGTATATTTTCCATAAGAGTTGCAGAGAATCCACACATATTTGTTTGAGGGAAAAGATTTAGCTGATTTCCGTGATTTAGCTAGCTACAAAATTCTTAAGTAGCCGATTCTTTATTTGCTTTTCATAATTACTCTAAGAATCCTACACACGATACTCCTCATATGAGACTGTTGTGTGACGACACTCAACCTCTCTGCCAGATGAAAATAAGCTTAGTCATAGGTTTGGCAAACTCTCTTTCCAGCTCTACCCCATTGCTTATATGATTATTTTTTTTAAAAGGCAGCCCGGTGTACTAAAGCTCCCGCTATGCGTGGGGTCTAGGGAAGGGCCCGACCACACAAGGGTCTATTGTATGCAGCCTTGCCTTGGCATGCATTGCAAGAGGTTGTTTCCAAGGCTTGAACCCGTGACCCCCTGGTCACATGGGAGTAACTTTACCAGTTACTTCCAAGCTTCCCTTCGCTTATTTGAAAAAGTTAATCACGAATAAACTATATTAACCCGTGAAGGAACTAATCATACGTGGCACAGTTTTGAACTTCTCTCTTTGTCTTTGGTGACTATGGAATCACAGGGGACACGGAGTTGTATGTCGTTTATTGAGCCAACTTGTGTCATTAGAGGAAAAAAAGTAGATTATGAACACGAAATGGCAGAAACTTGAAGAGGAATGGATAAACAAAGTAGTTGCTACTCATTGAATAGTGAGAAATGAATGATCGTTGCAAGCTGATTGGAGATCGTTGAACTTATGTCTTGTGGAACTTAATTTGAATGATAAGCACAAAACAAGGTTCAAGAAATGGCATAAAAAGGCAGTTAATAAGGAAAGGATGGTAGTTTGATCTATATTTCAATTACTGTTACAGAATGTGAAATCTTTCCTTATACACATTCTGCCATGCATACAAGAAATCTATGTTTCTGCCGACACATACCCCTATTTGAGCTTGCAGATTCACATTTAAGTTCGTAGTTGAGAATTTTTCTAAGTTTTTCCTTATTTCACTAAATCAAAAAAACGCACCTCATGATGTACCACACATCTGGTGCCTTCGTACGATTGCATGTATTAACTAAGATGATAGAACGTACTATACCCTATAATCTAATGGAAGAGAAGTAACATAAGATGAAAGAGTGGCGATGTGTAATATGTAGGGTATTTAGTCATCAAATATATTTGATCATGATATCTGTATGTTAATCTCCACGCTTTAATATGTGATTTAGAGTATTTCTGTTGGATGGTGTTTATAATTGTCAACGTTGTTAGTTCCCTTTTTTGCAATATGCATCTATTAAATATTTTGCAGCATTGTGTTTCTGCCTTTATGACCATATCTTGCATTATCTTTTTTCGGTATCCTCTTGCAGATACCTATATACTTGAGAGTCACTAAAACAATCAAGTTAAACGTTAAGGAATCAGATAGTATTGGACATGTCAAAGCGTTGCTACATGATAAGGAGGGCATACCGGTATGTCTTCAACAGCTGCTTTCA
Organism: Capsicum pubescens; assembly: GCA_030864215.1. Lineage (NCBI taxonomy): Eukaryota > Viridiplantae > Streptophyta > Magnoliopsida > Solanales > Solanaceae > Capsicum > Capsicum pubescens. The sequence goes on along the minus strand of CM061541.1, from coordinate 274,192,047 downwards.
GGAGATGATAAGCTAGCGGATGGGCGGAAGCTAGTTGATTATGGCATTTGCGAGAACTCCACCCTTCATGCTTTTGTTGAATATTCAGTCCCAGTGATCAAACTGTATGTAAAGAGATCATACGCCGAAGGTATCGTAACTGTTATTTCAAAGATCTATAGTACTATCCATGATATGAAATATAGGATTCTGGTCAAAGAAGGAACAGACTCGGGCAAGTTCTCTCTTTTTCATGATGGAAAGCTTCTCGAAGATGGCAAAACCTTAGCTTTTCTCAATATTCATGATGGATCAACCCTTCATATGGTGCGTAATCCTGGAGACAGGTATCTGATCAAAGTTGTGATGCCAGATTATCAAGTCGAAGAAACAGAAGTCATGGCTACTTTATCTGTTCGCCATGTTAAAACGGCTATAGAGAGAAAGGTTGGTCACTCAATTGGCGATAAGCCTCTCTTCATGACAAAACAGAAGCTGGAAGATGAGAAGCAACTCTATTACTATGATATCAAAGAAGGCTCCGTCTTACTGGTGGTGGAGGGAACGATGCAGATCTATGTCGTTAGACGTACTGATCATGTATGTGCAATACTGGACGTTCACAAGAACAATTCGGTCAAGGAAGTGAAGGAACTGGTTCTAGATAAGCTTGGAATACCTGTTCATCTCCAAAAGCTTACCTTCGAGGGAAAAGGTTTATTAGTTGATTCCCGGACTTTATCTAGGTACAAAATTTGCAATGAGTCGATTCTAGATCTGGATGTTCATAATTGCTCCGAGAATCCTACACGTGGTACTCCTCAGACTGGACTGCTGCGTGATAACACTCAAACCTCACCGACAGATGAATTCAGTCACAGGTGTGTCAAGTTCAGTTATGAACCATACTGATGACGCGGAGGACAGCAGAGCTAACACAAGAGATCAGTGTAATCTTACTCTGCGTACAACAAGTAACCGTGTGTGAAAAACCACCTAACAGATTTAGTTGAATATGTCGTGGAGCTGGGGAACTGCGCGTTATGGTGTGCGTGGAGTATGAGAAATCTGTTAGACGTCGCTATCTCTGTATCGTGTTATTTCTTTACTGTTTCATTGCAATTTCCAGTTTTTTGCAACTTTGTTTAGTTAACTAAGATACTCAGTCAAGCTGCTTTGGTATTGTGCTTGTATCAGACAAATACAATATGTTGTTTTTGATATTTGATGTGGTTTTAAAAATTTTCTTGGAATTCATGCCCCAAAATGGAAAATGTGCATCATTTATTATTTGGCATGGTGTATATGCACCGAAGGGGAACCTGGAGTAACTGGTAAAGTTGCTGCCATTTGACCAGGAGGTCACGGGTTCAAGCCTTGGAAACAGCCTCTAGCAGAAAAGCATGGTAAGGCTACGTACAATACACCCTTGTGGTGGGGTTCTTTTTCGGACCCTGCGCATAGCGTGAGCTTTAGTGCATCGGGTTGTCCTTTTTTCTAGTGGTGTATGTGCACCACTTTTTAACGAGTTGTATATTCGCTCTAAATCGCGAAGTTGAGGCGGTATAAGCCTTGGTATTTATGTGGCAATGTGTGTTCTGGATTAGGTTGAATTTGGACGGATTAAATTATGTTGAATCAATAAATGAGTATATCATTGATTCGTCTAAAGGTTACTTAATTTTCATTGGATGTGTGAAATAATGTGATATGTTATCAAGTGTGTGATGGATTTTTAACAATGCATACAACAACAATAATATATTCAGTTTATTCTTGCAATGTGGGGTCGGGGGAGGGTAAAATATACACAGTCCATTAAAAAATAGTAAATACAAAGTAGAAAAAGTACTATAAACAAAACTTCATCCTTTTAGGTTTAAGGTATTAATATTTACGCTTATAAATAAATTAGAAGTTTACCATATTATACCTTTTAAAATTATTTTTGTTTTCTTCATATTTAATAAAAAATTAGCTAAGATGAAATAGGATTAGTACTACAAGCAAAACTCCATCCTTTTTAGGTTTAGGGTATTAATATTTATACTTATAAATTAATTAGAAGTTTACCCCATATATATATACATATAAAATACAATTCTATTTAACTAATATTGTTATCAAATTCAGAATCAAATAGCTATGAACCCTATTAACAACATCTTTGGTAAGATTTTTATGTTTCAAATATATAATTAAATCATAACTATTTGTTTGTTAATGTTGTTCATAGATGGTGTTGATGTAGGTGACTGTTCTGAAATCATATTAGATTCGAGTTATTTCAAATCAATTGTTGAAATTCCGTCTCAATTCATAGTTTAATTTTTTTTTCCTTCTTATTTTGATCTTAATTCAAATTGTCTTCTTACATTCATTATCATCATCCTTTCTAATTTGCACTATTTCTTTACTTAATAGATTTAAATATTTATGCATCAATTATAAATTATATATAATAATTGACCATGGATTCACAGATTTTGATAATTTTTCATGTTCCCTTTTCAGTAGAAAATTTTTGATTGATAAATGAGATGAAACAAGCATGTGGTTGTTGACTGAAATGCATGTCTGTTTACCCAAAACAGTGCAGTGTTTTGCTGAAACAGTGCACCAGTTCGAAACAGTGCATTACTTCATCGAAGAGTTGCATATGTTCGAACCAACGTATTATTCAGGAAACATTGTTTCGAAAATCTGCATCAGTTCAGAAACAGAAATACAGAAGCAGTGCATCAGTTCGCAAAACAGTGCAACGATTCGTTGAAACAGTGGCACCAGTTCACTTCGAATATAGCATTTGTTACACTTTTCGGATTGAATTTATTTATTTTATTTCTGTCAAATAAAATTTGTCCTAAAAGATAGATCTCATCGAGAAGCCGAAGCCGAAGCCGAGCCGAGCGACGACGACGACGACGACGCGAGGCATCTATTATTTCTTGCCTCACTTTCCATGTGGAGTAAGTATTCATCAATATAAACACTCTCAAGTTCTCTTCTTCCGCCAATGTGGGAGAAAGAGTAAACTTGCCAATTTGGGAGTAAACTTTCCATTTTAGTGTCTCCTTCCCTCCACCCTTTTGCTCTCTATTTTTTCATTCACACTTCTTTCATCTACTATGAACCCAACAATCCCCCACATGAATGAGAAATGGCTAATTTTTGTAAAACTTTTACGGACAAGTATGTGATCACCAAGCAAAGACTGATTGCATCTGGATAAGTGGATTTTCCTTTGAACTTTTCGTAATGAACATGCATCGGATGCAGTCGGTCAATCGGTAGATTTGATATCTTTGAACCGTCGATATTTAGTGTACACCTAGACAACACATGTCACACAACCAGCCTTTTACCGTTTATGGTTCTTACAATTTTATTCTTTTCAGCCATAAACACGTTCCGATTTCATGAGAGCTTAGAGAATAGGCCTTTACTAACATTCTCTTTGAAGCGGCTTCCACTTCGCCCCCACATAGGTGATTTCTAAACGTTCGATCCTGTAGATTAAACCGTTTGGTCAAATCTGCAAAATTTAGATAATCATTAAAAGACTTTTCACCTTAAGTCTTATCCTTGTTTACTATACATTGTCTACATCATGAGAATAGGTTGGGTAATTGACAATGTTGAACATGTCAGACACAACTTTGTTTGATCTCCTTGAACCTAACTCTTGGGATCTCCAGTCTACTAGGTAGAGTTACCGATATGCTGACTCGTCCTTGGCCTTAAACCCATTCCCTTGGATGTTCTTTCCACTCCTTCTCTAGATAGGCCTTTTGTAAGTGGATCTGACACATTATCTTTTGACTTTACATAATCAATAGTGATAATTCCACTAGAGAGAAGTTCCCTAACGGTATTATGTCTCCGTCGAATGTGACGAGATTTACCGTTGTACATCATGCTCCCTGCCCTACCTATTGCCGCTTGGCTGTCACAGTGTATCCATACTGGTGCCACTGGCTTGGGCCAATACGGAATATCTTTCAAGAAATTCCAGAGCCATTTTGCTTCTTCACCGGCTTTATCTAATGTGATAAATTCAGATTCCATTGAAGAGCGAGCGATATAAGTCTGTTTGGATGATTTCCAAGAAACTGCTCCTCCACCGATAGTAAATACATATCCACCGGAAATATAGGTATTTCTAATACTCGTAATCCAAGCCCTTTCGCATAAAATTGTCGTATAATTAACTAAGGGTTTTAATGCTTCGATTCGATGATTATTTTCAATATGTCATATCATATTAGTTTTCGATTATTTTGCTTGTATAATCTAAAAATTAACCTTTTCGAGACTCTTCCAATTGTAGTATGGGTACGATTCGATTATTTTAATTCGTATTAAACATCACCTAAGAGTTTCACTTGTATTAAATATCCAATTCGTTTGTTCATAACAAAGTTTAATATACAACATAAAGTAGAGAATTAATTATTTTTTTTCTAGAAAATTATTGGTAAGTATTTTGAAATGAGAAGCAACAATTTCAAAGGGATATTTCAAAATTTTATTAAAAAAATTAAAATGTTTCATTTAAAGGGATTCTTTTAATCATAAATGTGTTATTATTTCTTAACCATAAAGAATTTGAATTATCATATGGATTTTTTCTTTCTTTTTTTAATAGAATATTTTTGGGTACTTTTATGACTAATTTTGTTACTCTAGTTCTATATAACAATTTAAAAGTTTTCATGTATCAACATTAATAATAACATATTCAGTGTATTCCCACAAAATGGAGTCTAAAGAGGGTAAAGTATACACAGTCCATACGAAGTAGAGAGGCTGTTTCCGATAGACCATCGGCTTAGAATTTGGAGCTTAATTAAAGAAAATTCTAATATTTATATAATTACTAAAATTTCGATTTTGAATCCATCGAGATACATAAATAGTACCCAGTACATCTAACGAAGATACATTTTTTTCTTTATAAAGATCCATAATTAGCTCTCGCTACATTAACGAAGATATATAATTAGTTGAAATTTTTATAATTAATTTATAACAGTAAAAATTAATGTAAATATGATAAGTTAATAGATAGATTTATGTTATTTTTTCTTATTAATTATAATCATTACCCAAACATTTTTTAAAGCGTTAAATTAATTAGTTCTCGGCCAGTACATTTTTTCAATTTTGGGTATGTTAAGCTTCATAATTAGCTCTCGCTACATTAACAAAAATATATAATTAATTAAAATTTTTGTAATTACTTTATAACGATAGAAATTTATGTAAATATGATAAATTAAGATATATGTTCAAATTTGCACATGCGCAACCCCCACCCCACCCCACCCCCACCCACCTACCCACCCCACTCCCACCCCCCAATCCCCAAAGTTTAAAAAGGGTTTTAAGTGAGCATTTTCAAGCGCAACAATGGAGCAAAGCATTAAGCACAGTATATAGAAACCCATGAAACTGAAGAAGAAGAAGAAAAGGTTTGCTTTGTTATGCTAATGAATTCTCTTTTACAAAGCATTTATTTTTTCTATATTTTTTTGGTTATTGTTAAGTATTAATTTGATAAAATTGCAAGTTGTTTTGTGACCTGTAAATGTGTTTTTTGTGTTGTTTATGTAGCTTTTGTATTAAGTCTGCGTATATACTACCCTCCTTAGACACTAATTATGGCATTATAATTGATAATAGGGATAATTTTACAATATTATCCGTTGAATATAATAAATTTAGCACTAAAGGGTGTGACCTAATGGTTCAATGAAGTTGGGTTGAGCACCATGAGGTCTGAGGTTCAATTTCCAATTTTCAATAGAGACAAATACTAGGTGATTTCTTTCCATCTGTTTTAGCCTTGGTGGATGGAGTTACTTGATACCCGTTGCTGGTGGGAGGTGGCAAGTATTCCGTGGAAATAGTCGAGGTGCGCGTAGGCTGACCTGGATATATAATAAAATTTAATGTTTTGAGAAATGCATTGGTGGGAGGTGGCAGGTATCCCGTGGAATTAGTCGAGGTGCGCACAGGCTGGCCCGAATATATACTCCCTCCGTTTAAAAAAGAATGACCTAGTTTGACTTAGCACGGAGTTTAAGAAAATAAAAAAGACTTTTGAATCTTGTGGTCTTAAATTAAAGATATGTCAACTGTACCAAAATGTCCTCCAATCTTGTGGTCTTAAACATGCCATGTGAAAAGTTAAAATTTAAAAGTTGCTGAAAAAGGAAAAAGGTCATTCTTTTTGAAACGGACTAAAAAGAAAAGTAGGTCATTCTTTTTGAAACGGAGGGAGTAATAAATTTAACGCTTTGGGAAATGCATTGAATAAGTATTGTTAGACATTCCAAAATGAAAAAAGTGGACAGATAAAGATGGACGAAGGGAGTAATTGATAATAATTGATAAACTTGCAAGTTGTTTTATGACCTGTAAATGTTTTTGTGTTGTTTATGGAGCTTTTGTCTTAGGTCTGCGTACACACTACCCTCCTTAGACACTAACTATGGGATTATATTTGATTGAAATCTACACCCTCCGTTCATCTTTACTGGTACACTTTCCTATTGGCATAGGGATTAATAAGCAGTAAATAATAAGGATAGTTTTACCATATTACCCTTTGAATATTATAAATTAACGCTTTGGGAAATATATTGGATGATGAATTGTATTTGATTGAAATCTACTCCTTTAATTTCAAATTTTGTTAGCTTGATAAGATCCTTGTATTTGACCTAATATGTCCTTTATTATGCTAAGTTCTTGTTTCTCTTGTGTTCCATAATTCCACTTGAGTTTTTCATGGATGGATTGCTGTGGCGGAGCCAGGATTTTCATTGAGGGGGTTCAAAGTGCACAGACGAACTTGCCAATGGGGGTTTAACATCTGCTATGTATATATAAAAAATAATTTTAACCATATATAAATAGTTTAATTTTCCGCTGAAGGGAATTCGGATGAGCCCCCTCACTGTATGCTAGCTCTGTTATTGGATTTTGTTGTGTCCTTAGATTTCTTTAGTCGACCATTTGTAGTTGTGAACATCGGGATGACAATGGCGCGGGATAGGTGGAGTAGGTGAAGCCTTTACTAACTTTAGTCGTAACCAACCCCACCCTGCCTTGTGCGCCAATCATGACCTTCCAAGTACTCTAGGTTAGGCCTCCCTCTTCTCCCCATCCTATTGTCATCTTATGGAGTTGAAATTAGTGGCGGACAAAGTTGCGCGGACTCCACTTTCGATTCCGCACCCGTGTCGGATTCTCCAAAAATACACTAACTTTGGCGAATCCGACACGCACCCATGGACATTTTTGAAGAGTTCGAGCAACATAGGTGGCGGATGCAGCCCTTTGGCAATGTGTTTATCTCTTCTATATATGTGTGTGTGTGCGCGTGTGTGTGCGTGTGTCTGTGTACAAGTCAATCAAAATCCGAACACGTAATTTTAAAATACAACAAGTTCAACACTAGAATATTTAAATAAATCGGATTAGCCCAATTAAGTAAATAAATGTACATTCTCTCTAACATCATTTAGATGAGATGATTACAAACAGAGGTCATACGTTCGAATTTCACTGCCAGCGATATCATAAAAAATTCCGCATACTTGACACTTTAAAAAGTATTAGTTCACACGGGAGGAACGTACAAATATAATTAAGTAAATAAAAGTGTTCACTATCTAAGTATGATATATGTACATGTGATTGATAATTTAGGAGTTATCTATGTAAAATGTGAAGATCTTAAAATACATCATAGTAAGTTCTTTTAATACTTCAAGATATCAATGACAAGCCTTATTGTTTATGATTATTATTTTTCCATTAATAGAAGAGTTGAATTTAGTATATAAAAGGCAAAAATGTATGCCACTATGAGATTACTTAATCTTTCACATTTAGTATGATGTTTAATGTTATTTTAATGATGAATGCATGTTGATCTGATCCGTTTACATTTGTAGTCACACATATAAGCTTTCGTCAATTAATGAAGAATTACATTTAGTTGTAGCTTTATGAATGAGAGTACGTAATTTATTCACATTTTATATTGAGGTTTAATATTTTTTTCTATTATAAATGTTGTTTAATCTAATCCGTGTAGTGAGTACATTCGTATTTTCACATATACAAGACACTTTAGTTAGAAGTCTAAGTTCTTTTGTGTTCTTGGAATATTGGTTTCGTACATATGTATACAATGAGACTCCTTTGTGTTCATGCAGTTGAATTTTAAATCATTTGCAATTAGCTCTATTTTGTTATACAGATCCTTATACAGATCGCAACTTTTTTTGTTATTTTGTAATGTGTGAACTTGTTCTATTTTTGTGTATGAATCTTAAAATGAGAGTCGTTTGCTAGGTGGGATAAGGGATAACAATCCCATATAAAAATGTTAGTTCACATTTGATTATGGGTGTTAGTAAATCCCGGGGTAAATTTTGTATTGATATGGTAGGAATTAGGTATCTTATATAGAAGGCGAGATCCAGATGTTGAAGTTTATAGTCCATTTAATTTACTCTTATGAAGGATTTGAGTGAAAGCTACTGGGGTTCGATCTGAATTCCATGTATAAGTAAACTAGATAAAACGAAATCAACATACAATTTGTTTCCCTCTCTAGAATAGTTTCCTTATAAAAGGAGAAGGATTATGTTTGATGATTCATGTTTCAAGTATATTTTAGTCTCCTCGTAAACTTTTAATGTTAGTGCATATGAGGAATTAAAAAAATTGTCATTTGCCTTGTTACGTCCTTGTCAGATTTTAGAAACCATAAGGGGGCGGTGGATGTGGATTGTGGAGAGGTTAACCTACGTCATATTAACACTTTTGATAATATAGTCTTCTTTCAATAGGTCTTAGGTGGAGAATGGACTACTGCTCTGGTAAAAAAGAGAGGTTCTTTCTTTTTTCAAATTAAAAAACAATTGGGAGGAGAACTAATAGAACTCTCGTCTGCCCTCTTGAACATTCTTGCTTATTCTTTTTTGGTAAAAGTTAAAGAAAGTTTTAATGGATTATGCCTACCAAAGGAACAGTCAGATGGGTTGATACCACCACGGATATCTGGTCTTCATTTGTTCGAAGATGGCTAGAAGTAGTTGTAATATAACAAGAAGTTAAATCAGCTATTCTTTGGAGGGCAGCTGCTAATGGGAACCAAAAGGGACATGCCGAGGTTCTTGTCTTAGAATAACAACATATGTGGCATCAGGCTCCTTGCCAGAGCACACAAAAATATTGGAAATTGTGGTGTTTGCGGCACTATACGCTGGAAGAGGATGTGTTTCCAAATTGTCTTCTTCTTCATGAGAGTACTATAAATAGTGCTATATATGGCATCACATAAATGGATCATTCTCATTAATTTAAGGATTTCCCGTCCGCTGACATTAACTGAGCAAGCAAGTTCAGCGAATTGTTGATTTAACCTTATAACATCCTAAATCATTTCATATTCAACACATGATCTTATTCTTGCAGAATTATATTCTAGAGACAGTATATTCTTCGTAATCCCCACTAGGTGGGAATACCCTGGGTATGTTGTTGTTGTTGTAGTATATTCTTCGTAACTTTCTCTGTTCTGACACTTTTACTATTCACGTACCAGTGTAGCACTGCAACCCTAGCAATGATGCAGCTTTCTGCTTGGTTCATTATTTTTTAGATTATGTTCTTTATTGAAGTGAACTGAAGTATCAATTATGTTTTGGTCTTTACTGTTCATTTTAATGTTGGTGTTATCATCCTCTGATTCTTAGTGGTGTTCTGCTAATGGTTTCAGTTTTTCATTCAAGAATCTTAATTCTGGTTAACTTTTTCTGCTCTTGATTGAGTTTGTTTCTACGAATATGTACCATTTCTTACATGAAGCTGAAGGGCAGGTGATATTTTTAAATGCACGAAACTCATTGCTTTTCTTCTCCTTGGTGGGGCATTCATCTTTGACTATCTTTACTCTCTCCAACCTCTTCTGTTCCTTTTCTCTTTTGTGGAACCTGTATTCCATTGTTTCTTGCTCGTGATGGCACCTAGGGAATCGTCGTTACAAAATGAGAAGAAGAGGAAGGAGGAGGAGAATGACTAGCTAATCCATGGTGGACATATGTTCTTTGCCATATATTTATATATATCTGTACTAATAAATATGGACCGAACGAGTTCCTTTGAGTATTAGAGGTGAAATCTATCTCATGTACATACTAATAAAGAAATGTTTTGGGTTGAGAAAGTCGTTATTAGGAGGAGGAGGACTGGCAAGTTCATGCTGGAGGGGTAGAGGTACATAGTTTTCGTTAATCTAGTTAATTGATTGATATCTAATGATTGTAGTTCTAAAATATTCAATTGCTGCGAAGAGAGGAGTTATCGTTCATATGTGAAGAAGTGTGCTTTGGTTAATTGTTTGCTGCAAATACTGACACACCAAGGGATCACAACGAGAAGTAGTCAAATCTTGACTCTCTTTCTTTGAGAAGTTGGATAATATTGACATTATTGTGTATTTGATACTGAAGTTAGTTAGTTTAATTGAAATTTGATTATTATAGCACTTAATTGATGCATGTTTAATACATTTCATATTGGGCTTTAGAGTTTCTCCTTAGCTGTTACCTTTCTTGTACTGAAACTGCATGCATCCTTTAAAGCAATACATGTTAATGCACATAAAATTTCATTTTCTTGATGAAAGTTACACCATTATGAACGGTATTTTCCTTTTGTTTATTCTGTTGCAGATGACTATATACTTGAAGGTCATTAAAACTGTTGCTTTAAAAGTTAAGGAATCAGATAGCATTGGAAACGTCAAAGCTTTACTACATGATAAGGAGGGCATACCGGAATGTCTTCAGCAGCTAGTTTCAAAAGGTGTTGAGCTTAGGGACGAACAGAAATTAGTCGATTGCCACATTATCCCTTTCCTGAAGGTACAGTTACAGTTTATTCAAGGATTAATGATACTATCCGTGACATCAAATCTAGGATTGGGGCCAAAGAGAAAATAAACATGGACACATTCTCTCTTTTCCATGAAAATAATTTTCTTGAAGATGACAAAACCGTAGGTTTTTACAATATCGATAGTGGATCAACTATTGATATGGTTTTCAATCCTATACACAAGTTGTTTATTTCTGTGGTAATGCCAAAACCTGAAATTGTAAAAATAGAAATCTATTTTGCCTCAACTGTTTCTGGCATTAAAAAAATTATAGAGAGCAAAGTTGGCTGTTCAATGGATGATATGGATCTGTATTTGGGAAATCAGCGACTGGAAGATTCGAAGAAACTATTAGATCAGTGTAATATTGAGGTAGACACCATCTTTCAGGTGAAGCGTAAAAAAATACAGATCCTTATCAAAAAATGGAGTGGTGAAAGCATAATGCTATACGTGGACAGGTACGAGTTGGTGGAGAATGTGAAGGTGATGCTTGTAGAAAAGGTAGGAATACCAGTTGATAAGCAAAAGCTTTCGTATCAGGGGAAACTATTAGATGATTCTCGGGATTTAGCTAGCTACAATATCGGATGGCACTCAATTGTCTACTCTGGATGTTATTTGCATTAAAAGGGAGTGGCATGTCTTTTTTTAATTTCATTTTATGCTATCTTGGAGATTATGGAATATACAATGGACAGAGAATTGGTAGTATGATTTGTGTTGTCTGTTGTTTATAAAGACAAAAAGGGTTAGGTTTTGCTTTTTTTTTTGTTGCAAACATTCATGGTGATATTTAGAAGTTGGTGAACTTGTTTTTTTAGGTCTTTTTAGTCAGCTGGATGATTTTGAAACCGAAAAACAAATGCAATGCTGTTCCTTTTTCCTGTTATCTGCTTTGTTTTTGCCTTTCTACACGAGTCACTTTCTTCTGCTTTGTGTAGTGTGTACTTGACTGATTTGTTGAATTGGTCAATTACTACTCCTTTTGTTCCAATTTGCGTGACACTGTTTCCTTTTTATTTATTCTATTCAAGAAGAATGGCATCAATCTTTGGAAATATTTTAACTTAAAAAACTTTTGGTATATTTCGTTTCCTGGAAGTTGTGTTTTGGTGTTTAGTTATATACTCTCTGTCGAAATGTATGTTTGTTGCTTTGGCTTGGCACGAAATAAAGTGAAATTTTTGAATCATGTGGTCTTAAACTTGCCATGAGGATTATGGAATTGGAAAACATAGTAAATATTGAAAGAGACGCTCTTATATAGGGTCATGTCCTCAGTAAGCTGTAACTGCTCCATGTCATGTTTAATCACCTCTCTCCAGTATTTCTTCGGCCTAACTCTACTCCTCTTGAAACCATCCAAAGCTAGCCTCTCACACCTACGAACTGGGGCATCCGTGCTCCTCCTCATCACATGCCCAAACCATCTCAACCTTCCTTCCCGCATCTTGTCTTCCACCGAAGCCACTCCCACCTTCTCCCGAATAATCTCATTCCTAACTCTATCTCCTATAGTAAGTCCACACATCCAACGCAACATTCTCATTTCCGCTACCTTCAATTTATGAATGTGAGAGTTCTTGACTGGCCAACACTCCTCACCATAGAGCATGGCCGGACGGACTGCCACTCTGTAGAACTAGTCTTTAAGCTTTAGGGGCACCTTCTTATCGCACAACACTTCCGAGGCGAGCCTCCACTTCATCCAACCTGCTCCAATACGTTTAGAGATATCCTCATCAATCTCGTCATTCCCCTGAATCATAGACCCAAGATACTTAAAACTATCCCTCTTACAAACATTCTGGGAATCCAACCTCACCACCACTTCGTCCTCCTACTTCAAGTTACTATGTAGGGTATTTAGTCATCAAATATATTTGATCATGATATCTGTATGTTAATCTCCACGCTTTAATATGTGATTTAGAGTATTTCTGTTGGATGGTGTTTATAATTGTCAACGTTGTTAGTTCCCTTTTTTGCAATATGCATCTATTAAATACTTTGCAGCATTGTGTTTCTGCCTTTATAACCATATCTTGCATTATCTTTTTTCGGTATCCTCTTGCAGATACCTATATACTTGAGAGTCACTAAAACAATCAAGTTAAACGTTAAGGAATCAGATAGTATTGGACATGTCAAAGCGTTGCTACATGATAAGGAGGGCATACCGATATGTCTTCAACAGCTGCTTTCAGGAGGTGATAAGCTAGCGGATGGACGGAAGCTAGTTGATTATGGCATTTGCGAGAACTCCACCCTTCATGCTTATGTTGAATATTCAGTCCCAGTGATCAAACTGTATGTAAAGAGATCATACGCCGAAGGTATCGTAACTGTTATTTCAAAGATCTATAGTACTATCCATGATATGAAATATAGGATTCTGGTCAAAGAAGGAACAGACTCGGGCAAGTTCTCTCTTTTTCATGATGGAAAGCTTCTCGAAGATGGCAAAACCTTAGCTTTTCTCAATATTGATGATGGATCAACCCTTCATATGGTGCGCAATCCAGGAGACAGGTATCTGATCAAAGTTGTAACGCCAGATTATCAAGTCGAAGAAATAGAAGTCATGGCTACTTTATCTGTTCGCCATGTTAAAACGGCTATAGAGAGCAAGGTTGGTTACTCAATTGGTGATAAGCCTCTCTTTATGGGAAAACACAAGCTGGAAGATGAGAAGCAACTCTATTACTATGATATCAAAGAAGGCTCCGTCTTACTGGTGGTGGAGGGAACGATGCAGATCTTTATCATTAAACGTATTGATGGTGAATGGATAATGCTGGACGTTCACAAGAACAACTCGGTCAAGGAAGTGAAGGAAATGGTTCTAGATAAGCTAGGAATACCTGTTCATCTCCAAAAGCTTACGTTTGAGGGAAAAGGTTTATTTGATTCCCAGGCTTTATCTGGGTACGAAATTTGGAATGAGTCGATTCTATATCTGGATGTTCATAATTGCACCGAGAATCGTACACATAGTACTCCTCAGACTGGATTACTTCGTGATGACACTCAACCTCACTAACAGATGATCTCAGTCGCAGGTTTGGCAAATTCTGTTATGAACCATAGTGATGATGTCGAGGACAGCAGAGTTAACACAGGAGATCAGAGTACTCGTACTGACCGTAGAACAAGTAACCGTGTGAAATCACCACCCAACAGATTTAGTTGATTTATTTAGTGGAGCTGGGTAACTTAACATAGTAGGGGACTGCGCGTTATGGTGCAAGTGGAGTATGAGAAATCTGTTAGACGTTGCTATCGCTGTATCTTGTTATTCCTTAACTGTTCCATTTCAATTTTCACCTTAAGTCTTATCCTTGTTTACTATACATTGTCTACATCATGAGAATGAGTTGGGTAATTGACAATGTTGAACCTGACAGACACAACTTTGTTTGATCTCCTTGAACCTAGCTCTTGGGATCTCCAGTCTACTAGGCAGAGTTACCGCCATGCTGACTCGTCCTTGGCCTTAAACCCTTCCCTTGGATGTTCTTTCCACTCCTTCTCTAGATAGGCCTTTTATAAGTGGATCCGACACATTATCCTTTGACTTTACATAATCAATAGTGATAATTCCACTAGAGAGAAGTTCCCTAACGGTATTATGTCTCCATCGTATGTGACGAGATTTACAGGTGTACATCATGCTCCCTGCCCTACCTATTTCCGCTTGGCTGTCACAGTGTATACATACTGGTGCCACTGGCTTGGGCCAATACGGAATATCTTCCAAGAAATTCCAGAGCCATTTTGCTTCTTTATCGGCTTTATCTAATGCCATAAATTCATATTTCATTGTAGGGCGAGCGATACAAGTCTGTTTGGATGATTTCCAAGAAACTGCTCCTCCACCGATAGTAAATACATGTCCACTGGAAATATAGGTATTTCTGATACTCGTAATTCAAGCCCTTTCGCATAAAATAGTCGTATAATTAACTAAGAGTTTTAATGCTTCGATTCAATGATTATTTTCAATATGTCATATCATATTAGTTTTCGATTATTTTGCTTGTATAATCTAAAAATTAACCTTTACGAGACTCTTCCAATTGTAGTATGGGTACGATTCGATTATTTTAATTCGTATTAAACATCACCTAAGAGTTTCACTTGTTTTAAATATCTAATTCGTTTGTTCATAACAAAGTTTAATGTACAACATAAAGTATACAATTAATTATTTTTTTTCTAGAAAATTATTGGTAAGTATTTTGAAATGAGAAGCAACAATTTCAAAGGGATATTTCAAAATTTTATTAACAAAAAAAAATAAAATGTTCCATTTAAAGGGATTCTTTTAATAACAAATGTGTTATTATTTCTTAACCATAAAGAATTTGAATTCTCATATGGATTTTTTTTTCTTTTTTTAATATAATATTTTTGGGTACTATTATGACTAATTTTGTCACTCTAGTTCTATATAACAATTTAAAAGTTTTCATGTATCAACAACAATAATAACATATTCAGTGTATTCCCACGAAATGGTGTCTAAAGAGGGTAAAGTATACACAGTTCATACGAAGTAGAGAGGCTGTTTCCGATAGACCATCAGCTTAGAATTTGGAGCTTAATTAAAGAAATTTTTAATATTTATATAATTACTAAAATTTTGATTTTGAATCCATCGAGATACATAATTAGTACCCTGTACATCTATTTAAGATACATTTTTTTCTTTATAAAGATCCATAATTAGCTCTCGCTACATTAACGAAGATATATAATTAGTTGAAATTTTTATAATTAATTTATAACAGTAAAAATTAATGTAAATATAATAAGTTAACAAATATATTTATGTTATTTTTTCTTATTAATTATAATCACTACCCAAACATTTTTTCAAAGCGTTAAATTAATTAGTTCCCAGCCAGTACATTTTTTCAATTTTGGGTATGTTAAGATACATAATTAGCTCTCGCTACATTAACGAAAATATATAATTAATTAAAATTTTTGTAATTACTTTATAACGATAGAGATTTATGTAAATATGATAAATTAAGATATATGTTTATGTTTTTTTTTCTTGTTAATTACCATCATTACCCAAATATTTTTCAAAGTATAAAAAATCTTTTATCTTACGTTTTTTTAAGGAAATTGTAGTAATCAATGTAGTACCCATTGGTATTAAAAAGGTAAGAATCAATAGTAATAATTATTGATAAATAAATATTAAATTATAAAAAATTATGATATTTAATGATATTTATCATATCATGCATTATGCATAGTAGTTACATAAGGTAAGTATCAATAGTAATAATTGTTGGTATTTAAAAGATAAATTTCATTATAAATAAATATTAAAATGTAACAAATCTTGATATTTTATAAGTGCAAATATTTAAATTAAAATATTTATGTTCTCTTATTATATATTTTTTCCATCTCAAAATAATTGACATGTACAGATTTTGATAACTTTTAATAGATAATTAAGTAGAAGTGTGATTTATTAATATATATTTTTGTTAATTCTTTAACCCTTATCTATAAAGAAATTAAAAAACTATAAATAGAAGATGAAGTAAAAATAGTAGGTGGCAATTTAAAGAGGTTATTGAGAAGGTAAAGATTGATTTTGAGGAGAATGAAAAAATGAATAATGTTTAAAATGAAAAAAAGAAAAATAAAATGAGAGAAGATAGAAAACTAAGAAAGGAAACAAAATAAATTTTATTTATGGCCAAGATTTTTGGAGATGACATATACAAAAGTATGCATACAATGAGAAGATAAATATATATATATATATATATGTTAATTTATTCTCATTGTGATCTCAGTAACACAAGACATATAGGCAAAAGGCAAGAGGAAGTCCCATAAGCGTGCAGTGCATCCTGCTCACCTAATGGCTATTCTTCCTAATGTTTACATATGTTCATGGTGCGACCTAATGGATTTTCTTCCTAATGTTTACATATGTTCATGGTGCCAGGGTTTGGTCAAGCAAAAGCTTTCCACTCCTCCTGGGAATGTGCTGGGAGAGAAAAAGAAGGTGACAGGAGTTGAGCAAAAGCCTTCCACTTCTCCGGGGAGTATGCTGGGAGAGGCGAAGAAGAGGACCGTGGTCATGCAAAAGACTTCCACTACTTCAGGGAGTAACGAGAGTGATGCAAAGAAGGCGATTTTGGTCAAGCAAAAGCTTTCCACTCGTCCTGTGAATGTGAATATGCTAGAAGAGGGAAAGAAGGTAAATGAGGTCTATCAAAAGCCTTCAGCACCTCAGGAGAGTGTACTCAAAGATGAAAAGGAGGTCACTATGGTTGAGCAAAAACCTTCTTCTCCTCCAGGTTGCATGGAGGGAGGGATAGATGAGGTGACTGTGGTTGAGAAGAGGTAAGACAGGTGTTTCTAATGATAATAATTCTTCGGCAGTGAAACTGAAGTTTAGGAGGGGCAAGATAGTTGATCTCCAGCAAACCATCCCTATCTCTGGAAAAATTGTTTTGAGGCATCAGGATGTGCAAGAAAAGAAAGATGTGCAGGGTTTGTTGAATAATGTGATTGAAGAGACGGCGAGTAAGCTTGTTGAAACCGGGAAGAGCAAGGTTAAAGCTTTGGTGGGAGCTTTTGAGACAGTGATTTCCCTCCACAATAAACCTTCTACTGTCGCAGTTTCTAGATTAACTAACAGAATTTTATAACAAATAGGAGCAATTGCAAATATAGTGGTTGATATAGCTTTTCTGACCTGGTTTACATATGTTTGTCCTGTTTCTCATTCCGACTCATCTTCTTAACGATTTGTTGATGCTTGCCGGTTCTGTTCTCATGATTGAATAAATTCAATTTCTTCTGGGTGCATTTACTTTGAATTGGGAGATAAAGTCGCGCAAGACTACAATTTCTTTTTCACTTATGGAG
The DNA here is from genome assembly GCA_030864215.1 of Capsicum pubescens. Taxonomy (NCBI): domain Eukaryota; kingdom Viridiplantae; phylum Streptophyta; class Magnoliopsida; order Solanales; family Solanaceae; genus Capsicum; species Capsicum pubescens. Next base: position 274,174,190 of record CM061541.1, on the reverse strand, counting down.
GTTGTGATAGTGACGTTAAATCAGTGGGTGTTTGGATGTAGACATTCTAATGCTAGGCTGGTTGCTCAGTGGACATATATTGTTGTTGGACTCATTTACGAGGGATTTGTTCATACTTTCTGTTGATAAGCGCATTGAAGAAGGCACATCATGTGGAAATACCATCCAAAAAAAGTTTTGGCTGTGGTACTGGTTTGACATTGTGCTTGTATACTATTTGATTGAAGAGAATTGAAGTATCAATTATGTTTAGTTCTTTACTGTTCTTAATGGAATGCTGCTATTGGTTTCTGTTTTTCCATTTAAGAATTTTAGTTCTGGTTATCTTTATCTGCCCTTTGATTGAGTGGGTTTCTCCAACTCTGAATCATTTCTTGCATGAAGGGGAGGGTGATCTGTAAAAACCGCGAAACTTTGATTTTCATCCCGTAGGTGGATCGTCCATCTTATACTATATTTAGTATCTCAAACCTCTCCTGTTCCTTTTCTCTTTTGTAGAACCTGTATTCCATCTTTTCTTGCTCGTGATAGCACCTAGGGAATAGTCATTACAAATTAAGAAGAGGAAGGAGGAGGACTGGGAAATCCATGCTGGACATATTGTTTTTACCATATATATCTATATTCTTCTGAACTAAAATATATGGGACTGAAAGATATAGATAGATATAGAAGATGTGTGGATTGAAAGAGTTTCTTTGAATATAAGAGTATGAAATGTATCTCGTTTCCATGCTAAAAGGGATGTGTTTTGGATTGATCAAATTGCTTTTGGGGAAGGGGAAGAGGAGGGCTGGCAAATTGGTGCCCTCTTTGCATATCTGAATCACGGTGTCCAATTGAAAACCCTCATATGAAGGCACGGATAGTAAAAATGAAATGTATCTCATGTCCATACTAATAAATAGGTGTTTAGCTTTGATCAAGTTTGTTGAGATGAAGTTTATGTGATTAATGTCAAGCATGGGCTAACTTCCCAAGAAGTTCTAGACAACATGAAAATTGCAAAAAAATTTGTAGGTTTCAGTTGGAGAAGGTAATATAGCGGGTTCCACTTAGAAAGTGGCTAGGTTTCTTGTATATTTGCCATAAGAGTTGCAGAGAATCCACACATATTTGTTTGAGGGAAAAGATTTAGCTGATTTCCGTGATTTAGCTAGCTACAAAATTCTTAAGTAGCCGATTCTTTATTTGTCTTTTCATAATTACTCTAAGAATCCTACACACGATACTCCTCATATGAGACTGTTGTGTGACGACACTCAACCTCTCTGCCAGATGAAAATAAGCTTAGTCATAGGATTGACAAACTCTCATTCCAGCTCTACCCCATTGCTTATATGATTTTTTTTTTAAAAGGCAGCCCGGTGTACTAAAGCTCCCGCTATGCGTGGGGTCTAGGGAAGGGCCCGACCACACAAGGGTCTATTGTATGCAGCCTTGCCTTGGCATGCATTGCAAGAGGTTGTTTCCAAGGCTTGAACCCGTGACCCCCTGGTCACATGGGAGTAACTTTACCAGTTACTTCCAAGCTTCCCTTCGCTTATTTGAAAAAGTTAATCACGAATAAACTATATTAACCCGTGAAGGAACTAATCATACGTGGCACAGTTTTGAACTTCTCTCTTTGTCTTTGGTGACTATGGAATCACAGGGGACACGGAGTTGTATGTCGTTTATTGAGCCAACTTGTGTCATTAGAGGAAAAAAAGTAGATTATGAACACGAAATGGCAGAAACTTGAAGAGGAATGGATAAACAAAGTAGTTGCTACTCATTGAATAGTGAGAAATGAATGATCGTTGCAAGCTGATTGGAGATCGTTGAACTTATGTCTTGTGGAACTTAATTTGAATGATAAGCACAAAACAAGGTTCAAGAAATGGCATAAAAAGGCAGTTAATAAGGAAAGGATGGTAGTTTGATCTATATTTCAATTACTGTTACAGAATGTGAAATCTTTCCTTATACACATTCTGCCATGCATACAAGAAATCTATGTTTCTGCCGACACATACCCCTATTTGAGCTTGCAGATTCACATTTAAGTTCGTAGTTGAGAATTTTTCTAAGTTTTTCCTTATTTCACTAAATCAAAAAAACGCACCTCATGATGTACCACACATCTGGTGCCTTCGTACGATTGCATGTATTAACTAAGATGATAGAACGTACTATACCCTATAATCTAATGGAAGAGAAGTAACATAAGATGAAAGAGTGGCGATGTGTAATATGTAGGGTATTTAGTCATCAAATATATTTGATCATGATATCTGTATGTTAATCTCCACGCTTTAATATGTGATTTAGAGTATTTCTGTTGGATGGTGTTTATAATTGTCAACGTTGTTAGTTCCCTTTTTTGCAATATGCATCTATTAAATATTTTGCAGCATTGTGTTTCTGCCTTTATGACCATATCTTGCATTATCTTTTTTCGGTAACCTCTTGCAGATACCTATATACTTGAGAGTCACTAAAACAATCAAGTTAAACGTTAAGGAATCAGATAGTATTGGACATGTCAAAGCGTTGCTACATGATAAGGAGGGCATACCGGTATGTCTTCAACAGCTGCTTTCAGGAGATGATAAGCTAGCGGATGGGCGGAAGCTAGTTGATTATGGCATTTGCGAGAACTCCACCCTTCATGCTTTTGTTGAATATTCAGTCCCAGTGATCAAACTGTATGTAAAGAGATCATACGCCGAAGGTATCGTAACTGTTATTTCAAAGATCTATAGTACTATCCATGATATGAAATATAGGATTCTGGTCAAAGAAGGAACAGACTCGGGCAAGTTCTCTCTTTTTCATGATGGAAAGCTTCTCGAAGATGGCAAAACCTTAGCTTTTCTCAATATTCATGATGGATCAACCCTTCATATGGTGCGTAATCCTGGAGACAGGTATCTGATCAAAGTTGTGATGCCAGATTATCAAGTCGAAGAAATAGAAGTCATGGCTACTTTATCTGTTCGCCATGTTAAAACGGCTATAGAGAGCAAGGTTGGTCACTCAATTGGCGATAAGCCTCTCTTCATGACAAAACAGAAGCTGGAAGATGAGAAGCAACTCTATTACTATGATATCAAAGAAGGCTCCGTCTTACTGGTGGTGGAGGGAACGATGCATATCTATGTCGTTAGACGTACTGATCATGTATGTGCAATACTGGACGTTCACAAGAACAATTCGGTCAAGGAAGTGAAGGAACTGGTTCTAGATAAGCTTGGAATACCTGTTCATCTCCAAAAGCTTACCTTCGAGGGAAAAGGTTTATTAGTTGATTCCCGGACTTTATCTAGGTACAAAATTTGCAATGAGTCGATTCTAGATCTGGATGTTCATAATTGCTCCGAGAATCCTACACGTGGTACTCCTCAGACTGGACTGCTGCGTGATAACACTCAAACCTCACCGACAGATGAATTCAGTCACAGGTGCGTCAAGTTCTGTTATGAACCATACTGATGACACGGAGGACAGCAGAGCTAACACAAGAGATCAGTGTAATCTTACTCTGCGTACAACAAGTAACCGTGTGTGAAAAACCACCTAACAGATTTAGTTGAATATGTCGTGGAGCTGGGGAACTGCGCGTTATGGTGTGCGTGGAGTATGAGAAATCTGTTAGACGTCGCTATCTCTGTATCGTGTTATTTCTTTACTGTTTCATTGCAATTTCCAGTTTTTTGCAACTTTGTTTAGTTAACTAAGATACTCAGTCAAGCTGCTTTGGTATTGTGCTTGTATCAGACAAATACAATATGTTGTTTTTGATATTTGATGTGGTTTTAAAAATTTTCTTGGAATTCATGCCCCAAAATGGTAAATGTGCATCATTTATTATTTGGCATGGTGTATATGCACCGAAGGGAACCTGGAGTAACTGGTAAAGTTGCTGCCATTTGACCAGGAGGTCACGGGTTCAAGCCTTGGAAACAGCCTCTAGCAGAAAAGCATGGTAAGGCTACGTACAATACACCCTTGTGGTGGGGTTCTTTTTCGGACCCTGCGCATAGCGTGAGCTTTAGTGCATCGGGTTGTCCTTTTTTCTAGTGGTGTATGTGCACCACTTTTTAACGAGTTGTATATTCTCTCTAAATCGCGAAGTTGAGGCGGTATAAGCCTTGGTATTTATGTGTGTTCTGGATTAGGTTGAATTTGGACGGATTAAATTATGTTGAATCAATAAATGAGTATATCATTGATTCGTCTAAAGGTTACATAATTTTCATTGGATGTGTGAAATAATGTGATATGTTATCAAGTGTGTGATGGATTTTTAACAATGCATACAACAACAATAATATATTCAGTTTATTCTTGCAATGTGGGGTCGGGGGAGGGTAAAATATACACAGTCCATTAAAAAATAGTAAATACAAAGTAGAAAAAGTACTATAAACAAAACTTCATCCTTTTAGGTTTAAGGTATTAATATTTACGCTAATAAATAAATTAGAAGTTTACCATATTATACCTTTTAAAATTATTTTTGTTTTCTTCATATTTAATAAAAAATTAGCTAAGATGAAATAGGATAAGTACTACAAGCAAAACTCCATCCTTTTTAGGTTTAGGGTATTAATATTTATACTTATAAATTAATTAGAAGTTTACCCCATATATATATACATATAAAATACAATTCTATTTAACTAATATTGTTATCAAATTCAGAATCAAATAGCTATGAACCCTATTAACAACATCTTTGGTAAGATTTTTATGTTTCAAATATATAATTAAATCATAACTATTTGTTTGTAAATGTTGTTCATAGATGGCGTTGATGTAGGTGACTGTTCTGAAATCGTATTAGATTCGAGTTATTTCAAATCAATTGTTGAAATTCCGTCTCAATTCATAGTTTAATTTTTTTTTCCTTCTTATTTTGATCTTAATTCAAATTGTCTTCTTACATTCATTATCATCATCCTTTCTAACTTGCATTATTTCTTTACTTAATAGATTTAAATATTTATGCATCAATTATACATTATATATAATAATTGACCATGGATTCACAGATTTTGATAATTTTTCATGTTCCCTTTTCAGTAGAAAATTTTTGATTGATAAATGAGATGAAACAAGCATGTGGTTGTTGACTGAAATGCATGTCTGTTTACCCAAAACAGTGCAGTGTTTTGCTGAAACAGTGCACCAGTTCGAAACAGTGCATTACTTCATCGAAGAGTTGCATATGTTCGAACCAACGTATTATTCAGGAAACATTGTTTCGAAAATCTGCATCAGTTCAGAAACAGAAATACAGAAGCAGTGCATCAGTTCGCAAAACAGTGCAATGATTCGTTGAAACAGTGGCACCAGTTCACTTCGAATATTGCATTTGTTACACTTTTCGGATTGAATTTATTTATTTTATTTCTGTCAAATAAAATTTGTCCAAAAAGATAGATCTTATCGAGAATCCGAAGCCGAAGCCGAAGCCGAAGCCGAGCCGAGCGACGACGACGACGACGACGCGAGGCATCTATTATTTCTTGCCTCACTTTCCATGTGGAGTAAGTATTCATCAATATAAACACTCTCAAGTTCTCTTCTTCCGCCAATGTGGGAGAAAGAGTAAACTTGCCAATTTGGGAGTAAACTTTCCATTTTAGTGTCTCCTTCCCTCCACCCTTTTGCTCTCTATTTTTTCATTCACACTTCTTTCATCTACTATGAACCCAACAATCCCCCACATGAATGAGAAATGGCTAATTTTTGTAAAACTTTTACGGACAAGTATGTGATCACCAAGCAAAGACTGATTGCATCTGGATAAGTGGATTTCCCTTTGAACTTTCCGTAATGAACATGCATCGGATGCACTCGGTCAATCGGTAGATTTGATATCTTTGAACCGTCGAGATTTAGTGTACACCTAGACAACACATGTCACACAACCAGCCTTTTACCGTTTATGGTTCTTACGGTTTTATTCTTTTCAGCCATAAACACATCCCGATTTCATGAGAGCTTAGAGAATAGGCCTTTACTAACATTCTATTTGAAGCGGCTTCCACTTCGCCCCCACATAGGTGATTTCTAAACGTTCGATCCTGTAGATTAAACCGTTTGGTCAAATCTGCAAAATTTAGATAATCATTAAAAGACTTTTCACCTTAAGTCTTATCCTTGTTTACTATACATTGTCTACATCATGAGAATAGGTTGGGTAATTGACAATGTTGAACATGTCAGACACAACTTTGTTTGATCTCCTTGAACCTAACTCTTGGGATCTCCAGTCTACTAGGTAGAGTTACCGCTATGCTGACTCGTCCTTGGCCTTAAACCCATTCCCTTGGATGTTCTTTCCACTCCTTCTCTAGATAGGCCTTTTGTAAGTGGATCTGACACATTATCCTTTGACTTTACATAATCAATAGTGATAATTCCACTAGAGAGAAGTTCCCTAACGGTATTATGTCTCCGTCGAATGTGACGAGATTTACCGTTGTACATCATGCTCCCTGCCTACCTATTGCCGCTTGGCTGTCACAGTGTATCCATACTGGTGCCACTGGCTTGGGCCAATACGGAATATCATTCAAGAAATTCCAGAGCCATTTTGCTTCTTCACCGGCTTTATCTAATGCGATAAATTCAGATTCCATTGAAGAGCGAGCGATATAAGTCTGTTTGGATGATTTCCAAGAAACTGCTCCTCCACCGATAGTAAATACATATCCACCGGAAATATAGGTATTTCTAATACTCGTAATCCAAGCCCTTTCGCATAAAATAGTCGTATAATTAACTAAGGGTTTTAATGCTTCGATTCGATGATTATTTTCAATATGTCATATCATATTAGTTTTCGATTATTTTGCTTGTATAATCTAAAAATTAACCTTTTCGAGACTCTTCCAATTGTAGTATGGGTACGATTCGATTATTTTAATTCGTATTAAACATCACCTAAGAGTTTCACTTGTATTAAATATCCAATTCGTTTGTTCATAACAAAGTTTAATATACAACATAAAGTATAGAATTAATTATTTTTTTTCTAGAAAATTATTGGTAAGTATTTTGAAATGAGAAGCAACAATTTCAAAGGGATATTTCAAAATTTTATTAAAAAAATTAAAATGTTTCATTTAAAGGGATTCTTTTAATCATAAATGTGTTATTATTTCTTAACCATAAAGAATTTGAATTATCATATGGATTTTTTCTTTCTTTTTTTAATAGAATATTTTTGGGTACTTTTATGACTAATTTTGTTACTCTAGTTCTATATAACAATTTAAAAGTTTTCATGTATCAACATTAATAATAACATATTCAGTGTATTCCCACAAAATGGAGTCTAAAGAGGGTAAAGTATACACAGTCCATACGAAGTAGAGAGGCTGTTTCCGATAGACCATCGGCTTAGAATTTGGAGCTTAATTAAAGAAAATTCCAATATTTATATAATTACTAAAATTTCGATTTTGAATTCATCGAGATACATAAATAGTACCCAGTACATCTAACGAAGATACATTTTTTTCTTTATAAAGATCCATAATTAGCTCTCGCTACATTAACGAAGATATATAATTAGTTGAAATTTTTATAATTAATTTATAACAGTAAAAATTAATGTAAATATGATAAGTTAATAGATAGATTTATGTTATTTTTTCTTATTAATTATAATCATTACCCAAACATTTTTTAAAGCGTTAAATTAATTAGTTCCCGGCCAGTACATTTTTTCAATTTTGGGTATGTTAAGCTTCATAATTAGCTCTCGCTACATTAACAAAAATATATAATTAATTAAAATTTTTGTAATTACTTTATAACGATAGAAATTTATGTAAATATGATAAATTAAGATATATGTTCAAATTTGCACATGCGCAACCCCCACCCCACCCCCACCCACCTACCCACCCCACTCCCACCCCCCAATCCCCAAAGTTTAAAAAGGGTTTTAAGTGAGCATTTTCAAGCGCAACAATGGAGCAAAGCATTAAGCACAGTATATAGAAACCCATGAAACTGAAGAAGAAGAAGAAGAAAAGGTTTGCTTTGTTATGCTAATGAATTCTCTTTTACAAAGCATTTATTTTTTCTATATTTTTTTGGTTATTGTTAAGTATTAATTTGATAAAATTGCAAGTTGTTTTGTGACCTGTAAATGTGTTTTTTGTGTTGTTTATGTAGCTTTTGTATTAGGTCTGCGTATATACTACCCTCCTTAGACACTAATTATGGCATTATAATTGATAATAGGGATAATTTTACAATATTATCCGTTGAATATAATAAATTTAGCACTAAAGGGTGTGACCTAATGGTTCAATGAAGTTGGGTTGAGCACCATGAGGTCTGAGGTTCAATTTCCAATTTTCAATAGAGACAAATACTAGGTGATTTCTTTCCATCTGTTTTAGCCTTGGTGGATGGAGTTACTTGATACCCGTTGCTGGTGGGAGGTGGCAAGTATTCCGTGGAAATAGTCGAGGTGCGCGTAGGCTGACCTGGATATATAATAAAATTTAATGTTTTGGGAAATGCATTGGTGGGAGGTGGCAGGTATCCCGTGGAATTAGTCGAGGTGCGCACAGGCTGGCCCGAATATATACTCCCTCCGTTTAAAAAAGAATGACCTAGTTTGACTTAGCACGGAGTTTAAGAAAATAAAAAAGACTTTTGAATCTTGTAGTCTTAAATTAAAGATATGTCAACTGTACCAAAATGTCCTCCAATCTTGTGGTCTTAAACATGCCATGTGAAAAGTTAAAATTTAAAAGTTGCTGAAAAAGGAAAAAGGTCATTCTTTTTGAAACGGACTAAAAAGAAAAGTAGGTCATTCTTTTTGAAACGGAGGGAGTAATAAATTTAACGCTTTGGGAAATGCATTGAATAAGTATTGTTAGACATTCCAAAATGAAAAAAGTGGACAGATAAAGATGGACGAAGGGAGTAATTGATAATAATTGATAAACTTGCAAGTTGTTTTATGACCTGTAAATGTTTTTGTGTTGTTTATGGAGCTTTTGTCTTAGGTCTGCGTACACACTACCCTCCTTAGACACTAACTATGGGATTATATTTGATTGAAATCTACTCCCTCCGTTCATCTTTACTGGTACACTTTCCTATTGGCATAGGGATTAATAAGCAGTAAATAATAAGGATAGTTTTACCATATTACCCTTTGAATATTATAAATTAACGCTTTGGGAAATATATTGGATGATGAATTGTATTTGATTGAAATCTACTCCTTTAATTTCAAATTTTGTTAGCTTGATAAGATCCTTGTATTTGACCTAATATGTCCTTTATTATGCTAAGTTCTTGTTTCTCTTGTGTTCCATAATTCCACTTGAGTTTTTCATGGATGGATTGCTGTGGCGGAGCCAGGATTTTCATTGAGGGGGTTCAAAGTGCACAGACGAACTTGCCAATGGGGGTTTAACATCTGCTATGTATATATAAAAAATAATTTTAACCATATATAAATAGTTTAATTTTCCGCTGAAGGGAATTCGGATGAGCCCCCTCACTGTATGCAAGCTCTGTTATTGGATTTTGTTGTGTCCTTAGATTTCTTTAGTCGACCATTTGTAGTTGTGAACATCGGGATGACAATGGCGCGGGATAGGTGGAGTAGGTGAAGCCTTTACTAACTTTAGTCGTAACCAACCCCACCCTGCCTTGTGCGCCAATCATGACCTTCCAAGTACTCTAGGTTAGGCCTCCCTCTTCTCCCCATCCTATTGTCATCTTATGGAGTTGAAATTAGTGGCGGACTAAGTTGTGCGGACTCCACTTTCGATTCCGCACCCGTGTCGGATTCTCCAAAAATACACTAACTTTGGCGAATCCGACACGCACCCATGGACATTTTTGAAGAGTTCGAGCAACATAGGTGGCGGATGCAGCCCTTTGGCAATGTGTTTATCTCTTCTATATATGTGTGTGTGTGCGCGTGTGTGTGCGTGTGTCTGTGTACAAGTCAATCAAAATCCGAACACGTAATTTTAAAATACAACAAGTTCAACACTAGAATATTTAAATAAATCGGATTAGCCCAATTAAGTAAATAAATGTACATTCTCTCTAACATCATTTAGATGAGATGATTACAAACAGAGGTCATACGTTCGAATTTCACTGCCAGCCATATCATAAAAAATTCCGCATACTTGACACTTTAAAAAGTATTAGTTCACACGGGAGGAACGTACAAATATAATTAAGTAAATAAAGGTGTTCACTATCTAAGTATGATATATGTACATGTGATTGATAATTTAGGAGTTATCTATGTAAAATGTGAAGATCTTAAAATACATCATAGTAAGTTCTTTTAATACTTCAAGATATCAATGACAAGCCTTATTGTTTATGATTATTATTTTTCCATTAATAGAAGAGTTGAATTTAGTATATAAAAGGCAAAAATGTATGCCACTATGAGATTACTTAATCTTTCACATTTAGTATGATGTTTAATGTTATTTTAATGATGAATGCATGTTGATCTGATCCGTTTACATTTGTAGTCACACATATAAGCTTTCGTCAATTAATGAAGAATTACATTTAGTTGTAGCTTTATGAATGAGAGTACGTAATTTATTCACATTTTATATTGAGGTTTAATATTTTTTTCTATTATAAATGTTGTTTAATCTAATCCGTGTAGTGAGTACATTCGTATTTTCACATATACAAGACACTTTAGTTGAAAGTCTAAGTTCTTTTGTGTTCTTGGAATATTGGTTTCTTACAGCTGTCACGTCATTAAATGGTGACCATTTTCATTAAGTTGAATGACCACTCACTCTTAGTTTTACTTTGACCATTATCTGATTCATGTAATCTTGTTATTAAGAGGGGTGCATAACTTCTATTGTTTCACCACTTGTTTCTTCTTATTTTCACATTCAAGAATTGCTTTGTGTAGGAAGTTTCAAGGTTTTGAAAAAGATGGCTTCGAGCTCGAAGCGGAAGAGAATTGCTGATGAAGCAAAAAAAGAAGAAGAGGTTAGATCCTTATACAGATCGCAACTTTTTTTGTTATTTTGTAATGTGTGAACTTGTTCTATTTTTGTGTATGAATCTTAAAATGAGAGTCGTTTGCTAGGTGGGATAAGGGATAACAATCCCATATAAAAATGTTTGTTCACATTTGATTATGGGTGTTAGTAAATCCCGGGGTAAATTTTGTATTGATATGGTAGGAATTAGGTATCTTATATAGAAGGCGAGATCCAGATGTTGAAGTTTATAGTCCATTTAATTTACTCTTATGAAGGATTTGAGTGAAAGCTACTGGGGTTCGATCTGAATTCCATGTATAAGTAAACTAGATAAAACGAAATCAACATACAATTTGTTTCCCTCTCTAGAATAGTTTCCTTATAAAAGGAGAAGGATTATGTTTGATGATTCATGTTTCAAGTATATTTTAGTCTCCTCGTAAACTTTTAATGTTAGTGCATATGAGGAATTAAAAAAATTGTCATTTTCCTTGTTACGTCCTTGTCAGATTTTAGAAACCATAAGGGGGCGGTGGATGTGGATTGTGGAGAGGTTAACCTACGTCATATTAACACTTTTGATAATATAGTCTTCTTTCAATAGGTCTTAGGTGGAGAATGGACTACTGCTCTGGTAAAAAAGAGAGGTTCTTTCTTTTTTCAAATTAAAAAACAATTGGGAGGAGAACTAATAGAACTCTCGTCTGCCCTCTTGAACATTCTTGCTTATTCTTTTTTGCTAAAAGTTAAAGAAAGTTTTAATGGATTATGCCTACCAAAGGAACAGTCAGATGGGTTGATACCACCACGGATATCTGGTCTTCATTTGTTCGAAGATGGCTAGAAGTAGTTGTAATATAACAAGAAGTTAAATCAGCTATTCTTTGGAGGGCAGCTGCTAATGGGAACCAAAAGGGACATGCCGAGGTTCTTGTCTTAGAATAACAACATATGTGGCATCAGGCTCCTTGCCAGAGCACACAAAAATATTGGAAATTGTGGTGTTTGCGGCACTATACGCTGGAAGAGGATGTGTTTCCAAATTGTCTTCTTCTTCATGAGAGTACTATAAATAGTGCTATATATGGCATCACATAAATGGATCATTCTCATTAATTTAAGGATTTCCCGTCCGCTGACATTAACTGAGCAAGCAAGTTCAGCGAATTGTTGATTTAACCTTATAACATCCTAAATCATTTCATATTCAACACATGATCTTATTCTTGCAGAATTATATTCTAGAGACAGTATATTCTTCGTAATCCCCACTAGGTGGGAATACCCTGGGTATGTTGTTGTTGTTGTAGTATATTCTTCGTAACTTTCTCTGTTCTGACACTTTTACTATTCACGTACCAGTGTAGCACTGCAACCCTAGCAATGATGCAGCTTTCTGCTTGGTTCATTATTTTTTAGATTATGTTCTTTATTGAAGTGAACTGAAGTATCAATTATGTTTTGGTCTTTACTGTTCATTTTAATGTTGGTGTTATCATCCTCTGATTCTTAGTGGTGTTCTGCTAATGGTTTCAGTTTTTCATTCAAGAATCTTAATTCTGGTTAACTTTTTCTGCTCTTGATTGAGTTTGTTTCTACGAATATGTACCATTTCTTACATGAAGCTGAAGGGCAGGTGATATTTTTAAATGCACGAAACTCATTGCTTTTCTTCTCCTTGGTGGGGCATTCATCTTTGACTATCTTTACTCTCTCCAACCTCTTCTGTTCCTTTTCTCTTTTGTGGAACCTGTATTCCATTGTTTCTTGCTCGTGATGGCACCTAGGGAATCGTCGTTACAAAATGAGAAGAAGAGGAAGGAGGAGGAGAATGACTAGCTAATCCATGGTGGACATGTTCTTTGCCATATATTTATATATATCTGTACTAATAAATATGGACCGAACGAGTTCCTTTGAGTATAAGAGGTGAAATCTATCTCATGTACATACTAATAAAGAAATGTTTTGGGTTGAGAAAGTCGTTATTAGGAGGAGGAGGACTGGCAAGTTCATGCTGGAGGGGTAGAGGTACATAGTTTTCGTTAATCTAGTTAATTGATTGATATCTAATGATTGTAGTTCTAAAATATTCAATTGCTGCGAAGAGAGGAGTTATCGTTCATATGTGAAGAAGTGTGCTTTGGTTAATTGTTTGCTGCAAATACTGACACACCAAGGGATCACAACGAGAAGTAGTCAAATCTTGACTCTCTTTCTTTGAGAAGTTGGATAATATTGACATTATTGTGTATTTGATACTGAAGTTAGTTAGTTTAATTGAAATTTGATTATTATAGCACTTAATTGATGCATGTTTAATACATTTCATATTGGGCTTTAGAGTTTCTCCTTAGCTGTTACCTTTCTTGTACTGAAACTGCATGCATCCTTTAAAGCAATACATGTTAATGCACATAAAATTTCATTTTCTTGATGAAAGTTACACCATTATGAACGGTATTTTCCTTTTGTTTATTCTGTTGCAGATGACTATATACTTGAAGGTCATTAAAACTGTTGCTTTAAAAGTTAAGGAATCAGATAGCATTGGAAACGTCAAAGCTTTACTACATGATAAGGAGGGCATACCGGAATGTCTTCAGCAGCTAGTTTCAAAAGGTGTTGAGCTTAGGGACGAACAGAAATTAGTCGATTGCCACATTATCCCTTTCCTGAAGGTACAGTTACAGTTTATTCAAGGATTAATGATACTATCCGTGACATCAAATCTAGGATTGGGGCCAAAGAGAAAATAAACATGGACACATTCTCTCTTTTCCATGAAAATAATTTTCTTGAAGATGACAAAACCGTAGGTTTTTACAATATCGATAGTGGATCAACTATTGATATGGTTTTCAATCCTATACACAAGTTGTTTATTTCTGTGGTAATGCCAAAACCTGAAATTGTAAAAATAGAAATCTATTTTGCCTCAACTGTTTCTGGCATTAAAAAAATTATAGAGAGCAAAGTTGGCTGTTCAATGGATGATATGGATCTGTATTTGGGAAATCAGCGACTGGAAGATTCGAAGAAACTATTAGATCAGTGTAATATTGAGGTAGACACCATCTTTCAGGTGAAGCGTAAAAAAATACAGATCCTTATCAAAAAATGGAGTGGTGAAAGCATAATGCTATACGTGGACAGGTACGAGTTGGTGGAGAATGTGAAGGTGATGCTTGTAGAAAAGGTAGGAATACCAGTTGATAAGCAAAAGCTTTCGTATCAGGGGAAACTATTAGATGATTCTCGGGATTTAGCTAGCTACAATATCGGATGGCACTCAATTGTCTACTCTGGATGTTATTTGCATTAAAAGGGAGTGGCATGTCTTTTTTTAATTTCATTTTATGCTATCTTGGAGATTATGGAATATACAATGGACAGAGAATTGGTAGTATGATTTGTGTTGTCTGTTGTTTATAAAGACAAAAAGGGTTAGGTTTTGCTTTTTTTTTTGTTGCAAACATTCATGGTGATATTTAGAAGTTGGTGAACTTGTTTTTTTAGGTCTTTTTAGTCAGCTGGATGATTTTGAAACCGAAAAACAAATGCAATGCTGTTCCTTTTTCCTGTTATCTGCTTTGTTTTTGCCTTTCTACACGAGTCACTTTCTTCTGCTTTGTGTAGTGTGTACTTGACTGATTTGTTGAATTGGTCAATTACTACTCCTTTTGTTCCAATTTGCGTGACACTGTTTCCTTTTTATTTATTCTATTCAAGAAGAATGGCATCAATCTTTGGAAATATTTTAACTTAAAAAACTTTTGGTATATTTCGTTTCCTGGAAGTTGTGTTTTGGTGTTTAGTTATATACTCTCTGTCGAAATGTATGTTTGTTGCTTTGGCTTGGCACGAAATAAAGTGAAATTTTTGAATCATGTGGTCTTAAACTTGCCATGAGGATTATGGAATTGGAAAACATAGTAAATATTGAAAGAGACGCTCTTATATAGGGTCATGTCCTCAGTAAGCTGTAACTGCTCCATGTCATGTTTAATCACCTCTCTCCAGTATTTCTTCGGCCTAACTCTACTCCTCTTGAAACCATCCAAAGCTAGCCTCTCACACCTACGAACTGGGGCATCCGTGCTCCTCCTCATCACATGCCCAAACCATCTCAACCTTCCTTCCCGCATCTTGTCTTCCACCGAAGCCACTCCCACCTTCTCCCGAATAATCTCATTCCTAACTCTATCTCCTATAGTAAGTCCACACATCCAACGCAACATTCTCATTTCCGCTACCTTCAATTTATGAATGTGAGAGTTCTTGACTGGCCAACACTCCTCACCATAGAGCATGGCCGGACGGACTGCCACTCTGTAGAACTAGTATTTAAGCTTTAGGGGCACCTTCTTATCGCACAACACTTCCGAGGCGAGCCTCCACTTCATCCAACCTGCTCCAATACGTTTAGAGATATCCTCATCAATCTCGTCATTCCCCTGAATCATAGACCCAAGATACTTAAAACTATCCCTCTTACAAACATTCTGGGAATCCAACCTCACCACCACTTCGTCCTCCTACTTCAAGTTACTATGTAGGGTATTTAGTCATCAAATATATTTGATCATGATATCTGTATGTTAATCTCCACGCTTTAATATGTGATTTAGAGTATTTCTGTTGGATGGTGTTTATAATTGTCAACGTTGTTAGTTCCCTTTTTTGCAATATGCATCTATTAAATACTTTGCAGCATTGTGTTTCTGCCTTTATAACCATATCTTGCATTATCTTTTTTCGGTATCCTCTTGCAGATACCTATATACTTGAGAGTCACTAAAACAATCAAGTTAAACGTTAAGGAATCAGATAGTATTGGACATGTCAAAGCGTTGCTACATGATAAGGAGGGCATACCGATATGTCTTCAACAGCTGCTTTCAGGAGGTGATAAGCTAGCGGATGGACGGAAGCTAGTTGATTATGGCATTTGCGAGAACTCCACCCTTCATGCTTATGTTGAATATTCAGTCCCAGTGATCAAACTGTATGTAAAGAGATCATACGCCGAAGGTATCGTAACTGTTATTTCAAAGATCTATAGTACTATCCATGATATGAAATATAGGATTCTGGTCAAAGAAGGAACAGACTCGGGCAAGTTCTCTCTTTTTCATGATGGAAAGCTTCTCGAAGATGGCAAAACCTTAGCTTTTCTCAATATTGATGATGGATCAACCCTTCATATGGTGCGCAATCCAGGAGACAGGTATCTGATCAAAGTTGTAACGCCAGATTATCAAGTCGAAGAAATAGAAGTCATGGCTACTTTATCTGTTCGCCATGTTAAAACGGCTATAGAGAGCAAGGTTGGTTACTCAATTGGTGATAAGCCTCTCTTTATGGGAAAACACAAGCTGGAAGATGAGAAGCAACTCTATTACTATGATATCAAAGAAGGCTCCGTCTTACTGGTGGTGGAGGGAACGATGCAGATCTTTATCATTAAACGTATTGATGGTGAATGGATAATGCTGGACGTTCACAAGAACAACTCGGTCAAGGAAGTGAAGGAAATGGTTCTAGATAAGCTAGGAATACCTGTTCATCTCCAAAAGCTTACGTTTGAGGGAAAAGGTTTATTTGATTCCCAGGCTTTATCTGGGTACGAAATTTGGAATGAGTCGATTCTATATCTGGATGTTCATAATTGCACCGAGAATCGTACACATAGTACTCCTCAGACTGGATTACTTCGTGATGACACTCAACCTCACTAACAGATGATCTCAGTCGCAGGTTTGGCAAATTCTGTTATGAACCATAGTGATGATGTCGAGGACAGCAGAGTTAACACAGGAGATCAGAGTACTCGTACTGACCGTAGAACAAGTAACCGTGTGAAATCACCACCCAACAGATTTAGTTGATTTATTTAGTGGAGCTGGGTAACTTAACATAGTAGGGGACTGCGCGTTATGGTGCAAGTGGAGTATGAGAAATCTGTTAGACGTTGCTATCGCTGTATCTTGTTATTCCTTAACTGTTCCATTTCAATTTTCACCTTAAGTCTTATCCTTGTTTACTATACATTGTCTACATCATGAGAATGAGTTGGGTAATTGACAATGTTGAACCTGACAGACACAACTTTGTTTGATCTCCTTGAACCTAGCTCTTGGGATCTCCAGTCTACTAGGCAGAGTTACCGCCATGCTGACTCGTCCTTGGCCTTAAACCCTTCCCTTGGATGTTCTTTCCACTCCTTCTCTAGATAGGCCTTTTATAAGTGGATCCGACACATTATCCTTTGACTTTACATAATCAATAGTGATAATTCCACTAGAGAGAAGTTCCCTAACGGTATTATGTCTCCATCGTATGTGACGAGATTTACAGGTGTACATCATGCTCCCTGCCCTACCTATTTCCGCTTGGCTGTCACAGTGTATACATACTGGTGCCACTGGCTTGGGCCAATACGGAATATCTTCCAAGAAATTCCAGAGCCATTTTGCTTCTTTATCGGCTTTATCTAATGCCATAAATTCATATTTCATTGTAGGGCGAGCGATACAAGTCTGTTTGGATGATTTCCAAGAAACTGCTCCTCCACCGATAGTAAATACATGTCCACTGGAAATATAGGTATTTCTGATACTCGTAATTCAAGCCCTTTCGCATAAAATAGTCGTATAATTAACTAAGAGTTTTAATGCTTCGATTCAATGATTATTTTCAATATGTCATATCATATTAGTTTTCGATTATTTTGCTTGTATAATCTAAAAATTAACCTTTACGAGACTCTTCCAATTGTAGTATGGGTACGATTCGATTATTTTAATTCGTATTAAACATCACCTAAGAGTTTCACTTGTTTTAAATATCTAATTCGTTTGTTCATAACAAAGTTTAATGTACAACATAAAGTATACAATTAATTATTTTTTTTCTAGAAAATTATTGGTAAGTATTTTGAAATGAGAAGCAACAATTTCAAAGGGATATTTCAAAATTTTATTAACAAAAAAAAATAAAATGTTCCATTTAAAGGGATTCTTTTAATAACAAATGTGTTATTATTTCTTAACCATAAAGAATTTGAATTCTCATATGGATTTTTTTTTCTTTTTTTAATATAATATTTTTGGGTACTATTATGACTAATTTTGTCACTCTAGTTCTATATAACAATTTAAAAGTTTTCATGTATCAACAACAATAATAACATATTCAGTGTATTCCCACGAAATGGTGTCTAAAGAGGGTAAAGTATACACAGTTCATACGAAGTAGAGAGGCTGTTTCCGATAGACCATCAGCTTAGAATTTGGAGCTTAATTAAAGAAATTTTTAATATTTATATAATTACTAAAATTTTGATTTTGAATCCATCGAGATACATAATTAGTACCCTGTACATCTATTTAAGATACATTTTTTTCTTTATAAAGATCCATAATTAGCTCTCGCTACATTAACGAAGATATATAATTAGTTGAAATTTTTATAATTAATTTATAACAGTAAAAATTAATGTAAATATAATAAGTTAACAAATATATTTATGTTATTTTTTCTTATTAATTATAATCACTACCCAAACATTTTTTCAAAGCGTTAAATTAATTAGTTCCCAGCCAGTACATTTTTTCAATTTTGGGTATGTTAAGATACATAATTAGCTCTCGCTACATTAACGAAAATATATAATTAATTAAAATTTTTGTAATTACTTTATAACGATAGAGATTTATGTAAATATGATAAATTAAGATATATGTTTATGTTTTTTTTTCTTGTTAATTACCATCATTACCCAAATATTTTTCAAAGTATAAAAAATCTTTTATCTTACGTTTTTTTAAGGAAATTGTAGTAATCAATGTAGTACCCATTGGTATTAAAAAGGTAAGAATCAATAGTAATAATTATTGATAAATAAATATTAAATTATAAAAAATTATGATATTTAATGATATTTATCATATCATGCATTATGCATAGTAGTTACATAAGGTAAGTATCAATAGTAATAATTGTTGGTATTTAAAAGATAAATTTCATTATAAATAAATATTAAAATGTAACAAATCTTGATATTTTATAAGTGCAAATATTTAAATTAAAATATTTATGTTCTCTTATTATATATTTTTTCCATCTCAAAATAATTGACATGTACAGATTTTGATAACTTTTAATAGATAATTAAGTAGAAGTGTGATTTATTAATATATATTTTTGTTAATTCTTTAACCCTTATCTATAAAGAAATTAAAAAACTATAAATAGAAGATGAAGTAAAAATAGTAGGTGGCAATTTAAAGAGGTTATTGAGAAGGTAAAGATTGATTTTGAGGAGAATGAAAAAATGAATAATGTTTAAAATGAAAAAAAGAAAAATAAAATGAGAGAAGATAGAAAACTAAGAAAGGAAACAAAATAAATTTTATTTATGGCCAAGATTTTTGGAGATGACATATACAAAAGTATGCATACAATGAGAAGATAAATATATATATATATATATATGTTAATTTATTCTCATTGTGATCTCAGTAACACAAGACATATAGGCAAAAGGCAAGAGGAAGTCCCATAAGCGTGCAGTGCATCCTGCTCACCTAATGGCTATTCTTCCTAATGTTTACATATGTTCATGGTGCGACCTAATGGATTTTCTTCCTAATGTTTACATATGTTCATGGTGCCAGGGTTTGGTCAAGCAAAAGCTTTCCACTCCTCCTGGGAATGTGCTGGGAGAGAAAAAGAAGGTGACAGGAGTTGAGCAAAAGCCTTCCACTTCTCCGGGGAGTATGCTGGGAGAGGCGAAGAAGAGGACCGTGGTCATGCAAAAGACTTCCACTACTTCAGGGAGTAACGAGAGTGATGCAAAGAAGGCGATTTTGGTCAAGCAAAAGCTTTCCACTCGTCCTGTGAATGTGAATATGCTAGAAGAGGGAAAGAAGGTAAATGAGGTCTATCAAAAGCCTTCAGCACCTCAGGAGAGTGTACTCAAAGATGAAAAGGAGGTCACTATGGTTGAGCAAAAACCTTCTTCTCCTCCAGGTTGCATGGAGGGAGGGATAGATGAGGTGACTGTGGTTGAGAAGAAGTCTTCAGCTTCTCTGGTGAGTATGCTAGGAGAGGGAGAAAATGTGACTGTGGTTGAGCAAAAGCTTTCTACTCCCCCAGGGAGTATGCTGGTAGAGGGAAAGAAAGAGGCCGTGGTCAATCAAAAGCCATCTGCTCCTCCAGGGAGTATGCTAGGACAGGGAAAGAAGTTGAATGTGGTCGATCGAAGGCCTTCTCCCAAGGTTCACTCTCTTGAACCCTCTGAAATAAAAAAGAAAAAGATACTGCTACCACCAAAGAGTGTTCACTCTCTGAAAGTGAAAGCATCGCCAAAGTTTTCATCCCATTTACAATCACGTCCGTTGTCTAATGAAGAAGATAAAAAGGAAGTTGTTAAGCCTGCAGACAGTGCATTGAGTGAATACACCTCTAGCAGCAAAAAGCTGTTGCACATAGCAGAAGCAGAAACTATTGGGAAAAATCAGAAAAAGACATTGAGAAAAGGTAGGACAAGTGTTTCTAATGATAATAATTCTTCGGCAGTGAAACTGAAGTTCAGGAGGGGCAAGATAGTTGATCTCCAGCAAACCATCCCTATCTCTGGAAAAATTGTTTTGAGGCATCAGGATGTGCAAGAAAAGAAAGATGTGCAGGGTTTGTTGAATAATGTGATTGAAGAGACAGCGAGTAAGCTTGTTGAAACCGGGAAGAGCAAGGTTAAAGCTTTGGTGGGAGCTTTTGAGACAGTGATTTCCCTCCACAATAAACCTTCTGCTGTCGCAGTTTCTAGATTAACTAACAGAATTTTATAACAAATAGGAGCAATTGCAAATATAGTGGTTGATATAGCTTTTCTGACCTGGTTTACATATGTTTAGTTCTTTACTGTTCTTAATGGAATGCTGCTATTGGTTTCTATTTTTCCATTTAAGAATTTTAGTTCTGGTTATCTTTATCTGCCCTTTGATTGAGTGGGTTTCTCCAACTCTGAATCATTTCTTGCATGAAGGGGAGGGTGATCTGTAAAAACCGCGAAACTCTGATTTTCATCGCCTAGGTGGATCGTCCATCTTATACTATATTTAGTATCTCAAACCTCTCCTGTTCCTTTTCTCTTTTGTAGAACCTGTATTCCATCTTTCCTTGCTCGTGATAGCACCTAGGGAATAGTCATTACAAATTAAGAAGAGGAAAGAGGAGGACTGGGAAATCCATGCTGGACATATTGTTTTTACCATATATATCTATATTCTTCTGTACTAAAATATATGGGACTAAAAGATATAGATAGATATAGAAGATGTGTGGATTGAAAGAGTTTCTTTGAATATAAGAGTATGAAATGTATCTCGTTTCCATGCTAAAAAGGATGTGTTTTGGATTGATCAAATTGCTTTTGGGGACGGGGAAGAGGAAGGCTGGCAAATTGGTGCCCTCTTTGCATATCTGAATCACGGTGTCCAATTGAAAACCCTCATATGAAGGCACGGATCGTAAAAATGAAATGTATCTCATGTCCATACTAATAAATAGGTGTTTAGGTTTGATCAAGTTTGTTGAGATGAAGTTTATGTGATTATTGTCAAGCATGGGCTAACTTCCCAAGAAGTGCTAGACAACATGAAAATTGCAAAAAAATTTGTAGGTTTCAGTTGGAGAAGGTAATATAGCGGGTTCCACTTAGAATGTGGCTAGGTTTCTTGTATATTTGCCGTAAGAGTTGCAGAGAATCCACACATATTTGTTTGAGGAAAAAGATTTAGCTGATTCCCGTGATTTAGCTAGCTACAAAATTCTTAAGTAGCCGATTCTTTATTTGGCTTTTCATAATTACTCTGAGCTATTCTTAAGTAGCCAACACAATATGTTGTTTTTGACTACAACATATTTGACTCTTCATCACGCCTTTGAGCTACTTTGTCTTGTTAGTGTCAGAGTCGTCGTCGCGCACCTCGACTAATTACACAGGGTATATCTGTTACCTTCCACCAGCACAAGTACTATTAGTTATACATGTCAATAGTGTAAAGTTTGTTCGCGCTATCGCGGTAACTCAACTTGTTAAGTTAGTGACAGAGTCAGGATTTTCACGAATACAACTTAGTATCTTGTGGCTTAATGTATGATTGAGTGTCAGAGTCGTCGCACCTCGACTAAGTACACGGGGTATATCTGTTACCTTCCACCAGCATAGGTACTATTAGTTATACACGTCAATAGTGTAAAGTTTGTTCGCGCCATCACGGTAACTTAACTTGTTAAGTTAGTGACGGAGTCAGAATTTTCACTAAGAGGTTCAGAATATGAAAAGTAGTTCGTACAACATAATATCTTGTGGCTTAATGTATTTCAAGATTTTGATAGTATGCATATCTGTCTACTTTGTCTTGTTAGTGTCAGAGTCGTCGCACCTCGACTAAAGTACACAGGGTATATCTGTTACCTTTCACCAGTACAGGTACTATTTAATCTATTTTCTAGTTTTCAAGTCTAATGCATGCATGCAAGTTGACCATTCACTAACAATTTAAGTTATATATATCGAGAGTGTAAAGATTTTTTCGTACAATCACAGTAACTTGGTAATTCGGTGGCGAATTTAGAATTTTCATTAAGAGGTTCAAAATATGAAAAATAAGCACATAAAGGAGCCAGAGGAGATCTAACTTTTAACTTATGTAATACTACCCTTCATGAAGATTTTGGTAGTTTGCATATGTATGTCTACTTTGTCTTGTTAGTGTCAGAGTAGTCGTCGCACCTCGACTAATTACACAGGGTATATCTGTTACCTTCCACCAGCACAGGTACTATTAGTTATACATGTCAATAGTGTAAAGTTTGTTCGCGCCATCACGGTAACTTAACTTGTTAAGTCAGTGACGGAGTCAGGATTTTCACTAAGAGGTTCAAAATATGAAAAGTAGTGCGTACAACTTAATATCTTGTGGCTAAATGTATTTCAAGATTTTGGTAGCATGCATATCTGTCTACTTTGCCTTGTTAGTGTCAGAGTCGTCGTCGCACACCTCGACTAATTACACAGGGTATATCTGTTACCTTTCACCAGCACAGGTACTATTTAATCTATTTTCTAGCTTTCAAAGTATATAATGCAATTTGACCGTTCGTTCTCTAAGAATTCAAGTTATGAAGGGAGCCTTGGAGTAACTGGTAAAGTTGCTGCCATGTGACCAGGAGATCACGGGTTCAAGCCTTGGAAACAGCCTCTGCCAGAAATGCAGAGTAAGGCTGCGTACAATACACCCTTGTGGTGGGCCCTTCCCCAGACCCTGCGCATATAAGTTATACATATTGAGAGTGTATGTGTAAATATTTTTCATACAAACCACAGCAACTTGTTAATTTAGTGGCGAACGACGTATCTTACAATTAATAAGAAAAAAGATAAAAGAGACAGCAGAAGAAGCTTGAATTACAAATTCCACTCTGCTGGAACACAACTACATTGAAACAACACCTGATATCATTGTTCATATACGACAGATTATACAACGTCTAGCCCAACAAAGAAAGTGTTAAGAGGAATAAAGGAAGCGCATTCTGTCACATTGGATATGAAATGCCAACGCAGTGCCGTGAAACATCCTTAAAGAACTATCGTGGCTGTAATAACCAGAGTTCAGGAAAAACTTCCATTCAGTAGTTGAATGTAGCAAGCCATCTAATATACTTGAGCAAAACTAGAATGATAAATCATTCACTATCACACTATATCGAGTTCACTAACCTGAACAACATAAGTGCTTGTGTTTTTTCATGGGAAATTGTCCTGATGTATAGAAACCGCAAGCTTGTTACAGATGTCGTGGCTATCATTGACCAAGAAATACATGTCAACCATGTCGGGATCAACTGCCTTATCTTCCACTAAGGTGAAGGGAGTGCCCTTCTTCAAGTGTGAATATTATTAACATCTTCTTTCTTTTGTAATTTATCAATATGATTCAAGTTAGAGTTTTTTTAACGTGTTAAGAGTAAAACTATATGTCAAAATGACCAGGTCGGATCTTAGGTCACAAAGGACCGGAGGCGAAGAGCGGCTAACCTGATCTTTGACATGTATTTCCTTGTAAGTATACTTGGAATTCCAATGTTTCACGTAGCAAGGTTATGAATGTTTGCAGTATGCTAGCTGTTAATGCCACTCTGCAGGAACACATCTACATTGAAATAACATCTCATACCACTGCTAATATACATGTCGAACAGCCTAAATATTTCTTACTTTTGTATAACGGAAGGCAACAATACAATGAGAAATGAATATCTTTAGAAGACAGATTACACAAAAAAGAAAGTTCTTAAGGAAAAATTGAAGCTTATTGTATCACATTGGATATGAAATGTCAAAGCATTGCTGTGAAACATACTGAAAAGGGAGAACATAGTTGACACAGCAAACTGCAATCAATAATCCACATAGACTAGATTAATCAAAAGAGATATAAGAGAGAAGCTTCAATGACCAATTGATCCAACTCCATTCAAAAAAACTTTCCAGTTTGGATGTTGGATTAAATCCTTTTAACTCCTCTGAAAATGTTGTTATTCACCCCTCGGGAGGGAGTTAAACAATGCAATGTAACTACCCAATAAAGATCCTTCTTTGGAACAACCGCAACTGTAACAACCAAGAGTCCAGGAGAAACTTTCATTCACTAGTTGGATGTAGCAAGCCATCTAAATATGCCTAACTGAAACTGGAATGATAAAAAATCCGCAATCAGAATTTATCAAGCTAACTAACATGTACGACGTAAGTGCTTGTTATAGATGTGATGGCAATCACTGACCAGAACTACATGTCAACATTCAAATTAGTCTCTCATTCATTAGTATAAGCCAACCGTCGAGGGATTAGTTGCCGTGGCTTTCACTAGGTTCAAGGGAGTGCCCTTCTCCCAGCATGAATATTGTAAACATCTACTTTCTTTTGTAGTTGATCTATTATGATTCGGGGTAAGTTTTGTTGACATGTTAAGAGTGATTACTATATGTCAAAATATTTGCTAGGTGCAACTTTTCCCTTGATACTCTTTGAAATAAAATGATCAGGCTTGGAACTTAGTGCATAAAGAACAGGAATTATAGAGGGGCTAACCTGAACTTCGACATGAATTTCATCGGCAGTATGCTTGGAATCCAGATGTTTCACGTAGCAAGGTTCTGGGCGAAATGGAGTGTGCTTGATGTTAATGCCACTCTGCTGGAACACAACTACATTGAAACAACATCTGAAATCTTTGCTCATATACAGGTCTATTAGTCAAAATATTTCACATTTTTGTTATAATTGAAGGTAATAATAGAACGAGAAATGAATTTATTCAGAACACGACAAAGAAGGTGCTAGAGAAATAAAGGAAGCGTATTCTATCACATTGGATATGAAATGCCAACACAGTGCTGTGAAACATAAAGAAACCATAATTGCAATTTCAGTTGTCACACATGGACTGGCATCAGCCACGAACTACATATCTTACAATTAATAAGAAAAAAGATAAAAGAGATAGCAGAAAAAGCTTGAAATACAAATTCAACTCTCAAGTTAGAACAACAAATTTAACTCAAACCAATCGATCCAATGAGTTGTATATCAAACTTGCAAGTTGACAACCAAATTGATCCAACACCATTCACATCACATAAACCTTCCGAATTGCATATCAAAAAACAGCAAGTTGAAAACACCATCAAATTCAAAATCATCAAAACAAAAGCCAACTGTATATTACATTAGCTATATATTGTTCACTTTAGGTAGACATCAAAACTAGGAATTGTTTTCAAAGACTCTTAGATGCCGAGCCGATATCGCCCTTGCCTAAATCAGCCTTGCGAGCCGCGAGGCAACAGATCCTGGTCAATATTGGATGGGCCATCTCCACTAGCAAATGTAACATTCTCCAAAAGCTTGCTCAGCTCCGCATCATTCCTCACAGCCAATTGAATGTTCCTCGGCACTATACGTTTCTTCTTGCTATCCTTTGCTACATTTCCAGCCAACTCCAACACCTAGATTAAGAAATTATAAAGAATTTAGACTCAAAAATTGTACAAGCTTTTTCACATCAAAGAATCCAACTCCAGCAACACAATCACCAGTTAATCAATAACATTAAACTAGATAAATCTCTAAACACCATTACCAACTCTTCAATTCTTTGTCGCAGTCCATCACTAAATATGATAATCCAACCATCAATACAAATTAATCAGACAATACCAATTCTCCAAGTATTAAACAACTAACAAAGCTCCTACACAACAATGAACACAGTTTGTGAACAAAAAGAATCACCATTGCATACATCCATAACAAAACATAAAACTGACAAATAGATGAATTCTGAAGTCCAACACAACAACAACAACAACAACAAACCCAGTATATTCCCACCTAGTGGGGTCTGGGGAGGGTAGAATGTACGCAGTCCATACCACTACCTCTAAAGAAGTAGAGAGGTTGTTTCCGATAGACCCCCGGATCAAGACACAGGACAATATACAAAAATATTCAAAGCATGAAACATGATAAAACAAATATAGATACAACATCGACAAAAGTAATGTACAATACCAAACAAAAGACACCAAAACCCTCCTAACTACGGACTACGATTCTTCCACCCGCCTTATCCCTCTATCCTAGTGTTTTTCCCCAAAACCTTCCTATCCAGGGTCATGTCATCAGTGAGACGTAACTACTCCATGTCACGTCTTATCACTTCTCTCCAGTATTTCTTCGGTCTACCCCTACCCCGCTTGAAACCATCTAACGCTAGTCTCTCACACCTACGAACTGGGGCATCCGTGCCCCTCCTCATGACATGACCAAACCATCTCAACCTCACTTCCCGCATTTTTTCCTCCACCGATACCACTCCCACCTTCTCCCGAATAATCTCATTCCTAACCCTGTTAGCCCTTGTAAGACCACACATCCAACGCAACATCCTCATTTCCGCCACCTTCAACTTTTGGATATGGGACGTCTTAACTGGCCAACACTCCGCTCCGTACAACATAGCCGGCCGGACTGCAACTCTATAGAATTTGCCTTTTAAGCTTGGGAGGCACCTTCTTATCGCATAAAATCCCCGAAGCGAGCCTCCATTTCATCCAACCTGCCCCAATACGGTGCGAGACATCCTCATCTATCTCTCCATTTCCCTGGATCGTAGACCCAAGATACTTAAAACTATCCCTCTTGCAAACTGCCTAAGAGTCTAACTTCACCACCACCTCCTCCTCTTGCCTCGAGTCACTAAACTTGCACTCCAAATACTCCGTCTTGGTCCTACTCAATCTGAAATCATTAGACTCCAGAGTTTGTCTCCAAACCTCCAGCTTATCATTAACACCTTGCCGCGACTCATCAATCAAAACTACATCATCCGCAAAAAGCATACACCAAGGCACCTCGCCTTGTAAACTCCGCGTCAGCACATCCATCACCATGGCAAATAAAGAACGAACTAAGAGCTGATCCCTGATACAACCCTGTCAAGACCGAAAAGTGCTCAGAATCTCCTCCCACCGTCCTTACTCGAGTCTTCGCCCCCTCATACATATCCTTAATCGCTCTAATGTACGCCACAGGAACTCCCCTCGCCTCCAAGCATCTCCAAAAAACCTCCCTAGGGACCTTGTCATACGGCTTTTCCAAGTCAATAAACACCATGTGAAGATCTCTCTTCCTCTCTCTATACTGCTCTACCAGTTTCCGCACAAGGTGAATTGCCTCAGTCGTCGAGCGACCAGGCATAAAAACAAATTAATTACTGCAACAGCTCCAAATTTATGTAGCACAATTTCCTAGTTAATTTGCTTCAGAAAGAACCACATATACAAAATAAATGCAACTTTAAACTTCTTATTTCTACACTTAATAAGAAGCTATTTTAGCTACACAAATGCCATAAATGTCAATCAGAGTGTTATGTTATAATATGTTTAAAATCACAAATATCAAAAGTACTCGTTCTTTCTTAAAACTTATACCATATTCAAATCATCTCACATAAATTGAAGTAAATTTAAATCCAATTGACCAAATCAAGTAAAAATAATAATAGAAATTAAAGTAAATTCTGAATTCAATGAACCAAGTAAAGTAAACCAATCACTTAAATGAAGTCAACTTAAATTCAATCGACCAAATCTACTAAAACAAAAGTCACATAGATTGAAGTAAACTTGCATTTAATCGACCAAATCAAGTAAAGCAATTGCAGAAATGAAGTAAATTGGGTTTAATCGTCCAAATTAAGTAAAAAATCACAAAAATTACCTCGGCGGCGAGATATTCAAGGACTGCAGATAGATACATAGGTGCACCAGCGCCAACACGTTCG
This sequence comes from Capsicum pubescens, assembly GCA_030864215.1. Classification (NCBI taxonomy): domain Eukaryota; kingdom Viridiplantae; phylum Streptophyta; class Magnoliopsida; order Solanales; family Solanaceae; genus Capsicum; species Capsicum pubescens. The sequence goes on along the minus strand of CM061541.1, from coordinate 274,145,752 downwards.
GAATACTTACCCTTCTTCAGCCAGCGCGCAACCCTATCAACGGGGAATTGGAGACCCGCCTTTGCGGATCAAGACACCGATTTCGATGCCTTTTTTTTCCGCTACCAATGCCACTGTTGCTTGATCCATCAGTTGAACTCATTTTTTTCCCAACAAAAGGAAAAACCCTAAATACTTCTTGATTTGTGTGTTGTTATTTTTGTGCAAATGGTAAAAGAGGGAGCATGGATTGTATTTATAGGAGTAAATGATGTGCGTTGATAGGTGGAAGTGATAGGCACAAGGATCGCCAGCGTGGAAGTGGGCTTACATTGTTTTGAGTATTGCGCGGGATATTAAATAGAAAAGTGAATGGTGCTCTTTTGTAATTTTGTAGTTTCAAATTAATATGTGTTTGGGGTATTACTAGCTATGGTGTTGCGTAGTTTTTTTCCCTGTTGACTTAAAATGACGGGCTTTGAACTTGGTTAAAATGACTGACTCTAAACTTTGTCTATAACAAGCTCGTCGTTTTCCCCATCATAACAACTCCTCATAAGAAACCATCAGCACTTATGTAGAATATATGTAGAATATGTGTGATAACTTGATAAACTCCAATAGTGAAAAATGATTTCTCATTCAGTTAGTGACCGATAAATTGTTGAAGCTCAATTCAACAAATAAATGGAAGTTCTTTCACAACTCGGAATTATTATAGTTGTGGCAATTCCGAAAAAGCATCCTCCGTTTGGGTGTTATATTGAATCCTTTGGCACCCCCACCCTCCGAAATGTCATTGGCCCCCGAAAGTAGTTCAAGGATTCAATCTTACATCCCATTGAAGATCCTTCCTTTAGAACTATCGCAACTGTAATAACCAAAGTTCAGGAGAAACTTCCATTCAGTAGTTGAATGTAGGAAGCCATCTAATATACCTAACCAAAACTAGAATGATAAATCATTCACTATCGGATATATCAAGTTCACTAACATGTACAACATAAGCGCTTATGGTTTTTCACGAGAAATTGTCCTGATGTGGAGAAACCGCAAGCTTGTTACAGATGTCGTGCCTATCATTGACCAAGAAATAAATGCCAACATTCAGGTTAGGCCCTCTCTGCTTCCTTGGATGCTTTCAATAGCATATGCCATGTAGGGATCAACTGCCTTATATTCCACTAAGGTAAAGCGGTGCCCTTCTCCAAGTGTGAATATTATTAACATCTTCTTTCTATTGTAATTTATCAATATGATTCTAGTTAAAGTTTTTTTAACGTGTTAAGAGTAAAACTATATGTCAAAAAGACCAGGTCCGAACTTAGGTCACAAAGGACCGGAGGCGAAGAGCGGCTTACCTGATCTTTGACATGTATTTCCTTGTCAGTATACTTGGAATTCTGATGTTTCACGTAGCAAGGTTATGAATGAGAAATGCCACTCTGCAGGAACACATCTACATTGAAATAACATCTCATATCACTGTTAATATAACGGAAGGCAACAAAACAATGAGAAATGAATATCTTTAGAAGACAGATTTCACAACACATCTAACCCAAAAAAGAAAGTTTGTAAGGAAAAATTGAAGCTTTATTGTATCACATTGGATATGAAATGTCAAAGCATTTCTGTGAAACATACTGAAAAGGGAGAACATAGTTGCAATTTAAATTGACACAGCACTGCAATCAATAATCCACATAGTCTAGATTAATCAAAAGAGATAAACAATGCAATGTAACTACCCAATAAAGATCCTTCTTTGGAACTACTGCAACAGTAATAACCAAGAGTCCAGGAGAAACTTTCATTCACTAGTTGGATGTAGCAAGCCATTTAAATATGCCCAACTGAAACTGGAATGATAAATCATTCACAATCGGAATTTATCAAGTTAACTAACATGTATGACGTAAGTGCTTGATGTAAGCCAACCGTTGAGGGATTAGTTACCTTGGCTTTCACTATGTTAAAGGGAGTGCCTTTCTCCCAGCATGAATATTGTTAACATCTTCTTTCTTTTGTAGTTTATCTATTATGATTCGGGATAAGTTTTGTTAACATGTTAAGAGTGATTACTATATGTCAAAATATTTGTTAGGTGTAACTTTTCCCTTGATACTCTCTGAAATAAAATGATCAGGCTTGGAACTTAGTGCATAACGAACAGGAATTATAGAGGGGCTAACCTGAACTTCGACATGAATTTCATCGGCAGCATGCTTGGAATCCAGATGTTTCAAGTAGCAAGGTTCTGAGTGAAATGGAGCGTGCTTGATGTTAATGCCACTCTTCTGGAACACAACTACATTGAAACAACATCTGAAATCTTTGCTCATATACACGTCTATTAGTCAAAATATTTCACATTTTTGTTATAATTGAAGGTGTAATAATAGAACGAGAAATGAACTTATTCAGAACACAACAGATTATACTACTTCTAGCCCAACAAAGAAAGTGTTGGAGGAATAAAGGAAGCGTATTCTGTCACATTGGATTTGAAATGGCAATGCATTGATGTGAAACATACTTAAAGAAATCATAATTGCAATTTTAATTGTCACAGCAAACTGCAATCCATAATCCACATGGACTGGCATCAGTCACGAACGACATATCTTACAATTAATAAGAAAAAAGATACAAAGAGACTGCAGAAGAAGCTTGAATTACAAATTCAACCCTCGAGAAGGAACAATTAATTTAACTCAGACCAATTGATCCAATTCCATTCACAAAAACTTCTGAGTTGTCTATCAGACTGCAAGTTGACAACCAAATTGATCCAACACCATTCACATCACATAAACCTTCGAATTGTACATCAAAACAGCAAGTTGAAAACAACATCAAATTCAAAATTATTAAAAAGCCAACTCTATATTACATTAGCTATGAATTGTTCACTTTAGGTAGACATCAAAACTAATAATTGTTTCATTCAAAAACTGTTGAGATGATGAGCCGATATCGCCCTTGCCTAAGTCAGCCTTGCAAGCTGCGAGGCAACAGATCCTGGTGAATATTGAATGGGCCACCTCCACTAACAAATGCAACATTCTCCAAAAGCTTGCCCAGCTCCGCATCATTCCTCACAAACAATTGAATGTGACTCGGCACTATACGTTTCTTGTTGTTATCCATTGCTGCATTTCCAGATAACTCCAACACCTGGATTAAGAATTTATAAAGAATTTAGACTCAAAATTGTACAAGCTTTTTCACATCAAAGAATCCAACTCCAGCAACACAATCGCCAGTTAATCAATAACTTTAAACTAGATAAATCTCTAAACACCATTACCAACTCTTCAATTCTTTGTTGCAGTCCATTACTAAATATGATAATCCAACCATCAATACAATTTAATCACACAATACCAATTTTCCAAGTGTTAATCTACTAACAAAGCTCATACACAACAATGAACACAGTTTGTGAACAAACAGAATCACCATTGCACATACGTCCATAACAAAAGGATTCAATCTAACACCCAAACGGATTCAATCTTTGAACTACTTTTGGGGGCCAATGACATTTCGGAGGGTGGGGGTGCTAAAGGATTCTATCTAACACCCAAACGGAGGATCCTTCTTTGGAACTGCCACAACAATAATAATTCCGAGTTATGAAAGAACTTCCATTTATTTGTTGAATTGAGCATCGACTATTTATCGGTCACTAACTGAATGAGAAATCATTTTCACTATTGGAGTTTATCAAGTTTGCACACATATTATACATAAGTGCTGATGGTTTCTTATGAGTTGTAATGATGGGGAAAACGAGTCCTCCACACCTTCCTATCAAGGGTCATGTCCTCCTGGTCACACAGTGACAACTTTTATGATTGTGCCAAGGCTATCCTTCATTCCTCTTATAACAGAGGTAGCCCGGTGCATTAAGCTTCTGTTATGCACAATGTTCAGGAAAGGATCAAACCATATTAGGTCGTGTGTATGCAGTCTAAGCAAGAGACTATTCCACGACTTGAACCTGTAACCTCCCAAATAACACAGGCAATTTTAATTTACTAAGGTGAAGGGAGTGCCCTTCTTCAAGTGTGAATATTACTAACATCTACTTTCTTTTGTAATTTATCAATATGATTCAGGGTAAAGTTTTTTAAACTTGTTAAGAGTAAAACTATATGTCAAAATGACCCGGTCGGAACATAGGTCATAAAGGACCGGAGGCGAAGAGCAGCTAACCTGATCTTTGACATGTATTTCCTTGTCAGTCTGTCTGGAATTCTGATGTTTCACGTAGCGAGGTTATATCCAGGGAAGGACCCACCACAAGATTGTATTGTACGCAGCCTTACCTTTCATTTCCAAGGCTTGAACCCTGCAACTTTACCAGTTACTCCAAAGCTCCCCTTCACCATACCTTACGTTTAATATAATAAATTTTAATATTTTGAAAATTGCATTAAATAATGAACTCCATTTAATGCTAACGGTAAAATGGATACTAATTTTATAAACCGGACAGGTATTGTTGTACATCTCAAAATAGAATACGAAAAACTAACCTTTTCGAGGGCGATAGAGGGAAACAAAAGGCATCAAAATTGGTGTCCCTTCACCATACCTTACCTTGAATATAATAAATTTTAATATTTTGAAAATTGCATTAGATAATGAACTGTATTTAATGCTAACGGTAAAATAGATATAAACGAGCAATCCTAAACACCTAAGAAGAACTAGACACAAATTTTGATGCCTCAAAAAAAAAAAAAATAAACTAAATTCAACTCTCAGTATTATTATGCTGCTGTTTTTAGTGCAAATGATGAAAGGAGGAGGAGTGTACGGCTTGTATTTATAGGAGAAAATGAGAAAAAAGCATTGAAAAAATGTCTTAAGTTTGATGCCCAATTCTATCTAGTCTCGATTATTTTGATGAATATATCTAAGTGTGAATTTCCGACCGCATTGAGATTTTCATTATAATGTGGGATTTTCAATCGCGTTGAGAATTCCAATATAAATATGGATTTCAGACTACGTTAAAAATTTTATTATAAAGGTGTAAATTTGGCGCGAATTTTTAATTTGGTGTCTAACTCTATCTATCTAGTTGTCATTGTTTTGATACGAGAAAAGCATTGAAAAAAGTTCTAAATTTTATGAGAATTATTACTCGGATGTCCAACTCTATCTGGTCTCAATTATTTTGGTACGAGGAAAACATTGAAAAACAATCTAAATTTGGAGCGAATTATTACTTTATTGTTCAACTCTATCCGGTCCCAACTGTTTTGATATGAGAAAAGGTTTAAATTTGTCGCGAATTATTATTTTTTGGTGTTCAATTCTATCTAGTCTCAATTATTTTAATATGAGAAAAGCATTGAAAAAAGGATCTAAATTAGGTGTCAATTATTACTTTAACGTCCAACTAACTTTATCCGGTCACAATTGTTTTGATATGAGAAAAGCATTGAAAAAAGATTTATATTTAGCGTGAATTGTTACTTTGATATTCAACTCTATCTAGTCTGAACTGTTTTGATGAGTATACTTTAAGTATGGATTTCTGTGAGCGTTGAGAATTTCATTATAAATGCGATTTTTTGACCGCGTGGAGAATTTTACTATAAATGTGAATTTTCGACCGCATTGAGGATTTCATTATAAAGGTCAAAATTTGACGTGAATTATTATTTCGGTGATCAAATCTATCTAATCTCGGTTGTTTTGATACGAGAAAAGCATTGAAAAAAGGTCTTAATTTGACGCGAATTGTTACTCTGATGTCCAGCTCTATCTAGTCTCGATTGTTTTGATATGACAAAAGCATTGAAAAAAGGTATAAATTTCGCGCTAATTATTACTATGGTGTCCAACTCTATCTAGTCTTGATTGTTTTGATATTAGAAAAGTGTTGAAAAAAGGTCTAAATTTGGCGCGAATTATTACTTTGGTGTCCAACTCTATCTAGTCTCGATTGTTTTGATACGAAAAAAGCATTGAAAACAGATCAAAATTTGGCGCGGATTGTTACTTTGGTATTCAATTCTTCTAGTCTCGATTGTTTTGATATGAGAAAAGCATTAAAAAAAGATTGCGTTGAGATTTCATTATATATGTGAATTTTCGACCGCATTGAGAATTTCATTATAAATGTGGACTTTTCGACCGCATTGAGAATTTCATGGTCGGTTGACAGTATCAATAGGAGATTTAATTAGAACCACTCACACTAAATAAATCACAAATCAAAATGGGCCAACATTGTTTTGAGTATCGCGCGGGGGATTAATTTTTTAATCTAGAAAAGTAAATGACGCTTTTTCTTTTGTAATTTCCTTAATTTGTCTATTGTAGTAACTAATCCTCAGATAAAATAATAATACCATGTTTACGATAGATTTAATAGGTTGATATTTTCATATGGTATTCTAATATCGTTATTTAATTTATACCCAAATTTTAATTTTTTTTTACATATAAACCACTTCGAAACAACTTAAAATATATAGAGTTACATATAGATGAATTTTATAACAAAATTTAATTTCAAACATCGCATATTTAAAAAAATTTCAAAATTGGTAAAGTGCTTATTTAAGAAATTTAGTTAATATAAAATCAGCTATAAAATTTAAAAATATTTAATACTTATTTCTTTTTTTTCCTGCTTTTTGGAATCCAATTAATTTTCATTCCAAATTTGAAATCTAATTTCAAAAATCCCATATCTAAAATTATTCCAAAGTTGATAAAGTGCTTATTTAAGAAATTTAGTTAATATAAAATCAACTTCAAAATTTAAAAATACTTAATACTTATCAACTAATGTCCTTCTGCTTTTCGAATCCAATTAATTTCCATCCCAAATTTAAAATCTAATTTCAAACATGACATATCTTATATTATTCAAAAGTTGGTAAAGTGCTCATTTAAGAAATTTAATTAATATAAAATCAGCTTCAGAATTTAAAAGTATTTAATACTTATCAACTTGTGTCCTCTCCCTCTTTTTTCTGCTTTTGCTTTTTGAATCCAATTAATTTTCATCCCAAATTTAAAATCTAATTTCAAACATAATATATTTAAAATTATTTCAAAATTGGTACATTGCTTTTTTTAAAAAAAAATAGTTAATATAAATCAACTTCAAAATTTAAAAATATTTAATACTTATCAACTAATGTATTCTCCCTCTTTTTTTCTGCTTTTCGAATCCAATCAATTTTCATATGATATATTATGAAACAATATGTAATACGTAACAACCATCCAAATAGAGCAATTCAATAGTGTACGAGCATTGTTGGACGGAGGGGATAATAAGTAAATGTAAAATGAGAAAAAAAGTATTAGAAAACAACGTGATCCCACCAAATCGATCGTTGCATAAAATAGGACTTCTCCTCGTTACCTAACAACAGGGCCGAACCTAGGTTCAAATTGGTGGTGCTCCGGCACCAGTTATACTCGACGCATAATAGGTATAAAAATTGATATAAGATGGAAAAAAGTACCCTCGAAATAAAAAAGATAGTTGGGTGCTTTGATTTTCATGCGGAATTTTACAACTTTGGATGTCAATACATATGTTTCAACCTCCCGACAGTAGCGGACCCAGAATTTAAGGGTCGTGGGTGCTTGGAAGATTCAAACACATATATTAACAACCAAAGTTTTAAGGTTTCGCCCGGAAATTAAAACATCCGGCTATCTTCTTGATTTCGTGGGTGCTTTTTTTCATTTTATATCAATTTTTGTATATTTCTTACATAATTATACCTATTCTGTATCGGGTTTAACGGGTGTCGGAGCACCACATTTTTAAACCTAGGTCCGCTCCTGCCTCCCGCGCACCCACGACGCCTAAATCCTGGGTCCTCACCATGCCTTCTTTCTTATGAAAATATAAACCTCGTTGACGAATCTATGAAATGCTATACCTGGAAACCTTTAAGGAAACTGACTATCGAAAAGATTCTTTAAGGCTATACCGAGTAAAACCCGACTGATATCACCCGCATGCAGGTGGCAAATGAAACTTAACGATACAATACAATAAAATTTAAGTAACAGTAAAAACAAACATGATATTTAAACTAACAATACAACAACATGGTTGTTATGTTCGGATAGAATAAGCAATACCACATAGCAAAAGAAAATAAGAAGAAGACACACAGATTTACATGGAAATCCTTGATCGAAAAAATCACGGGCAGAGGCGGAGGAATTCACTATAATGGAGAGGAGTACAATGAGGAGACGAAAGTCTCAATGACGTATATAAACCGTCCAAAATAACTCACTAAATCGCTCTTATATAATAGGGAAAAGGACACTCTATAGCACTTTTTAAAACAAATAGCCCAAGTTTGAAAACTTTCCAAAAAATGGCCAGTCAGATATACTATTTCCTCTTTATAATCTTTTTCTAATTTGGGTCATTTTGGCCTATGTAGTCCATATACAATACTGATAAAGTCTATATACAATACTGAACAGTATTCAACTTGGGCAATTCGATCCTTTTAAAAATATTTTTATTTATTTATTTTTGCTATAAATTTTTAACTCATCAAATATTCTGTTTTTTTTTATTGTTTAAAAATAATTATTAAATTATATAAAAACGATGTAATTGTTAAAGAGAATATGTATCTATATAAGATATATGTATATAAATTTATAGTTCTATCAAATATGTAAATGTATAAAATATACATAAAAAATATATAGAAAGTGTATAAAAATTATATAATTGTTATATAAAACGTGTAATAAAAATGTACAGTTATTGTATAAATTGTATATCAAAACTGTATAATTTTCGTATAAAATATTTATATATATAAGATATGTATAGAAACTGTATAGAAGGTGTGTAAAAACAGTATAAAACAAGCCAGTAAATTGAAAAGGCTAGAAAGTAGAATTTAAATTTCATAGTCATTTTCATGGAAATAGTTTAATTTGAAATGTCATTTTTGTCATTTCCCCTATATAATACGTGCGTACAAATAACTCCTAGGCTCAAAAACATACAGGTCCATACATCAGCCCGATCCCTACGCTACCACCACAGACCCCACAAAAAATCACAAACATGGGTCGCACCGCAAACTTTTCCGGAGCCGAATCAACAGAATTTGGGTCACAAACTCTATCAAATGGTTAACAAATGAAAAAGATGTGAGTGATGAAATCTTTGGTTCAATGTCAAGTGTATCAGTCAGCATTTCTATACGTAAAAATAAAGGAAACTGCATGGTGGTTTCCTAAAATATTGGACTTATTTGCCACAAAATGATGACACTCTTCATCACGCCTTTGAGCTTGATCTTCTTGCATATATATATAACACTACCATTCATATACATTTTGGTAGTTTAGTTTGTATATCTATCTAGCTACTTTGTCTTGTTAGTGTCAGAGTCGTCGTCGCGCACCTCGACTAATTACACAGGAGATATCTGTTACCTTCCACCAGCACAGGTACTATTAGTTATTCATGTCAATAGTGTAAAGTTTGTTCGCACCATCACGGTAACTTAACTTGTTAAGTCAGTAACGGAGTCAGGATTTTCACTAAGAGGTTCAGAATATGAAAAGTAGTTCGTACAACTTAATATCTTGTGGCTTAATGTATTTCAAGATTTTGATAGCATGCATATCTGTCTACTGTGTCTTGTTAGTGTCAGAGTCGTCGCACCTCGACTAATTACACAGGCTATATTTGTTACCTTCCACCAGTACAGGTACTATTTAATCTATTTTCTAGTTTTCAAGTCTAATGCATGCATGCAAGTTGACCATTCACTAACAATTTAAGTTATATATATCGAGAGTGTAAAGATTTTTTCGTACACTCACAGTAACTTGGTAATAAGGTGGCGAATTTAGAATTTTCATTAAGAGGTTCAAAATATGAAAAATAAGCACATAAAGGAGCCAAAGGAGATCTAACTTTTAACTTATATAATACTACCCTTCATGAAGATTTTGGTAGTTTGCATATGCATGTCTACTTTGTCTTGCTAGGGTCAGAGTAGTCGTCGCACCTCGACTAATTACACAGGTTACTATTTAATAATCTATTTTCTAGCTTTCAAAGTATATAATGCAATTTGACCGTTCGTTCTCTAAGAATTCAAGTTATGAAGGGAGCCTTGGAGTAACTGGTAAAGTTGCTGCCATGTGACCAGGAGGTCACGGGTTCAAGCCTTGGAAACAGCCTCTTGCAGAAATGCAAAGTAAGGCTGCGTACAATACACCCTTGTGGTGGGCCCTTCCCCAGACCCTGCGCATAGCGGGAGCTTTAGTGTACACCCTTGTGGTGGGCCCTTCCCTAGACCCTTTGCATAGCGGTAGCTTTAGTGTACACCTTTGTGGGGGCCCTTCCCCAGACCCTGCGCATAGCGGGAGCTTTAGTGCACCGGGCTGCCTTTTTTTCTAAGAATTCAAGTTATACATATTGAGAGTGTATGTGTAAAGATTTTTCATACAAACCACGGCAACTTGTTAATTTAGTGGCGAAGCCAGGATGTTCACTAAGAGGCTCAAAATTGGAAAAGTAAACACCGGAAGGAGTCAAAGGGGTTCGACATGTACTATATATGCTTATTCTTGATTCCAGGGTCTATTGGAAGCAGCCTCTCTACGACTCAACCTTCAAAGGTAGGGGTAAGGTCTACGTATATGCTACCCTCTCCCCAAATACCACTTGTGGGACTACACCGGGTATTTTGTTGTAAGTAGTACATGTATTTTGAATCCCATTACTGGAAATCTTGATTCCGCCACTGGAAATGATGGCTATACTAAAAGAGAGAAAAAGAACTTGTACTTCTCCTAATGTTTTTCACCTTTCTTCCTCTATGTAGAGCCTGAGAATTTGATGGGGATCAAAGTCTTACTTGCAGCATTACTGATATGGAATTTAAGTACTTCTGCATTTGGCTTCAACGCATCTGCAAATAATATGATAAGGATCGGATTAAAGCGTAGAACTTTGGACTTTAATAGCATAAAGGCTGCAAGAATATATGCTAAACAACATCATCATAGAGATTCAAAAAGGAATTCTGGTCCTCTTAAAGATGAAGTAGTTTACCTGAAGAACTATATGGATGTCCAGTATTTCGCGGAGATTGGTATCGGTTCACCACCTCAGTATTTTGCTGTTGTTTTCGATACTGGCAGTTCCAATCTTTGGGTCCCTTCCTCGAAATGCATTTTCTCTGTAAGTCGTTATGAAGTCTTGCATGATGTTGTAGTTTCTGTGTGACCGTCTCAACTAAAAGCTATGTTTTCAATCCGTTGTAAGCATTTTTGTTGTTGCAGATCGGTTGTTATCTTCGCTCCAGGTACAGATCAAGGCTATCGACTACATACACGAAAATTGGTAGTTAGCTAAATGACTTGAAAGCTCCTATGTTTGATCAAACATCAGTTGATCTTTAATGCATTTATGTTGGCTTTCTACTGTAGGAAAACATTGTAAAATCCCTTTCGGAACTAGATCAGTGCGCGGTTTGTTCAGCCAAGACAACGTTAAAGTTGGGAGTTCTGTCGTAAATCAGCAGGTGCATCTTCATTCTTTGTAGCTAATGTTACGTATGTTTTTGACAGTACATGTTCGAATAAAAATCTATCAGGTTTTCACTGAGGTAACGCGAGAAGGATTTTTCACATTCTTGCATGCGCGGTATGATGGTGTACTAGGACTCGGATTTCAGGATGTTGCTGCAGGACGAGTAACACCAGTATGGTAAATATCTCTATCCTTAGAAACAGCCTCTGGCAGAGAAATGCGAGGTTAGGCTGCGTACAATACACCCTTGTGGTGGGGCCCTTCCCCGGACCCGTGCATAGCGGGAGCTTTAGTGCACCAGGCTACCCTTTTTTGTTCATGGATTGTTACTTACTTTTTCGCCAAATTTCTACTTCTTATACTATATTTTTCTCCGATCATGTGTACTAATTTAGCACGATAATGGCAGGTATAACATGTTGCTCCAGCGTATAGTTACCCAGCCAATCTTCTCGTTCTGGCTGAATCGAGATCCTAAATCTAGGCTCGGGGGTGAAATTCTCTTCGGAGGTGTGGACTGTACTCACTTCAGAGGTCAGCATACGTTTGTCCCCGTTGCTCAAAATGGTTACTGGGAGGTAACTAGTTAAACTGAGAAAGAGCATTTTATTCATGTTGTTTAGTTTGTTTACTTACAAGAACATAATGAGTTTGTTACATTTTCCAGATTGAAATAGGGGATCTTTTTATCGGAAACAATTCAACAGGTAATATATTCACAGACTATGTTGCTCGGACTCTTCAAAAATGTCATTGGGTGTGTGTCGGATCCTTCAAAAGTAGTGCATTTTTGAAGGATCCGGCATGGGTGCGGCCACATTTTTGGAGAGTCAGAGCAACTTAGTTCACAGACATATGTTGAAGCATGTGACCATCTCAGCTATAAGCCTACTTTCACAGACATATGTTGAAGCGTGTGACCATCTCAGCTAAAAGCTTACGCAACTTTATTGTCATTTCGCGTCACAGGTCTTTGCAGAGGCGGCTGTCCAGCGATTGTGGATACTGGAACATCTTTTCTTGCTGGTCCGACTGTATGTGTTCTGAACGATTGCTCATTTCTCTTCTTATATTCGCGATGTTTTTTTCTTTGCTCAGCCGTCTATGTATCTACTCGACTTCCAGACTATTTTGACTCAAATCAATCATGCTATCGGAGCAGAAGGATTTGTTAGTATGGAATGCAAAACTGTTTCATCGAATTATGGGAATCTGATATGGGAAAACTTAGTATCTGGCGTAAGCACGCTCTTTCTCTACTACTCGTAGTTTTTGCTCTTTCATCGATTCTAGACAGTCTTTTCCTATTCTATGTTGCTCGGATCCTTCAAAAATGCCACTAGGTGTGTGTCGTAGACATTCTTTGGAAGACCCGAGTAACACAGTCCCGCGTCTGATGGTTTTAACATCTCACTCATTGTCCCTGCAGTTACAACCTGAAAGAATCTGCAACAGAATAGGTATCTGTAAACGTAATGGCACGTTTGATGTGAGGTTAGTATTTGAATACCTGTCCTGATTCCCCTCGAGTGATGTCGGATTAGAGCGTTGAACTTGAACCAGGACTTTTATTGTTTACGTATGCAGCCACGAGCAGCAAACAGTAGCTAGAAGTTCAAAACTGGAAAAGCTACCGAACGCTGAGAACCCTTTATGTTCTTTCTGTGAGATGACAGTTTTCTGGATGCAAGTAGAGCTTAGAAAAGAGAGAACAAAGGAAAAAGCATTTGAATATGTTAATCAGGTAAATCAATGCGATGTTATGTTGCTCGGATTCTCCAAAAAAATGAATAACATGTAGAGGATCCGACACACATCCATTAAGTATTTTCTTTAACTCATATACGCAGTCAGAAGGGGAGCCTTGGAGTAACTGGTAAAGTTGTTGTCATATGACTCAGAGGTCACGGGTTCAAGCCTCGTAAACAGCCTCTAGCAAAAATGCAAGGTAAGGCTGCATACAATACACCCTTGTGGTGGGGCCCTTCCCCGTACCCGCCCTAAAGCAGGAGCTTTAGTGCATCGGGCTGCCTTTATTTTCATGTACGCAGTCAAACTCCGTCATATAGAATGAGATACAGACTGCATAGAGTAAGAGATATCTATACTTACATCTGATTCCTCTTATTTTGTGTTGAAGCTGTGTGAGAAGCTTCCGAGTCCTCGAGGAAAATCATATATCAACTGTGACGTGTTTTCGCTGCCACATATCACCATTACCATTGGGAATAAACCTTTCCCTTTATCTCCAGATCAAGTAAGTTGTTATCAAATCATCTCATTTATCTGCAAAATACACCACATTATGCAGAAGCTCCTGTCACATAGAATACCTATGTAAGTTCATCCTTCTCTTCGTGTAAGTTCATCGAAGTAGAAGAGAAACCATAGGCCAGAGGACCAACAAGGGGACTACTGCTAACCACAACAAAGCTCGACTAACTAACGAACTTTTAGTGGAGTGCAGGGATGGTTCTGCTCATCGAGCTTAACGTGCTAGTACAATGTGCATACTAGAAGCACTTTTAGTCATTCATAACATAGCGCGGCTAACTAAACAAACTTTCTGTGGGGTGTAAGGATGGTTTTGCTCATCGAGCGTGCTATTACAATGTGCATACTAGAAGCACCTCCATTGTCACACAACAAAGCTCGACTAGTTAAAGAAACTTTCTGTGGGGTGTATGAATGGGTGTTTTCAGCAAGCTTAACATGCTACTTACAATGTGCATGCTAGAAACACTTCGTTCTGTAGCTCCACTAACTGAACGAGCTTTCTTGAGGGGTACTGGGATGGTCTTCTTCGTTGAGTTTAACGCGATATTACAATGTTGCATACTATAAGCAATTCTGTTCTTAGGCATCTGTTGTATGTCTTTCACAGACTAACTTTCTGTCTGGATTTTGGTAACAGTATGTTATCAGAGTCGAAGACAACCACGGTGCTCACTGTCTTAGTGGATTTACAGCTTTGGATGTGCATCCACGACGCCCCCTCTGGTAAAAACAAAGATCTTTTTGGCCGCGAGTCACTCTGCATATTTTGTCACCTCATCACGCGATGTCCACGAGATTGATTCTTGAATTCTTGATGTTGCAGGGTTCTTGGAGATGTATTCTTGAGAGCATACCACACTGTTTTTGACTTTGGTAATCTACAAGTTGGATTTGCAGAAAGTGCTTAGAGAATATTTCAAGAGTTGTGACCAAAAATATATCATAAAATTGTTTGGTTTTGAAAGATTGAAGGCATTTGTTCTTGCTTTTTGGCTTTTCAGTAGTTAGAATTATGCATAAAGAGGTTGTGTATAATATGAGATGCATTTTAGAATAAAATTAAGTTTTTATTTATAGATTCATTGTTTATTTGTGATTGGTTTGGTCGACGAAACAGCCTCTCTACTAGTAAGGTCTGCGTACATTGAGGGATACCTTAATCCTACCTCGAGAAGGTAGAGAGGTTGTTTCCAATAGACCTTCAGCTCGAGTAGAACATATCAAAAATCAAATACGTAAAACAAATACAGTAGTGAAGAAGCCAACGGAAAGAGAACAATACATTCTACCCTCCCCAGACTTTCACTTAAGGGATACCTTAATCCTACCTCAGCAGGGTGGAGAGGTTGTCTCCAATTGACCTTCAGCTCAAGTAGAACATATCAAAAATCAAATACGTAAAGCAAATACAGTAGTGAAGAAGCCAACGGAAAGAGAACAGTAGCAACAGCAAATAATACGATGACCGAAGTCAATGAGACTAATGAAAACAAATGGTGTCTAAGTTATGTTCTCATCTATTCAAAAAGAATGAAATACATATAATGACACTCCAAATTCTGGACTACATAGTACCTAAAAAATAGGTGCATCACAAATGTGTGAATAAATTTAGCATTATAATTTACAAGATGGAGAAAAATTTCTCAACCTATACCATGCTTCACTATTATTATTTGTTTCTTGGAGAATAATGTCTAAATTAAATCTTCAGAAACAACATATTAGGGAGAAAAATGCTAATTTTCTACCACAAATATGTTGTAAGTTCACTTTCATTCAATGATGGATACATTCAAGAAGGGATAGGTTCAGCAACTCTGCCATTTTCAGCTGAAGCCAAACTATCATAGTATTCCACCAAAACTTTCCAACCACCCGGGCACATAAATCCGTCTGGAGGGTTCTCCTTGTTCTTTGCAAGCGTCCGCATCTGGAGAGAAAAAATAAGAAAGCATTAATTGTGTGATATTGTTTGTCAGACAGCGGCGGAAGAACTGATCTAGCATCGTGGAATGTAATGAAAGTGGTCCTTTCCGGGGGTTGAGGGTCGCGTGGGTATAATCTGTGTTTTCGGATTCTACAATTTACTGCCGGCGGAGTGTTGGATCCTCCAAAAAATGCACTACTTTCGAAAAATCTGACACGTACACGCCAACATTTTTGAAGAATTCGAGCATTGTAGTGTAAAATAAAGTGGTCTTTTCCGGGGGGTATTGGGGGTCCAATGGGGTAAAACCTATGTTGCTCAGATTCTCCAATATACCGTCGGCACAGTGTCGGATCCTCCAAAAAATGCACTACTTTCAAAAAATCTGACATGTACACGACAACATTTTTGAAGAATACGAGCATTGTACTGTAATAAAGTGGTCCTTTGCGAGGGGGTATTGGGGGGTCCAATGGGGTAAAACCTATGTTGCTCGGATTCTCCAATATACTGCCGGCACAGTGCCAGATCCTCCAAAAAATGCACTACTTTCGAAAAATCTAACACGTACACGCCAACATTTTTGAAGAATCCGAGCATTGTAATGTAATAAAGTGGTCCTTTCCGGGGGTATTGGGGGGTCCAATGGGGTAAAACCTATGTTGCTCGGATTCTCCAAAAATACCGTCACACCACGTTGGATCCTCCAAAAGTGCTCTACGTTTGGAAGATGCAACGAATACCCGTGCCAGCATTTTTGAAGAGTCCAGGCGACATAGGGTAAAACACTTAAAGCCAATGAAGAGATAGAAACCTTGGTGCCTGAAATGAAGATAAAATCTTGAGGCCTAGAGGGGTCGAAGAAAGCCATTCCATTCTTAGTCTTGTCATATGCAGCCACCTACAAGAAAATTTAGTATTCCCATTAGAGCTTGAAAATAAAAAAGGATAGACGTTTTGCGCTTTGACCACGGCTAATTTGTTGACATACCCTGAAAGGTAAGATATTCAGCCGTTCTAGTCCTGGAGCCATACTGAGGACTTTCTTGCCATGATCAGCATCATACAGATCTCTCTTCTCCAGAGGATGACCCATTCCAGCTGGATCTCGTCCCACGATATAAAAGTTAGCACCGGCATTGATACGAGCCTTTGCATGCCATTGCACCTCGGTTGGACCAGCATAGTGCATGGGCGATGGGAATATAGAGACCACAGTTGTCTCTGGATCAAGCACCCCGTCTTCGAGAACCTGAGAAGAGTTTGAGTCGTGAATAGGAGTTAGAAAGTAACACCATGCAAGTACATAACTCAGATTGAGAAGGTGAACCAAATTTTATCTGGAATTTCAGAGACAAAAGAGATCAAAAGAAACTGAGAACGTTTTTACTTTCTTTAAGCAGTAATTAACACAAGAACAGACGCATTAAAAAGGGAACGAGCGCTAGCAAGAACTTCGAGAAAAAAGGACTCTGAAAGCCTGGCCTGGTGAAGGGGGGAAGAAATTCAATTAGTGCAGCGTTTTGTTGCTTTATTTTACTGCCAAAAACAGAAATACAGGCAGGTAAACAAAAGCACAAACCTTCTCATGCTGCTTCATTCTCCAATGAAGTGGGACATCATCTGCCTTTGTGTAACCTCCAAGTGGATGAAGCAAAAGGATGGGATTCTTATATCCCATCTCAAGAAGTCGCCGTCGTGTGTCAGTCATCAATAGTGCATGGCCATTATGAACAGGATTTCTCAATTGAAAGGCAAAAACTGCATCTGCATTACGCCTTGTAAATTCATCACGAAGTTGAGCTGGAGAAAGTCGGAACCTGTCAAGACCATCGTGGTACTTGAGTGGATCTATAACTTTCAAATCGCCACCAATTAGCCAGTTTCCAGCATGAGTTATAGCTTCATCCACATATGGAAGACCTGGGGCAGTGGTGCCCCAAGTTCTTGCTATCCGTTCTTCCTTGTTATGCTTGTAGATCTCGATACTACAATTACCAAATTAACAGGGAAAGACATCAGATTTAAGACAAAACAGCAGACGTATTTATGTTGCTGATAAACAGGTAGTGAACATGATAAAATTTAGTAAAAGGAGAAAAAAAGACTCAATCAGTTGCTAAACAATGAATGCAGAATATCAGTCCGATCAATATCTAAGACACATTAGCAAATGTATAAAGCATTCGTCGAGTAGATCACAGACTAGTTAACCCCTTTTGAGTAGTTTCAGTCACGACATCAACAAAGAAGATTACCGATATTGGATCCAAGAGATATATTTCATATAGAGATTCCACCAGTGTATCAAGTTGTTTGAGGCTCCCTTAGACTCTTACACTTATGATTTGCAAAAGATTTCTGAACAGATGCGGAGGAAAGATAGGCGTATTCCAGTTCAATACCAAAGTTGAATATAAGGTGGCATTTATTTAGTAGAGAAAGATTGGCTAAAGAAACAATGATCAACATGTTAATCTTTATAAAAGTAATTGGAAACCGATAAACAGCTTATTTGGATGTACAAAGTTGAAGCACACGATGAATTGTCATCCGTAAACAAATAGAAAATAATCAAGCTTCAGCATTCTGATGAGCAATTTCAGAACTTCAACTCGAAGTTGGCCTGGGAAAACATAATATGATGTTGATTCTTTTCGAGAATGAATGTTCTTTTCATGCATATTTAAGAAAATCATTAACTGTAACTGACATAAAAGTACGAACAAGTTTTCTCCTGTCCTACTTGCCATGCTAACATTACGGGGAGCACTAAATCATAACACTGAATCACATTTGGTTTATCTTAGACGGTACTGCTTGTTCAAATAAGTCAATTTCACATGGTAAGCTACTGTGATATCCTATCTAAGAATTTTCCGGGGTAAACCTTCCCTTTGAAAATTTATTCGGCAATTTTTTTATTTTTTTTTAAAAAGGAAGACGAAATGCACCAACAGAGGAATAGCAAGGAAATTCAACAAACTAACATTTGAACAACTATGCACCAATTCCATCCAGACACCTGGAATATGTAAATGGTTGTACGAACCATCGCGACTTAAAATTAGGAAATGGTTGTAAAATGCTCATATTTAACATCAACGTCTTTCTGAAAACAAAGAGATGGCTTTGGATTCCCCCTACAACAAAAAAAAAAAAACGTTCTAAAAGAACAGAAATGCCTCGAGTAAGTTACTGCTTACTACAAACAAATGTTTTTTTCCTTGAGTACCATTATGATATATAGATTTAAACTTTGCTCCAAATTCTAAAAGAAGATTTGCAACCCAACATACGTCACCCTAATTGCCATTTACAAGTTACAACCATAAGCACTTGCATAAAAAAACAACTTCCCTTTTAAATAAGTTCCAATAAAGAAATTCCAACTTTCCGTTTTAATAAGTTCCAACAAAAAAGATTCCAACTTACCTTTTAATAAGTTCCAAAATCAATTCAAACACACACCACTTACCAAAGCAAACCATTAAAAAAACATACTTTCAAACAAAAATATATACAGACAAGTCAACACTATAGTTTAATATTCTATGCAAGCACACATAAGTAACATTAACAAATAAGATTCAGACGTCATTGCATATAGCGAATTAAAACATTAAAGTAATAGTCACATCAATGTTGAAAATAACAGTTTAATGGATCTAAAATCTTTTTTATATAACCGTGGAATCCAAGCTAGCTTGAGCACCCCTCGACTAATTCCATTATACCTGCTACCTCCCACCAACAAAAGTACGGATGACTTTATCCACTAAGACTTGGACATATGAGCTAAACTTATATGCACCTCAACTAATTTCATGTAACTTGCTAGCTCCCACCAACGCAGGTACCAGCTAACTCTATCCACTAAGACTTGGATAATTCAAGGGATACATGTTAACTTCCACCAGCACAAGTATTGAGTAAATTTATCCAATAAGACTTGGACAAACAGGCTAATATAACAGGTACTTGTTACCTCCCACCAACACATATATCGAGTAACTCTATCCACTAAGACTTGGACAAATGAGCTAATTCCATGGGTACCTACTACCTCCCACCCTACCAAGAAACTCTATCCACTAAAACTTGGACGGACAAATTCCATAAGTACATGTTGACCCACCCGCACAACTACCTAGTAACTCTACCCAATAAGGCTCCGATAAAAAAGGAAATAAATCACTTAAACCTTTTTGTGTTGCCTTCCCTCCTTCATTATGTGAAAGTCAAAAACAAAATACACAAATTTCTCTCACTCATTTATCATTTGTAGGCCAACTCAACATCGAGCTATATTTTAATACAAAAAAAGGGCAACCCGATGCACTTAAAGCGTTGTTTCTGAGGCTTGAACCCGTGACCTCCTGGTCACATGGCAGCAACTTTACCCGTTACTCCAAGGCTCCCCTTACAAAGAGAGTGACAATTAAGGTATGAAACTCGCAAAAAAGTGATAATTTAGACACGTAAACACAATAACAGATAATTGAGCTATGAAACTCACGAAAAGGTGCATTCTTTACCATTAACTAACAACCAAAAAAAACAACATCAAACAACAAAACAAATTCCACTTACTCACTAAGAATAGCAATGGGGTTATTTCCACCATCAACAAGAGCAACATCGAGTTGTATTTTAATATAAAACAAGTGATAGTTCAGGTACGAAACTCGCGAAAATGTGCATTCTTTACCATTAACTAACAACCAAAAAAACAACATCAACAACAAGATAAATTCCACTTACTCACTAAGAATAGCAATGGGGTTATTCTCATCATCAACAAGAGCAACACTAGTCACCCCACCAATCTCATCCTTCTTCAAATCATCAATAGCAAGCACAATTGGAACAGACATGTTAACAAAAGATCCATCATCAATACGTATACAGTTAAAATGTAGGGTTTGTAAGTACTCATTTTCTCTCATAAATCCTTTCAATGGACTTGCCCATCCTTCACTTAATACATGTACCCATTCAATATCAATCTTGTTAACCTTTATTTGTGGCAATTTATATGATTCTTCTCTCTTCAATTCTCTTTGTGATTCTTCAACGAAGAGTTCAACAAGTTTACCTCCATCAGGTTGGATCAATAACCCGGAAATAATCCGGGTCGACCCGGAATGGATTCGGGTCGACCCGATTTTTTTAGGTAGATTGAGGGGAATGGTGAAATGGGTCTTGGGTAAAGATTGGATTTTTGAAGGAATTTTGAGGGAAAGAGAGGTAATGGCTGCCATTGGAGTTACAGAGAGTTTCTTGTTTTTTTTAGGATTTTGAGGTAGAAATGAAATTGGTGGCTCTTTTTATATAGGATATATAATAAATAAAATATAATATAATGTTGGAGGAGAAATTAGGAAATAAAATAAGTATTTGATTTTGGTTTGGACCACTCCACCTATACTAATATTTAATACTCCCTCCATTTCTTTTTACATGTTCCCTTCATTTTTCGTGAGTCAATTGACTAAGTTTCAAAATTAAATTATATTAATTTTTTAAAATTAAAATTTAGATATTCAAAAATTATATAAAAAGTATTATAAATTATAAATTTTTAAAAAAATTTGATTCAGAATACACCTTAAAATATCGATCAGAGTTCGTATCATTTGACTCTAAAAAAAAAAGGAAGTACATAAAAAGGAATGGAGGGAATATATGTGAGCAATGTCGAAAAAATGTTCTGGCATGCGAGGAGGAGGAGCACATTCGTATGGCTAAATGAGAAGGCGTGAGAGGATTATAATGAGAGATTCGAATAGAAGTAGATAGATCGAGAAAGAAATAAAGAGATGTGAATAGCTATAACAGTCGTATATTTCTAGTTCAATCACTAAAGATATGATTTTAGTTTGTATAGACGATTAGTAAATAATTGAATATTTTTTCTATCTCAAGTCACTATAGCAGGATTCTAATTTGAATATATTCTCTTACTAGTGTTTATTATTATTGTCATTTCCTTTTACTTTAATTACCCTTACTATTTTTACTATTAATATCTCTATTTTATAAGTCGATCGATGATCTATTAAAAATAAGATTTCTATGTGAAATATGAAAATAAAATCATATATTCTCACACTTTTTTCTACCCCACGTATAAAAATACAGTACTAGTCATGTTTGGTGTTGTGGTTTAATGTCGAGTGACAAAGATCTTTTTATATTTGTATTATAAGGTTAATATTAAAACAAAATATTGGAGGGAGATATTAATTGTGCAATTTAAGAAATAAAATATTTTATCTTTTTGGATTTAATAATAATAACTAAAATATGTCAGCAATGTCGAAAGACAAAGATCTATAGTCGTTTGGACTATGGACAAATTTCTTTGAATTTTTCATTATATTAAAACATAGGATCGATTGAGTTGGTTAAATGTTATTTTCATATAAAAATGTGATATTTTAAATCGATTATATAATCAAATTATTATGACGATTTTCTATACATGTACTTCTATTTTTTAACGCACATAAATCACATGACGGAATGTGTATTACACTCGTGTTAAGGTGCATTTGATATCTTTTCTCAAACGCTAAATTAAATAGTTAAGATATGAATATCGTGAAAGAGGGCATTTAAGTGTATTTTAATCCGTTAATTTTTAAACTAATTTTAAAAAAATAAAGTACTTTCCAAGAATCCTCTTTTTAAAAAAGTTTGAATTCAAACTTGTACAAACAAGTGCTCCTATTTATTTTGGGAAAAGCAATTTAATAATAATATACTAATAATAATTATTATTATTATTAAAGGAATCATATGCACTTAACCTTTTAAAAAGAATGAACCTTTCCCTATTTTAAGACTAGATTCGAATGTGGTCCTAAAATCAAACTTTTCTTCATCACTATCTAGGAAAGAAGACAAAATGTTTTAAAAATAAAATTGGCCAACTAAGCTAGTCAAAGGACATTGAATTTAATTCAACATAATTATTGAATATATATATATATATATATATAATATTTTAGTTGGACTAGAAAGTGTTGCATCAACTTAATTTATGTGATATGTATTAAAAAATTGGACATAAAATATAAGCTACTTTTCCTATACGTCTGTTATTTTTTTTTTCGTGAAATACCAAAAATCGAATTACCGAATCGAATAAAAATATTTGTTAATTGATATTCGGTATGTGGTATGATATTTGGGAATAAAATTTCAGCATTTTGATATTCGGGATTGGGTTTGGTACAAGATATTAATACCATTTGGTATTTTGTATTTACCGAATATCGTCTTTGATATATATATGTGTATGTATGTATGTATGTATATATATATATACATATATATATACATGTGTGTGTGTCTAACCAACCCAATAGACAATGGTATTAGTAATCCCAAAGAATCTGTTGGACCTTGGTAATATATTCGTAAAAAACAACAAAAAGAATATTAAATAGGGTTTCTTATAAATATACTCTTTGAAGTTTAAACGTACATTTACACATCTCCAACTTTAATATGGTATTACTAAATACCGTACCGAACAGAAATTTAATTTACCGATTATCGAATTACCAAACCGATGTTTATAAGTATGATATGTAGTATCTACGTTCAAATACTGATTACCAAATTACCGAATACGAATTTTGAAAATACTGAATCGAATACAAACGCCCACCCCTACTTTGAACAATCTTTCTTGAGTCGGAGTTCTATAAAAAAAAAGCTATAAGCTTATCTACCTTTAGTATCTTATCTTTACAAATGGGGTGGAGAATCTATGTATTTTATTATTGGTGTAGAATCTTCGAAAAAGTAGGAACACTTCCATTTAACGGTCATGAAGGACAGTGCCCCTACTCCGAAGAAGTTGCTGGTCGCTATACGCAAGACCCGAAAAAAGGTTGAACCACGAGAATTTAAGTCAATGTATATTGAGTGGATCAAAACTAGAAGCGGTTTCAAATCGGCTCACTCTTCACCGCAGTAGTGAAAGAACAGTTCGGTGCACTAAAGCTCCCGCTATGCTCAAGTTCGGAGAAGGGCCGAACCAAAGGATATGTTATACTCAGTATTACCTTATATTTTGCCAGAGATTGTTTCCACGACTTAAACTTGTGACCTCCTAATGTGTCACATAAAAAAGCAGTTCCTTCCCATCGCTATAAGTTTGAGTTCTTAAATCGGCTCACTCTTCACCGCAGTAGTGAAAGGGCAATCTGGTGCACTAAAGCTCCCGCTATGCGCGGGTTCGGAGAAGGGACGAACCAAAGGATATGTTATACGCAGTATTACCTTGAATTTCTATCAGAGACTGCTTCCACGACTTGAACCTGTGAGTTTGTGACCTCCTAATGTCACATAAAAAAATAGTTCCAACCCATCGTTATAAGTTTGAGTTTTTTAAAAATTATGATTTTGACAAACGTTCCGTGAAAGTGTTATGAAAGGGAAGTAAAACGCACGAAAGCCCCCACTATGTGCGGGGTCCGTGGAAAGACCGACCAAAAAGGTCGATTATACACATCCTTATCTTACATTTCCTCTTCAAAATTTGTACCGATGTAATAAGTCAATATATATTGGTCACATACAACAACAGCAGCAACAACAAACCCAGTGTATTCCCACCTAATGAGGTCTGGAGAGGGTAAAATGTACGCAATCCATACCGCTACCTCCGAGGAAGTAGAGAGGTTGTTTTCGATAAGACCCCTGGCTCAAGACAAAGGATAGTAAACAAAGTCCTAATATTGGTAGCATGAGAACAATAAATCAATTTCTTTTATTGAGAACTAGATCCAAACTCCAAAGTACATTTAGAATGAAGTACATACAATCATACATCATATTGAGAAACTTAAAATCTGGTAATACAACTAGTCAAGTTCAGCGTACGACGAAGCCAGGGAAAGGACATGCAACGTTTGTCATCAGATACGATTATAACCGATGGACTTACTGAATAAGCTTCGAATGTACATCGCTTGAAGTCCACTTGCTAATATTAGCAGAAGATACTCTGCAATGGTGTAGAATATAACACGGTTCCGTGTGCTCTGATTAGCTGCACCAGAAACATGCGCGTCAAAAAAGAACAGTTCAAATTCTGTCTCGGTAAGACATGTATTTCTATTACTGTGGAAGTCACAAATGTAATCGTTAAAAATATTTCATCAAGGTCAAAGCAAAGAACGATTAGTTTCTTTCCTTCGAGGCTCCAGGATAACGATACAATAACAAATGATTAAACCAAAATAGGCTATTGCTATGGATTCTGTACAGTTAGGGGTCGTTTGGTTGGAAAACAAGTTATCCTGAGATTAGCTATCCCGAGATTAGTTATCCCACCCTCAAGGAGGGATAAGAAAAACCCTATAATCCCGAGATGAGTTATCCCATGCATTTTGTCCCAACCAAACATGGGATAAGCTCCTCTTCTAAATTAATCCCAGGATTAGTTATCCTCATCCCACCTACCAAACGACCCCTAACAGGTGGGATGTTCAATACTGATTCTTATAGTACTGTTGGTGGAGTCGATAAGCTAATTCGAA
Source organism: Capsicum pubescens (assembly GCA_030864215.1). Taxonomy (NCBI): domain Eukaryota; kingdom Viridiplantae; phylum Streptophyta; class Magnoliopsida; order Solanales; family Solanaceae; genus Capsicum; species Capsicum pubescens. Next base: position 274,120,422 of record CM061541.1, on the reverse strand, counting down.
AGATTCATTATCAGAATCGGAGAAATAAACTTTTTAAGTGCTGGAAAAAAATTTCAACCCAAGATACATATAACGAAAATATACAAAAAGCGGAAGACTGATTTCCAGCAATTATCAGCATTGTCTAAATACCAGCACGTTGCTTACTATCTCGATCTACACGAACGAGCAACTCATAATATTCTTTTTTCTTTAACCTTGGTGTCGGGGCCAGCTTGTGGTCATCTCCCTCTACTAGGAAACCCACGTGACCACTAGCTACTGCCTCGGGTGTAACTCACAATATTCTAATAAACCAAATAGGTTGCTGAAACAAGTGATTGCCACAGATGTTAGTGACTTGAGAACATGTTACGACTTACTATCAACAAAAGCCATCAGATGTTAGTGTTTTAAGAACATGTTACGACTTATTATCGACAACAGTCTTGGCATAAACGTCCTTACCCGGCCAATGGTTGATGTGACCATTTAAGAATTAACCATTATTTAGTCCAAACGTAAAAGAAATAGCTGCCTCTATTGAGAAATATCTCATTAGAAAGCAACACTTCCAATCTAGGTGATAAAGTAGGGACGACTGCTGAAAGGTAAACATTTTTCTACAATGAAATTCTCTATCGAGGAAGAGATTGAAGACTCACTATGACGATGACGAGAATCACGTGCTTTCAAGTAATTCTGTTCTGCTGTAACTGACTCCAATGCCTCTCTTAGTTCAGCGATTTTGACACTGATGGGGTCCAAATGTTCTGCAAAGAGGAATGGACGAATAGAATATCTAACATGCGTAACTGATAATCCTAGCCACAGAAGAACGATACTACAACAAAGAAGACGAACCATCTTTGGCAAGGTCATGCTCATTGGTAATGTGTCCAATATGTATGTAGAACGATACTGTTTCTGGCGATGAATGTGGATTACGAAAACAGAAATTGAACATCCCACTCTTTGGGGCCTTGAATTCAAATTTATCACCTGCTGTTCCCTTCATCGTGTGCACGACATTTCCTGCAGGTGATGTCACCTGCATGAGTAAAAAGGCTCAGTAAAAGGAACATATGTTGGCTTGTAATATCTTTTTCTCCAAGTAGCAGTAGAGAGAGCGCAGTCAAAAAGAAAACAAAATGTACTCTGCGTTCTGTTTGAAAAAAGTACTGTGTGTTCTGTTTATGTAAAATACTCTCATTTCTAGCATATCTCCAACATTTTAATTTCATGACTAAATTGAAGCCATGAATATATCTAACATAAAAGGCGAGTTGGTCAATTCCTTTATGAAGTTCAATAACTTGTGTTAGGGGGTGTTTGGATTAGCTTTTTCTAAGTGAGAAGCTAAAAGCCAAAAGTAGGTGTAGCAACCAACTTTTTGGCTTTTGGTTATTTTTTTTTACTTTTTTTACGCCTAAAGTAAAGTGCTTAAAAGCACCTTGCGTCTTTTGCCAAACACCTCCGAAAATAAAAACGTGCTTAAAAGCCAAAAGCACCTAAAAAATAAGTCAATCCAAACACACTTTATTTTTTGATCATTGGAACCTAAGTTACTCGGATTCTTCACTTTCGGTGCCGCACCCGTGTCGACACGACATGGGTGTGGGGGTGTGGGATCCGTACCTGATCTGGTCAACTAATTTGGGCACTTTGACCAAGATCGGCAAGGAAAGTCCAGATAGTTTTGATGATTTTGATAATCAAGACAAAAGTTACCGTGAAACTGAAGAAAATGCAATACTCCCTCCGTTTAAAAAAGAATGACCTACTTTCCTTTTTAGTCCGTTTTAAAAAGAATGACCCCTTTCCTTTTTTAGCAACTTTTTATTTTCAACTTTCCACATGGCATGTTTAAGACCACAAGATTGAAGGGCATTTTGGTACATTTGACATATCTTTAATTTAACACCACAAGATTCAAAAGTCTTCTTTATTTTCTTAAACTCCGTGTCAAGTCAAACTAGGTCATTCTTAAACTCTTGATCAATATTTTTTTCCTCAAGTTTTCCACATAATATCTCATAATTAAGGTTTTATAACTGTATTTTTAGATATTTGAATTAACTTTAGCCGAATCCCCACAACACCCACAGCCATACCTGGATCCATATCCCCGAATTTTAAAACTGAGATCATGAAGGATCCGACCTCTAGATCCGCACCCATATCGGACTCTTGCGCCCAAGTCCGAGCAACTTAGATTGGAACCATATCACATTATCAGCCATGCCAAGAAATGGCAATGAGTTAGAAACTGATTTGACACTAAGAGTAAGAGATGTTGAGTTTCCATCAGTTGTCATGAGCACAAAGGACTATCATATTCATTTATTCCAACTTCACCAAGGTAGGATGGGAAATTCCACCCACCCTCAGTGATCACCTCCACCAGGCCATAGGTGGACAATATTTCCAAAAGAAATAGTGATGCGAGTTATGGGCGATATAGAATGTTGTTATGCACCACAGGTTGTGAGTTGAGGGTGGATAGAATGTTGTTATGCACCATGAATTGCAAGTGTCATGAGAAATCTAATTACTAAATTTAACAATAAAAAAGAAATCTTTTAGCTAAAAATTTTTTAATACAACTTCTATAAACTTTTAATTCAAGTATACACATATCCTGATGCTCCAGCAATGAAAATGTCTTTATCAAAACAAAGTACACATGCTATACATGGACTTAGAAAACAGAGAAATCCATAGACAAAATTAGAGCTGTAGGTGTGCACATATGCTTTACAAACAGCGGGTACCATCATTGCAATGGAACATGAAAAAATGACCCACCGCGGTGGGGGAGGTTGGGTGTAATAGGATGTTCTAGGAGGATTGAAGTTATCACATCTACCCCACAGCTCCACTGCTGTCCCTACAGCGAGAGAGCACATCCGCTCGAAAAAACCACTTACAAGTAACAAATTATTTTCAAGATTGTTGCCTCTCTATCTATCTTTTATTTGTTTTCATCATTTCTATCATTGTTGCATTATTGGTTTTAGAAGATATATGATATACCTGACTCAGTGCATTGAAGACCTTTCAGGTTTATGAAAGCAGCCTATAGAATCCGTGATGATATGGTAGATTGATTGGGAATGTTGATAGTTGGAAATAATGTTCGCATAAAAGAGCTAATGGGGTTTTTTGTGACGGAAGAGCCAATGGGTTTTAAAATGTGCGGAAGAGGCTATACGAGGCACGAGGTGGAAAGAGGAGAAGAATAAAGATTGTGAAGAAGGATTCAGTAGTTGTATAGTTGGGGCATGTCTTCCGAAGTCACAGGTAGAGGTACAGCCTCCAAAAGAAAAAAGTGAGGTTCATTGAGGAAGAAGGAGAGGCACAGTGCTGCAACCTGAATTTTTCTGTAAAGCATGCAACCTGGAACTACACAAAAACACTACTTAAGTGGTACTACTATGTGCAAGATGCCTCAATAGGTATGAGTTCATAATCTCGCTGCTCAGCAATGGATGCTTGAAAGTTTGTTTCAGTGATGCATCTAGGCTGAGTGAGACAAATGCTAAGTCCTATGCTACATCGAATGTGAGGGTCAATCCTAGCTGAGGGCGGTCCCTTCAGAGAGTATCATACAAATAAGATCTAAATGAAGTTAGCTAATCCAAACATTTATTTTATGAATAATGCTTGAGCTTCTCTGGTCTCTTGGATCAGATGAGATAGCTCCGTTTGACCAATAGGGACTCAAAAATAGGCAGATGCTCATAGGTCAGTCCAAGGTCAAGCTTGCAGAAGCAGAGCACATACCTAAGCAATGAGAAATCTGGGAATCGTAGAGTTCGTAGATATAGAATTATAGCTGTCAAATTTATTTAATAGAAAAATATTTCCACACAAAAAGTATTAGGAGGCTTTAGCGAAGGAAAATCATTCATTGCTCGTCTTTTAATATCGTAGAAGTTGTTCTTTTTTTGGATAAAGTAAGAAAATGCATTGATAAGGTATCAAGTAGATGCAGTTTATATTACAAAAGATAGCAAAAGTTAATATCTTAGAAGTTAAAATGCAACATATGATTTTTAAGGAGGGGGCTTTTGAGGTTTGTTGTGGTAGGCCACAATGTAGAGTAGTAAAACCGATGCAGCTTTTTGATAAAAGCATCTCGTGTTAGTATTTAGTAGCAGACAAAAACATAGAAGATTACTATCAAAATGTCTGAATATTATTTACTAGCAGACGAAGTCATAGAAAGAAGAATACTGTCAAAATGTCTATTTTCTCAAAGATATAAACACTTTCCTCCCTTCTAATGATCTCCATCTTAAACATCATCGTGGGGAGAGAATAAGTTACTTGCTAGCCTTACTGTAAAACAGTAAATCATGATCGTTCCAAGTAAACTTTGACAATAAACACAACAAAAACCTTGAACAAACAAATACTTTTTGTGGAAAAATATTCTCCCCTGTAACTTTCATTCCATATGCCTATAAAAGAAATTTCGACTCGAGGAGCTCTCCTTCAGTTTCTTTTGTTCTTATATCAAATCTGAGTAAAAGTGATCTTTGTAGCTACATGTCTGATCAAGAAGAAGAATACGCACATGCAAAGCTAAGGAAACGTCTTTTTCTCACCACTCTAATCTAAAGCGGGTGAAAAAAGCAAATACAAATCTGAAAACAAAGCAAAACATATATGACAAGAAAAGCTTTTTTTATGATCCAATCATAATTGCTCTGGATACTAGTTGTAGGCAAAAGTCAAGGTTGATGTGGTTAAAATAAATAAATTGCACAGCAAAATCTTTTGGAGCGCAACATATAAGGATTAGTGTTTGAGGGAGAAGAGGAGCGGGGAAGAAAATGAAGGCTCCTATACACAACATATAGGGAGGGTAAGTTCGGAGTCCTACAGCGGAGGGTGTAGACTAGCAATATATTATGGGTAAAGAGATGAGGAGGGATCAGTATGAGAGGAAATTTCCATGGAAGGATGAGGAAGTAGCTAGGAATTGTGTTGGGGCCAAGTTCCCAAGATTTTGATGGTTTCTTATTGCGTTCTTCAAGGAATGTTAATAGTGTAGTCAAAGATGATATCAAAGAAGATCCACTTTTTCATTTAGAAAAAGGGCACATATGAAAAGATACCTAGTATATCTTTGCCATTATTGCAAAGGGAAGTGCCTCAACTGTCAAATTAGAATTTCATAGTGAAATCTAGTAAGAAGCATCTAGAAGATTCTTGCAAATGTGCTTTTTTTAGAATGCCTTCACTAAGGAAAGACCCTTTCTTTCTTATTAGTCAAGCCCGTTAGCTAGACAAATCTGGATCACACATTAGTTGCAAACAAGTTTGACTCTAGATTTAAATGTGGGGAAGAACCTGAGGGTTGGGAAAGAGAAAGATAGTCAGCATTGATGGAAATTGTTCAGTATCAACTGGCTGATGTTTGCCACTGTCATAGAGATACTCTTAAGATGGAATTTCAGAAGAACTCAAAGGAGAGGAGAGCATAGGAAGTATTCCATTGACACTATAAGTATGTGTTCGGTATCTAATGTTTTCCTAATTTCTTGTGTTCGATTGATCAAAAAATTTGGAAAATATTTTCTTTTGGAAAATAAGCTCCTTGAAAATAAGGAAAGTGACTTTCCTAATGAAAGTGGCATTGTCTCCTCACCACCAAACCCTACGACCACTTCTTGCCCTCCCCGAACCCCCACACCCATCCCATCCTCAGTTTTGTTTTAGATATACACAAATACTTTCATGTTAATAGTTTTTACTTGCATACCGAACACAAAAAAATAAGTAAGAAACTACTTGTTTTCCTAGAAAATGTTTTCTAGGAAACTATTCTCCATGGAAAGTATTTCCTTTGTACCAAACACACCCTAAGAGGACAATATGTAACAATGCCAGGCAGTTTTCAAGTAAACTACCAATTAGAAACAACAACAACAACAACAACAAATCCACTATAATCCCACAAGGTGGGGCCGAGGAGGGTAGTGTGTGCGCAAACCTTACTCTCTACAAGGTAAAGAGGTTGTTTTTGATAGACGCTGCTCAATGAAAAACACTACAAAACAGTTGAAAAAAGAAACATGACAATGCATGCTGCAAATGGATAAGTCTACCACAAAATAATATGATAACTGAAGTGCTAGAAACGGTAGTAACAGAAATGGAATAAAAGGAAATGCACAAAGTAATACTACGACTACTAGTATGAAAGATTAAGTGAAATAACACTCAACTACTTAACTAATCCTCTACATTAATCCATATCCTCCATAATCTTCTATTTAAGGTCATGTCCTCGGTAAGCTAGAGCTGAGTCAACTACCAATTAGCACAGATGATAAATAGTTAATCTTTTGTCAAACATTACAGTTAAAATGGATCTAGCTACAATCAAACTAAACTAACCTCACAATTTAAACAACCAAGCACAAAGATCAAACATCTGTACTTCGTAAAAAGGCAAAAATAGTTCATACAGTAAAATCAATGCCGGGATGCTCGGAGTTCTAGAAAATATCATGATCTACAACAACGAAGTTCCCTGAAATCGTATCGCCTTTCATATAACATGTACGCCGCAATTTCTCCGATAAAACTGAATACTAAAATAACTATCAAAGTTAAAACCTTGAAACAATTCACTCTGTCTCCGGTTCCGACTTCGATTTTCATTCCGGCCGACGAATTTTCAGCTTGTTCTCACCGAAATATTGGTAACGTACAATAATTTTTTTGTATACTTAAAGTGAATCTAGCAACAATCAAACTAAACTAAACTAAACTAACCTCCAGAAATCTTAGTAGTTCAGTTGATTGACTACGTGAATTTTCATCTCCGATTCACACGTTATAAAAAGACTAAACTAACCTCACAATACAATAACCAAGCACAAATATCAAGGTCAAAAAGGTCATACAGTGAAATCAATGCCGGGATGATCCGAGTTCCAGAAAATATCATGATCTACGACAACGAAGTTCCCCGAAATAGTATCGCCTTCATACAACACGTATTCCTGAACACATTCTACGTCATTTACCGTCACCGATAACGCCGAGATTTCTCCGACGAAACTGAACACTAAAATAGCTACTAAAGCTAAAACCTTCCAGTACTTAGCTCCAGCTCCGGCGAAGGCGTAGAATTTCATTCCGTACGGCGTATTTCCCGGTGGTTCTCGCCGGAGTTATTGGGAATTGTGCCGAGATTTTTCTGAGAATTTGGGAAGTGGTAAAGTGGAGGGAAACGTGTATATGAGTGGTGGAGATGGAGTTGACTATGAGCTGCTACATGTATTTATAATATTGCATTGCAAAGCTACGACAAAGGGTCGTTTTGGTATTGCCGTTGAAAAACGGTTTATTTGAGAAACACTTTTATAAAATATATTTTAAAAAAAAAAAAATTTTGTATTTGATAAATTCATTCAAAAAGTACTTTTGATAATCAAATTATGTTTGAATAATCTTTTTCAAGAGGTGCTTTTTTGAAACAAATGACCAAAAAGGATATCTATCAATAGACTTTTATTACTAAAATTAATTTATAGAGAAAAAATATTTTAAAATTTATTATAATATTTTTAATTAATTTTTTTATTTAATTAAAAAGTACGTACTCTAAATTTTTAATCAATATTTATATACATAAATACATTAAAAAAATTAAATGGTGATATATTAATTAAATAATTTAAATATTACTTAAAACATCAAACAAAAATGAATTCAAAAGTTATTTCATAAATTAAATCACTACATATGAAAAAAATTAACGACAAAAAATAATTAGCCCTTCATACATCACAAAAATTTCATTCCTAATTTTATCACGCAATGTCTCCATACTTGTAGAACATCTGTCTTGTATTTCTAAAGGTATACAAGGCTGGTTTTCTTCTTCGATCTCTATGATGATGTCTTCGTTAGCATAATAGTTAAAATCTTCATCAGTAGTAGAGTATTGTCGTATGAAATTATGTATAGCCATAGTAGTTGTAACAAGATGAACTTGAGTTTCGAATTTAAAAGATGGCATTGAACGTAGGAGAGCAAATCTATTTTTTCAAACTCCAAATGTTCTTTCAATTGTACATCTCAAACTGGAGTGAAAGAAATTGAAAGTCTCATTTGAATTTCTGAAATTAGAATTACGTCTGAAATCAGGGAGATGATAACGTTCCCCTATATATGGTCCTAAATAACCAATCATTGTTGGATAACCCGAGTCCACTAAATAATATCTATCTACATCATCAGATGAATTACAATTATTTCTAGCCAATGACATATCTGTAAATATATATATATATATTATTGAGTTTAATAATGTAAGATTGACAATTTATTGCTCATAGAATTATGAGAAAATTGAAGGAAAGGTGTCTTTTAAGTCTTAAATGAAGGATTGGTGACATTGACCAATTTAAAGGGTCAAACATAATTAAAAAACTTGATTATGTTAATTGTGGACTTGATTAATATTTTCTAAACTTTTTAATCTTTTCAAAAATATAAATTAACCCACACCCACAAAACTTCCCTCCCTCTGCAAATCAATCTCTCTTTCTTCTTTTTTTCTCTCGATAGTTTCTCTCTCTAACTTCTCCCAACCAACAACTTTTCAAAATTCTCCCTTCAATCTTGTGCAACTTCAACCTCTGGCAACAAATAGTTTTGAGTTCTTGCCCGTTCCTCTTTTACTTTCAATCGTCAGTCGACGTGACAACATTCTCCGGCGACAACAACTTCAAGTTCTTCATCGTTTCTTTTCGATTTTCACAAGTAAAAAATTAGGGCTTTAAGTTATGAGGAACTTAATTTGTTGGTGTTTGTTGTTTTTTTATGTTTTTTGTTATTTTTTTAATGTTTGTTATTTTTTAGTTGAATTTCTCATCTGAATGTATCTGCTATTGTTGTTTTTTAATAATGGATAAAATATGTAACGTGAATCCAACAGATGAGTACTTGTTGCAACATATATGACTAATCTGTTGCATAGATTAGTAATTTGTTGCAACATATATGACTAATATGTTGCGCAGATTAGTAATCTGTTGCAACATATATGACTAATCTGTTGCACAGATTAGTAATATGTTGCACAGATTACTAATATGTTGCAACATATATGACTAATATGTTGCAACATATATGACTAATTTGTTGCAACAAATGAGTAATCTGTTGCAACAAATGAGTAATCTGTTGCAACATATCTGACTAATTTGTTGCAACAAATGAGTAATTTGTTGCAACATATATGACTAATTTGTTGCAACAGATTACTCATCTGTTGGATTCATTTTCCAGTGTTGTAATATGAATCCAATATATGGGTCATCTGTTGCAACAAATTAGTCATATATTGCAATAAATTACTCACTTGTTGCAATAGATGACTCATATGTTGGATTCATGTTGCAGGTTCTATCTATTGTACAGTAGCAGATACACCAAATAAGAAATTCAACAAAAATTATAATTTTACTTACAAAATAAGCTATGAAGTAATGTTCAAGTGATATACGAACAAAATTTGACCTAAATTTTTTTAAAAAAATTTCAACAGGGGCACAACGAATAAGTAAAACACATGAAAAATTTCATGAAACGGGTAAAGAAGACAAAAATAATATACCATACATCAAATACAAAAGGATCAAGGGGACAAATATTTGAGTTCTCCTAAAAACATTTAAGTTTTCTAATATTTTAATTGTTTTCTAATAGTTGATCCATCTATTACAATAAATTTTCTATTTGTTTGATAATTTCCAACAGATGAATCATCTGATGCAACATGCTAGTCATCTGTTGATTCAAATTAAGCAATTATTAGTAATAACTAAATTGATTTAGCTAAAATTAAAGACGTCTCTACGACAAAGGGACAGACATTTGTGTTCTCCTAAAAATATTTGAGTTCCCTAGTATTTTAATTATTCTCCAACAGATTATCTATTTGTTGCAACAAGTTAGTCATCTATTGCAACAGATGTTTAAAACAGGTTGTCATTTGTTTATTCAAATTAAGCAATTATTAATAATAACTAAATTAATTTAATTAAAATTGAAAACAAGTCTTTAATACAAGACCTTAGACAAGGGGACAAATGTTTGAGTTCTCCTAAAAACATTTGAGCTTTAGTATTTTAAATTGTTTTTCAACATATATCGAACTCGGAACCAAAATGAGCCACGAAATTGAAAAAGTGACCAAAATAAGTCACTTATTTTAAAAGTTACCAAAATAGGCTAAACGTAATAATTTATTACGTTTTCTACTTTTTTCTTAACGGTCAACTAACGGAATTGACTTTTACTAAAACGTAAGAATTTCTTACGTTTTATATTTTTTTTGTTCTTACGTTTTACACGATAACCGAGGAAAAAATACAATGAATTGTCAAATCAATTAAAAAGGTACCAAAAAAAAGAGTTATTCAACGTAACAAAAAGTTACGTTTTTAATTTTTTTATAGCAGTGGTCCCCCATCCACAATTCTTTTTTCCACAAATGTCCCATCACTTCTACTTTTTCCTCTTTTTACATATGATAATTATGATTTTTTTTATTAGTTAAATTTATTTATATTTTACATGTAGTTCAAAGAATTTATTTTTTCTAATAAATTTTTACGTTTTACATAATAAAAAAAAAGTATCAATTACCTCATTAACTTAACAATTTTCTTATATTTATTCTATATTAAAAAATAATCACTTCTATCCTTAATTATCCAATTTCTCTTTAAAAAAATTATACTTTTGAGTTTTCCTCTACTCCAAAATAGTGAAATGTTGAATTATCATCAATCAAATATGCTACTATATACAAGAATTATATTTTTTTAGGAGTGTTCTTGAAAAAATATATTTTCTTATATTAATTTAGGAGTGTTCCTAAATTAAATTGTGATTTTTTACTCCATTAATTAATATATGAAACGTATTTGTGCATGTGAGTCTCCTCAATATCCTAATTGAAACACTAATCGAAAACTACGATGAATCACTATTCGAAAAAATTAATTTCATATTTCTAACACACCAAAAAAATATAATTCTTGTATATAATAGCATATTTGATCGACGATAATTCAACATTTAACTATTTTGGAGTAGAGGAAAACTCAAAAGTATAATTTTTTTTAGAGAGAAATCGGATAATTAAGGATAGAAGTGATTATTTTTTGATATAGAATAAATATAAGAAAATTGTTAAGTTAATGAGGTAATTGATACTTCTATTTTTAAATTTTTTTATGTAAAACGTAAAAAATTATTACATAGAGAAAAAAATAATATTTGAACTACATGTAAAATATAAATAAATTTAACTAATCGAAAAATTCATAATTATCATATGTAAAAAGGGGAAAAAGTAGAAGTGATGGGACATTTGTGGAAAAAAGAATTGTGGGTGGGGGACTACTGCTATAAAAAAGTTAAGAACATAACTTTTTGTTATGTTGAACAACTCGTTTTTTAGTATCTTTTTAATTGATTTGATAATTCACTGCATTTTTTTCCTCGGTCATTGTGTAAAACGTAAGAAACTCTTACGTTTTATATTTTTTGTTATAAAACGTAAGACTTTCTTACGTTTTAAAAAAAAATGTAAAGCGTAAGAAATTCTTACGTTTTTGTAAAAGTCAACTCTGTTAGTTGAACGTTAAGAAAAAAATAGAAAACGTAATAAATTATTACGTTTAGCCTATTTTGGTAACTTTTTAAATAGATGACCTATTTTGGTCACTTTTAAATTCTATGGCTCATTTTGGTTCTGAGTTCACATATATATTGTCTATTTAATAATTTTCAATAGATGAGTCATATGTTGCAATAATTTAGCCATCTGTTGCAACAGATATCTATATTTGTTGGATACTTTTCAATAGATGAGTTAGCTATTGCAACAGGTTAGTCATTTGTTGCAACAGATGTCTATTTATGTTTGGTCATTTTCAACAAATGTCTTTAACTGTTTGGTCTTTTCCAACAGATTATTCATCTATTGCAACATGTTAATTGAAATCGTAATTGAACTTATCAATTCATCTTTAATTTTAGTTAAATCAATGTTGTTATTACTAATAATGTCTTAATTTGAATCATTACAAATAAAATTGGTTAATTAACACTTTACTCAAGACGAATACACTTAAATGATCATGTAATTACTATTTGAGTAATTGAAATTGTAATTAAATTATCAATTCATCTTTAATTTTAGTTAAATCAATTTAGTTATTACTAATAATTACTTAATTTTAATTATTTCAAATCAAATTGGTCAATTGATCATTCTACTTAAGACGAAACACTTAGTTGATCATGTAATTACTATAGAATTAATTAAAATTGTAAGTGAACTTATTAATTCATCTTTAATTTTAGTTAAATCAATATAGTTATTTCTAATTATGGCTTGTTTTGAATTATTTCAAATAAAATTGGTCAATTGATCACTCTACTCAGGACGAACACACTTAGTTGATCGTGTAATTACCATGAGATTAATTGAAACGGTAATGAACTTATTAATACTAGTTAAATCAATTTAGTTATTACTAATATAATGTCTTAATATGAATCAATAGATGACTAAGATGTTGCAAAAGATGAGTAATATATTGAAAATGACTAAACAGATAAAGACATTTGTTGCAACAGATTAGTCACATATTGCAACATATTAGTAATCTGTTGGAAATAACAAACAGATAAAGTCATATGTTGCAACAGATTGGTCATCTGTTGGAAATGACCAACAGATAAAGACATTTGTTACAACAGATGACTAATCTATTGCAACATATGTGCATATCTATTTGATAATTTTCAACAAATGACTCATCTATTGCAATAAGTTATACACTTAAATGATCATGTAATTACTATGAGATTAATTGAAATTGTAATTATTAAATCAATTTGGCTATTACTAATAATGACTTAATTTGAATCATTTCAAATAAAATTAGTTAATTGATCACTCTACTCAGAACGAACACACTAAGATGATCGTGTAATTAATATAAGAATAATTGAAATAGTAATTGAACTTATCAATTCATCTTTAATTTTAGTTATATTAATGTAGTTGTTACTAATAACATCTTAAATTGAATCATTTCAAATAAAATTGATCAATTAACACTTTACTCAAGACGAATACACTTAGATGATCATGTAATTACTATGAGATTAATTAAAATCGTAATTAAAATTATCAATTCATCTTTAATTTTAGTTAAATTAATTTAATTATTACTAATAATTGCTTGATTTTAATTATTTCAAATAAAATTGGTCAATTGATCATTCTACTTAAGACGAAACACTTAGTTGATCATGTAATTACTATAAAATTAATTGAAATTGTAAGTCAACTTACTAATTCATCTTTAATTTTAGTTAAATCAATATAGTTATTTCTAATTATGATTTGGTTCTAATCATTTCAAATAAAATTGGTCAATTGATCACTCTACTCATGACAAACACACTTAGTTGATAGTGTAATTACCATGAGATTAATTGAAACTGTAATTAAACTTGTTAATTCATGTTTAATTCTAGTTAAATAAATTTAGTTATTACTAATATAATGGCTTAACATGAATCAATATATGACTAACATGTTGCAAAAGATGAGTAATTTGTTGAAAATGACTAAACAGATAAAGATATCTGTTGGAAATGACCAAACAAATATAGACATATGTTGCAACAGATGACTAATCTGTTGCAATAAATGACTCGTCTATTGAAAATTATCAAACAAATATAGACATCTGTTGAAAATTATCAACCATACAGGATATATGCTGGAAAATAATTTAAAATACTAAAGCTCAAATGTTTTTAAGAGAACTCAAATGTTTGTCCCCTTGTCTAAGGTCTTGTCTTTAATTTTAGTTAAATCAATTTAGTTATTACTAATAATTGCTTAATTTGAATCATTTTAAATAAAATTTATCAATTGATCATTCTATTAAGGATGAATACATTAATTGAAATTGTAAGTGGACTTATCAATTCATCTTTAATTTAGTCAAAATCAATTTATTTATTACTAATAATGACGTAATTTGAATCATTTGAAATAAAATTGGTTGATTGATCATTCTTCTCGAGACAAATACACATAGTTAATCATGTAATTACTATGAGATTAATTGAAATTGTAAGTGAACTTATCAATTCATCTTTAATTTTAGTTATATCAATTTAGTTATTACGAATAATGGCTTAATTTGATTCATTTCAAATAAAATTAGTGAATTGATCACTCTAATCATGACGAATACACTTAGTTGATAATTTAATTACTATGAGATTAATTGAAATTGTAAGTTTATCTTTAATTTTAGTTAAATCAATTTAGTTATTACTAATAATATCTTAATTTGAATTATTTCAAATAAAATTGGTCGATTGATCACTCTACTCGGGACGAATACACTTAGTTAATCAGGTAATTACGATGAGATTAATTGAAATTGTAAGTGAACTCATTTATTCATGTTTAATTTTAGTTAAATCAACATAGGCTTAATGTGAATCATTTAAAATAAATTTGGTCAATTAATTATTCTACTAAGGATGAAACACTTAATTGATTATTTAATTACTGAGATTAATTGAAATCGTAATTGAACTTACTAATTCATCTTTAATTTTAGTTAAATCAATGTAGTTATTTCTAATAATGGTTTAATTTGAATTACTTCACATAAAATTTGTCAATTAATCATTCTACTCAGTACGAAACACTTAATTGATCATGTAATTACTATGAAATTAATTGAAATCGTAATTGAACTTACTAATTCATCTTTAGTTTTAGTTAAATCAATATACTTATTTCTAATGATGACTTAGTTTGAATCATTTCAAATAAAATTGATCAATTGATCACTCTACTTAGGACAAACATACTCAGTTGATCGTGTAATTACCATGAGATTAATTGAAACTGTAATTGAACTTATTAATTCATATTTTATTTTAGTAATCAATTTAGTTATTACTAATAATGACTTAATGTGAATCAATAGATGACTAACATGTTACAATAGATGAGTAATCTGTTGGAAATGACCAAACAAATAAAAACATCTGTAGAAAATGACCAAACAAATATAGATATCTGTTGCAACAACTAATTCATCTATTGAAAATTATCAAACTGATATAGACATCTGTTGCAACAGATGACTAAGTTGTTGCAACATATGACTCATCTGTTGGAAATTACTAAATAGACAAAATATGCGTTGAAAAATAATTTAAAATACTAAAGCTCAAATATTTTTTTAGGAGAACTCAAACGTTTTCCCCCTTGTCTAAGGTCTTGTCTTCAATTTTAGTTAAATCAATTTAATTATTATTAAAATTGTTTAATTTGAATCAACAAATGACTAACCTGTTATAAGCTTTTATTGCAACAGATGACTAACTTGTTGCAACAAATATGTGATTTGTTGGAAAATAATTAAAATACTAGGGAACTCAAACATTTTTAGGAGAACTCAAATGTTTGTTCCATTGTCTTAAAGACTTGTCTTTAATTTTAGCTAAATCAATTTAGTTATTACTAATAATTGCTTAATTTGAATCAACAAATGACTAACATGTTGCAACAGATGATTCATTTGTTGGAAATTATCAAACAGATAGAAAATCTGTAATAATAGATGGGTTATCCATTAGAAAGCAATTAAAATACTAGGGAACTTAAATGTTTTTAGGAGAACTCAAACGTTTGTCCCCTCGATCCTTTTGCATTTGATGTATGATACACTATTTTTATCTTCTTTACCTGTTTCATGAAATTTTTCATGTGTTTCACTTATTCGTTGTGCCCTTGTTGAAATTTTTAGAATTTTTTTAGGTCAAATTTTGTTCGGATATCACTTGGACATTACTTCATAGGTGATTTTGTAAGTATAATTATGATTTTTGTTGAATTTTTTATTAGGTATATTTGCTACTGCTACAATGGATAGAACCTGCAACATGAATCTAATATATGAGTCATTTATTGCAACAAGTGAGTAATCTGTTGCAACATATGAATAATTTGTTGCAACAGTTGACCCATATGTTGGATTCATGTTACAACACTATAATACAAATCCAACAGATGAGCAATCTGTTGCAACAGATTGCTCATCTGTTGGATTTGTATTATAGTGTTGTAAATTAAAAAACTTGTGAGTTATTTTCAAACTTTTCTTATTTTCTTAATCCTTAATAAAGTAATTGTCACCCCCACTCAATTATTAAGACTTGTGTCACCCACACTTCCTTTTAAAACTCTTTTGTCACCTGTGGCCCAAACCCCCTAGAATCATAGTGTAAATTATTCAAATATAAAACTAAATAACTTCAATAAACAAACTTTTATAGCTAAAAAAAACTCAATTAAAAGAAGAAAACATCATATGTTTTAAAAGCAAATCATAATATATAACATCATAAATCTAATCCTTATGAAGCATGATCTTCCTTTCTAACCATTGCAATTACAATTCTGCATCTTCTTGTGCTAAAAACATTTCTCTCGTTGATTGTTTGACAAGTAAATCACTCGCTTTCCACCATAAATCACTACCAACAATCATATCATGCAAATTGCGAACTATAGTCATCGCACTCTTAATACTAAATGAACTTTTCTCGACTCCGTTAAAGTGTGTGATTCAATGGCGTCCGCAATTCTCTCCATTGAATTAATATAAGGTTTGAAGAAAAGGTCAAACAGATATTTAATTAGAATCTATCTTCTTTTTGTTACCTTATTTTTTATATTCTGTTTACTTTGTCAAATTTCCTAAAAGTTAGCAAACACTATATTCATGTTTACAAATATCTAAATGAGATAATATTTGTTATTTTTTTACCCTTTTTTTGGAATATGTTTTTACCGTTTCAATTCTAAAACTAAGTAACCAAATTCATATACGTATAGTACCCGATGAAAAATATTTAAAATAAAATTCTACCTATTACTATTTGTTATCTTTTTTTAATATATTTTTACGGTGTCAAAATTTTCTACGAATAAGCAGTCATCATATTCATATATATATATATATATATATATATATACACTATATTTTAACAAATATGTCACTTTTCATGAATTATTTATTGAAAATTAAATATTCGAAAAAAAAAATTATATGTGATGTCAAAGTACAATCTTGTAACGTGATTCATCTGTCAATTTTTATCATTAATAATAACAAAATAATTTATATATTCTCTAGTCATTATCATCAATCATATTTTCAAATTTATTTAAAGAAAATGAGTGAAAATAAAATAACAATATATAAATCATAATGAATTATAATGTAAATATGAAATGTAATTTTTTTAAAATCAAACGTTAATCAAACTTGTAAGATATGTTAATTAATTAACTAATAAGGTGTGTGTGTGTATAGGATCAACAGGCCAAAAAACTTTTAATACTGAAGACATAAAATTAGTTCAACAACTTAAGTGTATGATAGGGATATTTCTGTCATAACAAAATAATTTTCTGCTTCTGCTTTTTTTGAGAAGCAGAAATTTTCTGCTTCTTCCCAGAAGCAGAAAAACTGTTTCTGCTTATTTTTAAAAACACTTTTGCAAAGTTACCAAACACTCTTTTTTTAAAAAAAAGTATTTTTTTCTCAAAATAAGTGCTTATTTTGGGAAATAAGCAATCCCAAACATGCTATAAGCTCAACTTGTTATCCTCTTAGGGGTCGTTTGGTTGGGAAATAGTTACTGATTGGGAAATAGTTATATCGGGATTACCCGGGATAACTTATCCCACCATGCATATGGTATAACTTATCATATCACTATGGTGTAAATGGTGGGATAAAGTTATCCCGGTATTAACTTATACTTCCAACCAAACATGGGATAAAATAATCCTTTATCTTATCCCGGGACTACTTATCCTTTATACCTCACACCAAACGACCCCTTCCACCTTTAAACAGGAATAAGAAAATACTATAATCTCAAAATAACTAATTTTTGGATGAGTTATCTCATACATTTTATCGCAATCAGACATGGTACAGGCTCTTATAAATTAATTTCGAAATTAGTTATCATTATCCCTCGTATCAAATGATCCCTTGATTGAAAAATAAGTTATCTCGAATTAGTTATTTCACCTTCAGTCTATCAGAAACAACCTCTTTATCTCACATTTAACTAGTGGTATGGACTACGTACACCTATCCTCTCCAGACCCCATTTGGTGGGAATATGTCAGATATGTTATTATTTTTGTTATAGTTATTACAATTTACATCCTTAAAAGAGGAATAACAAAAATATTATTATCTCGAAATAACTGATCTCAGGATATGTTATTTCATGTCGTTTGTCTCAATCAAACATAAGACAAGCTCCTTTTTTAAATTAATCTCGAGAGACCAAATGACTTCAGAATGATATTTTAAAACTATAAGATTAATATTATTTTATATAATTAATTCATATTAAGAATAGAAAATAACATATCGAAATTCTTTTATTTCATAAAATTAGACAAATAAAATAAAATAATTATTTTTCATATAAAAATCAAGTGAAATAAAACAGAGTGTTATAAATGTATTTACATTATAGTGAATGTATATCAAGATCTATCAAGATCTACTTTGATATTTATTAGGATTTGAAACATCTGTCTTTTACTCAGACTAGGAGTAAATTTCTCCTATAAATAGAGGGGCTTTGCTCATTGTATTGGCAATCTTATGATCTCTCATCCATCAAGAGAAATAAAGAAGTCTCCCTCTTCTCTCTCTATTTATTCTTCTTGTTTTTTCTTTATATTTCATAACACGTTATCAGCACGAGACTCTGCCAAATAAGGTGAGATTATAAATTTAAAGGTCAAGGTTAGTAATTACTTATGTTATTTGTATTTTTCTATTAATGATATAATTATTGTTGAATTTGAGAAAAAAATATTTGGTTTGGAACCATTTATATTTTAAATTTATTCCTCAAGAACAATATTATAAAAAAAGATGATAATATGTTGGGTTCAAGTCCCATCGATTCATGCCTAAGACGTCTTTATATGGATCAAATATTGAGTTTGAATCCCAATACACCATATTGATGATATTGTGATGGCTAAGGAAAAATAATGGGTGTTTGATGAAAAGTTTGAAATTCGACCCATTGAATATTATGCTTCATTCCATGAAGTGAATGTGATATCAATATATGATAAGTCTGAAATATGACAACTTACTTCATTCTTGAGGTGTATGTGGTAGCAGTGCATAATATGTCTGAAAGAAGACAAGTGATTAAATGCACGAATATACGCGTGGAGGGATAATATGATTATGATCATCAAAAGTGATGATATTTTCACACGCATATTATGATCATAAGATATGATAGAGAAAAATTCTCTACATCATATGTATGTCTCGATTTGCTTTTGAAGTAGCAAAATCTTGAAAGAGGTTATAAGCTATTACAATTTGATAGGCTTAAGACACGATTATATTCCATTCCTGGGAATGAGAAGCTTATTAATGCAAACGTGTACTTGATTGTGATGGTATCACAACTCACCTCCAAATGAGGCAGAATAACTGAGAAGAGTTATTTCAAAATCTACTTCTAAAGTAGTAAATCTGAAATTTATTCATGTAATAGTAAATCTGAAATTTACTAAAGAAAAAAAAAGTACATGTCATGGTAAACTTGGAGTTTACTAGAATAAAAGTTCATAAATTGATATGAACGATTGTGACATCTCGAAGATGTGCATATTGAATATTAGACATGTATTGAAGAACTAGAAGATTCTTCGAGAATTGTTTATGTCATTTGTTCTCATGATAAGTTGGTTGGACCAACTAATGTTGGGATTGAATTCCTTAAATCTGAAAAATATAAAAGGTGAATAAGGGCCCGTTCACCTATCATGTGATATGTTGAAAAGATTCATCAATAAGATGATCACATGTATATTCATTGTCAACCTGCAGTTTGACATTCATAAAGTTGCTTGCTCAATAAAATTGAGTTAAGAACATAATTTTCAGATTGTTCAATCAAGGAAGTTATCTTGATGATGATGGTTTGACATTGAATGCCTTCGATAAATAGCTAAACCATCGCTAATGAGAACAAAACTTCATGTGTTGGTCTGAAATATGATATGTTGCATACAATAACACTTGTATGCATTAGACCAATAAATTATGATCATTTCTTCCCCCTCAATTAGTTCAAGGTCATAAACCAACTATTCCATCTAATAGTTTTGATGTGCGGTATACGATTAATGAATATACCATGATGCACAAAGATGAATTCCTCAAAGAAGTAGAGGATGTATGTTAGTTTTTCTAACATAAGAGGGAGATTATAAGCGCTATGAAATATGTTAGGAATTATCACCATATCCTTATCCAAAAGATAATTCAAGTCAAATGCTGAAAGCATCTCATATTAAGCGCAAATGCTCTTATTTTGTGTTCCTAAAAGACAAAGTCTATGCATGCGTGAAGCGTGGTAGACTAATCGGTTACAAATGAAATAGTCCTTGAAAAATAAGGAGCAAATAATCATAATAAGAAGGCAATGAGCTCTTGAAGAGCCTACGACATACCAATTCATGAAACCTTATGAGAGGTTCATGTACCTGAAAATAATGAAGTGATGAGATCTCAAATGTTATGTCGCATTGTGAACTGATACAAAATGATATATCATCAATATCTTTGACACAATATTGACGCAATACTGTGAAAGATTATGAGGATCTGAATTCTACGTTAATTTAAGCATGCTGACGTAGAAACATTTATCAAGTGACATGAAAGGATGCATCTTGGTAAGTGAAAACTTATTTGATTTGCAGTCCAGACACTTGAAGATGTCACACATAAAATGTTGAATATTGTCACTTTGACAAAATTTGTATGAAAACTTCTTTAAGGATTCAAAATATAAAAGTTTCTGGGAAACTTATTGATAATCCTTATATTGTATAAGCTTATAGCTTGAAAATTATTGAAACTCTTAGAGAGTTTTCAAAATCAATAAGATTATTTTCTGAAATGAGAAATATATCAAATTGGATTGGTTATGAAGTACCATATCTTAGTGCAATTGATGCACTCGTATACCTTGCAAATACTACAAAGACTATAACCTTTTCAGTCAATTTGTTAGCAAGGTATATTTCTGCTCCTACTATGAGACATCAAAATGGGATAAAACACATGAGCTTGTTTTATTCTAAAGATTGCAGTTCCGATCTTATTGGCCATGCTGATGTCGGGTACTTATCTGACCCGCATAAAGCTCGGTCTCAAATATGCTATGTGTTCATATGTGGTGGTACTGTCATATCTTGGAGATATACAAAACAGTTTATCGTAGCCACTTCATCGAATCATGCTGAGATAATAGTTATTCATGAAGCAAGCCGAGAATGTGTATGGTTGAGGTCCATGATACATCTCATTCGAGAAAAATGTGGTGTAAAATATGACAATCTATCCACAATTTTATACAGAGATAATTCAGCATACATAACACATCTTAAGGGAGGATTCATAAATGGAGATAGAACGAAACACATTTTGCCAAAGCTTTTCTACATACATGAGCTACAAAAGAATGATGATATTAACGTGCAACAGATTCGTTCAACTGACAATGTGACTGATTTATTCATCAAATTTTCTCCAATTGCAACTTTCAAGAAGATGTTGCACAAGATCGAGATGTAAAAGTCAAGGATGTTCTCATTAGGGGGAGTTAATACGCGCTGTACTCCTTTTTCTTTACGAGATTTTGTCCCACTGGGTTTCCTTGTAAGGTTTTTAATGAGGCAGCCAAAATGCGTATTATTAGAGATGCGTACTCTTTTTCCTTCACTAGATTTTTTTTCCTATTGAATTTTTTCTAGTAAGGTTTTAACGAGGTACATTATCTACCAATTAGACATTCAAGGGGGAGTGTTATAAATATATTTACATTATAGTGAATGTCTATCAAGATCTATCAAGATCTACTTTGATATCTATTAGGATTTGAAGCATCTGTCTTTTACTCAGACTAGGAGTAAATTTCCCCTATAAATAGAGAAGTTTTGTTCATTGTATTGACAATCTTATGATCTCTCATCCATCAAGAGAAATAAAGAAGTCTCCCTCTTCTCTCTATTTATTCTTCTTGTTTTTTCTTTATATTTCATAACACAGAGAAAGTATTTGATTTTAAAATAATACAAAAATGGGTCTTGAAATGTGAAGCAAAAGCATGGCCTTAAAATTATTTTGGACACGTGGCAATATTAATGTAAATCGCATTAAATGTTTTTGTACATTCTTGCAAAATTACACATTCTAGCAATTTTGTAGCACATTTTAAAATATAAATTTTCTTTAACACTCAATAATATATATTTTTGAAAGAAACTAGAAGTTAATTTAGTTGTTTTCGAAAGTTCTATGTGTATTCTCTTCGTTTTATTTTACGTGAATCTTGTTAACTTCACATATTTCTTAATAAAATCGTTAATACGAATATCGAACGCTAAATAAAAAGATCTTGCAAAATGTATATTTATATTAGTCAAGCTTCAATACATATATTAGTAAAAGAGACGCGTCTTGCACTCTGTTCAAAACAAAGGGTTTTTTCTATATTTAGTTCCGTTTGAAATTGGGTCCAATAATATCAGAGCAAATACTCGCACAATTGACACCTGAAAGTATAGAAAGAAAGCCGAACATTGATCTCTCTTAACCTCTCTCCATCCTTCTATAACGGATGATAAGACTCAGCAATAAAAGCCCGTGTGGATTCACCGAGATTGGGAGAGTCTAGGACAGTCTGTTTGAGATCGACTTCAAAATTTACAGGGAAACTATTTTCAAATAAATCAGTCAAACTGAAGTCCCTTCCTCCAGCACCCTCACCCGCCTCAGAGCTAGAGGCCCCGAAGGAGCTAAAGCCACAAATGAGAATTTTGCAATGTAATTGAACTTCAATATGAATATCAAAATATCCAGTAAAAACAACCAATACAAATACTAAACACCAAATAAACAAATCTTTCAATACACATATTCAGATTAATCGAACTCCAATACAAATATCACATAAAAAAAAATTCATCGACATAAACATCACACACCAAGCGAGAAAAACTCACCTCTCATAAACTTAAATTTAATCGAGCTCCAATACGACTTTCGAAAAATCAAACACAAAGATAGAAAAAACAAAGAGAAAAATGTGTGAAAAATACCTCTACTTGATCGAAATTTGCAGTTACGCACACTGAACTTTGTGGGGATCCCATGACCCCCTTGACTATTTTTTACCATATTTAACTGACATAAATTTGTCTCTTGGATCACTGCGTGTATTTCACGCACATTGAGCGTGTATATTTCACACATCAACTATGTGGTTCAAGTGGACAAATATATACCAGTTAAATACGATAAAAGATTAATCTAGGGTCATAAAACCGCACTGTAAATTTCGACCAAGTAAAGATATTTTTTCACACATTTTAACAAATAGCTACACACATTGTTGTTAATTCTTGATTCTTCTTCATTTTCCTTTCTTTGTTACCTCTCTCAACCGGGTCAATCATGAATTCCGGGTCGACCCGGATTATTTCCGGGTTATTGATCCAACCTGATGGAGGTAAACTCGTTGAACTCTTCGTTGAAGAATCACAAAGAGAATTGAAGAGAGAAGAATCATATAAATTGCCACAAATAAAGGTTAACAAGATTGATATTGAATGGGTACATGTGTTAAGTGAAGGATGGGCAAGTCCATTGAAAGGATTTATGAGAGAAAATGAGTACTTACAAACCCTACATTTTAACTGTATACGTATTGATGATGGATCTTTTGTTAACATGTCTGTTCCAATTGTGCTTGCTATTGATGATTTGAAGAAGGATGAGATTGGTGGGGTGACTAGTGTTGCTCTTGTTGATGATGAGAATAACCCCATTGCTATTCTTAGTGAGTAAGTGGAATTTATCTTGTTGTTGATGTTGTTTTTTTGGTTGTTAGTTAATGGTAAAGAATGCACATTTTCGCGAGTTTCGTACCTGAACTATCACTTGTTTTATATTAAAATACAACTCGATGTTGCTCTTGTTGATGGTGGAAATAACCCCATTGCTATTCTTAGTGAGTAAGGGGATATTTTGTTGTTGATATTGTTTTCTTGGTTGTTAGTTGATGGTAAAGAATGCACCTTTTCGTGAGTTTCATACCTGAACTATCTGTTGTTTTATATAAAATACAACTCGATGTTGCTCTTGTTGATGATGGAAATAACCCCACTGCTATTCTTAGTGAGTAAGTGGAATTTATTTTGTTGCTGATATTGTTTTTTTGGTTGTTAGTTGATGGTAAAGAATTCACCTTTTCGCGAGTTTCATACCTGAACTGTCACTTGTTTTATATTAAGATACAACTCGATGTTTCTCTTGTTGATGATGGAAATAACCCCATTGCTATTCTTAGTGAGTAAGCGGAATTTATTTTGTTGGTGATATTGTTTTTTTGGTTGTTAGTTGATGGTAAAGAATTCACCTTTTCGCGAGTTTCATACCTGAACTGTCACTTGTTTTATATTAAGATACAACTCGATGTTTCTCTTGTTGATGATGGAAATAACCCCATTGCTATTCTTAGTGAGTAAGCGGAATTTATTTTGTTGGTGATATTGTTTTTTTGGTTGTTAGTTGATGGTAAAGAATTCACCTTTTCGCGAGTTTCATACCTGAACTGTCACTTGTTTTATATTAAGATACAATTCGATGTTTCTCTTGTTGATGATGGAAATAACCCCATTGCTATTCTTAGTGAGTAAGCGGAATTTATTTTGTTGGTGATATTGTTTTTTTTGGTTGTTAGTTGATGGTAAAGAATTCACCTTTTCGCGAGTTTCATACCTGAACTGTCACTTGTTTTATATTAAGATACAACTCAATGTTTCTCTTGTTGATGATGGAAATAACCCCATTGCTATTCTTAGTGAGTAAGTGGAATTTATTTTGTTGCTGATTTTGTTTTTTTGGTTGTTAGTTGATGGTAAAGAATGTATCTTTTTGCGAGTTTCGTAGCTCAACTATCACTCCTTTTGTATTGAAACACATCTCGAGGCTGAGTTGGCCTAGAAGTGTTTGTTGTCGATTGGGATGAATGTTTGGCCAACTCGGTATTGAGGTTTTTTTAATGCAAAAAGAGTGATAGTTCTTCATCAAAACTACAAAAGGAGTGATAGTGTAGGTAGCTAAAAAGGACAATGGACAGTTGAGATAGGAAATTCGCCAAAAAAAGGACATTTTAGGTGTGTTTTTGATCATTTAGCTCTTTTATTTTTGATTATTTTTATTTGCATACAACTTCTACAAAATTAAGCAGCAAAGACAAAAACACTGATAGCAGGTACCAGTGTCGGAGTGAAGATTTTCCACTAAGGGGTGTCAAAATATGAAAAAAAAAATTCACCTAGCCACATAGCCACATGTTTTGGCTCTACCACTAGCTAGTCGATGTGTATGCAAGCTAACCCGGACACCATGGTTATTTGCAAAAGGAATTTAAATCCATTAAACTGTTATTTTCAACGTTGATGTGACTATTACTTCAACGTTTCAGTTCACTATATGCAACGATATCTGAATCTTCTCAATGTTGACACGTGTGCTCACAGAAAATATTTAAACTACATTGTCTGTAGATGTTTTGCTTAAAGTATGTTTTTTTAATGGATTGCTTTGGTAATTGGTAAGAGTATGTGTTTTGAATTGATCTTCAAAAGTAAAGATGGAGTTTTGATGCTAGTTCTTGCCGTTGTAAATGGCAATTAGGGCGACATATTTTGGTTGTTAATCTTTCTTCAGGATTCAAAGAAAAGTGATGGCTTAATGGTACTCGAGGAAAAGAGCAATTGTTTGTAGTAAGCAGTGCCGTTTTTTAAACGTTTATTTTACTTTAAAAGAAATCCGAAGCTATTCATAAACACGTTGATGTTAAATCTGATGATCCTTAGCACAGGAGAAAACTTGCTTCTTCGCGTCTGCTTCAGTTATGAATTTTCTTAACATGCCTGAGAAGAAAATTCATTCGCAAAATATCTCCAAAAGAATCAGTGTCATGTTATAACTGACTGACTCACTAACCTTCGCGTTGAAGTTCTGAAGTTGCTGATAAGAAAGCAGGATCGAACTGAACATTATTCTATTTACCTTAGCTAAAACATCATCTTTTCTTTGTTCTTGGTAGTTTACCATGTGAAAATTGACTTATTTGAACAAGCATCCCTGTCTAAAGAGCCTTGGAAACAACCTCTGGCAGAAATGCAAGGTAAGGCTGCGTACAATACACCCTTGTGGTGGGGCCCTTCCCCGAACCCTGTGCATAGCGGGAGCTTTAGTGCACCTCGCTGTCCTTTTTATCCCTGTCTAAAGAGTAACGATAAACTAAAAGTGATTAAGTGTTGTTTTTTAGTGCTCCCCATAACATTGTCATGACTAGTAGCACAGGAGAAAACTTGCTTCTTCGCGTCCGCTTCAGTTATGGATTTTCTTAACTTGCTTGAAAAGAAAATTCCATTCTCAAAATATCTCCAAAAGAATCAGCGTCATGTAAGAAAATGTCTAACCTTTGAGTTGAAGTTCTGAAGTTGCTGATATGAAAGTAGAAAAAGGGCAGCCCTGTGCACTAAAGCTACCGCTATGCGCGGTGTCCGGGGTAGGGCCCCACCACAAGGGTGTATCGTACGCAGCCTTACCTTGCATTTCTGCCAGAGGCTGTTTCCAAGGCTTGAACCCGTGACCTCCTGGTCACATGGCAACAACTTTACCAGTTACTCCAAGGCTCCCCTTCACTGATAAGAAAGTAGGAGCTTGATTATTTTCTACTGGTTTAGGGATGGTAGAACATTTCATGCTCAAAATATCCCCGTTGAAGCTTGATTATCATGTGCTTCGACTTTGTTTATCGAAATAAGTTTTGACTGGTTTCCATGTGCTTTCGTAAAGATTAACATGTTTACCGTTCTTTCTTTAGAAAATCTTCCTCTACTAAACAAATACCACCTTACAATTAACTTCAGCAGTTAGCTGGAAGACACCGATCTTTACTCTTCGTCTGTTCAGAGTACTTTTGCAAATCACAAGTATAAGAGAGCCCAAACAAATAATACATTGGTGGAATCTCTATATGAATATTTTTCTCGAGTCCAATTTCAGTAATTTTCTTTGTTAATGTAGTGACTAAAAAAAAAAGGGCAGCCCGGTGCACTAAAGCTACCGCTATGCGCGGTGTCCGGGGAAGGGCCCCACCACAAGGGTGTATCGTACGCAGCCTTACCTTGCATTTCTGCCAAAGGCTGTTTCCAAGGCTTGAACCCGTGACCTCCTGGTCACATGGCAACAACTTTACCAGTTACTCCAAGGCTCCCCTTCATCAGCAACTTTAATGTAGTGACTGAAATTAGTTAAAAGGTGTTAATTACTCCGTGATTTATACAACGATGCTTATTTCATTTTTGGCATGTATCTTAGATATTGATCAGACTAATATTCTGCATTGTTTGTTTAGCAATTGATTTATACAAATTTTATCATTTTTGTTATCTGCTTGTCAGCAGTATAAGTACTTCCTATGTCTTATGTCTTTCGCTGTTGATTTGATAATTGTAGTATCGAGATCTACAAGCATAACAAAGAAGAACGGATAGCAAGAACTTGGGGCACTACTGCCCCAGGTCTTCCTTATGCGGATGAAGCTATAACGCATGCTGGAAACTGGCTTATTGGTGGTGATTTGGAAGTTATAGAACCAATCAAATACCATGATGGTCTCGACAGTTTCCGTCTTTCACCTGCTGAACTTCGTGATGAATTTACAAGGCGTAATGCAGATGCAGTTTTTGCTTTTCAACTGAGAAACCCCGTGCATAATGGCCATGCGTTACTGATGAATGACACACGTCGGCGACTTCTCGAAATGGGATATAAGAACCCTATCCTTTTGCTTCATCCTCTTGGAGGTTACACAAAGGAAGATGATGTTCCACTTCATTGGAGAATGAAGCAACATGAAAAGGTTGTGCATTTTTTTTACGAAGCCTGTATTTTTTCCGTTTTGGCAGTAAAATAAAGCAATGAAACACTACGCTACATGATTTTTCCCTCCAACTGGAAAACATGACCCGCTCATTTGACATCCCTAGGCGTTTTTGCTCAAAGTACCTTCTGACTTATGTTCACTTCTGAAAGCGTCTATTTCTTGTGTCAAGTACTGCTGTAAGAATCTTGAAAGGCCCCGGTTTCTTTTGATCCCTTTCAGTGACTGAAATCCCGGCTAAAATTTGATTCACCTATTCAATTTGATTCATGTACTTACGTGGTGTTGCTTTCTTACTTCGATACACAACTGGAACTCTTTGCAGGTTCTCGAAGATGGGGTGCTTGATCCAGAGACAACTGTGCTTTCTATATTCCCATCGCCCATGCATTATGCTGGTCCAACCGAGGTGCAATGGCATGCAAAGGCTCGCATCAATGCAGGTGCTAACTTTTATATCGTGGGACGAGATCCAGCTGGAATGGGTCATCCTCTGGAGAAGAGAGATCTGTATGATGCTGATCATGGCAAGAAAGTCCTCAGTATGGCTCCGGGACTAGAACGGCTGAATATCTTACCTTTCAGGGTATGTCAACAAATTAGCCGTGGTCAAAGCGCAAAATGTCTATCCTTTTTTATTTTCAAGCTCTAATGGGAATACTAAATTTACTTGTAGGTGGCTGCATATGACAAGACTAAGAATGGAATGGCTTTCTTCGACCCCTCTAGGCCTCAAGATTTTATCTTCATTTCAGGCACCAAGGTTTCTATCTCGCCATCGACTTTCAATGTTTTTATAGTATGTCGCTCAGACTCTTCAAAAATGTCAGACCACTTCATTACATTCTACGATGCTCGGACTCTTGAAAAATGTTGGCTGGTACGTGTCGGATCCTCCGAAAAATACTGCAGTTTTGGAGGATCAGACTCTACAGTAACTTTAGAGAATCCGAGCGACGTAGGTTTTATACACACACCCCAGAAAGATCACTTCATTACATTCTACGATGCTCGGACTCTTGAAAACTGTTGGCTGGTACATGTCGGATCCTCCAAAAACGAGTGCAGTTTTGGAGGATCAGACACTGCAGTATTTTTAGAGAATCAGAGCAACATATATTTTTATACACACACCCGGGAAAGTACCACTTCATTACATTCTACGAGATCACTTATTGTGCTGTCGTCGTTCAAAAATATGTTAGTAGTTCATGCTTTCTTTTTTCTTTCAGATGCGAACGCTTGCAAAGAACAAGGAGAGCCCTCCGGACGGATTTATGTGCCCGGGTGGTTGGAAAGTTTTGGTGGAATACTATGATAGTTTGGATCAAGATGAAAATGCCAGTGTTTCTGAACCTGTGCCTGTTTGAATGAATCATCATTGAGTGAACTACAACATGTTTGGGTTAGCAAAATGAACAATTTACTTTACATTACTCCCCAAAAGATAAATAATAACAATAGTGAGGCATGATACTATTGTCCCCTCTTGTGAATTATGGTACTAAACACAACCCGGTGCACTAAGCCTCCTCTACGTGCAGGGTCCGGGGAAGGACCTGACCTGACCACAAGGATCTATTGTGTGCAGTCTTACCGTGCATGCGATTTTCACAGCTCGAACTCGGAACCTCCTTCTGATCATATGACAATGGTGCTAAACAGAACATGCCAATATTATATTGGAGGGTACATTTTATGTATTTCATTCTTTTGAATAGATGAAAGCATAACTTAGACACCTATTGTTTTGAGTCCAGAGCTAAAAGGGACTCTTTTTCAATCTTAGGAGCCAAAACGGACAATACTTTTGTTTATGTTATAAAACGGACAGTTTGCCAAAAAACGAGCAAACTACATCTAACTCCGTCTGTGAACGTTTGGGGAGGAAAAAAATGTTAATGGGGTTTGCCCAAAAATGTGCAAACTGTATTTTCATAAATCTTTTTTTTAATAGTTTGTCCATTTGCGGGCAAGCTACTTTTATTTGGGCAAACTATGCTTCTTCCCCTGAGAGATTCGACTAATAACTGATTAAATGTCACACTGTTAATATTTCTAAAAAGATTCTTATTGTGAACGTTTTGTCACTTCAATTTTTGAGAAACGGTACAACTTTTCCACTTATAGAATATGTTTTGTTGTTCACTCTATTTTATTCGTTTTTGGGCAAACTGTTCGTTTTGTAACATCCGTTTTGTCTCCTAAGATTGAAAAAGAGTCTCTTTTAGCTTCGAACTCTATTATTTTCATTTAAGGGAGGTTTCATTCTAAATCATTTTTTTAAAATTTCATATTAACTCCTATTTTAAAATACTGTATTTCCTTTTGATATGCTTTAATTGAGCCAAGCGTTTTATCAGAAACAACCTCTCTACCTTCACAATGTAAAAGTATGGCTACACACGCGGTCTTTTTCAGACTCCACTTGTAAATTATAAATTATAAATTAAATAAAAATATATAAATAAGGTGGGTAAAAACAATTATAATTTTTTTTTTGAGTTTAATTTGTACTTTTATTAATAATCAAAAAAGGTTTTGTATACCAACAGCTGTGGTGGCGCAGCAGAAAGGGGCTGCCCCAACCTACCTAGAGGTCGAGGGTTCGACCCTGGGTATGGACAAACACTCTGTTGGGAGCTCTCCCTCCCAAATGGGGCCCGATGCGGGGCGAATCCGAATATAGTCAGACTCCTAAAAAGCAGGTACCGGACATCGGGAGGTTTAAACCAAAAAAAAAAGAAAAAAAAAAAGGATTTGTATTGAATGGACCAACACAAAAATTAGACCGGTCCACAAAGAGACCCGGTCCAAAAATGAAAAAATAACACATATAAAAGGGAGTAGGGTTTCTAAAATGAGATAAGTCAATACTCTTAGCATAATTACTGAAAATCTCGATTTTGAATCTGTCAAGATACATAATTAGCTTCTGATACATCTAACGAAAATAAATATATTTTTTCTTTGTAAAGATACATAATTAGCTCCCGATTCATTTTTTCCGATTTTGTGTCTGTCGAGATACATATTTAGTTCCTGATATATCCAATGAAGATACATAATTAATTGAGATTTTTATAATTACTTCGTAACGATGGAGATTTGCGTAAATATAGTAAGTTTAAGGTGTATGTTTATGTTATTTTTCTATAAATTTATGGATGTGGTGGCTTTGAATTTAATTTCTTAAAAATTGTCAATTTCTAAGAGTAGAATTATACATTACAACAAGAAGATAGAAATGTTGTTTTCGATGTTATGGGGTCTGAAGAGGGCAGTATGTGCGCAAACATTACTATTATCTTGTGACGATGTTACTTTCAATAGACTATCGACTCAAGTAAAGCGTATCAAAGCACGTTTCAACAAAAAATAATGAAGTGAAAATGTCATCACGGAGATAATGGAGAAAAGAAAATAGCAATAACAAATAATACGATAAGGGAAGCAATGTTATTTATATAATTTAGTCCTCTTTTAGAATTGTGAAAGGAGTCATTGAACTTAGATAAAAAAAATTATTCTTTTTTTTTTTTTCTAAAATGTTCATGTCCAGTTATTTATTTAGGAATGTCATTAGGTATAAAATAATATATTAGTTAACGTGCCTTATTGAAATTAACTAACGCCTAATTGATAATTATATGATGAAAAAAGATTAAAATAATCAATAATTTCAACTTATAACTCAAAAAGTCATCAAGGAATATCATATTTAAATATGGATCTATTAATTGTACTTTCTTTTCGCTTTTATTTTATTTCATCATAAAATTCATTATTATAATAATGGTATTATATGTAACTATTTTCTTTACAATTATCTTAATTTTCAACTAATACTTGCCATTATAGTTAATCTGTAATATCCAAAAGTTTTATTAAACTACTCTCCAATTTATTGATATTGTTATTATTAATAATAATTTTGCAATGTTTTTTCTATTCACCAATCAAATACTACAAAATAATACAAAATATTTTTATTTTTTAATTTGACGTCTCATATTTTTAGTTATGGTAAAATTACCTTTGATAAAAAATCATTTAATTTCAATTCGGGATTTCCTCTCACGAATTTGAATTAATCAAACATCAAAATGAATATCACATGAAAAACCATAAATATAAACTAAGAAGAAATTTGATTACAATTTTCAGAGTCTAAATATTATTAATCCTATAATTAATTCTTTGGCTATATAACATTGATGTAATTAACAAATAATAAAATGATAGACTTACTAAATAAAACAAATTATATGAATAAAAAATAAATATTATATTAAATTTTCATCATTTTAACAAATTCATCAAAATTAACTTGACCATCTCCATCTAAATCTGCTTCTTTAATCATCATTTCAGCTTCTTCATCTGTTAATTTTTCCCCTAAATTAATCATCACATGCCTTAGCTGCAAAAAAAATAATTAAATATATATATTTTAACGAATTTAAATTATATAAAATGATAATTTTAATAAAAAAATAATATATTACTATCTTATAAGTGATTAATTATATATTTTTATATTGCGAATATTATTTTTGATACAACTATATGATGTTTAATATGAGCAAATATTATATGCGAGTCTAGCATTATTCAAATAAGTAATTTCAAATTATATTTTGTATAACCTAACTTTTTTCTAATAAAAATTAATGGTCTAATGAGGAGATATTTATATTTACGAGCTGAACTCCAGACCTTAAATTAAGAAAAAAATAATTATTTTTGATTTACGACTATTTTATCTTTTCATAAAGATTTTTTTTTTATTTAAATTTTTTAAATATATAAATAAATAAAAGTCAAAAGGAGCAAGTGCATTGTTCAATGTGAACTCTGGAAAAATTCATTGCATTTGACAGATTGATGTAATAATAATAATATTTTATTAATAATGACAGATAAAATTAAAATTAACATGTGAACTCCCTCACCTTCCCCTTAACTAATTTAATTATATTCATTAATAATTTAATAAAAATACATAATCTTTTTAATTAAAAAAATACTTTTATCTTGTTGACTGATTTTCAAGAATAATATTAGTACATACCGTACATTATTGAGTACTCCTAAGCTACTTGGAACAATATGAGTACATATTGTAAGTGCGTCTTATTTTTCGAGAGTTAATTTAATTAATTAATATAATAATAAAAATACAAAAGTTAAAGCGTGAAAGTAACTTACATCCGTAGCTGAAATGTAACCATTTTGATCTTTATCGAACACCTTAAAAACTTCTTTAAGTTCTTCGTCTGTATCAGTCTCCTGAAAAATTTTAAAAAAATTCATGTCCAAACGACGCCTTAAGCTACTAACTTGGCACAATAACGGAGTCAGAAATTCTAATAAGAAAATTTAACATATAATGATATGCCATGTTTAAAATTTAAATTTTACTTATATCAATTTTTGAACTCCTATATATAGAATGTTTACGCCAGTTCGATCAGTGGCGGAGCCAGGATTTTCATTGAGTGGGTTCAGAAGTATATATACGAACTAGTCGAAGGCAGGGGCGGAGCCACCTTATGATCAGGGGTTTCATCCGAACCCGCTTCGACGGAAAATTATACTATTTATACATAATTAAAATTATCTTTTACGTATATAGAGTTGATGTTGAACCCCCTTCGGCTAGTTCCATGTGTTTACTTTTTCGATTTTGAACTCTTTTAGTGAAATTCTGGCTCCGCCACTGGTCGAAGGGGTTCAACATCTATTATATATCATGTAAAAATAGTATAAAAACAATATAATTTTTCGTAGAAGGGAGTTCGGATGAATGCCTGGAGCAAAGATGGCTTCGTCACTGAATTCAACACATGCATGACATGTATATTTACACTTGGTGATTCAAACTCACAACGTTAAGACTGAAATGAAGGACGCTTACTTCTTACCATCTGAATAACTTCTTCTTGTCTGTTGATATATGATTAAGTATAAACACTCGATGCAGTTTAATAATAACATGTTGAATATGTATTTTATTTAATTTTTTACCTTCATTTTCTTGGAGATGAGATTTAAGAATTCATTGAATTCCATGATACCATTATCATGATCATTATCAACTTCACTAATCATATTGTATAATTCTTCCTCTGTTGGATTTTGATCCAATGACCTTATTACTGTTGCCAATTCTTCAATTGTAATGCAACCTATAAAATAAAATATCATGTTTGAGATAATAGTAATAAAAAAAAAAAAAAAAAGAATAGTCAAGAATGATGTTGGGATGGATATAATTCATTAATCCTTAATCAGAAATCTCGAATTTAAATTTTGAAGCACAATGAACCTTATACAGTTGAATCAGGATTAGTCGAGATTCCAATGTTGATACTGAGCAAGTAGAAAACCAAAAATAAAGAAAAGAAAAGAATACTAGTACTTTTTTTTACTACTATGCTGATATTAATCGAGGCTCCAATATTGATATCGAGCATCACATGAAAAATCAAACAACAAAAAAAAAAAAACAAGACAAGAATACTAGTACTTTTACTATTACCATGTTAATATTAGTCGAAGTTTCAATGTTGATATCGAGCATCAGATGGAAAATCAAATAAAGAAAAGAAAGATAAGAATACTAAATATTAATATCATGTAAATATTAATCGAAGTTTCAATGCTGATATCGAGCGTCAAAAAATAATAAAAAAAAAAAGATTGCATTTAATTATATTACCATCTCCATTTTTGTCAAATAAAGTGATGGCTTCTTTGAATTCAACAAGTTGATTTTCTTCCTTGGATGGCTTTTTCACTATTTTATCTTTCATGTTTTTTTCTTCTTGGATCTTTGTTGAGTATAGAGAGAGATAGAGAGATATTTGAGTATATAATGTTGGATGGGGGTGGTATTAAATAGAAGAATTATATTGTGCCAAAGAGGGTTAGGTAAATACAGTGCGAATATCGAACATCAGATGAGACATAAAAAAAAAAAAAAAAAGAATACATTCGATTTTTCAGTTGGTGTTTGACACTCGTATTTGAGTTCGATTATATTTTAATTTTTGTATTTCAAGATTCATTTTTGGAGGTAGCACTTCTAAGGTAAATACATTTCGACTCTAATGCGTGTATCGAACATCATACGAGACACCCCCAAAAAAAAAAGAATACAAACGATTTTTCAGCTGGTTATAATCGAACACCAGATGAGATACCAAAAAAACAAAAAAGAATACGTTCGATTTTTCTGCTGGTGCTTGACACTCGTATTTGAGTTCGATTATATTTGAATTTGCGTATTTCAAGATTCATTTTTGGAGGTAGCGCTTTCAGTAGATTCTTCTTTCATTTCTAGGAGCTCGAACTCGAAATATCTAGTTAAGGGTAGAAGGATTTGAAAATGCATTTATGCTTTTTTAAAAAAAAAAATTGTTTGTCTGATTTTGATTTGACACAGAGTTTAAGAAAATAAAGAAATTTTTTGAATCTTATGATCTTAAATTAAAAATATGTAGAATGTACCAAAATATTCTTTAATCTTGTAATCTTAAATATGTCCGATGAAACGTAGAATTAAAAATTGCAGAGATTTTTTTTATTTTTTTTTAAATGGAAGTGATATATAAAATATTAAAAGTTAGAGGGGAAAAAAAAGAAGAGTGAATAAGGGGTTTAACCAGAGAAAAGTTCATATAAAGATATTTGATCTAAAAAAATAAAGTTTTTTGGCACCATTTAAAAGTATCATTTAAAACTTGTGGAATTAAATAATTCATGACATTTTTTCCTCTCATTAAAATGAAAATAAAAATTAGTTTATTAAGCTATTTCTTTATTTTAATCATTTGATATTCGAAATTTATTCTCCTGAATAACTTATTTCTGTATCAGATAAAACTTATTTAAAGGAAAAATTTTGTTATTTTTAGGGGTAAAATAGACATTACATATGATAAAAGGAGGTTGAAATAATTTTCACCAATGTATATTATTATATTATATCAAATAATATTAATACTAATGTCTCTACCAAATACCTTCCATGAAAATGTGAAGACTCAGTGTAGTCCGGTTCTTTCCAAAACCCCGGATTCAAGTCGTGGGAAAAAACCCTCTTACAAAAAGACTAGGTTGCATACATAGGAGTCGAGGTAGTCCAGCCCTTTCCCGAACCCCGAAACAGGTTCAAGTTGCGGGAAAAAACCTCTTACAAAAATGCAAGGTTGCATCCATAAGACAAAATGTAGTCCGGCCCTTTCCAAAACCCCAGATTCAAGTCGCGGGAAGAACCCCTCTTACAAAAAGACTAGGTTGCGTACATAGGAGTCGAGGTAGTCCGGCCCTTTTCCGAACCCCGCGACAGGTTCAAGTCGCGGGAAAAAACCTCTTACAAAAATGCAAGGTTGCATGCGACCCTTTCCAAAACTCAGGATTCAAATAGCGGGAAAAACCCCTCTTACAAAAATACAAGGTTGCGTACATAAGACTCAATGTAGTCCAACCCCTTCCCGAACCCTGCACCGGGTTCAAGTCGTGGAAAAAAGCCTCTCACAAAAATGCAAGATTACATACATAAGACTCGATGTAGTCTAGCTCTTTTCCAAATACCAAACGTAGCGAACTGGGCTAATCCATGATTTTAACTTGATGAGTTCGATCCGTATAAATTCTTAACACCGAACTCATTATACTCTTAAAACTATGCACAACATGCTCGACATTGGGAAGTAACGCATTAAAGGACAGCCCGATGCACTAAAGCTCCTGCTATGCCGCAAGGTCCGGGGAAGGACCCCACCACAAGGGTGCATTGTACATAGCGTTACCTTGCATTTCTGTCGGAGGCCGTTTCCAAGGCTTGAACCCGTGATCACCTGATCACATGACAACAACTTTACCAGTTACTTCAACGCTCCCCCTACAATGAGCTTCAGCAACACATGATTTTTTTTAAAAAAACATGACTGATAGATTATACAACTAGAAAATGTCACAAAGATTTTACCATGAAATCAAACTTTACAATGGCCCTCTCTAAGGCTGCAAAACTAAAAGACTAAAGCAACAAATTCACCCCGGTGACGATGCCAAAAACTTTGTTGGTCCGCGACAGATTTGTTGTCACCGGTGAATCGCTGTCGAACAGAAATTGTGTAGAACTTGTCTTGGATTGATAAGTTGTCCTTAGTATTCAGATGGGCTGACCTTTCGGGACGATTTGATCCTTAAGCCACATGTATATCGGAACAAGCACGTAGTAACTTGCAGCCATTATGCCAAGAAGGAATCGCATGAGAAACACGAAAGGGTTTACAGGCTTGCTCACATCTTCGGCCTTGGGACCGAGCTGCAATACAACAATACAGAACCATGGGAGATATATTTGTTCTCAGTTTTGATAGCAAAGTTTCACATCTACTAAAAAACTCAATTATCAATCAGAAAGTTAAAAATGTAAGCAGCTAACAGAGGCAAATCCGCAAAGATATTCTTTTTACGTGCCACCATCCGTGGTATATACGTATTGTTAGAGTGAGTTAGAGTTCCACATTGGTTGGAGAAAGGACCGGTAGTCTAATTATAAGGATTTCGGCAATCCTTCCTCCAGAGGCGGAGCCAGGATTTCAACGAAGGGGGTTCCATAATCAAAGAAAACTTAGTCGAAGGGGGTTCAACACCTACTATAACCACATAAAAAATAATTTTAATCATATATAAATAGTATATTTTTCCGTTGAAGGGGGTTCGGCCGAACCCCCGAACAGAAGGCTGGCTCCGCCCCTGCCTTCCTCATAAGCTAGCTTTTGGGATTTGAGTTAGCCCCCGGTGCCATATCTTTACGCGTACACACCACCCTCCCCAGACCCGACTTGTGGAATTACATTGGGTATGATGTTGTACCATTCACGGTATGCACGCTTATCACAATTTATGTCGCGAATTTGACTATGGATAAAAAAGAAAAGGTTAAAGCTTGTTTCTTTATTGTCAGTACTAAAAAACAGTATTATAAGAATGATTCTTGAAATTTTCAATTGCTAAAGTGAAGAAGAATTCTAAAGGACTCGTATTATCCGTATGACGTACCAAATATTTTGAGATGTTTACAACATACCTAATGTAATTCCACAAGTGGAGTCTGGGGAGGTTAGTTGTACGCAGTCCTTATCCCCTACCATGGGAGGTAGAGACGTCGTTTCCAATTTTTAGATGTTTGAAAGTGGAAAATGTGTCTGTAAACTGACGACGTGAAGAGAGTATGACTTCATAAACATATAACTGGAAATCGAAGCACTGAAGTCATCTGACCTATTGACCAACACGTAAAACTTCAAATATGGCATTTTCCAAGCAACAACACAGTATTAGGAAGAACGGAATGGAAGTCCTTACCTGCAACGGAGATTCCCCACCGTATGGCTTCACACCAGTCACAGAGCAACCCATGATCAACCCATGTCGGCGGACACCACGATACCATTTTGGGCCAATCCTCTTGAGTTTAACTTGTGTGAAACCAGCCTTTTTAAACCACTCTATATATTCTTCTTCTTTTGGAAAGAGCATCCACACATCTGCAAAGAAACGAGACAACCAAAATGTCGGGTACACCGGACCAATCACACAGGCAACCCCACCTATGGTCAGTACTCGGTAAGCTTCCTTGATACCACGCTGTGGATCTGGCCAATACTCAATACTGGACAATACGATCATGTTATTTATTCTAGAAGTAATAAATAGGTGACACACCAGTAAATGTTGTCGAAGTAAATTGAACTGGATTCCACAGGAGATGAGTAAAATCACATGTCAAGCATAGACATTAATCTTGAACCAGTTTCGAACAATGTGAATGAAATATTGACAAAAAATGTTAAGGAATTTCAACAACAGAGAGAGAGTAACAGAACTTCCTCCTCAGCTCCATTAAGGGGTCGTTTGGTAGGGTGTACTCCCTCCGTTTAAAAAAGAATGACCTACTTTCCTTTTTAGTCCGTTTCAAAAAGAATGACCCCATTCCTTTTTTGGCAATACTTTAATTTCAACTTTCCAATTGGCATGTTTAGGGCCACAAGATTAAAGGACATTTTGGTACATTTGACACAACTTTAATTTAAGGCCACAAGATTCAAAAGTCTACTTTATTTTCTTAAACTTTGTGCCAAGTCAAAGTAGGTCATTCTTTTTGAAACGGAGGGAGTATAAAAATTGCGCAAAATATGATGTATTAGTAATGCTAGTACAAGTTATGCTTGCAAAATAGGGCCGTTTGGCTTGAATTCAGAATTCTATATCATTCGGTTTACTGGGTTTGAAGTTGATTTGTACTTATTTAGTGAATTCTTCAAATGTTCAAGCCAAAGCTATTGGGTTCCAATAGAGCCATAAGTTAAACTCTCCATCGCCCTTGGTGCAGCTTCGAAGATTTGAACTTTGTGGGCTCGAGTTCATGATTCTATCACAACTCATTCGATTTACACGGTTCAAAATCAATTTGTACTTATCTTGTGAATTTTTATCACCTATTCGAACCAAAGCTATTGGGATCTAATGACGTCATAACTTACGCTCTCTATCCACCCTGGAGAGGCGGACATATTATCCACTGAGTTTCAAACTGTGTGCCAATTGACCCTCGGGATTCTCAGTTAGCCAAAGAAAAACAATGTACCAAGGGTGGAGCCACATTACAGGTTCCACGAAACCCACTAGCTATGGCTCAAATCTTGTACTATTAGTAAGAATTCACCTAATATGTGTCAGTAATTCGTCAAGAACCCGGAGTGCTGAGGTTCAGAACCTATAAACATAAAATTTTGAATCCGTCTCTACTCGGGATTTGCAGTTATCACAAAAAACAAAGTAGAGAAATTACCTTCCAGCTGAAATATATCGATCAAAAGTATCAGTAGGAAATGGTAGATCCTCAGCATCTCCTTCAAGAATCTTGCACTCTTTCAATGGCTCCTTCTCCCTAGCTTTAGCAAGTTGATGAGGTGATTGATCGATAATCGTCACATTCTTAGCATCAACATGTTTAACAATCCCAAGAGTGGTAAATCCAGTTCCACCACCAACATCCACCACTTGCAAATTCCTAGTGTGTAGCTCAGCAGGCTCAAGTGCTTCATCTCTCATATCTTCAGTCCAATGTCCAGGATTTATGACATGGTCATATACAATAGACAAGAACCTGCATTAGAGGTGGCAAAATCAGAATTGAAATCATAATCCACCCAACCAACCCGTCCAAGTTTGGACTAATTATTGACCCACCATTAGCTCAGTCCATCAAAGTTTGGGCCGACATCTAGCCAAAAAGTGATCCATGAGAAATCATGTCAACATATCATCCAAAGACTCTTTTTTTATTTGATATATCATACACACCACAATACTTTAGTGCATTTCCGGGCCAAGCTTTTGAGCGAGCTATTTATTAACTCAACCCATCTTAACGTGCCCAAATTCAGTCCAACTCGTCCATTTATCACCTGGATGGTTGTATACCTATTGTATAGTATGGTGGTGTTAGTCTAAATACAATATTCGTTTTAATTGTTACTTAGATTCTGTTGGTTTTAGAATTCTTGTCTTTCTGAAATTCAGAATACCCTTTTGAGGAAAAGACTTCACATTCAATTCTGAACCAAGAAACGGAGAATTCCCACTAAGAATCTTGAAATTATCAGCTCCATTCAGTATTGAAGAAGCCATGAGAAAATGGCTTTTTAAAGCTTTGAAGTTGTAATTTTTACAGTACTTCAAGCTAAAAGAAGCTAACCCCAAATGTTAAATCTTTGAATTCATGATTGATTTGGCGTGATCGCGTCATTACCTTATTTCTTATTCGATTTTATCTTTACTTATTATTTAATAATCCTATTTCATCCTTTACCTTACCTTTTTATAGTAGCTCTACCTGTATCCTACTTTTTTCTTTCGACAATCGTGGTGTTGAGCCAACTTTCGCGCACTTCAACTAAATCCACGGGATATGTGTCACCTCCCACCAGCAACAGATATCAACAAATATCAGATAACTCGGTCCACCAAGGCTAGGACACTCGTATCCTACTTTTTCGTAGGTTTATTTTTCAAATCGTTGACGCGTGACACTATGCAACGACAGAAAACCATACAATCTATCCAAGCATTAAAGGGAAGTCCGGTGCACTAAAGTTCCCTACGCACAGAGTCCAAGAAAGGGCCCCACCACAAGGTTGTATTGTACGCAGTCTTACCAAGGCTTGAACTCGTGAACTCCTGATCAAATTGCAGCAACTTTACCAGTTATCCAAACATTATATTCATTAAAACAATTCAGTACAATACAACCTAACACGATACGATACATTATGAAACAATACATAACCTGTAGAACCAAAATGCTTCCTTTTTATGGTGAATAAATCTTGGTTGTGAAACTGGTCTTGAAGCAGATAAACTACACTTTATTGGTTTCAAGATTCTTGTTTTTCTCAAGTTCACAATACCCTTTTGAGCAAAACACTTGACATTCAATTCTGAACCATTAAGAAATGGTGAATTCCCACTAAGAATCTTGAAATTGTCAGCTCCATTCAGTACTGAAGAAGCCATCAAACGATTTTTATAGTAATTTTTTACAATACTTTAAGCTATGTTAAATCATTGAATTCATGACTGATTTGGTGTGATCGCGTCATTACCTTATTTCTTTTTCGATTTTATCTTTACTTATTATTTAATAATCCTGTTTCATCCTTTGTCTTACCTCTTTTTATAGTAGTTCTAGCCCATACCCTACTTGATGTGTAACATCATGTAACACAGAAAACGATACAATCTATTCAAACATTATATTCATTAAAACAATACAACATAAGACATAACACAACACATTCAATAAAACAATACAATATAACACATAACACAACACATTCATTAAAACAATACAACATAACACAATACAATATGATACATTATGAAACAACACGTAACCTGTAGAACCAAAATGCTTCCTTTTTATGTTGAATAAACCTTGGTTGTGAAACTGGTCTTGAAGCAGATAAACTACACTTTATTGGTTTCAAGATTCTTGTTTTTCTCAAGTTCACAATACCCTTTTGAGGAAAACACTTGACATTCAATTCTGAACCATTAAGAAATGGTGAATTCCCACTAAGAATCTTGAAATTGTCAGCTCCATTCAGTACTGAAGAAGCCATCAAATGATTTTTATAGTAATTTTTACAGTACTTTAAGCTCAAATAAGCTAACCCCAAATGCTATTTTTTTTATTCATGAATTTTAGTAAATTTTTTTGGGAATTTTGATGGGATTTTTGGAGAAAGTTAGAAGTGGAAGCATAACCTTTTTGGTAACCACATGTTGAGATTAGGATTACAGCTAGTAAGAGAATAAGAGCCACAAGTCTATATACGATGTCGTT
Source organism: Capsicum pubescens (assembly GCA_030864215.1). Lineage (NCBI taxonomy): Eukaryota > Viridiplantae > Streptophyta > Magnoliopsida > Solanales > Solanaceae > Capsicum > Capsicum pubescens. The sequence continues at coordinate 274,077,818 of CM061541.1, read as the reverse complement.
TTGAAATTTTTTGATTTGCTCTATTAAGGTGTGTTTGGTTGAATGAAAAAAAAATGTTATTTATGAAAAGGATTTTAACTTTTAAGTTAAGTAGCCATTTGGTCATAGAAATTTTTTCCTTCTTTTAGAAAAATTATTTCACTTTAATGAAAAAAGTGAAAACACATTGCGTTTGGCCATGAATTTTCGAACTTCAATTTCGGAAAATTATTTGAAAAAATTTGTTTTCACTCATACTTCTCTCACAAAATTTCAAAAACGACTTTAATTTATATTCATGGCCAAACATAACTTCAACTCCGGAAAAAAAGTAATTTTCATGGTCAAACGGAACCTTAAAATAACCATTCCGTTTTCAAAAGAATAACTTACTTTGACTTGAGACGTCATTTAAGAAAGTAAAAAAAAATTGAATCTTGTGATCGTAAATTAAAGTTATGTCAGATGTATCAAAATGTCATTTAATCTTGTGGTCTTAAATATGCCAGATGGAGAGTTGAAAATTAAAATATTATCAAAAAAAGAAAAAAGATTATTATTTTTTAAACAGATTAAAAAAAGTAGATCGTTTTTTTTAACAGAGGAACTACGACAACAACATATCCAGTGTAATTCTATAAGTGGGGTCTGAAAAGGAGAGAATGTGCGTAGACCCTCAACTCGAGAATAAATAGTCCAAACAATATATAGAGAAAAAATAAAATAACTAAATAAAGAAAGTGAGAGACAAATACTATACCAATCTTAATAGACGATCTGACAAATCACCCTAAACATAATTCACAATGAAAATGTGAAAAAAAATAAAAAAAATTATTATTTGAAAACATTTATATTTGTATAGTAAATTAGGGATAATATATAAATGAGACTTTTAATTTAGCTTCAATTTACATTTATATCCTCCAACTTTGGGTGTGCAGAAATAGTCACAAAAACTTTCATAAAGTTGAATAAGTAGACACACGTGTCATATGTGCAGCGGCGGACCTAAGACTTATTTTTGATACTCTGGCACTCATTAAATTATCTGACGCAGATTAGATATAATTATATTTAGAAAAAATGTACTAAAATTGGTATAAGATTTAGAAAAGCACCCAGTAAATAAAAAAGATAGATGGATGCTTTAGTTTCCACGTGGAACTTTAAAGCTTTCGACGTTAATATGTGTTCGGACCTCTCGAGCACCCACGACGCCTAAATTATGAATTCGCCACTACATATATGACGTCCTACATGAATTATGTCACATTGGACCAGTGTGTTTACTCGTTCAAGTTTTTACATGAATTATAAAAATAGTTTTTATACCAAATATACCCTTGATGTGAATATAGCAAGAACTTATGGGTCGTTTGGCGTGACGTATAAGGAATAAATCGTTCCCTAATAAAATAAAGAATTATTTTATCTCATATTTGGTTGGAGGTATTAGTTAATACTGCGATAACTTATGCCACCATTTACACTATAGTGATGGAATAAGTTATCCCATATGCATGGTGGGATAAGATATTCCGAGCAATTTCAAAATATCTAATCTCGAAATTAATTATCCCGAGACAACTATTTCTCAACCAAAAGATCCTTTTTAGGATCCGGAGTTTGAACTGCCCTTTTACTATATTAGATGTAACATTAGATGTTCTAATTTGCTCTCTAGGATTCGGAGGTTGCTTATGAGGCGTAGCACGCCTGGAGCGAAATGAAAAACGCCATGCGCGTAGCAAGAGCTTTACTACACTAAAACGTCCTTTGACTACTCAAATCTAACATTCGATGTTCTAATTTGCTCGATCTCCTAGCACCCAAAACAGGATGAAATGCATCATATACATAGCAAGAGCTTTAATACACTGAGATGTCCTTTAACTATTGAGATGTCACATTAGATGTTCTAATTTGCTCTCCAAGATCCGGAGGTTGTTTAGGAGTCGTAGTGCACCCGGAGCGCTATGGAAAGCACCATGCACGCAGCAAGAACTTTAGTACACTGAAATGTCCTTTTACTACTCAGATCTAACATTAGATGTTCTAATTTGCTCTCCAGGATCCGGAGGTTGTTTAGGAGGCGTGGCATCCGGAGCGCGTGGTGGGAACGCTTCCGGCTGTCCAGGCGGTGATGTGGGCGGTCGCGGTGCATCACGGCTAGGTGGAGAAATGTTTGGCAGATCAGTAAATTCAGGACTATCGGTTCGCGATGCAGTTGGTGATGGTGATGGCGTTCGAGGATTTTCACCTGCAGTTCAACTGTAGTGTTAATAGAGTTTAAATTTTGTGCACAAAATGTAGATCTACGCTATCGATCAGGTTAACTCGATATGTTATTGCAGGTTATTCAATTTTTTAAATAATTTTTTTTAAAAAAAATGGAGTTGTGATCAGATTTACCTGATAGTGTAAAATATTTTGTACATAATTGAATATCAAATTTTAAAACTTGAACATAATTAGAACATGAGCAGAGTTTGTAATGAACATTTTCTGAGTTTCACGCTTTGCATTATCCTATTTCATTTAACTTTTTGTTCATTATCCTATTTCATTTTACTTTTTGTTCATTTGGAATAGAAGTATATTTATTTGTTGAAAAAATTCGACCAACAAAACTAAGGGAGGAATATATTTGTTTGTGTATTTTTTTATGGGTAGGATCGGACGAGTTAGATTAAGACGTATTTTATTTTTTAAAAATGGCTAATTTAATGTTAATTTAGGCTTTTCTATTAAAAAAAGGATACATGACGAAAGATATATTTGACCCTAAAATAACACATCGAGGGTAAGTTTTGTCCTAGAATATGACGAAAGATATATTTGGCCAATTTCTCAAAATAAAGGGATAAATTTAGCATCAAAGTATGACAACAACGATAAATTTAATCCTAAAGTATGACGAAAGATATATTTAACCAACTTATCAAATTTTTCAAAGTAGAAGAATAAATTTAACCTTTTTCCTAACTTCCAAACGGGGTATGCATGATTTAATACCTGCATAACGCGTCTTCAACCGACCATTAAACAGACTCCATAAAATATAAATTCTGAATCAATAATTATTTACCTGGTCTTATAATAGCATCAAAATTCAACACAAATGGTGAATCCTCCACCGCTGATTGCACATCGATGGGTTCAAAGATACTTGATTCTGTTTCATGTTGGCCAGGCATTTGAGACAACACCTCTTGTTGGCTCATTTTTCTTCTTGTATGACAAAGTGAAGTATTAAGGGTTTGAACAAAAGCTAGTGATGAATATTTTGTGTAGTATTTGACCCAATTTGTTGAAAGTACTACTCTCAACATTTTATGAAGATTTATAATCGCGATCATGCAGCATCAGCTCTTTCAGTCATTACTATTTATGTCGCATCTACCGTGGCAGAGAGTTTGATAAGACACTATTATTATTATTTTGATATTGAGGAGATTATTTATTTAGACTTTGACATAAATTTTTGGAGATATATGAAGAGTCCAAGTGAGATAATAAGAGAGAGACACTTGTATAGTTTTGAGTGTTATTCAACATTTTCATGGGACACGTGGAAGCCATGCAACACTGACCTGTGTCATAGTTTATATTAAAGCTATCGCTATGCAACATGTGGCAGTCCGGTGCACTAAAGCTATCGCTATGCGCGGTGTCCGGGGAAGGACTCCACCACAAGGGTGTATTGTACGCAGCCTTACCTTGCATTTCTGTCAGAGACTGTTTCCAAGATTTGAACCCGTGACCTCCTGATCACATGGCAGCAACTTTATCAGTTACTCCGAGGCTCCCCTTCAGATATTCTAAGTGGTTGAATCAATAAATTTAAGTATAAAAAAAAAATAGTTCGATGCACTGAAGCTCACGTTATGCAGAGGGTTCAAGAAGGTCTAATATAAGGATGTATTGTATGTTAGTCTTAATTTATATTTTTATAAAAGACTGTTTTCAAAATTTAAACTCGTAATCTTTTGATCACATGACAACGATTTTATTGATTACTCCAAGAATTTCCTTTCTTACTCATAAATTTGAATATGAATTATATAAAATATTAAAATTAAAAATTACCTTGCTCATTTTTCTTTTCTTGACAGTTTAAGTGAAATATTCAAAGTTGGATATTGATGATTTTGGTAGTATTTGGTCCAATTTGTCAGCATTTTGTTTTATTATTTTTTAATTGAGGAGATTATTTATTTGGACTTTGGCATAAAAAAAAAAATAGTTATTAGAATTTATGAGTCATTTCTCTGATGTTTCTTCTATTACATTCTTACGTAATACTTTTTTTTCTTTTTATTTGATCCAAAATAATAAATAGCTAATGCCTTATTTATTTATTTATTTATTTATTTTTCCAGTGAAACAGCTAATACCTCATCATTTTGCTTTTTTTTTTTTTTTTTTGGTATTTCGTTTTGAGTTTTCATGTACATTAATTGTAATGTATTTTTCATTGATTTTTAATCAGAAGAACAAAAAAAAAAAGGTACCAAAATAAAAAACGTATACAAATATCAAAAAGCGTGGTAATTACTTTTATTCAAAATTTAGTAAGCTATCTCTTTCAAATTCAAAACGAGCAATATATAGTCCAAGACCCTTGTAGTTCGATCCAGATAAACTCTTGTGGCTCGATATTTTTTTAAATTCTGTGGGACCAGAGTATGGGAAAGCTTTTTAAATTCTTCGGGATCAGAGTATGGGAAAGCTTTAGTGCACCAAGTTAGATTATCGTCTTTTATAGATATTTGAATAAGGAGTTTTAGACTTTAGTCTACTGGACTAAGATGACATTTAGACTTTAGTGCACCGAACTGAGCTGTCGTTTAAACTTTAGTACACCAGATCGAGCTGTCTTTTATAAATATCTAGATACCTTCAAAAAAGCTTTAGTGCACCAAGTTAGATTGTAGTCTTTTATAGGTATTTGGATAGGGAGTTTTAGACTTTAGTCTAAAGGACTGAGCTAACGTTTAAATTTTAGTGCACCGAACTGAGCTGAGCTGTCGTTTAGACTTTAGTACACCAGATCGAGCTATCTTTTATAAGTATCTAGATACCTCCAACTTAAAATTCAGTTGTCATTTAGACTTTAGTACACCAGATCAATTTTTTGTTTATAAGTATCTAGATACCTTCAACTTAAAATTCTAGCTACCAGATCAAGCTATCTTTTATAAGTATCTAGATACCTTCGACTTAAAATTCAAATTCAATTGTCGTTTAGACTTTAATACACCAGATCGAGCTGTTTTTTTTTTAAGTATCTATCTTCAACTTAAAATTCTAGCTCCGCCCTTACACGTGAGCCCGAATTATTAGAAGTAGATAGGTGGTGGGATTTCGGGCTGTGGAACCTGCCACGGCTCGGGTTCCGGGCCCTTTGGAGGTACAACATCCGGCCCGGTAGGTGGGACAATCTCCGGGGGTGTAACATCAGGCCAACCGGGCGGAATAACCTCCGGCTCTGTCGGAGGTACAACATCGGGCCCACCAGGCGGAACAATCTCGGGTGGAGGCCCGGGTATATCCGGGCTCGGGCTTGGAGGTGATAACGGTGGTTCCTTACCGGGCTTTTCTGGTGGTATCTCTATCGGATCCAAATCAGATAGATAATTGTTATTGTAACTTATGCTCGAATTCTTCAAAAATGTCAACGCGTGGCAGTCTACTCTTACAGTTTTAGCCATCAATGGAGCTATTGAAGTTGAGTGACATAGTGAGATCTTCTTGAAAAGACACTGTGAAATGGCCATTAAAGTACTACACATTTTTTTCTTTTTGGAAAGTGAATGTTGTTATTCAAGTGGGAATTTTAGAGTGAACAAATGAAAACAATAAATTATACCTAAATATATTGTCTTTGCATGGATGAATGTTTGTATGCTATCATGAAAAGATGACACGTGTACATTGGGAAAGACACCTGGAGCCACGTGGCAATAATCATGTTGGATTCACTTCATTATTGAACACGTTATCATACATCAATTATTATATTTGAACATTTTTTTAAAGTAGAAATTGAATGTCTTATCATATTTGATGAAGCAATAATATATAATTATCCTTTTAATTTCGTCTTAGCTGATACTTATGCTTTTCGATTTTGGGTGAATACAAATAGATATTTAAAATTTGTATAAAATTAAACTCAATTTTCGGGTGAATAAAGTTGAACAGCCAGACATACGTAGCACCCTACACGCATGATAATTTATGTAGGAGTGTCTATTTGCGCACGTCCGAAGCTGGAGAGCATGTCAGTTGAGATAAAGTTAAAGGACATGTTTTTGTAGTATGCCTTTGATCAACTGGCTTAACGTATGTATTTCAAACTGTAAGGATACAACCTTCAAAGATTATGCGGCAACGGCTATCTTTTTTTTTAATAATCATAGTGTTCGGATCAACTTGTGTGTACCTCAACTAATTCCGCGAGATACCTACCACCTCCCACTAGCAACAGGTACCAGATAACTCTGTCCACAAAGCTATTGCATATGAGAAGAAGTCACCTAATATTTGTCTGTTACGAATTGAACCTGAGATCTTATGATGCTCAACCCAACTTCATTGAACCACTAGGCCACACCCTTGGGTGCATACGACAATGGCTATCTTGAAAAAACATGGCTAGAAAGTGATCCGTTAGCACTATCACTGCGATTTTTCAAAAGTAAAAACTCGATCATCGAGTTAATAATCACCTAATGTTATATTTTGCCACATTATCGACCTCAAGCTCGGATAAAGGAGGAGGGTTGCTGACGATCAATCGAAAACAACCTGCTCTACCCATAAAGAGGGTTGTTATATTTTCCAACACTATTACCAGATGACATAAAACTTTTTGACATACAGAATATTCAAATCTTGTTATATTAGAAAAGGGTCAGATGTACCAAAAACCAGTAGCTCTTCAAGGAAAATGCATATGATAGTATGAAATACACTTGAAAACTTACAGCAAGGGCTTGGAGTTTCGTATTAGTCCGATGAATACATAAAACGAACGTATTTCCAACGACGTCTAGGTTGGTGTTTTTCCAGGAACTTTCTGTGCAATCCATCCTAAACCATCGTATAAACCGTCACCAGTCAGGGCACTGCAGGCTTGAATATGCCAATCGTGGTTCTTGATGCTATGAAGGGAAAGCGCATCGGTTATCTCTGCAGGGGTCATGGCATCTTTAAGATCCTGTTTGTTAGCAAAGACTAGTACAACTGCATTTGCCAAATCCTCATGTGGAAGCAACCTGAACAGCTCGTCTTTCATAGTGGAAATCCGGGCTCTGTCACTGCTATCGATAACTACAATGACAGCATGAGTTCCACGATAGTAAGTTGCCCACGATGTCCTCAGTCTTTCTTGCCCACCAAGATCCCAGACCTGATAAAACAGCGTAAAGTAGAAAGAAAGGAGTAAGATAAACAGAACTGTCCTCATCTAAGTTAACCTGCAGTTTTTTGTCAGTTGGAAAACACAAGGAGAAAATGGAAGAATAATGGTAACTTTTATTATAAGTACACATCAGAGTGCAAAATGTCGATGACGATCAACAGGAAGAACTTGAATGGTATCACAAGTTCTCTTTCTTATGTAACAAATGTGTTTTCACAACCATTAGATGTAAAAGAATTCCCTAGCTTCAAGTGGAAAATAGTATTCGCTTAAAAAATTCACGGTACCAAAGGAGAAGTACTATTTCTCATCAGTGGCTACTGAAGGCCAAATGGGCAATACACTATCGATCATAAGAGTTCCTAACTAAGTCCACATAAAAGAGAAAATACTCATTGTCTGGTTGGAGAATAGCGCACTAATTAGATCAGCCTAGACCACAACTTCATATTACTCAATGTAACACCCATCCATAAACCCATTTTCACTACGTATAAACCTGCCTCAGCCCTAAAGCGTCAGCTAGAAGCAAAAGCATGTCATGCCCACTAAAATCCATCAGACTCTTAAGTGAACAACTATCCTCTGTTATTCTGGTTGTTAAGAGGTTCAGCAGAAGTATTTTTTTATTGGGTAGGTTCGGCAGACCCCATCTGTGGGATTTCACTCAGTATGTTGTTGTTGTTGGGTAGGCTCGGCAGAAGTATTTTCTTGGCTATAGTATTACAGGTTCTGAGCAACAAAACAATTTTATTGAATGGGGTGAATGCAAGACAGTAAATTATACTGAAATCCGATGGCATCCATCCAATATGATTACCTACTTAGTGACCTTCAAAGGTTGCCATGTTAATAGCTGATGGTGTTGAGACAAACACATATGTAACTAGGACATATTTCACAAGTCATCCTTTACTTATAATCGTCAAGTCAAAATAAGATATTCAATTAGGGCAAAAGAAGTAATTTGGTCAAAGAAAAGATTGTAGATTTTGGGTGATTCAGAATATGGCTGTAGTCATGTTTCAAGGAAAATGCATCTTTTACTGCATTGTGGACAGTTCTATTTTCACAAATTAAAAGTCGTCGGAATAATTTCATTCAGAGAAAGTTAGAAATTCCAGTACTTAAGGCCCAAAAGGTACCATTACCCTATGTTGCTCGGACTCTTCAAAAATGTCATCGGGTGCATGTCGGATCCTTCAAAAGTAGTGCATCTTTTAAGGATCCGGCACAGGTACGGCCACATTTTTGGAGAGTCCAAGCAACTTAGTCATTACCAGCTCTCAGGAAGTGAACTATTCTTCTTTATTAGGTTGCCTTTATGCCAATAAGATCCTTTAAACTGTTTAAGCAGATGAATGTCTCCCATTTGAGAGATATTGGATCAACAAAATTAACCCTTTTGATTAAAAGATACAAGAGCAACAGCAAAATACCACCGAATGAACTTCCACAAAGCATTGGGAAAAAGAAATAAAGCACTGCACAGAGATGGAAAAGAATGAGAGATATAATTAGCATCACTGTGATCACGTCAGTTAAGAAACTTATTGCGGACATCACAGGTTAAACCACTGGGACAGACAAAAGATTGGTACTAAGGTTAAAAGTGAATAAGGGTAGAAGAGTGAGCCCATTATCCACCGCGTTTCGAACCGTGCGCTACTAGCCTGCAGGGATTTCTCGGTTATCAGAAAAAAAGAACATTATCATGTAAACCACGCTGACAAGGTGTTAATTATTCTAGGAGGACACCATTATGAAGAAAAAGAATAGCACTTAAGATGATTACACAAGTTGTAATCATGAAAATAAAGCTGCACATTAGAAACCTACTTCAGCTGTTTAATATTTCCTGTTCTACATCAGACAGCAAAATAATTGAATAGCAAGACATGGGACTGGAAGAACCACTCGATCACTCATCACAGAAGATTCAATTATGAACTACCCAATCTAAGTATTTTCATAGACAGCTCTTTAACCTTATCCCGGGGCTGAAATAACTGAAGTCAACGGATGGCACCCAATATTCTACCCTGACATCCAATTAGCCCAGTCTTATTGGGATGTTAACCGTTGCTGCAATACACGATTACATACAAGTTATAGTATATTGTATGGAACATGTTTGGAATTACATGGTGATGCCAAAAATATCGGACAGATGTCCCTACACTGGAAATTAAGGAGGAGGTAGAAGGACTGAAGGAGAGCATGAGAAGTTACTAATTTGGTGCTCACGTAGACTCTATGGACAGAGAGAAAATAGAGGAGTATTTAGGGTCATCTTGATAAGACAAAAGTCATTTTTATGAGGAACCCATTTTCTGGCACTGAGAGGGGAAATAACTTCTCTCGCTTAGGGCGTAAGTCGTTTTTCTTCGTGCTACCTTTAGTTCTTAAGTTCATATTACTTGCTCCAACTACCACATAAATATTATTACCGATATTAAGTAATAAAAACTTCCATCAGAACACTATGATTTGCTAATATTATACTGATCTTCAGTAATAAAAAGTTCCATCAGAACAATATGATTTGCTAATATTATACTGATCTTCAGTAATAAAAACTTCCATCAGAACACTATGATTTGCTAATATTATACTGATCTTCAGTAATAAAAAGTTCCATCAGAACACTATGATTTGCTAATGCTATTACTAATCTTTACTACATACTTTTCGCCAAAAGTTATTTCCCATCCACAAACCAATCACTAGAAAATCATTTTTAAAGAAAAATAATCTAGCGACTTCCATTTTCTCATACAAATTTCCCGCACCAAACCATCATGTACAGTGTACACAATCAACAAATAAAGGATGACTTCCTCAGAAACAAATCTTTTAAAAAAAATCGTAGACAGACTTGTATAGAATCACATCTCTAGCTCATACTATAATTTGAAATATCAAAACAATTTCAAATTAAAAAAGGAAAAAGAGAAAACGTTTCATCTGATAAGCCTAACACAGCCAGCTGAATATGAGTTTGTCCTAATAGACCTTGGGATATCATAAAAGACAATTTCTTAAGCATTCCAGATTGGAATACACATTCGCTGCCGCTAGCCTATTCTATAAAGGAAATATGTGGTCCGTATCAGGGTTATTTTCAATGTAGAGGTCATGTTCTCATAGACTCATACTCCCAAACGATAAGAATTTGTCTAATAGTAATAACATAACTACCATTCCGGGAAAAACGGATAAATCTCTTCATTACACGAGTGTTAATTACTGTCATGAACAAACCGAGCTCTTCCCATTAGCAACCAGAACCTTCTTCATAGCATCCAAGCTAAACAAGTACAACTAAATGATAGTACCAAATAAATCTCCATAAATTGCAATTACCATTCATATATACGGATTAAACCAACTCATTTCTGCAATATATGTTAAACAAAAATCATTCTTTTTCGAGCATCCAATTGTGCGATCTCGTGCAATTCGATGTAATTGGAATTGAAGCCCACAGATGACATGGGTTCTAATACCAGCATGTGAAAAAGCCAAACCAATTTTTTCCCATGCGTCCAGAATTACACATATAATTACACATATATCCAGTGTCACAACCAAGGTCAAACTAAAATAACTACCTCAATCCCAATGATTGCTTCTTCATAAGCTATTATGAGTTCAAGACGGGCCATTACAGGGAATTCGGACCAATCTGACCCGGAAACTGCCCTTGTAAAAATTATTCCTTCTTAATGAACAAAACAACATTATACTACAACTGGCACAAATTTTTTCTTATTTTTTATAACCGTGGTTTCCGGTCCATCTTGCCACGGGAACCTTTTACCTCCCACCAATAACATGTACCATGTTACATAACTCTTTTACGAAGGCTAGAATAGACGGAAGTTTGTCTCTACTCGAATTTGAGCATGAGACCTCATGGTGCTCAATACACCTGGTTCCACCCAGGAACAAGATACCTGCAACCTTACAACCTCCCACCCAACGACTACCAAGTAACTCTATCCACCAAGGCTACGACCGATAGGAAGAAATCAGCCAATATTTTTTGTCCCTACCCAGATTTAAACATGAGACCTCACGGCTCTTAATCCACCCACTTCATCGACCACTAGGCCACATAGATCAACTTTATACTAAAAATTCACACATAAACTATATATACAATTAATCTAACAATATACAACTCAAAAAACAAGTATGAGATTCAAATACATTATTTATACTGACCTCAAATTGTATGTTCATATAAACAAGCTCCTCAACATTACTACAATTTTACCTAATTCCACACGATACTACAATTTCACCTAATTCCACACGATAACTGCAACCTCCCACCAACAAGAGGTATTAGGTAATTGTAATTCTATCTACAGCGAACAACTTTATACCACTATTTCACCTTTACACTACAATTTCACCTAATTCCACATGATACCAGCAACAGGTGCTAGGTAACTCGGTAGAGAACAACTTTATACTACAATTTCACCTAATTCCACACGATACTAGCAACAGGTACTAGGTAACTTGGTAGAGAATAACTTTATATTAAATTTCACCTAATTCCACACGATACCAATAACAAGTACTAGGTAACTCGATAGAGAACAACTTTATACTACAATTTCACCTAATTCCATGTCATACCAGCAACAGATACTAGGTAACTCGATAGAGAACAACTTTATACTATAATTTCACCTAATTCCACGCCATACCAGCAACAAGTACTAGGTAACTCGGTAAAGAACAACTTTATACTACAATTTCACCTAATTCCACACGATACCAGCAACAAGTACAAGGTAACTCAGTAGAGAACAACTTTATACTACAATTTCGCCTAATCCACACGATACCTGATACCTGTAAACTCCCACCACCAACGGGTATTAGGTAACTTTGTCTATCGGGAACAACTTTATACTACAATTTCACCTTTATACTATAATCTCACCTAATTCCACACGATACCAGCAACAGGTACTAGGTAACTCGGTAGAGAACAACTTTATACTACAATTTCACCTAATCCACACGATAACTGTAACCTCCCACCAACGACGGATATTAGATAACTCTGTCTACCGGGAACAACTTTATACTACAATTTCACCTTTATACTACAATTTCATCTAATTCTACACGATATCAGCAACAACTACTAGGTAACTTGGTAGAGAACAACTTTATCCTACAATTTCACCTAATTCCACACGATACCTACAACCTTCCACCAGCATCAGGTACCAATTGATTAATATTTTTTTCCCCACCGAGATTTGAACCTGCGACCTCACGGTTCTCAACCCACTTCATTGACCACTAGTCCACACAGATCAACTTTATACTACAATTTCACCTAATTCCACACGATACTAGCAGCAAGTATGAGGTAACTTCCATAGAGAACAACTTTATACTACAATTTCACCTAATTCCACACGATACCAGCAACATGTACTAGGTAACTCGTAACTCGGTAGAGAACATACGATACCAACAATAGATACTAGGTAACTAGGTAGAGAACAACTTTATACTACAATTTCACCTAATTCCACGCGATACCAGCAACAAGTACTAGGTAACTAGGTAACTCGTTAGAGAACAACTTTATACTACGATTTCACCTAATTCCACACGATACCAGCAACGGGTACTAGGTAGCTCGGTAGAGAACAACTTAATACTACAATTTCACCTAATTCCACACGATACCTACAACCTCCCACCGGCATCAGGTACCAATTAGTTAACATTTGTCCCTATTGAGCTTTAAACCTGAGACCTCACGATTCTTAATCAACTCACTTTATCAACCACTCGGCCACACAGATCAACTTTATACTGCAATTTCACCTAATTCCACACGATACCACCAACAGGTACTAGGTAACTCGGTAGAGAACAACTTTATACTACAATTTCATCTAGTTCCACACGATACCAACAGGTACAAGGTAACTCGGTAGAGAACAACTTTATGCGACAATTTCACCTAATTCCACACGATACCTACAACCTCCCACCATCTGGTACCAGGTAACTCTGTCTACTAAGGAACAAGTTTATACTACAATTTCACCTAATTCCACACGATACCACCACCAGGTACTAGGTAACTACGAAGAGAACAACTTTATACTACAATTTAACCTAATTCCACGCGATACCAGCAAGGTAACTCGGTAGAGAACAACTTTATACTACAATTTCACCTAATCCCACGCGATACCAACAACAGATACTAGGTAACTCGGTAGAGAACTTTATACTAATTGCACTAGATTCCACGTGATAACTGCAACCTCCCACCAAACAACTTTATACTACAATTTCATCTAATTCCACACGGTACCAGTAACAAGTACTAAGTAACTCGGTAGAGAACAACTTTATACTACAATTTCACCTAAGTCCATACAATACCAACGACGGGTACTAGGTAACTCGGTGGAAAACAACTTTATACTACGATTTTCACCTAATCCACACGATACTTGTAACCTCCCACCAACCACGGTCCACGGGTATTAGGTAACTCTGGTTACTGGGAACAACTTTATACTACAATTTTACCTAATTCCACACGATACCAAAGGTAACTCGATAGAGAACAACTTTATACTACAATTTCCCCTAATCCACACGATACCTGTAACCTCCCACCAACAACGGTTATTAGGTAACTCTGTCTACCGGGAACAACTTTATACTACAATTTCATCTAACTCCACACGATACCAGCAACAAATACTAGGTAACTCAGTAGAGAACAACTTTATACTACAATTTCACCTAATTCACCTACAACCTCCCACCACCATCAGGTACCAATTGGTTAATATTTTATTCCCTACCGAAATTTAAACTTGAGACCTCACGCAACCCACTTCTTTGACCACTAGACCACACAGATCAACTTTATACTACAAAATTTCACACATAAACTTAATTCACACAAAATAATAATTTTAAATAAAAAAATATGAGATTAAAATACATAAATTATACTAACCTCAAATCGAATATTCTTATAAACAAGCTCTTCAACATTACTACCAACGGTAGGATTAGTAGTAACCACCTCACCTAGATGTAACTTATAAAGCGTCGTCGTTTTACCAACATTATCTAATCCAACTACAATTATCTTATACTCTTTTGCTGGAAACATCATGAACCACTTGGTTAATATTTTTTTCCCTATCGAGATTTGAACTTGAGACCTCACGGCTCTTAATCAACTCACTTCATCAACCACTAGGCCACGTAGATCAGCTTTATACTACAATTTCACCTAATTCCACACGATACCAGCAACGAGTACTAGGTAACTCAGTAGAGAACAACTTAATACTACAATTTCACCTAATTCCACACGATGCCAACAATAAGTACTACGTAACTCGGTAGAGAACAACTTCATACAGCAATTTCACCCGGTAGAGAACAACTTCATACAACAATTTCACCTAATTCCACACGATACCAGCAACAGGTACTAGGTAACTCCGTGGAGAACAACTTTATACTACAATTTCACCTAATTCACCAACAACCTCCCACCAACATTTTTGTCCCTACCGAGATTTGAACCTGAGACCTCACGGTTCTCAACCCACTTCATCGACCACTAGGCCACACAAATCAACTTTATACTACAAAAATTCACACATAAACTCAACACAAAACAATAATTAAAAAACAATATCAGATTAAAATACAATTAATTAATTACACTTGAATTTCAAAAAAAAAAAACAATTAATTATACTAACCTCAAATCGAATATTCTTATAAACAAGCTCCTCAACATTACTACCAACAGTAGGATTAGTAGTAACCACCTCACCTAGATGTAATTTATCGTCGTTTTACCAGCATTATCTAATCCAACTACAATTATCTAGCAAAGAACAACTTTATACTACAATTTCACCTAATTCCACGCAATACCAGCAACCGGTATTAGGTAACTCAGTAGAGAACAACTTTATACTAGAATTTCACCACCATCTAGTACCAGGTAACTCTATTTACCAAAGAACAACTTTATACTACAATTTCACCTAATTCCATGCAATACCAACAACCGGTACTAGGTAACTCGGTAGAGAACAACTTTATACTAAACAACAACAACAAACCCAGTGTATTCCCAACAAGTGGGGTCTGGGGAGGGTAAAATGTACGCAGTCCATACCGCTACTTCCGAAGAGGTAGAGAGGTTGTTTCCGATAGACCCCCGGCTCAAGATAATGAAAACAACTTTATACTAGAATTTCACCTAATTCCACACGATACCTGCAACCTCCCAACGTCAGGTACCAAGTAACTCTGTCTACCAAGGAACGAATTTATACTACAATTTCGCCTAATTACACATGATATCAGCAACAGGTACTAGGTAACTCGGTATAGAACAACTTTATACTACAATTTCATCTAATTCCACGCGATACCTACAACCTCCCACCAACATCAGGTACCAATTGGTTAATATTTGAGAGCTCACGGTTCTCAACCCACTTCATCGACCACTAGGCTACACAGATCAACTTTATACTACAAATTCACACCAAATAATAATTTTAAATTAAAAAAATATATATAACAGATTAAAATACATAAATTAAACTAACCTCAAATCGAATATTCTTATAAACAAGCTCCTCAACATTACTACCAACAGTAGGATTAGTAGTAACCACCTCACCTAGATGTAACTTATAAAGCGTCGTCGTTTTACCAGCATTATCTAATCCAACTACAATTATCTTATACTCTTTTGCTGGAAACACCATGAACCAAAATCTAGATATGAATCCTCCCATAATATTAACTAAATTTACAGATCTGATCCAAAAAAAAATAAAAATAGATCAAAGTTGATTAATTGGATTTTTTTTTATTTGGGAAAATTGGCTTTTTGATGAACAAATGGGGGAATTGTTTATTTTAGAGTAAAGTATTTATATTTCAAATTGATGAAGGAAGATATGAGACTAGAGAATTATTTAAGATGAAATGTGACTTGTCAAAGTTAGTGCACATTTTCTTTTGGCCAAACAGAACCTTAAAATTGTTTTGAAATTCCATTCATGCACTTAAACTTTAGTCTTATTTCAATTAAACCCAAAATTATTCATAAATAAATTTTTAAAATAAGTAGTCGTTTGGCCATAAAAACTACTTTTTTCCATAGTTGGAGTTGAAGTTGGAATTGTGTTTGGCTATGTCTTTTTGAATTATTTTTTTTAGACTTTTGAAAAAAAAAAAATTAATATGATTTTATGCCCTCAATTTTTAAAAATTATCAAAATCATCCAACTATTAATTTACCTACTAACATATAACCAAATGTTGAGAAAATAATTTATATGTCTTCAATTGATAAAATAATTAACAACAAACTAATTATTATGATTGTTATTCTTCTAAAATTTGAATAAAAATATCACAAACACAAACTAAATAAGTTTATCTAACCATAATCAATTGAATAGAGAAAAAATATATCTTGATAAATATGATTGATAGATATAAATATATTTTATATATTCTTAAATTTGTTGATGAAAATTCTTAATTATTTTCACTTGAATTAATTATTTTATTGAATTTGGTCTTTTAAAAAAAATTATGGAATTTAGTTAATAAGAGGAGTTTGTGTAAAAATTCAAAGATTGGGGTTATGTGTAATAATAATGGAAGTTGGAATTGGAAGTGGAAAAAAGTTGTTTTCCCTTTTCGGAATTTAATTCCGGAATTGTTTTTCAAATTTTCAAGGCCAAACATCATAATTTTCAACTCCGAAAAAAATTTCTGAAAAAAAGGAAAAAATATCTATGACCAAACGGGCCCTAAGCATTCAGTACCTCTCGAACTATGCCTAAAATAGGTACGACATACTCCAACCCCTGAACTTAATTTTAACATATTTTTATCACCTTTTTGTGTTGACATGCACCTTTCTTACATAAAATTGAAGTTCACGTCAAAGATATCACGTCAGCTAAAAAAGATGACAAAAATACACTAAAATTGAGTTCAGAGGTAATAGGACCCCTGTGAAGTTGATATGTCGTAGTAAATTTGATTGTAGTTCACGGGGTACGAGATGTTTTACTCTTTAATTTTTTTTTATTTGGGAAAATTGGGTTTTCGATGTAGAAATGAGAATTTTTTATTTTAGAGTAAAGTATTTATATTTCAAAAAGGTAATAGGAAAAAATGAGACTAGAGAATTATTTTAAGCTGAAATGTGACTTGTCAAAGTTAGTGCACATTTTCTTTTGGCCAAACAGTACCTGAAACAAGTTTAGAAATTCCTGCACTTAAACTTTGTCTTATTTCAATTAAACACAAAATTAAATAAATTTATTTTGGAAAAAAAGTGTGAAAAATATCTATACTTTAACAAAATTTGCAGTTACGCATTTTGAATTTTGCGGGGTCCTATGACCTCCCTATACTATTTTTTACCATATTTAACTGGCACATATTTGACCATTTGAATTACTGCGTGTCTTCCACGCGCATTGAACGCGTAAGAAAAAATTGTATAATAGGAGCATAGGCCACATGATACGTGTTGCTGATGGGAGACTACAAATTTCTCGTGAAGTGTAAAATCAGGAGTAGATACATTGATACGAATGTATAACAAGGAACACATACACTTTAATACATTGATATAAATGTATAGAAACAAGGAATATATATACTTTAATATGTTGATACAAATGTATAACCAAGATCAAATACACCCAATTACACAAAAAGATAAAAAAAGATGTATCGAAAGCTAATTATGTATCATTACAAGGAAAAAATTATATCTTCGTTGGACGTGTTATGTATTTCTATAGATCCAAATTCAGAAAAAATGTGCCAGGAGCTAATTATGTATCTTTACAGAGGAAAAAATGTATCTTCATTGAATGTATCGGAGCTAATTATGTATCTCGACAGATCCAAAATTGATTTTTTCAGTAATTATGTAAAATAACGGGATTTGCTATAATTAAACTCCAAATTATCGGGATTTATGTTGTTTGTCCTATTAAGTTTACGAGTATAACATTCAAAACCACAATAACAACAAAAAAATAATATCCAATGTATTCCCACACAGTGAAGTCTAGAGAGAGTAATGTGTACGCATACCATACCATACCTTAGATAAAGTAGAGAGTCTATTTTCGATTGACCCCCGGCTTAGAACAGATATCAATATAACAAACACAAAATATAAAAGCACACAACAAAATGGGATAACACACTGCTAGCTAATACAAGAAACAAGACAATCCACAAGATAATACTCTAAACTATCTATTCGAAATCATATACATCACCAAAACACCACGAACAAAAACTCCAGACACAGACAAAACACTCTCTCCTACAGTTACAGACGAACTCCTACTCTTTAAACTTCTACCCTAATCCAAAATTTTCTTACATTTCTTTACAGTTTAAAATTAGACAAACAAATTCAAATGTCGTGAATAATTACTTCTTCAGGGATAATAGTATGGATTATATATATTTTACCCTCCCAGATTTTACTGTGTGAAAATATACTCGGTTTGTTGTTGTTGTATGATTGAAACTTCACATTTGGACTCATATGAAAACTCAATATATTTTGGGTTTATATATATATATATAAACCCGACCCATTATTTCATCATTTATTATTTTCTCACCCACACAATTTCCATTTCACTACATTATACTTTTTTTCTCTGCTAATAAGCGGGAAAAAAACGAAGATGCAGAAACGGCAAAGCGGTGCCGGTGCCGGCGGTGGCTCAGCTACTCCGGCAGCTAAAAGAGGTCGTCCATTAGGCAGCGTAAACACTAACTCCGCCGCAGCTACGGCGGCGGCAGCCGCCGCAGCTAATGCTGCCGACTCCGTTGCTCCGCCTTCGCTTCTCGGACCTTCGCTACATGTTCACTATGCATTTGCTGGTTAGTTAGTACTGAATTATTAATTTTTGTTAGTGTTATGTGGATAATGTGGATTACTAAATTTTATGTGGTTTTACAAGTATTATTTTGATGTAGATTATTATTAATTTTTCGAGCTCGTGTGAAGACGGAAATTTATGTGGTTTTACAGGTGTAATTTTGAAGTATTATTTTTTTTGAGTTTTTGTACTGCGATTTGCATTACAAGTGTAATTTTGAACTGAATTATCGCGCCTGCTGTGGCGACGGTAGCAGTATTCAGAGTGCTGCGGACTCCGTAGCTCTGCAATTTGCATTACAAGTATAATTTTGCTGTAAATTATTATTAATTTTTTGAGCTTGTGTGAACACGGAAAATTATGTGGTTTTACAGGTGTAATTTTGAAGTAATTTTTTTCTTTGAGTTTTTTTTTTTTTTTTTTGCTGCGATTTGTATTACAAGTGTAATTTTCAAATGAATTATCGTGCTGCGGTAGCAGCATTCGAGTGGTGCGGACTCGTAGCTCCGCCAACGCTACTTGGACCTTCGCTTCATGTTCACTAAGCATTTGCTGGTTAGTTAGTATCGAATTATTAAATTTTTTGAGTGAAATTTATGTCGTTTTACAAGTATTATTTTGATGTAAATTATTATTAAGTTTTTTGAGCTTGTGTGAACATGGAAATTTATGCGGTTTAACAAGTATAATTTTGATGTAAATTATTATTACTTTTTTGAGGTGTGTGAATAAGGAAAATTATGTGGTTTTACAGGTATAATTTTGAAGTATTTTTTTTTTTTGAGTTTTTTTTGCTGTGATTTGCATTACAAGTGTAATTTTGAAATGAATTACTGTGCCTGCTGTGGCTGCGGTAGCAGCATTCGAGTGATGCGGACTCGGTAGCTCCGCCTACGCTACTTGGACCTTCGCTTCATGTTCACTATGCGTTTGCTGGTTAATTAGTGCTGAATTTTATGTGTCTCGTACTGAATTTCAAATGCATTGTCGTTAATTTGACAGGTTTGCAATGTGAAGTTTTTTTTTTTTCTTTTTAAACGGTGTTGTCCGGGCCAGCTTTTATGCAACTTGACTAAATCCACGGGATATCTGCGTTACTCTGTCTGTCCACCAAGACTGGGACAGATTGGAGGAATTACCTAGTGTTTTTTGGTCTCTGCTATGATTTGAACCTGAGACCTCGGGTTATGTGAAGGTTTTTAGTGCTATGTGGATAATCTTATCTGTATATATGAATAAAATTTATGTGGTTGTACAAGTGTAATTTTGAAATAAATTGGAGTTTTTTTTCACTACAATTTGTGTTACAAGTGTAGTTTTTAACTGTTTCTTTTTTGTACTGCTATTTGCATTTCAAGTGTAAACTTTAACTGAGTTATTAACTCTTCTGAGCTTGTGTGAACTTGGAAATTATGTGGTTTTACAAGTGTAATTTTGAAGTAAATTATAATTTTTTTTGAGTTTCTTTTTAACTGTTATTTGCATTACAATTGTAATTTTGATTCAAATTTTGTTTTTTGATGAAGTGTAATTTTGATTCCAATTGTCATGCACGGGGCTGCCCTATGTTTTTGTACTACGAGTTGTGTTACTTATGACTGAAGATGTACCCTTGGAATAGTCTTTTCAGGTTTTGATACCATTGAAGCTTAGGAATTTGAAATACGAAAGTATAGGGTGTGAGTAAATGGATGGTAATGTTGTATTGGGGCTGAAAGAGTTGATGTTGCATCCTGCCAGTGGATCCCTTTGTTGTCAGGAAATTAACTTTTACTCGTATCCAATAACTTTCAAGGATTCGAGAAAGAATTATTTTTTTTGGGATGAAGATTTCATTTTTCTAATTACTCAATGTTGTTAAAACTTAACGAAGACGTTCCCCGGGAAAGTTCTTCCAGGTGTTATAGCTACTGCCTGCTGTTGCTGCTTTCTCTTTTAACATTTGGTCTTTAGTAGGAACTAGGGACTTGTGTTTGAATTTTGTCAAGTTGAGGAGCTAGATCCTCAGATTATGGCCATCTATTGGAACCTAAATATATAAACATTGTTGTCAAATGAAAGTTCACCTCTTGAGTCAAAGTCCCAATTTGGCATCATGAATCAAATTGGAGAATTAATATAGAACTGAAAACACAAAAATGTTGATGCTCAGAATGGCCTTAAAACACTACCAAAGATGGGAAGGTTTCAGAAAGGAAAGGCATTCCTCACTAGACCTGAGGTCTATCTGGATAGTTGATTTTTTGCAGTCCTTGAGCTCTGGCTGTATTAGAAGTTGCTATAGGATCCTTGTATGCAAAGATTACCAAAGAAACAAGTCCAAAGCTCACTTCGTTGCTCAAGTTACTAATGTTCTTTACCAAAGAAACAAGTCCAAAGCTCACTTCGTTGCTCAAGTTACTAATGTTCATAAAGATTGCTCAAATAATTCTCTTAAACTATAACTTGGAAAAGTTCACGGGATAGGCAAGGTGTCTTAGATACTCTCATGTCTTTCAATTTGTTGAGGGATGAATTTTTGCTACTCCTTTCGTTGCCTGATTGTTGTTACTACAGATTCTTCATTAGTGTCACCTAATTTGTTTTTTCCCCACAATGATCTACTTGCTTGATGCCTTGATCCCCACTTTCTAGCTATTTTCTCCACTATTGTTTTTGGCGTCATTTTATTGACTCTCCTCCCTCTTCCTTTGTTGTCTGAGGTGGTATAGTGGCTCCTTCAGATTAGTCACTTAGAAAATTTTTCCATAGTTGTGCATCTGCAATAATCTATTTAGGAAGAACAGGGTTAACACATTCATCCTTGCAATTTGAATTGTTAACTAATGTTTACAAGGGACGGTGATTGAAACATAGCCAGGTAATGTTCATGAAGCTGTTATTGTGCAATGCTCAGTATCTTGATTCTCGGCTTGTAATCTGGAAGTAGATATACTCACCTCCTAGCCTCACTCTCAGACTTCATTCGGTTGTCAGCCTTCTGTATGATTAACCTGTCTGCTACATAGGCTTATATATCAACAAATGTCTCCCAACTAATGGAGAAACACTCCACATGCGCATCTGTTCTTCCATCCTCTAAAGGCCCAACTAAATAGTGCATCCTTCACTAGTACTGGACACAGTACATTATATCCGGAACCACCTTTACAAGTGTCGAGAATAACAAATCACTTTTTTATCAGATTAACAAAGAGCTTCCAATAAAGCATTTCTCGTTGCAGCTACAACGATACAACGATGGCCTCCTTTTTTGTTAGTCGGGTTCGTTATCTCTACTATTGGGGGAAGGCCGACTTCCTTTTTAATATAACGATAGAACGTGTTTCCTTATTTTTGGCACATATATTAGAGTTATGTAATTCCCGTGTACTTATTATTGAAGTAGCATCATCTTTTTGAATTCGGTGCCTTACTTTTAGCTCAGAGAACAAACTTCTTTGATCGTTCAAAGATGTAACGGTTGCTGCTTCTTTGACATTAGTTTGATGAAACAATAAAAAAGAATGAATCTGAGCGTATTTTTAGTTCGAAGTCCTTATGTTGTTCAATGAAAAAAAGAACGTCCTAATTTCTCTAGTTTTAAATTCGCGTCCACCTCTTATATTTGTTTGAATTGTCATCAATGCTTCCGTTTATTCTTTTTTTTTTATAATCAAAATCATGGTTTATGTTTCCGTTTTAAATACAACAAGAACAACATACTCGATGTATGTCCACAAAGTGGAGTCTGGGGAGGGTGGAGTGTACACAATCACTACAACCTCAGAGATGAAGTAGAGAGCCTCTTTCCGAATAGACCATCGTTCAAGACAAAGATAGTCGTAATAGAAGTACAAATAACAATAGGTAGTAGCAAAACAACAGATAGTAACAAAAAAGATTACTACCAAATAATACTACAATCAAACTACCCGAAACAACCGACATCAACAAAACTCCGACAACTAGAAACTACAAACATAACAGTGTGACTACTAGAACGGATAACAAGACAAAGCGCTCCGACCTATAGGCATGGACGCACCCCGACCTACTATCCTTCTTCCCTAGTTCGCGTCCTCCACACCTTCCAATCATTGGTCATGTCCTCTTGGTAAGCTGTGGAAAAGGTTATGTTCCCTTTTAAATATTAGGAAAAGATTGTTTGATCTATTAGTTACTTTAATTTAATTTCGTTAAGAAAAACACATAATTTACTCATTTTGCCACATAATATATGTCCATGGAACATCTCTAGAAGAAAAAAAAAATATACCTCCATGAAAAGTAACATGAAAGGAATCATAATTATGTTATATATAAAGTTCAAATATGAAAAAAATTATTCTAGGTGAAATCGTAACTGATTTTGAAGTCCTAAATTTTTAGGATTTCCTACCTAGTTCAAATAAGGAAAGTTTTAATAACCACAATTTAAGTTGATTTCAAAATTTTAAATATTAGAAAAATGATTAAGTGACTATTTTGTCTTGTGTGAGATCAATTTTTAAGACATAAAAAAGGGAATAACATTTCACGAAGGGCCTTCGTACTTTTAGATAGATAGACATAGAGAATTTAAATATAGATCCAGTATGTAATTGCTATGTTCTATTCGAGCTTTAAGTATTAGTTGTACAGTATCTCTACCATATACATATTTGTATTCAATGGATGATTCTCCAAAAATTGACGTTAGTATTCTACAATCACCACATATTTGATATGAGACTAAACTTGGTGGCGAAATGGACATGTCTTTCAATGGACTAATATTCCTAGTTGTGTTCTTTCTGCCTGTAGAAGTTTTTCTTCAAAATGAAATATATTTTTCAAGTTCGTTAAAAATAAAAATAAGGAAAATATTTACATAAAGTTAAATCTTAAATAATTTTGATATTAGGACTTCCTACCCAACATTTTAGCTGAATTCAAAATCCTAAATATTAAGGAAATAATAAAATGACTATTTATCTGTTGTAAAATCTACTTTTGAAGGGTAAAAAGGTGAATGACATTTCGCTAGGAGCTTCGTACTTTTTAACATGCATACTTTATAGATGTTTACAATTCTTTGTATATTTTTGTATTCATAGTATTTTTCTTGCATTTCTTAAAAAATAAATACCATGAATATAAAAATAAATATTTGCACCAAAAAAGTGTAAGAATCTGTATTTTTCATCACATTACGGCACGAAAGGGTGTGATGTAGATGTTAATGAAACTGGAATCAACCACAGGGATCAAGGTGTGTGAAGCTCACCGAGGCCAAAAAGAATGCTACATAAACTTTTCATATGTCAAAGCCTTGGGTACGGGATCCCGAGTTATTTGCTATCTGCACTAGTGGAATGTAGCAGATATCTGATGAACTAGTTGAGGTGCTTTGCATATATATGCTTGAATTGCGGTTTGCACTTAAAGCTCCAATAAATCTTGAGCTTTTGTATGCCGTTTGCTTTTGTTAACAAAGTTTGGACCAAGTGTCAGATGAATTCCATCCTGGCTTCTTCAGGTTTGTTATACTCCTATAGGACATCCATTTGGGGCAAGATTTAACTCTTCCATTACTCCATGTCTCCAGCTATAACATTCCAACAACTTGGTCAACCCAATCTAAGCAAAATTAAAGTAGTTTCTGATCCACATAAGGTACTACCATTGGAGTAAGATGAAACACCATTTATGTAAATTGAAGCGTTTCTGAAAAATTGATTGACCCTGCTGAATATGAGGAAATAGTACAGGCATTTGTAGAAGGTAAGTAAATGAAAATATTTTCTGATCCGCATTAGGTACCATTGGTGCAAGATAAAACAATATTTTTAAAACACATATTTATATAAATTAGAAGTGTTTCTGAAAAATTGATTGACCTGTTGAATTTTAGGAAATAATACAAGCATTTGTAGAAGATGAGGATATGGATTTAATGTTGCATTTTCCAGCCACATATGCTTATGATTATCATTCGGTTACCAATCTTCCGTTCTTCTCACAGATCAGAATAATAAAAGGATTGTTCTGGCACTTCAAAGTGGATTGAAGAGTGAGTTGACGTGGGCATTAAACACTCTCACTTTGCTATCATTTAAAGAGAAAGATGAAGTTCGCAAAGATGCAACCCCTCTTGCGAAAATTCCTGGGTTGCTTGATGCTCTACTTCAAGTTGTATGTTTATTATATGCCTTCCGTGAAACTTGTGGTTCATGATTAACTCTTGATTAGTTTTTCCCTATATACTATCGTAGTGATGTCGATGATTTGTTCAACAGATAGATGACTGGCGTGATATAGCCTTACCGAGGGTGCTTGTGAAGACACCACGTGTTCGGCTGTTGGGTGCAAATTCAGCTGTTACTGGATTTGGAAATGAACATGAGGCCTTGAACTCGGATAATCCCCTACCCCATCCTAGGTAATTCAGCATGCCCTCACCCCCTCCGTCTTCTTCCGGACACCTTTAGTTGTAAATCTCAGTTTCCAGTGCGTGAGATCTGCAATGCAGAGTTCCTACCCTGTATTTAATTGCCTTGTGCTACTTGATCCATTTATCCTTTGACCACAGTACTGGATCTGGATCTTCCAACAAAGAGACATTTGTTCTGAAGTGTGCTAACAAGCTTCGCCCTAGAGCCTGGAGTTATGAAGAAGATGGCCTATTTAATTTGGATGAGGAGGGTCGGGCTGAGAAGCAGCTGTGTGCTGTTGCTGCTTCAAACATTCTCCGCAACTTCTCTAACATGCCAGATAATGAAGTTATCATGGCGCAGCATAGGCATTGCCTTGAAACCATATTTCAATGTCTTGAAGATTATGTTACAGGTGCGGAAAGAGGTTTAAACTTAATGATTTTTTTTGTGTTTGGTCTACAAATTTCCCATCTATCATGTGGCATTTTGTATTATGGTCTCATCCAAGACATTTACTAATCTATCTTCTGAAACTATCTTCCTGATTATCATTCGAGGGGAATGTTGATCGTTAATGATTTTTGTGTTTGGTCTACAAATTTGCCATCTATCAGGTGGCATTTTGTATTATGTTCTCATCCAAGACATTTACTAATCTATCTTCTGAAACTATCTTCCTGATTATCATTCGAGGAGAATGTTGATCGTTAATGATGTCTGTAATTGACTCGTTAGACCAACAAATCCTGCTGAGAAAGTTCTGCTATTGTAGAGGAAATTCTCTGTCGTTTATTTCTTGGAAACCTCCGTAAATATTAAGCACATTCCATACTTCTCATAGTCAAATACTCTGTTTTAGTCCTGTTCAACCTGAATTCTTTAGACTCCAGGGTTTGTCTCCAAACCTCCAGCCAATCATTAACTCCAGCATGTCTCCCGTCAATCAATACTATGTATTTGTATGACATGCCCTTCCGCCAAAGTAAATATTTGGATAAATAAAGCGTAAGAACAGAAAAACAAACAAATTACTTGTTCCTATTTTTGTAAGGAATATAGGAAAATGAGTGTTATTTGCTATGCCTGAAGGCCAGATGTTCTCGATAAAAATGTTTTCTTGACTCATCCGTTTAAAACATGTTTCTGTCTACGTATTTCTGATTTTGGACTTCTTATGCTGACAGAGGATGAGGAACTTGTCACAAATGCCCTCGAAACTGTAGTGAATTTGGCTCTATTGCTGGAGCTTCAGATCTTTAGCTCCCCATCAAAACCTTCTTTTATCAAAATGACGTAAGCGTTTGACTTGTTATTTGTTAGCTTTGTATTATTAGCTCTTACTGAGCAGAGACTCTTTTTGTTTCAGTATGTTCTAAATTGAGTTGTTTGTTTCTTGATCCAGGGAGAAACGTGCAGTCCAGGCTCTCATGGGAATGCTGGGATCTGCTGTTAAGGCTTGGCACTCTGGCGCTGCTGAATTAATTGGCCGTCTTATAATAAATCCTGAAAACGATGCTCTCCTACTTCCTTTTGCTTCACAGGTTGATGTTCCTTTTGACAGCTGCACCTTTATGAATTTTCAGAACACTCACTAAACACAATTTGTGGGACATGCAGATATACAAACGTTTGGTTGATATAATAAGCCTACCACCTACTGATGCTCAAGCAGCTGCTGTAGGTGCACTATATAACCTTGCAGGGGTAAGTATGGACTGTCGTTTGAAGCTGGCAAGTGAACGATGGTAAGTGGCAGAATTTGACCTAGTTATAGCCCAACTTCTAGGTGAAAGATTCCTCCTATTTCCTTATCCGAATGACTTATTCACCACATTGAACTTCAGGGCAATTGATCGGCTGTTAAAAGTGATCAAGACACCACATCCAACACAAGAAGTTTGCAGGAAAGCAGCAACTATTTTGGAAAACCTTGTGTCGGAGCCGCAGAACAAGCCCCATCTACTACCATATGAAAATGCTTTTGCGGAGATGCTCTTTGGTGATTCAAGGTACTCGGACATTTTTGCGAGGATATTATATGAACTAACCTCACGGCCAAGCAACAAAGTTGCATCAGCTTGTGGGATCTGGGGCATGTAACCCAGATTGCTGTCTTGGGTGGATTTCTGCTGACATTCTGATGTACATATTCGTTCAACTTTGAATATTTATTAGTTAAACTTGCTTCTCTACTCTTTAAGCACTAATCTAGCTCTTAAATGCAAAACGTAGTTTTCAATAGTAGTTCTTTGTCCTTAAATCAAGTGTGCTAATCATGGGCTAGTCCTCAGTTTTTTCTTTTTTTGTTAACCGTAGTGCGGGTCAGCATTTGCGCACTTCGATTAATTCCATGGTATACCTGTCACCCCTCACCAGTTACAGGCTGGTACCAACAACAGGTGCGTTGGTTAGATGTTTGTTATAAGCTTTGTTAGAATATGAGTAGGAATAAGAATAGTATATGAAATCCTAGTCGGAAAAAAAGTCTAATATAGTGTCTATCAATAATGTCTCAATGTAATAATTTAAACAACAATACAATAATATTCTTTCTTATATTTCTCCTATTCTATCAGAGCATTGGTGAGAAGACTTTAGAAAAAGAAAATTCAATCATCGTGCATTAATTTTCGATGATTGATTTGTGTCATTATCTATTTTATGGGTGGTGTGCAAATCCAATACCACCACGAGAATCGGAAAGCTCAGGCGATAAAAATTCGACCAAAATCGCCGGAAAACTTCAAGTCACGCGCTTGTCGGAGTTTCGCTTTTCTGGCGAGATCTGTATCACGCGTGTGAGGTATTCTCCAATCGACTTTTTGAGCTATTCCTTTTTCTATTGGGGTCGCCCGCCTGTTCTGACTAGTTCTTCTCATATTTCGATCAGTTTTTCAAATTTCGACGACTATCAGATCTTCTAGCGATCGGTTTTTTGGTTGATTCAAATCTTTTTTTCCAAAACTCATTACTCATGCTGCTTTCAAGTCAAATCATATTGTGAAATTAGAATTTTGTAGCCAAAACCTTTACAATATGATTAAGTCTCAACCCATAGTGAGGAAGTCAGAAAATCAAATGTCACAGTCCATGAAGAATCGACGAGGGGCCGGTCGTTTTGGAAGATCTTGACGTAGGTGTAGTTCTTGTAAAAGGCTTGGACACACTCGTGACGTACGTTATTCTCGACCTAAGTGTAGTTATTGTTATAGGCTTGGATATGCTCGTGGAATATGTTATTCTTTGCATGGTCGACTGCCTAAAAATGCTCATATTGCTCATTCTAACACCACAACTAATCAATGTGTATTTATCTTCAAATGAATATAATGAGTATCTTCAATATCGTGCAAATAAGCAGATATCTCTACTAATAGCCTCAACTGCACAATCTTCTACCTTTGGATCATGGATTGTGGACTCTGACACTTCTGATCATATTTTTGGTGGTAAATCACTTATATCAAATATTGTTTCTTCACCGTCTCTTCCAACTATTACTTTAGCTAATGGTAAAGCAAAAGGAGCTGGACAAGCTACACCTTTGTTCTCTGTCATTTTAAATTCTATTTTTTATATCCCTGGTTGTCCTTTTAATCTTGCACGACTGGCTCGTGCCCTAAATTGTGTCATACTATTTCTTGAGGTCTACTTTATCATGCATGACCGTAGTACGAGACAAACAATTAGTGTAGGATATGAATCATAAGGCCTTCACTACCTTACCTCTTCTAACACCTCAATAACATGTCCAATTACATATTCTCCGGACATAATTTGCAAACGTTTAGGACATCCTAGCTTGTTCAAACTACAATAGATGGTGCCTAGTTTGTCTTGTTTTATCCACATTAAATTGTGAGTCGTCCCAAATTGCGAAACACACTCAAACCATCTTTTAACGTAGTACTGAGAATCATACGAAGTCTTATCTTTTTCTTGGTTCACTCTGATATTTGGGGCCTAGTAGAACCACTTCAATCTCAAGAGTTTCGTTATTTTGTTAGCTTTATTGATGATTATTCAACATGTACTTGGATTTTCTTACTGAAAGGTTCCTCTGTATTGTTTCCTATTTTCAAGAGTTATTGCATTGAAATACAACATCAATTTGGTGTCTCTATTCGTACCTTTAGTAGTGATAACGCCTCAGAATATATGTCCTCCCAATTTCAACAATTTATGACTCATCAAGGAATTTGTTCGTATACTCCTCAACAAAATGGAGTAGCAGAGAGGAAGAGTAGGCATCGATGACTGCTCGCGCTTTTCTTATTCAATCCCATGTTCCGTTGTATTTTTACGGCGATGCAACTATCACATCGTGCTATTTAATTAATCAAATGCCTTATTCAATATTGTATTCTCAGTCACCTTATACTCTCTTCCCCTCGTATCTTTGGGAGTACATGTTTTGTTCATAACTTTACCTAGAGAAAGATAAATTAACCTCCCTTCCCCCGTCCCCGTACTCTTAAATGTGTCTTTCTTAGTTATTCTCGAGTGCAAAAGGGATATTGTTGCTACTTGCCTGATCTTCGTCGGAACCTTATGTTAGCTAATGTCACATTCTTTTAATTCTCTGAGTCTCAACCTTACTTTACATCTTCTTCTGATCCTGATCATCCTAACATGTCCGAGGTCTTACCTATATCGACTTTTGAGGATCCTACCATTACTTCTATATCTCCATCCATAGTGCCACCAGTTTTACCTACACCGACCGACTTTAGAGGAATCTACAATACCTTTTACAACTCTATCTACAGTGCCAACACTTCTGACTTGTCATCGTTGTCCACGTACAACATCAAGCTCAGATGATTCCCGTCCTGCACCTGACCCTACACCTACTAAAGACTTGTCTCCTCTAATTGCACTTCAAAAAGGTATACTGTCCACTCGTAATACTAACCCTCGTTGTACCTTTTTAAGTTATCATCGTTTATAATCACCCCATTATGCCTTTATATCATCTTTGTCCTCTGTATCCATCCCTAAGTCCACAAAAGAAGCACTTTCTCATCCTTGACAGGCTATGATTGACGAGATGTCTGCTTTACATACGAATGATACTTGGAGTCTTGTTCCTCTCCTGTCAGGTAAATCGACTGTTGGTTGACGTTGGGTTTATGCAATGAAAGTTGGTTCGGACGACAAAATTGATTGGCTTAAGGCTCGCCTTGTTGGCAAGGGGGTACACTCAAATATTTGGGCTTGATGATAGTGATACTTTCTCTCTCGTGGATAAAATTAGTAATTGTTAGTCTTTATTTTATCCATGGCTGTTGTTCGACATTGACCTCTTTTTTAGTTGGATATCAAGAATGTTTTTCTCCATGGTGACCTTGAAGAGAAAGTTTATATGGAGCAACCACCTAGTTTTGTTGCTCAGGAAGAGTCTAGTCTGGTGTGTTAAGTGCGTCGATCACTTTATAGTCTAAAAATCTCCTCGAGCCTGGTTTGAAAAATTCAGCACAGTTATTCAAATGTTTGACATAATTTGTAGCGAAGCAAATCACTTTGTGTTTTATCGACATTCTACTCCAAATCTATGTATTTGTTTGGTGGTTTACGTTGATGATATCGTTATTACAGGCAATGATCAAGATGGTATCATTAGATTGAAGCAACACCTCTTTCAACATTTTCAGACTAAAGACCTTGGCAGACTAAAGTATTTTTTAGTTATTGAAGTTGCTCCGTCCATATCAGGTATTGTTATCTCGAGGAGACATGAATGATGGGATGTAAACCTACTGACACTCCTATGAATTCGACTACTAAACTCCTGCTAGGATAGGGGGAGTCACTCAATGATCTCGAAAGATATAGGCATCTAGTTGGTAAGTCGAATTATCTCACAGTGACCAGACCTAGACCTGACATTTCTTATCCTGGAATAGTCATTAGGATGCAATTGTTTGCATTGTGTGATAATATTAAGTCAACTCCAGGTAAAGGTTTACTCTTCGAGGATCGGGGTTATGCACAGATCATTGGATATGCAAACGCTGATTGGGTAAGATCACCTTGTGATAGACGTTCTACTTTCGGGTATTGTGTTTTAGTAGAAGGTGATTTAATGTTTTGAAAGAGTAAAAAACAGAGTGTGGTTGCTCGATCTAGTGCAGATGCAGAATATCGCGCAATGGCGGTAGCCACCTGTGAGCTAGTTTGGATTAAATAGTTGTTGAGAGTTAAAATTTGGAGAAGTCAATGAAATGAAACTCATGTGTAATAATCAAGCGGCACTTCATATCACATCAAATCCAGTATTTCATGAAAGGACTAAACACATGGAGATTGATTGTCCTTTTGTGAGAGAGAAGCTACTTTACAGAGATATTGTTACAAAATTTGTGAAATCAAGTGATCAGTTTGCAGCTATTTTCACAAAGTCCCTCACTATCCTCGTATTAATTACATTTGTAACAAGCACAGTACATATGACTTGTATGCACCAGCTTGAGGGGGGAGGGTTAGAATATGAGTAGAAATAAAAATAGTATATAAAATCCTAGTTGGAAAAAAATCTAACGTAGAATCTCAGTATAATAATTTGAACAACAATTCAATAATATACTTTTGTTATAAAGTGAATATGATAGTGAAGTTGCATGGATTATAGAGATTTACATGCATGGATTATAGAGATTTACAGGTAGATTATTAAAGTAACTCCCTATAGTGAATGTGATAGTGAAGTTGTCCCTGAATATGCAGCCATTTTTGTGGCTCCCACAAGTTTACAACTTGGACTTCCCTACCTATCCCTTCACATAAATATTGAAACCTCCGTTTCATAATAAATGAAAGAAAAAAATATTAAAGACATAAATTTAATATAATTTTTTATTTTTACTTCAAAAAAAAAAAAAAAATTGACCTTGGAATACCTTTTCAAAAGTTAATTGGTTGTCAAATCATAAGTGCAAATTTGAAAAAAAATTCAATGATTCACTTATTTTGAAACACCAATAAATACCTCAACAATTCACTTATTTCGAAACGGAGGAAGTATTTGGCAAAGGTGAATTCAAAATTTTATATTCAAAACATCAAATTCATTGTACTTTTATAATTATGAGTTTAGATCTAATATTTATTATCGAATAAACTCGCAATGCACTAGATCAGGGATGAACAATTCGTTGGTAGAGGCGGATTTAAAATTTTAAGTTAGAAGAGTTTTGACCTTTGAAGTTTTTCTTGATTTACACGGGATTCCACGTGTTTCATGCTATTCGTGTTAGATCCGAAGTTGATGATGCTTTCGGTCAGTGGCGGAATCAGGATTTTCATTAAGGGGGTTCAGAAATAAACATACACGAACAAATCGAAGGGGATTCAACATCTACTATATACATAAAAAATAATTTAATCATGTATAAATAATATAATTTTCTGCCGATGGGGCCAAAGGACAGCTCCGCCCTGCTTTCGGCTACTGGACTTTCTCCATTCTGGGGTGCAGCATTTGGGCTGCTTTCTCTAGCTACATGACGCTTGTATTGCTCATTCACAACCCCGTTGTCATGGTTTAGGCAGCCGCTACTATGAGGATCGCTTTAACTTTTCTTTTTCTTTAACTACTAAGATCTTTCAGTTTGCCTAGTTCTCTCTTGCCTGCCAATGAACCAACAGCTAGCTGAAAAGTTGTCCTACTCGAGAATCTCCGGATCTATGTTGATAAGACCAAAAGATTGACTTTACCAAACAAGCGAAAAATGGCCTTTCTATCTTATTAGTCAAGCACACTAAATTGCAATAAAAAAACAAAGCTAACTAGAAATAGAAAATGCGCCTGCACGTAGGGATGGACATTCGGTTTGTTCGGTTTGATTGTTGAATATCGATTTGATTTTTCGATTTTTGGATTGACGAAAATGAAAACTATAACCAAACCAAAATTATTTTGGTTTGGTTTGGTTCGATTTTTACAAATTCAGTTCGGTTATTTCGAATTTTTATTTCAGTTTTAAAGATTAAAGTAGTGAGCATTTAAAATTGGTGATTTTTCTAGAAAAATAATCTTTTTTTCAAACCTATTTTTCATTCCCAAATATAATTAATTCAACACGTATGAAATAACCATAAATATCAACCTCGCTGAGTCATCGCCGTTGGCGAGACGGCAGTGGCGCACTCGGCAGCGACTACCGACGGCAGTGACGAACTGAGCAAACGACTGTCGTTGGCGATGTTGAAATTTCAAATGAATTGACGAACTGAGGACGGTTGAGCGTCGCTGCAGCCTTCATGTTATTGTTAGGGTCTAAAGCAAAACAGTATATTAGGATTTAGGGTTACTAAATGATTATAATTTATATATTTATATGTTATATCAGATTATATTATATCTTTAGTATATTTACATATATATTAAATTATATATATATATATATATTATAATATATTATTTATATAAATTCGGTGTTTCGGTTTATCCGATTTTTTTTTTCTTAAATCCAAAAACCAAACCGTTTAACCAAATTTCTAAAATTTGAAACCGAAACCAATCCGAAAAAACGAAAAACCAAACCAAAATTAAATTTCGGTTCAATTTTATCAGTTTAAACCAAAATATGTCCAGCCTTACCTGCACGTCACTCAACTCCTCGGCTCAATATTTTTATATTATGAGCTCAAATCTTAATATTTGTTGAAATTTCGGTGCGCTTACACGTAAAAATTTCATATTCAATGTCAAAAATACTGGATTCAGATGAACTCAATACCGACACACAGGAGGCGCCCCCTCCCCTTGCTGCAGCTATTTCCAGCTCCTTATGGTCCTTTCTTGAAAGCCTCCATCTTTGCAAGCTCACAAAACAGCTATTTGCATCTACTATTTCATGCATTTATTACAAATTCTAGATTGACTCTTTAGCATATAAACCACAAATACAACTAGTTTTTTTTTTTGTTTTCCATCCGGTGTCTGTTGCCCGCATTGGAGTCCCGACTTATCTGGATCGCGCGTTGCAGGGGCCATTAAGGTGGCAGCGCTCCCAACAGAGTTTTCTCTGTACCCAGGGTCGAACCCTCGACCTCTGGTTAAGGGTGGAGCAGCCTCATCCACTGCACCACAACCCATGTTGGTACAAATACAACTAGTTGATACTATTATAACAATCTCATCCTATGATAAATTAATACTCTCTCCGTTTCATTTTACGTGAAGATGATTGATTAGACATAAATTTAATAAATTAAAGATCTTGGGCACATAAGCCATTTACATACTAAGTTTCATAAATGTCCTTTTAAAGAGTGATGGTGAGAGTGGAACCACAAATACAACTAGTTGATACTGTTGTAAGAACCTTATCCTGTGTTAATTATGACCATTTAGACATAAATTTAATAAATTAAAAATCTTTGGCGCATAAGCCATTTATATACTAAGTGAGCGTTCGGCCATGAAAACTAAAATTTTTGTAGTTGGGGTTGGAGTTATGTTTGTCCGTGAATATAACTGGAGTTGTTTTTGAATTTTCGTGAGAGAAGAAAGATGGAAAAAAAGTGAAAACAAACTTTTTCTTGTTTTTCACTTTTTCAAATACCATTCTAATAGCCAAACATCAACTTGAAATTGTATTTAGCACAAAAATCGATTTTTTTTTTCTCGTAAAAAGTGAAAAACTTCTCATGGCCAAACGGGTGCTAAGTTTCATAAATGTCCCTTTAAAGAGTGATGGTGAGAGTGGAACCACAAATACAATTAGTTGAAGGTATTAGAATTGTCATGTTAAACAAGTGATGGTGAAAGTGAACTCACAAATACAACTAATTGATATTGTTGCAATAACCTCATCCTATGAGAAATTAATACTCTCTCCTACAAGAATCACTAGTTGTCACATTATTTTCAAGAATCACTAATAGGGCAGCTGTCTCGGTGGACCAAAGCTCCCGTTATGCGCGGGGACAGGGAAGGGCGGAAATACAAGGATTTATTCGTACGCACCTTTACCTGCAAGAGGCTGTTTCCACAGCCTCGACTTTCGGGTCCCATGACATCAACCTTACTGGTTACTCCACGGCTCCCTTTCTATTTTCAAGAATCGCTAATTGTGACAATTCTAGGTACTTCAACGGGAAATTCATGAATCTCATCCATCCATGGATTCTTCTCTTTAGCAGGATTAATCGTCCTCAGCGCGCGCCACACGGCACTGTTACATTTAAATCCAGAGCCAAATGCAATTTGCCATGCTTTGTCTCCTTTCTTGATCCTCCCTTTAGCTTCAGAATAAGCCAATTCATACCACAAAGAGCTGCTTGATGTGTTGCCAAACCTGTAAAGTGTCATTCTTGATGGCTCCATATGCCACTGGCTGAGCTCGAGATTCTTCTCGATCTCATCCAGCACGGCCCTTCCACCGGCGTGTATGCAGAAATGCTCGAATGCCAGCTTGAAATCGGGCATGTAAGGTTTTATTTTCATCTTGAGGGTCTTCCTCGCGACTAATGTCACGAAGAATTGGAGCTGCTCGGACATAGGAAGGACTAATGGACCGAGTGTCGTGATGTTGGTTCTTAGTGCTTCCCCTGCAACCGCCATTAGGTCCTTCGACAGGGCAACACCTACATCCTTCTTGTCGTCGTCCTCCTCCTGGAACACGCAACCATAGCTCCTTTCGTCCGCACCCTTGTGTGTACGTACTGTGTGGATGAGTTGGTACTTGGAACGACGTCGGTCTGATGATCTGTTTGACAGCAGAACTGCAGCACCTCCCATCCTGAATATGCAATTTGAGACAAGCATTGATCTGTTGTTGCCAAAGTACCAATTGAGTGTTATGTTTTCCGTACTTACAACAAGTGCATATGAATTAGGATTGACCTGATACACCATTGAAAAAATCAAAACAGTTAGTATTGAAAATTTTAATATTTGATTTAAAAATATTAGGATCGTGGCAGCAAGGTCACTACTAGTAGGTAACGAATAGTCTGTTTTGCCAAACTTCTAAAATCTGCTTATTCTGAAAGTGGTTTTAGTCCGAAGCGCTTTTTGGAAAAGCACTTTTGGATAAGTTGTAGTTTGTATTTGGCTAGTCGATTTGGAAAACACTTTTGACAACGTTGGAGCAGTAGTTTGTGCTTGGCCAAGCTTTCAAGAAGTGCTTCCGGAGAAAAACTGATTTCTTCAGCTTCTGAAAAACAACTTCTGTTACTATTCGCAACCATTATTTTTTTCTAGAAGTTTGACCAAAAGCCTCGACTCTCTAAGATAAGCATTTTTGGCTTCGTAGAAACTTGGCCGACTAGACTATAAGTTAGAAAGGAACAACCTGCAATAGTTGTTTGGCAAGGTCAATAGAAATGAGGCCAGCACTGCAGCCCATGCCACCAAGATTGTAGCTCATAACATTTTCTCCCAGCTTGTAATGGTTAACAATCATGGAAGAAAGTGATGGTGTTGGATTGAACAAGCTGCAATTCACTACAAGTATCCCAATATCCTTAGCCTTCACCCCGGTTTTCGCCAACAACTCGTCGATGGCACCAAACATCACCATCTCAGCTTCCTTCCTCGCCTCGGCCATACTAGGTTCCGCAGGCACCCTCAGGAGTGCTTCGGGTAAATACGTCTTCTGTCCTAACCCCGACCTCTCCAGTATCTTTTTCTGAAAGGCTAAATTCTCCTCAGTGAAGATCCCAGCTTGTTTTGATCTCTCCATGAAAAGTTCCTCAGGACACATAACATCAGGCTTAGGCTTGTAACATGAAAAATCAACCAAGTACACGTTCCTAGGTCTTGTCATGAAATTAAGTGTCCCTAAGAAAACCACAAGAGCAGAGCACAAAGTCACAGTCACTAGATTGAATTTCAACCTATCCCATAATTGAACCAAGTCACAAGACTGTATGCAAAAATGCTCGAACGCCAGCTTGAAATCAGGTATGTAAAGCTTGATTTTCATCTTGAAGATCTTCCTCACGACTAATGTCGCGAAGAAAAAGAGCTCCTTGGACATAGGAAGGACTAGTGGCTCATGAGTCCTGATGTTGGTTAGTAGTGCTTCTCCTGCAACGGCCATTACGTCCTTTGACAGGGCAACACCTACCTCCTCCTTCTCTTCCTCCTCCCGGAACACACAGCCATAGCTCCTGTCATCCACGCCCTTGTGTGTACGTACTGTGTGGATGAGTTGGTACTTGGAACGACATCGGTCTGATGGTCTGTTTGAAAGCAGAACTGCAGCACCTCCCATCCTGAATGTGCAATTTGAGACAAACACTGATCTATTGTTGCCATAGTACCAATTGAGTGTTCTGTTTTTTGAACTCACTGCAGGTGCATTAGTATTAGGATTCATCTGATACAACATTGATACAATCAAACAGCTAGTATTGGAACTTTTTTAACATTTGATCTAAATAGATGAAATGTAAAGTTCCAAGTTTTCATACAATTAGAGTTGGTTATTCTTCTGACATGGGTAGGTGAGTTCACTTTCCAACATTAGAGAAAGTCAATGAAACACATTTTTAAAAGTGGGACAATCATCCAGTATTGGTAGTTAGTAGACATTGATGTGATCCACTCCACTAGGACATTCTTAAAATCCA
The DNA here is from genome assembly GCA_030864215.1 of Capsicum pubescens. Taxonomy (NCBI): domain Eukaryota; kingdom Viridiplantae; phylum Streptophyta; class Magnoliopsida; order Solanales; family Solanaceae; genus Capsicum; species Capsicum pubescens. The sequence goes on along the minus strand of CM061541.1, from coordinate 274,039,434 downwards.
TTTTCACAAGATTTTACCATCTCGTGTTCATATTATCTGTCTTTTAAGATTTTTCCAAACTCGTCAAGAAAGACATTTAATAGCATTCATCATAAGAGTGTTTATTATACACCTCCTTAAACATCTCACTTTGATGATTGGAGCAGTAGGAGTAATTTTTCGCCAACAGCTCGTAGATGGCACCAAACATCACCATCTCAGCCCCCTTCCTCGCCTCGGTCATACTAGGTTAGGCGGGCATCCTCACAAGTGCCTCGGGGAAATACATCTTCTGTCCCAACCCCGACACTGAAAGGCTAAATTCTCCTCAGTGAAAATCCCGACTTGTTTTGATCTCTCCATGAAAAGTTCCTTAGGACGCAACATCAGGTTTAGGCTTGTAACATGAAAAATCAACCAAGTACTATTTCCGAGGCCGTGTCATGAAATAAAGTGTCCTCAAGAAAACAAAAAGATCAGAACACAACATCACTGTGACAAGATTGAATTTCAACTTATCCCATAACTGGACTAAGTCCTCCACTGAAATGGTCATAATATGAACTAAAAGAACCCCCCAAAACAGTAACCAAAAACGGATACATATTGCTAACCAAATTGATTGAAGAAAATTAGAAGAATTGGTATGACTTTTATAAATAATCAAATCATATTGTACAGTGCAATCTTTATGGTAACAAAGAATGATAATACTATATAAATTTTGCTGAAGGAAAGTTAAAAATCATTTTCAAGAATCACTAATTGTGACAATTCTAGGTACTTCTACTGGGAATTCATGAACCTCATCCATCCATGGATTCTTCTCTTTAGCAGGATTAATCGTCCTCAGCGCGCGCCACACGGCACTGTTACATTTAAATCCAGAGCCAAATGCAATTTGCCATGCCCTATCTCCTTTGTTGATCCTCCCTTTAGCTTCAGAATAAGCCAATTCATACCACAAAGAGCTGCTTGATGTGTTTCCAAACCTGTAAAGTGTCATTCTTGATGGCTCCATATGCCACTGGCTGAGCTCGAGATTCTTCTCGATCTCATCCAGCACAGCCCTTCCACCGGCGTGTATGCAGAAATGCTCGAACGCCAGCTTGAAATCGGGTATGTAAGGCTTGATTTTCATCTTGAAGATCTTCCTCGCGACTAGTGTCACGAAGAAAAGGAGTTGCTCGGACATAGGAAGAACTAATGGCCCGAGTGTCGTTATGTTTGTTTTTAGTGCTTCCCCTGCAACCGCCATTAGGTCCTTCGACAGGGCAACACCGATCTCCTTCTTCTCGTCCTCTTCCTGGAACACACAGCCATAGCTCCTGTCATCCGCGCCCTTATGTGTACGTACTGTGTGGATGAGTTGGTACTTGGAACGACGTCGGTCTGATGATCTGTTTGACAGAAGAATTGCAGCACCCCCCATCCTGAATATGCAATTTGAGACGAGCATTGATCTATTGTTGCCAAAGTACCAATTGAGTGTTATGTTTTCCATACTCACCACAAGTGCATATGAATTAGGATTGACCTGATACAACAAACATTAACAAAATCAAATTATTAGCATGTAAATTTCTAAAAAGACTTAGTTAATCAGACTGTTAGTCAGAAAGAAACAAACCTGCAATAGCTGTTTAGCAAGGTCAATAGAAATGAGTCCAGCACTACACCCCATGCCACCAAGATTGTAGCTCATCACATTTCCCCTCAGCTTGTAATGGTTAACAATCATAGCAGAAAGTGATGGTGTTGGATTAAACAAGCTACAATTCACCACTAGTATCCCAATATCCTTAGCCTTCACCCTGGTTTTCGCCAACAGCTCATCAATGGCACCAAACATCACCATCTCAGCCTCCTTCCTCGCTTCGGCCATAGTAGGTTCCGCGGGCACTCTCAAGAGTGCCTCGGGGAAATAAGTCTTCTGTCCTAACCCCGACCTCTCAAGTATCTTCTTCTGAAAGGCTAGATTCTCCTCAGTGAAAACCCCGGCTTTTTTTGATCTATCCATGAATAGTTCTTTACTACACATAACATCAGGCTTAGGCTTGTAACATGAAAAATCAACCAAGTACACTTCCCTAGGCCTTGTCATGAAATAAAGTGTCCCCAAGAAAACAACAAGAGCAGAAAACAAAATTACTGTGACAAGATTGAACTTCAACTTATCCCATAATTGGACTAAGTCCTCCACTGAAATGGTCATAACATGAGCTAAAACAACTCCCAAAACAGGAACCAAAAACAAATACATTGCATTGCTAATCATATAATGGTACCCAAGTTTCACATATTTGAGCCTAATTGATTGAAGAAAATTAGGAAGATTGTACTTAGCCTCAACCGAAACTTGCCCGGTTTCAGAGCTCACTGAATTCTTGTTTCTCTCATCACCCATTGTTAAAATAAGCTTGACTCTCAATTCAATGAACTTTGACAAGACAAACTGAGAAGTTTAGATGAAACAAAAGATACCCGAGCGAAAAGACCTGACGTTTAGATGAAATAAGAGATACCCGAGTGAAAAGAACTAATTTTTAGATGAAATAACGAGCAAAGAAAAGACTTTTTAGATCAATAAGAGATACTGTGGTGAGGAAAAAAATGATTTTTAGATGAAATAAGAGATACCCGAGTGAAAAGAACTGTTGTTTAGATGAAATAACGAGGAAAAAAACGACTTTTTAGATCAATAAGAGATACTGTGGGCGAGAAAAAAAAGAAGATTTTTAGATGAAATAAGAGATACCCGAGTGAAAAGAACTGATCTTCAGATGAAATAAGAGATATCCGAGTGAAAAGAACTAACTTTTTAGATGAAATGAAGAGAAAGAAAAGACTTTTTAGATGATATAAGAGATACCGTGGTGAGGAAAAAAATGATTTTTAGATGAAATAAGAGATACCCGAGTGAAAAGAACTGTTGTTTAGATGAAATAAGAGATACCCGAGCGAGAAGAACTGACGTTTAGATGAAATAAGAGATACTCGAGTGAAAAGAACTAACTTTTGATATGAAATAACGAGGAAAGAAATGACTTTTTAGATGATGTAAGAGATACCGTGATGAGGGAATTTTTTTTTTTTCTATTTTTTTATTAGATGAAATAAGAGATACCCGAGTGCGAAAAATTGATGTAGAGATTGAACAAGAAATAAAGTGTTAGATGTGTTGATGAAAAAATGAATTTGTTGGACAACTTATAGTATGCATGAACAGGAGATGGGTGCAACTACCCCAACAAACTTTTAATGGTATAGTCCCCCCTATGGCATTTAATTTGCCACTTAATAAAAATATTATAACATAAGGTTTCGTGTATAAGTTTTTCTTTTAATTCTAGTAATTTGAAAATTGAAAGACTCATAAGATTGGTTTTATGACTCGTTGTAGTTAGCTCTAGCGTTTTCGCAATTACATATCTTGTGGTGAAACCTACACCTCGAGGTGCGTTAACCCCCTGTGCACAGCCTGCAAGTAACATCAGGGTTTTTTAACCGCACTAGACAAGTCCGGTGCGACAGACTTGACTCAGAGGTCCTACCTGGGAATCGATCCCAGGTAGCTGTGGTGGGTTTTCAACCCCCGACCAGTGAGCCACACCACAAAGGTGCCATTATAGTAACCTTTATTTGGCTTGAAACATTGTTCTCTCAATTACCTATCTTGTAGTAGAAAGGTTTCTTAGTTCCTCGACAACGCCTCGAAGTGCATTTAGTTATCTTACGTGAGATAAGCGTACGTTATTTTCACACTTCAAGTCTATTTACTCTCACGTCTTGGTGCGCCACACGTTGCCACACATTTTCATTATCGGTACCCTTCTTCCCTCCCGACTATTCCATGGACAGAGCCACCTATATCAAAGGATAGTCAGGTGCACGACCTTCTTCGGAAAATTATGTTGCGCATACATGCTAAATGTTAGCTATTATGAGTGTGTATTTAATTTTGCATATCCTTAATGCAACTGAGAAGAAAATGTGCACATTCTTCATCAAATTCCTGGCTCCGCCACTGAACTATTGATCATGCATATATAGTATTATTTGAGTTTACCCTAAACTCATAAATAGATATCGCGTAAAATCATAATATTTAAAATCCAATATTTCAACTTTACCCAAAGAAATTCCTAAAAAGTTTAATGTAAACTTTACGTATTCTTACAAAAAGTTTATTAAAATAAAAATACATCGTTCAGAAACCCATGTCTTCGTATTAAAATAATAATGCCCATAAATGAATTTAATGAACCTAAGTTCAAATGATACATATAAAAATGAAGAAAATTGTTGACAGTAATCTTTGACCAAAAATATCAGCATTTTATATCAATTTTTTCCCACTCGATATCCGTTATCTGAATTGGAACTCGACTAATCTGAACTTATACATTTTAGGGTCCGCTTCTCTTTCCTAAAGGAAATTTAATTCAACCGCGTTCAGACCATGTGTGTATGTATATATATATATATATCCACTCCACCTTGCACGCGCATTAATAATAATAATAAACAAGGAAAAAAGTCAGAAATATACCTAAACTTTAACGAAATTTGTTGTAACACGCCTCAACTTTGCGGAGGTCCTATGAATCCCTCGACTATTTATTACCGTATTTCTGTGACATATATTTGTCCAACTGGACCACTTCAGATTCTTACACGCTCAGCGTGTGTGTATTCGCGCGGTGGTCTAGCTGGGTAAATATATGCCGCAGAAATACGGTAATAAATGGTCGAGGGGGGTACCCCGGAAAGTTGAGGCATATTGCAGCAAATTTCGTCAAAATCTAGATATATTTCGAACCTATTTTTCATAATAAATACGAAGAAAACATTAAAAAAAAAAGTAAATATATCGTACAGAAAAACCATGACTTATTATTTAAGGAATGCCCATACAAGAATTAAAGAAACCCCAATTTAAAAAATACATACATATGAAAATATTGTCAGAAGTATTTGACTAGCAAACTTCAAAGATTTCAGTATTTGTCAACCACACATTTAATATAAGATAAGTCAACTACATTTTTAAAAAAAATTATTTATATTTATTAATATTTTTGGTTTTAAAGTAGGAGGCAAAAATTTGGCTGATGAACTAACAAAGAAAGTGTGCATGATTTCTTGTTTTAAATGTTTGTATTTGTAGCTCCCCAACAGTCCACCCAACTGCCAATCCAATCTTGAAACATGTCTTTCCATACAGTGGTGGAGTCAGAATTTTCATTAAGGGGTTCAGAAATGAACATACGAACTAGCCGAAGGGGATTCAACGTCTACTAGGGATACTAAAAAATAATTTTAACCTTACATAAATAGTATAATTTTTCGTCGAAGAGGGTTCGGTCCAAAGGTGACTCCGCCACTATTTCCATATATCACACAACAATGAGTGTGGTAAGTCTGGTTGAAATTTCTCCGTCCTTAAGAAAGTGATCTATGTAACGAACAAAATAAAGAAAGTGAAGCGAAGATGGTTTGAGCATGTAAATAAGAGATGTACGAATACGCTAGCGAGAAGGTGTGAGAAATTGACTATAGCAGATTTTAGAAGAACCCCTCCCATAAAGAGAGTATCTTGTTCCTTTTCTAACAAGGATGATGAGCGACCGCTGAAAGAGACCGAAGAAGGTTCAACTAGCGCCGGTGCGAGGCCTTCAGATAGTTACCGCTTTGCACGAGCTTCGAAAGAAAGAGAGATCGAGTCATTAAGCAGAGAATTAGATCCGAGAGCGAAAGAGATTATGAAAGTTCTCCCATGTGAAAAGACATCTATTGTTCAAAACGAGTTCTTTTTCCTACTATTTATTTTCGAGCTAATAGTGTCCGCCTCAAATAAAACATTAGCGAAATAGCCAAAAGATATGTGAAGAAAAAGGACTGAAGAAATGTGATTAGACAGGTCACATGACCTATCTTCAGGTTATTGAGGATACGATCTTACAGGAAAGTATGAAGGTTGAGGATTATGGTAGAAGGATAGTAGATAGCCGCGTACTTTATTTAGTATACTCATAGTATTTTATTTTTCATTTCTTACTACTTTATTTGCTTTATTTATCTTGCTATTTTCATTTCGTAGTTGAAGGGGAGCCTTGGAGTAACTGGTAAAGTTGTTGTCATGTGATCAGGAGGTGACGGGTTCAAGCCTTGGAAATAGCCTCTGGCAGAGAAATGCAAGGTAAGACTGCGTGCAATACACCCTTGTGGTGGGACCCTTCCCCGGAAACCGCGCATAGCGGTAGCTTTAGTGCACCGAACTGTCATTTCTTTTTATCTTGCTATTTTATTGCTAGTATTTTCTTTAATTACTTCCTCTGGATCGAGGGTCTATTGAAAACAACTTCTTTACCCATAAGCCAAGGTAGTACTAGTCATGTTATTGTTGTTGTAATAAAAAAAAAAAAAAAAAAAGTTGCTTCAAATAAAGAACTTCGCGATATGAATATTTTACCTCCCTTAGTTGGGTTAATCGATCGATATAAATTTAAATTAGTCGATTTAGAAAGTTGTAGCCCTAAAAATATTAATTTAAATTTAAGATCGTATCACTTGACAAGTTAAAGGTTTTCTCATCGACTGGCTAAAAATATTAAGATAAAAAAAAAAAAAAAAAAAAAGAATTGGCCCATGGCAAAAAGGTCAATGTTTACAATAATTATAGTTGGGACTAATGAACACATTTAGAAAGTTATTTAATTTTGGTGAACTTAGGTGACCACCCATTGGCAAATAATATATATATATTATACTTTTTATATGTTTGGAGAGGTAGACAAGAAATTAAATCCACACGAAAATTCACGTATTTATTTTATTTATTATTTTATAACTTGAACTCTTATCTATTTATCACCATTACATATATTTAGTTTGACAAAACATTTAGTAACATGTTATAATCAAATAAGAGTAGTAATAATATATTTAGTATAATTTTATGAGTAGAATTAGAAAGGGTAGTTAGGTGTATGTAGATTTTGATTTCTACCATATAGAGATTGTTTTTTGATAGATTTTCGACTCAACATAACATGTCATAATTTCACAGTCAAAATTCGAGATTTTGATATTTGTTTGTGTTGAAGGGAGGCCTTAGAGTAACTGATAAAGTTGCTGCTACGTCACCTGAGTTCAAGCCGCGAAAACAACCTCCTGCAAAAATGTGGGGTAAGGTTGCGTACAATAGATCCTTGAGGTCCGACCCTTCACTGAATTCCGCACATAACGAAACTTTTAGTGCACCGAACCGTCTTTTTTTTTTAGATACTCATTCGTGTAGCTTCAATATATTTATGGAAATACATAAACTAGCATACTTAAGTATTAAATTACAAAAAATAGCAACACTTTTATCCAATTACATTTTGTAGCATATGTATTTGTATTTTTGTAGCAACAGTTTGCAAAAATACAAAATACATATCGATCATAAGGGCAGTAAAAATCATATGTATTTTTATTTTTGTAACAACAGTTTGCAAAAATACAAAATACAACTTGCTATATTATGTAATTATGAAACTGTTGCTATGAAACTCATATATATATATATAACATACTTATCCCCTTAACTATGAGTTTCATAGCAACAGTTTCATAATTACATAATAATATATATATATAAATCCAAATTAAATTCATTGGGTTGGGCTTAAGCCCGTCATGTCTTGTGGACTTAAACATTGGGCCACAGTGTAACTCTTGACACTGGGATGGACTAGCAATGTGTAAAGAAGGCCCTGATAGAAAAGGTAGATAATTTTCACAAATATATAACATCTAGTCCGTCAAAGTGTCTGGTCTTGAATTTTCGTACCCAAAAATGCATGATCTTAAATTTTTGTTTCCGCTAAATAATTTCTAACGTTTGGGTATAAGGTAGAACTTCTGATCAATTATGCAGGTTCATTGTTTTGAAATGTCATGAACGTCTATCTCTCTTATGGACAACATATATCAGTTCTAACTTTTATCTATAAGACTGTACTTCCGGTCAATTGTGCAAGTTCATTGTCTTAAAATATCATAAAAGATCTGTCTATCTTACGGGCAACATATCTCTGTTTTAACTTAACTTCTGATCAATTGTGCTCACAATATTATGAACTTAGAATTTTAGAAGTTCAATAAGTGCATGCTAAGAATTTTTTATATTGTCATCAAGTTTAAATAATGAATTGCACAATGGACACTAATTAAGAAAATACTCTAGCTCTATTAAAATACTTTTTTATTCATAAAATTCAAATTCGAAATCTCTCATTAAAGGTGAAAGAAAATATCTTATTTATTTTAAAATAACTCTTGATAGTAAATATAAGGTTAATAAAGAAGGGAGTGGCCATTTGGGCCAATAAAGAGACATAATTAGAATTTCTTTTCAAGTCAAGAATATATTCTTTAATTTAAAAAATTTATTGGATTAGGTGCCATTATAACAACCTTAATGAAGACAAAAGACAATAGTTAGTAGTAGTACATTTTATTATAATGGTCACTTTTGAGAGGCACCAAAAGATATTTCAAGTTAAAAAATAAATAAAAATATTTTAGTTTAAGTGAATTTTATCTTTCTTTTTTTTCGTGTACATTTCAAAATATCATATATATCTGACAATTTTATTAATTAAATTCTCTTTTTTATCGAGTCAATAAATAATACTTGCCTGAACTATATTTATCTTAAAAAAAATTATTTGGTATATATGAATAATTTATTTCAAATATTTGGTATATATATTTGCCATGGCATGCATCTTGTGACTTACATAAAGTTTAAAAAAAAAAAAAACATTGTTTCTCTCAAGATTTTTGACCATTTCTAAAAAGCAAGTTAGCATAAAGGAAACTAATAAAAAAGCTTATCATATAGTGCTAATTAAAGTGCAAAATATCTTATAAAGTCATGCAAGAGGTGGTGCATGTCTATTTTTCACTACTCCATAAATATCTAAAGGAATCAATTCGATGTACAAAATATTTTGTATATATACAAAATCGATAAAGGATCAGTATACGTTGTGGTGCAGTGGATGTGGCTGCTCCATCCTTAACCAGGGGTCGAGGGTTCGGCCTTGAGTATGGAGAGAACTCTATTGGGAGCGCTGTCACTTTAATGGGCCTTGCAACGCGCGATCCGGATTAATCGGGGTTTCAATGCGGGCACCGAACATCGGATGAGAAATAAAAAAAAAATAAAAAAATACCGGACTCAATGAATCTGGTAATATGTGAGGTATCGATTTTGTACCGACATGGTTTGTGGTGTGGTGGTGGGACTGTTCTACCCTTAACCAGAGATCTCAGATTCGAGCCCTGGATATGGAGAAAATCCTGTTGGGAGCGCTACCCCTACCCTCAGAATGTGCCCTGCAACGCACTATCCGAATTAGTCAGGCTGCAATATAGACACCGGACGCCAGGTGGAAAATCGGAATTAGTCGGGCTCCAATGTGGACGTGCTACCCCTACCCCCAGAATGTGCCCTGCAATGCGCGCTCCGAATTAGTCAGGCTCCAATGTAGACACCGGACATCGGGTGGGAAACACAGGTGGAAAACCTTAGTCAGACTCCAATATAGAGACACCGGACAACGAGTGGGAAATCGTCAGGCTCCAATATGGACATCGGACACCGGATGGGAAACCAAGGAAAAAGAGGTATCGATTTTGTGCATTGTGAATGAAAAGTTTATAGTAGCGAACACTTTTTTATTTTAGTACGTCATTTACTATATATGAATCTTGAATTAATCGAGTCAGTGAATATCGAACCAAAGATGAATACGAATAAGAATGGCTATTTTCTTACCTGTCATCAACTTCCTATTGCAAATTGTTTATACCAGAAATTTAAAGTATATGTAAAGTTGGTGATATACTTCTTTACAAAAAAAAAGTGAAAGTGACAGATTTTAAAGAATCTATAAAAAAATATCTATACAGTATAAATTGATGATAAATTAATTATTAATTTACTTTATGAAAGTGGAGAAGATTTTATATATAACAAATCTATAATAAGATATGTATGAGACAATCCAAGTTTAAAAAAAGAAGAAGAGTAAAGCATCTAGTACATCCTGAACAATGATCAAATCCGCTACGACACACTCTAATTTCACGGGAATTCTATTACCTTTCGAACTTAATTTTAGCGTATTTTTATCACCCTATTGTGCTGACGTGACATCTTTTGTCAACCTTTTTAGCTGACGTGACATCATTAATGTGGGCTTCATTTTATGTAATAAAAGGGTCACGTCAGTACAAAAGGGTGACAAAATATGCTAAAATTGAGTTCAGAGATAATAGTACCACTGTGAAGTTGGAGTATGTTTGATCATAGTTCGAGGGATACTGGATGCTTATCTCTTTAAAAAAAAAAAAAACTTAAACTTATGATTTGTGACTAAATAAGTTGTTGAATTATATTCAACAAAAAAAAAAGTTTCTTGATTTCCAAGATATGTATATATACTACATACTTATTATGACGATTCGATATAATTTGCAAATAACTTAATTAACAAGACAGATAATAATGAATATAACATGAAGTTATATCGATTTTTTTTTTTTGCATGCAAAAGTATTCCTCATGCAAAGTAAAACTGATCTACTATAAAACCAACTTAAACACTTCTTGTTTGACAGCCCCCCACCCCACCCCTCCGTCTGCCATCGCGAACATGAAGGCGAAATGCACCCAACCACCCTCCACCACCGCGAAAATCAGCACCGATGGTGGTAGTAGAACCGGAACCTTCATTCTTGGCAAGTACCAACTTGTCCGTCTTTTAGGCCGTGGTAGCTTTGCTAAAGTCTACCACGGCCTTTGTTTAGATGATGGTACAAATATCGCCATCAAAGTCATCGACAAAAAATCAACTATTGTCGATGCCTTTATGGAAACTTGTATCATTCGAGAAATATCTTCTATGGTTCGTCTTAACCATCATCCCAACATCATCAAACTCAAAGAAGTTCTAGCTACAAAATCGAAAATCTACCTTGTCATGGAGATCGCCACTGGTGGCGATCTCCAAGCCAAACTAAACCGTCATGGAAAGTTCTCTGACTCCATTTCTCGTTTCTACTTCCACCAATTAGTCTCTGCACTGCATTATTGCCATCAAAATGGTGTGACTCATCGCGACATTAAGCCACAGAACATTCTCCTCGACCAGAACAACAACGTTAAAGTCTCTGATTTCGGGCTTTCTGCCTTGCCTGAACAGCTGAAAAACGGTCTCCTTCATACCGCCTGCGGTACACCAGCTTATACTGCTCCTGAAGTAGCATACAGAAAAGGATACAATGGCGAAAAGGCGGATTCTTGGTCTTGTGGGGTGATTTTATATACATTTCTCTCTGGATACCTTCCATTTGATGATAGTAATATATCCAACATGTTCCGTTTAGTACATCTCCGTAGACTCCGGTTCCCTGATTGGGTTTCGAAATCAGCTAGGAGTGTAATAAACAGGCTACTTGATCCGAACCCGAGTACTAGATTGAGCATAGAGGAATTAATGAAGCTATCTTGGTTCAAGAAGTCTGAGTTGAAGCACGGACAGTCAAATTTGGGAGACTGTTTATCGGAGAGAGATTGTAAAAACTTGGTCGCGGTAAATGCTTTTGACATAATATCAATGTCCTCAGGGTTGGATTTATCAGGGTTATTCGAGAGCGATTTGATCAAGAAAGAGATGAAGTTTACTACGCGCGCTCGAGTCGAGGAGGTTGAAGAGAAAGTGATGAAAATTGGTGAAGGTAGAGGGTATAAAGTGGAAAGAGGGAAGGGTAGGGGAATTGGTTTGGTTAAAGGGAGAGTTGTTTTAATGGTGGAAATATTGAAAGTGGCAATGGAGTTGTTGTTGGTTGAGGTTAAAGTTGTTAATGGTGGATTAGAATTTGAGGATTCTCAATGGGAGGAATTGAAATTTGAGATGATGGACATTGTAGTTCAATGATGAGGAAAAGTCATTGGTTCGATTAATCTGAATTCACGTTACATAAGAATAGCCGGCCGGAAGGTCCTTCAGGATGGCTTAGTTGGTTTGGAAGGTGGGGTTATATCCACACGGATGACCCGGGTTCGATCTCCCCGCAATGTCTTCTGAGTCGAGCCTGTCGCACAGTGCTTGCCTAGTGCGGTTTACATCCCCTGTGTAGTCTGCAGGCTATTACACATAGTGGGGGGTTTACCCAGTGCGTACAAAAGTGGAGAACCGCTTCTTACATGTTCGTGTTTCTTCATTCTTAGAGCTTGAAATTAATTCACTATCGTAGGAAACACTTCCTACGAGTTTCTTTATTCTTATTCGAGCTTGACATTGATCCATTATATTTCTTAGATTTCGACGCGCAATCCTCCATAGCGGAAGTGCTTGTCGCGAGTTTCTTCATTCTTAATCAGAGCTCGATATTACGGATGCCGCCGACGGCGGGAGTTGTACATTGATATAGCTAACATGACATCTTTGATGAATTTGAATGTATAGGCATGTTGTTCTGCTTGGGAGTTATAAGTCTTTGAATACTAATATTTTGTGAATAACAATCCTCCTCATAAGCCGTCTTAGCTCAGTGGTAGAGCGCGTGGCTTTTAACCACGTGGTCGTGGGTTCGATCCCCACAGACGGCGTCTTTTATTTTGATGGTGCTACAACAATAATTCCTCGGGTATCGTTTGATACGTGGGATACGAATAAATTCCGAAATAAAATTTGAGATTAAATTTATGTCGGATTTGGTTTGAGGGTATTAATTGATTCCGAGATCATTTTGTCCCACCATTTGTTTACTAAAATGGTGTGATTGCTAGCTATGAACTTCAAGTATAAATATCTATAACTTCAATCATATGAAACTCCAGACACCGCATATATGAGGTTGTTTCGAAATAGGCAGAAGCACAAAAGTAATTGTCCCTCCAAAGTCTAAAAATTATCGTAAAAAACGTCCTACTCGATAATCAATATAGTCCCATGTGCAGAGTCTGGAGAGGGTAAAATGTACGCAGACATTATCCCCTTTGTGAGGTAGGAAGGTTGTTTCTGATAGAACACTCTGCTTATAGCTACCACTTCTTTGAAAAAACTCCCCCTACTTGAGCTAATATCATATAACAGACATCCCGGCGCACTAAAGCTTCCGCCGTGCGCAGGGTCCAGGGAAGGGCCCCACCTCAAGGGTGTATCGTACGCTGCCTTACCTTGCATTTCTGCCAGAGGCTATTTCCAAGGCTTGAGCCCGTGACCTTCTGGTCACATGACAGCAACTTAAAACAGTTACTCCAAGAGTGTATTGTACGCAGCCCCGTGCACTTGAGCTAATAGTATCATAGAGGAATAAAAAAAAAATCTTTTTTCAAAATTATTATTAGAGCTGATATCAAAAGAGTCAGGTCTTTAAAGAGGAAACGATTTCCTACGCGCACTTACAATTTGAATGGAAGAAAATGACCCCACGAATCTCGGGTCTCGTGTTATTCCCGTGTCATTAAAAGGACTACGAAACCAAATCTCCCGTCTTCAAATCGGTTTTGTGACTTTTGGTTAAGACACGAACCTGTTTGCAGTACTTCTTAAGCCATACTCCGATGTTTAGAAAGCTTTCAAAGTCGGATTGTGGTCTGCAAATAGACGTGTATATGTAAGTATACACAACGCTAAAGTGAAAGACGAATGGAACTCAAAAGTACACGCCTGTGTTGCTCGGACTCTTCAAAAATGTTGCAGGATGCGTGCCAAGTAGTGCATTTTTGGAGCATCCGGTATGGGTTCAACAACATTGTGGAGAGTCCGAGCAACATAGTGTAGGACCAGTTTACCTATCAAGTGCATGATTGTCCTCGGGAAACATGACGACTTTAACCTCCACGCCTTTCTCCTTCAACGCACGTGCATACTGCACATAATAAGAGCGAAAAGCATTCTTGAGTTATACATTGTATGGACATAAAACCATAAGTCAAAACGTTAACGGTCATTTAGCCAGGACGAATAGTATTGTAATGGTTCCGTTAGACCATATTCGCATAGCTGGTTTATACGCAACAAGCAACCCACCTTTATCTCATAGATTTACGTTGTTCACTGATTCATATTGCCAATAATCAGCAGATGTAACATTCTTGGTCCGGAGATGATTCGCTATTATAACAGAAATCGTTTTACAACAGTTTCAGTAAAAAGATTGTAGGTTGTGTTATAAATAGAGGCAACGTTTAGATTCCACAAAGATATTTTCGCGTTTATGGATGGATCCATAGTTGTTCAAAGAGAATCGAAAGGTAAATGAAAGAGGTCATGTATAGATAAACATACGTATATACAAACTTGTTCATACCCTTGATGTCATGTTAAAGACGAAACATGATGTGCAATCGAAAAAGCGTGCAACTAGGAAAAATGATATAGAATCACGATGGATATTCATAACTGCAAACTTGCTCATCTCGTTTGCATTCAAGAACGAAATGTTAGTTCAACGAATAAATAAAATAAACAAGGATTATAAGAAATCTCACTTGTAAACCAGTCGACATTGGTACACGGAGGTCCTTAGCACCTAACAAGAAAAGCGTAGGAGTTCTGACCTGCAAAATTGGCAAATACGAGAATGTTGGAGACGCATTCCTAATACAGTCACACCTCTCTATAACAGCCGTTATATTATATGTTTGACATAATAGCAACAGTCGTTAAGAAATATCTGAACAGATGACGCCGTTACAGAGAGGTTAGATTGTAACAGGATCCGTGATCCTTGAAATCTAACATGACTCATAACTTTCAATCTTTTCTGCAATTTAAGCGTTAGCCTTTCTAGAGAACTAACGGTAAGTCAAATTACTTACATGGAAGACTGTCGAATCCAGAGTTAACGGAGGCGCATACCTTGGAGATGTGTAGAATAGGTGATTTTCTGTAGAAGGCGTCAAGGTGTTCAGCTGAAGTAGCTTCCGTAAAGCTTGATTTTCCCTCATCTCCAAATGTCTCTGCATAGCACCAATCAGGTATATCCGATGTACCAACCATCAAAGCGAGGTTGCAGACAGGGTTCCTTGCAACTGCTGCTGCAAACTTATCTGGTGCCTGCAGAAATAGTAGCCGAACTGTCAAGCAACAGCCGTTAAGAAAGACAAGCTTGTCCAGCTTCCCTTTATTAGCCGAACTGTCAAGCAACAGTCGTTAAGAAAGACGAGCTTGTCCAGCTTCCCTTTATTAGCCAAACAGTCAAGCAACAGTCGTTAAGAAAGACGAGCTTGTCCAGCTGCCCTTTATTAAACGCCACAAACATTTGTTAAACAAAGCTGGTAGACCTGTCCAATCAAGTGAGTGGTTAAAAATCCACCATGGGAACCGCCGAGCACTGCTATCTTAGATGGATCTGCAAGTCCCTTTTCAATGACATGATCTATAGCAGCAAGCACATCGTTAACATCCTGCAGATTAGGGAAAAAACAGGAAGAACACTCTTAGTTTCCGCTTAATAGAATTATTATGAAAAAGGACGAATTGCATTTCATATAAAAAGACCATTCAAGCGAAAAAAAACAATAAGGAAGAAATCTTTTTCAAGGGAAAGAAAACGGAAAGACTGCAAACGAGGAGTACCTGTGATCCAATTTTCCCAGGAAGAGATTGTACTGCTTCCTCGCCGAAACCCAAGGAGCCTCTGTGAGAAGGAGATGAAATAAAAAAGTGCTTAGTCAAAGGCAATTACTGCCGCTTAGCCAATAAAACAAAATACAGCAAATGAGATATTCAGCGATTTTACATCTACAAAAGGGCAGCCCGGTGCACTAAAGCTACCGCTATGCGCGGTGTCCGGGGAAGGGCCCCACCACAAGGGTGTAGTGTACACAGCCTTACCTTGCATTTCTGCCAGAGTCTGTTTCCAAGGCTTGAACCCGTGATATGTTACTAGTATTTCACAGTTGATGTTATATTTCAGTAACCATTTGAATTAACAGTTGGTGATATGTTGGTTACCTATAGTTTACAATCAACAAGCTATAACCAAGTGAAGAAAGGAAAGCCAAGGACTTTGAGAAGCTTGACAATGAAGTAGAATGAGGACCGCCGTGAAGGACTACAATCAGCGGATCGCACACGTTGCGACTCTGCCGCTTGGAGGATACAAAGATTGCCTCATACGGCTTGCTGGCACCTAACAAGAATAGAACTCATTGAAGATTAAAGTATAAATGGCAGATATTAGTAATCTGGAAGGATCCAAGCATCTATTGATCTGCGGATAGCTTAAGAGGTCACATACAAAACTGCCCTTAACCTCAATCGGGTTCTTAACCCCCTAAGCATTCACGAGACACATCGATGAGTAATCAGACAGCTTGACAGATAAACAAATGTTCAGTTTATCCAGCCTAGAGCCATGATGTTAAATCACAAGTCGCTTTGTAAACTACAATACCCAAAACTTTTGTTAATACGTCTTTTAAAAGCTTAGGAGATATCATGCAACATGGCCCCAGGTCTCTACGCTTCTATCCGCTCTCAATTCGTTATACTTGATGCAGGCCATAACACATTATAGTACAGTTAAACTATGCATACTGTGTTTCGATTTTGGTGCAATTGGTATGAATAATAAAACGTCGTCTGCCTAGCACTTTATCTCTTCTTTTCCCGGAGCTTCTAAATATGTGTGAAAAATATCCACGTCCACCAGTAAGCAAATGTTTAGTGAAGACAACGCTGAGTTATTACCTTTAGTAAGGTTATCAGAGATATCCCTGACAGGAATCTTCATAATACTAAATTGGCGCGAAGACAGCAAAGATGTAACCTGTGAGCATCGTAGGAAACGGTTAAATTTCAGAAAAGCACTTCCTAACAGAACAAACAAGATGAAATAATAATAATAAAGGAAAACAAAAGAAACAACGAAACACAGACTGACCTTTTCAGAGCATCTAGATATTGGGCTTGAAACATCGAACCAACTCCATGAGGCCTCTGCGGATTCCTTACAGACAAGGGAACCATACTTGATTGCAGGAACATCAACAGGACTACTACAAACTTTAACCGGAAAAAAATGCCAGACTCTTTGATTAATGGGAATACTATTATAGGAACCAATACGAAGTAAAATATAAACACTGATTCTTACCCGCTATGATGTTGTCACCATCTAATGCAAGCAAACTCCAAGAGAAGCCAGAGTCTCCAGGGCTAATCCGTGATACGTTTCCACTATTATTTTTTATCAAGGCGCATTTCACTATTATTAACTCATTGGTACAGAAAAAGAATTCATGCCATTCAGATTGAGTAGCGAAATATTTGGTTACCTTAGCACGTTTACTGAAATTATTACTTGTGTGCTGCCCCAGATAGAAGATAAAATCATAGTATGTCCATCGGAAAGCCAAGGTCTACTAAGAACACTAAAGCAGTAAAGGCCAGGGAAGCAGCCATCTTCAGGACACATCACAATCGGAACCTGCAGTTGCCACTTACAGCATGAGCAGGTGTGATGACTGTAGGATAAAGCTCGGAATTAATTAAAAAGTATATAATACTATTAAAATTGCTAATAATAACTAGCCTCAAAGCGCTGATGCAAATATTCAGAATCACAAAAAGTGAATGTACCACATCAACAATTGTAGCATCTGGAGTTGGCTTTCCGCTGAATGACCAATCAATCCTATGAAGTGAATCAGTTGCAGAATGTGCCCAAGAATCTACTGAACTTCTAGCAGACAAAAATATAAGCGATTTTCCATCCGGACTGCAAAAATTATTGAAAAAAGACTAGTCAGTTCCATTTTATCACACAAACTAGCCGCAGCAGTTAAATGATATGAGAAGATGCAAGATTCCTTACGCCGAACCAACTGATGTTATTCAAACGTTATATCTTAGAAGAAGGAATTAGGAGAATGGCTTCTTCATCAACACATCTCCGCTCCCTTTTTTTTCCTCTCTCTCTTTTTTATTCGGGGTAAGGCTGCGTACGATACATCCTTGTGGTGGGGCCCTTCCCCGGACACCGCGCATAGCGGTAGATTTAGTGCATCGGGCTGCCCTTTTTTTTTTTTTTTCTTTATTCGGGGGACCAAGGGGAAGAGTTGGCAAGACAAGTAATTCAAGACAAACCTGAAACGAGGAAAGAAAGCACTACTTATGCTTTGTGTCAGCTTAATTGGAGCTACACCGTTGGCTGCATTAGTTCTGAAAGTGACAAAAAGTCAACTGAGACTACAAAAACAGCATAAATCAAATATAAAGGAATTCTCCACTAGCTAAGCGCCTACGTATCCTATATACTACATTCATACAAAAGCAAATGTAGTTAATCCACATCATTCTCGTTTCTGGCGACTAGAAAGTTACTTACCCAGATTGATCGACCTCTTTCTTTGAAAATGGAGTTCTAACGGCATACAAGGCACAAGGCCTGTTATAGCAATATTTTATACCCAACTTTCTAGTATCTGATGGCCACCCGACAAAAACCAGATATTGTGGCATGCCTTCACCAGATGGAGCCCATACAACTTGTCCGACACTCAGTGACTTCCCGATTCCTTCGACAGGACGTACTTCTCCACTGCACAAATTTCTATTTAGGATTCCTACCCAAAGACATCAAAACTCGATCTTTTACCAGTCTGATACAAGAAAATATAATAAATGACCTGTTGACATCGATGACGAAAAGAGCA
This sequence comes from Capsicum pubescens, assembly GCA_030864215.1. Taxonomy (NCBI): domain Eukaryota; kingdom Viridiplantae; phylum Streptophyta; class Magnoliopsida; order Solanales; family Solanaceae; genus Capsicum; species Capsicum pubescens. The sequence goes on along the minus strand of CM061541.1, from coordinate 274,020,722 downwards.
GGTTGTCTTTTTCCAGCATAGGCTTCACCCCACTCCTCTTCCCATTCCCCTTGACCTTTCCAGCTCCCACATTCCTTATCTGTAGATTTCTCTTTCTTATAACCAAAAGTAGTAAATGTAGGCTTCGAGGGAGCTGACTCCTCAGCAACATAAGCAATAAGAGTTTCATCGCTGTTCCATGAGATTCCCTCAAACCTGCATTATCAAATATTAACACACATTGAGTCTACGAATGGGGGGTGAAGTAAACTAGTAAAGTGATGTTTAAGTCATGTAATAACTTACCATCCATCTGAATATACAGAGCCGTGGACAGAAGCCGGAACGCAAAACTCCTTTTCCACCAAAGATGAACCCCAAATTTCAAACTTGGTCGGAGAATCATTTTCAGGATTTCTAACTACAAGAAGCTTTGAACCTGAAGGTGATGGAACCATAATAGAGACATTGGACATCTCAATAGGGAACGCAGCCCATTGGAAGCTTACAGCATTTGCGCTTCCTTTTGAAATATGACAAGGTAATATGTATCTCCTCTTCTTGTTGGCTAGGAGATTCGGTTGGCTCATCGAGAACATACCCTGGGAACCTTGAAAGGTAAGAAAAAGGTTACAAACTAGCAGCAGTTAACGAATAAAGCATAATATGTTAAGTGGGAAGGCAAGAATTTAACTAGTACGACGCCACCTTTTATCCTCCGGGTCAGATTTGTTATAGTTCATCTACCACAAAAAGAGAATAAAGAAGTAAAGAGATCATACCACCGTCGGACGTGAAAGTCCATGCCTTGTCAATGGTGGGGATACTAGTGAAATCTTGGAGCAAGCTAGATTGAGCAGCGTATTCTTCCTCAAAACTCACATCCAAACCCAGAGGAAACTCTTTAGGAGAGCTGGCTCCCACATTATTCATTTTGGAGAAAACTGAGAAACTTCGTCTAGTAATCAAACACACACAAAAAAACAAGAACAATTAATATAGAAAAATTCACAGTGCTCATGGAAATTTTAGTTTCCAATCACAAAAACAATATCAGAAACTGCGGACAAGGGAGACTAATAGTGATGGGTTCATTTTCTCGTCTTGAATGCTTACAGAATGTCATGACAAGACGTGAAGAAACAAACGAACAAGTGTCTGAAGATGTTTAATGAAAGTTCAGATGACCTAAAGGCAGCAAGTTTTGAGACTGATGTCGCAAGAAACTCAAGCAAATCATGACTAAATACCACATGATTTTGATTTCTCCACTACTCATTGGACAAATGAAACTTCCCCTTCCCGTTTTCTTTGTTTAGCAAATAAATGAATCTTTTTCTAGTAATGTACAATTTGTTCAAGTAAAAATATGATTTTTCAGAATCATTCACAAGAACAACATTAGCTTGAAATTTCATGCTTGTGCATATTGAAAGTAAAAAAAATAATGTAAAAACAAAGACAAGTTACCTACGATATGCTAAGGCATAGTCAATTACTCCCTCTATCCCAAGTTTATGTGACACACTTTCCTTTTGAATCCGTCAGAAATATTGTCACCTTTCTATAATTGGAAACAATTTGACTTCAAAATTTTACCTTTACCCTGAATGAAATAATTTTTAGCTCCACAAATAGTTGATAAGTGGTTTAGATCAAAAATTTCAAAAGTCTTTCTTTCTTTCTTACACTTTGTGCCAAGTCAAACGGTATCACATAGATTAGTGCACCATCTCAAGATGCTAAAGTTTCAATTTTTTGCTTAAGGCACACATCTATATACACTTCTTGATTAATTCAAAGCAACAAAAGAAGAACAAGAAAAAGAACCCCCACATAGAAAAAAGAATCAGATAGCTGACTGTAATCCACAATCCAAAACCAAGATTTGAGCAAATATTAGCAAAATCAAGATAGAAAGAAAGAGAATTTACTTGTAGAGCCAAAAGGGTCTGCAGGACTAGGTCATTCTTCCTATCTATCCTAGCCTTGGTGGACAGAGTTTCCTAATATCTGTTGTTGGTCAGAGGTAGTAGGTATCCCGTATATTTAGTGAAGGTGAGCGAAAGCTGGCCCGGACACCACGGTTACCAAAAAAACAAGAACTTGCTAAACACTATATGAATGTAATCCACAGTAGTATACAAAGATTTGAGTAAATATTAGCATAATCAAGATTGAGAAAGAAAGAGAATTTACTTGTAGAGCCAAAAGGGTCTGCAGGACATAGGCTGGATTTTCTATAGATTCAAATTTCAAACAAGAAACCCCCCACCCCAAGAATCAGATAGTTCTGGAAAATGAGAACTTGTTAAACAAATCCCCCCCAAAAAAAAACATTAGGTGATTCTTCCCATCTGTCCTAGCCTTGATGGACAGAATTTCCTAATATCTGTTGTTGGTCGGAGGTGACAGGTATCCTGTGTATTTAGTCAAGGTGCACGAAAGCTGGCCCGGACACCACGGTTACCCAAAAAAATAAGAACTTACTAAACACAATCTTAACAACATAGAAAAAAGAATCAGATAGCTGAATGTAATCCATAATACTAAACCAAGAGTCAAATATTAGCAAAATCGGGATCGATAGAAAGAGAATTTACTTGTAGAGCCAAAGGGGTCTAAAGGAAATAGGTTTGATTTTCTATAGATTCATATTTCAAACAAGAAAAGACCCCACCCCACCCCTTCAAGAATCAGATAGGTCTAGCCTCGGTAGACACAGTTTCCTAATATATGTTGTTGGTCGGAGGTGGCAGGTATCCCATGGATTTAGTCAAGGTGCGCGAAAGCTGGCCTGGACACCACAACAACAACAACAACAAGCCCAGTGTATTCCCACACAGTGGGGTGGGGTCTGGGGAGGGTAAAATGTACGCAGCCCATACCGCTACCTCCGAAGAAATAGAGAGGTTGTTTCCGATAGACCCCCGGCTCAAGATAAAGAATAGTAAACAAAGTCGTGATGAAACGTGAAGCAGGATGGGTGGCTTAACAGGAGTAAAGAATAAGAGATAGTAAAATAGAACTCAGAGCAATACGAACTAGGGGAACTAAGAGGCATAAGCAATAAGAAATAAGAAATAGGACACCCGCCTAGTAGTAACCTCCACTCACAGACCAAAGCCACCCACCACACCCAAACTCTCCTGACAAGCGGCCCCTACCTATTGACACAGTCCTACGGTTACTAACCCGGCTAAACAGGGACTCTCTTAACTACTTGCTACAACCCACACACTCACCCTAGCCTTCTACCCTTATCCGCGACCTCCACACCTTCCTATCTAGGGTCATGTCCTCGGTAAGCTGAAGCTGCTCCATGTCATGTCTAATAACTTCCCTCCAGTATTTCTTCGGCCTGCCTCTACTCCTCCTGAAGCCATCCAAGCTAGCCTCTCACACCTACGAACAGGGGCATCCGTGCCCCTCCTCATCACATGCCCAAACCATCTCAGCCTTCCTTCCCGCATCTTGTCCTCCACCGAAGCCACTCCCACCTTCTCCTGGATAATTTCATTTCTAACTCTATCCCCTCTAGTAAGCACACACACCCAGCGCAACATTCTCATTTCCGCCACCTTCAATTTTTGAATATGGGAGTTCTTGACAGGCCAAGACTCCGCTCCATAAAGCATGGCTAGACGGACTGTCACTCTATAGAATTTGCCTTTAAGCTTAAGGGGCACCTTCCTGTCACACAACACTAGGTGATTCTTCCTATCTGTCCTAACTTTGGTGGACAGAGTTTCCTAATATCTGTTGCTGGTCGGAGGTGGCATGTATCCTTGGATTTAGTCAAGATGCGCAAAAGCTAGCCCGGACACCACGGTTACCAAAAAAACAAGAACTTGCTAAACACTATATGAATGTAATCCACAGTAGTATACAAAGATTTGTGCAAATATTAGCAAAATCAAGATTGATAGAAAGAACTCTCCCCCCCCCCCTCCCAACCCCAACCCCAAAAATATCTGTTGCTGGTCGAAGGTGGCAGTTATCCCGTGTATTTAGTCAAGGTGCGCAAAAGATGGCCCGGACACCACGGTTATCAAAAAGAAAAAAAAAAAACTTGCTTAACACTATATGAATGTATACAAAGATTTGAGTGAATTTTAACACAATCAAGATTGAGAGAGAAAGAGAATTTACTTGTAAAGCCAAAAGGGTCTGCAGGAATGAGGCTTGTGCTTCTTGAAAAATGGTTGGAAGGGATGAGAGTGAAGTAGAACTGATACAAAGGAGTGCGTGCGTATTGCTGCAAAGGGAGAAAGTATCCTCGACATAGTCAACTACTACTATTTTTTACTTTGATGTCACATTGGCTCTTTTTTTTTTTTTTTTTTTAAGTTAGAAATATTTTCATACTGACCCCTTTTATTGATACTTGTATATAGTTTGTCTTTTTATCTTCATTTGATCGGTAGGTCACAAGTTTGAACCGTGAAAATATTTACTGATCTTTATATTAGGATAAGTTGTCGATACCTGTAATATCCCGGTCACGTTTTGGCCTCTGAAAATTTATTGACTTTTGCCTTCATTGTCAGGCAACGACTCACGTGACGAGTTGTTATCACTCGTCACGAGTCGTACAGTGCCAATCGTAGCTTAACAAGTGAGGTTGCCCCGGTTACTATTTGAATCACGACTAAGACCCTGCGAGTCGTAAGTTCTGGTCACGAGTCGTAGGGTGAGACTCGTGACCATAGCAATATAGGTACTCAATGTTTCTGCCAAGACCACGAGTGGACGTCACAAGTCGTGGCGTTTGGTAACGAGTCGTGATGTACGACTCATGATCATGTCAGTGTGATTGCCCAAAGTTTCTGCTCAGGCAACGACTTGTGACCTGTCATCGCGAGTCGTTACCCGACCCGTAGCGACTGGGAGCCCTTTTCCTGCCCATTTTAATTAAGGACAAATTGGTCTTTTCACTCCTTAACACTATTCCCACGACCTCAAAACACCCTAAGGGTCCTTTTTCGACTTTTATCAAATCAAAAACCTCTCGTCACTCCTCTCAAACATCAAAGTCAAAAACAAGCTAGTGTTTCAAGGGATTAAGCACCTAGGGTTCAAATTGTGATTTCCTCTCCAAATATCTTCGGTATCCAGACATATCTCTCATCCCTAACTTAATTTTTATAAAAGCATGTGTTTTTTACTATTATCCATGTGATTTAAAGGTTCGGTTTGCAATTGGGTCGAGGGTTTTGGATGGTTATTGCTTGAATTGGATTTCATGGTTTAAATGAATTGCTTATGCTTTATTTGATAAAAAAAAATTGAAACTAATTGGGTGCATGGGTATGGTGGATGGAATGGGGCCGTGGATTTCCCCAATTGGATAGATTTTGGTTTGGAATTGGTATTATCCTCAACCTACTTTTGTAATTAAGTTTTGAAACATGGATATATACATGAATTTAACTTACTCTTGAAAAATTGCATTGCATACGAGGTTAATGGAACATAAAACGGTTTTGAAAGGTCTTGGTGGCCATGGTTTGGTTTTAAATTAAAATTTGAGAGTCAAATTAGACAATTGGTTTTGGAATGAAATGAATGGTTAGCTTGCAAACATAATATAATTGGTATGACGAGACCAACGGTAAATGCCTTAACGAATGACTCTTGGGTTAATGGATTGGAATTATGTGCAAATATTTTAATTTGGACTTAATGGGGGTTGTGTAGCTCGCAGTGAAGGTGGAGGTCTCGGGGGGACTGATACTGAAAAAACCACGTTTGTCGGGGAGGGGGGAGGAATATATATGACTGTGTGCATAGTTCACACATTATATATTTTAATGAAATGGTTGGAGCTTCGGTGGCTTTAGCCCTTCCTTGGATTTCCCTGATTCGTGTGGCTACACGCATTAGGGCCCTTTCAGCAGGGAGAGTTGAACCCATATAGCCCGTGGGTGCCCTTAAGACGGATAAAACTACACAGTCAGGTTAATAGTTTTAAGCTCTCATGTTTATAACCTTGTTTCCTATCCCGGCATCTTATATATATATATATATATGTATGTATGTATGTATGTATGTATATGTATGTATGTATGTATGTATATGTATGTATGTATGTATGTATGTATATGTATGTATGTATGTATGTGAACATGTACACGTGGTTTTGATTGAATTTGGACATGGCATTATTTTATCCTTTTCCTAAGTGACATGCTAGTGCTCATCCCGCAAACCATCCCCGGACGCTGCATCGTTTCATGATGTAGGATCCTAGGGGTTTTCTATTTGTCGTGTGCAGTGTTAGGTGATCCGGTTCGTCGGTTGGTCTGCTTTGAAGTGGTGAGCCTCCATCTTCCGGAAGGCCTGTCATTTCTTTAGTTTCATTATGTTTCTTTAGTATCTTACTTTGGATTCTTTTGATCATGGTCGGGGACATGTCCCGACCTAGTTTGATATTGTGGTATTGTAGAAGCTTTTGTGGACAAATATGAGATTGGTTATTGTTTTGACTCTTAGATTCCATTCGAGTTGTCCTATCTATCTTGTTATGATTTGTCTGTCTTCCGTTGTTTATTATGGTTATTATACTCTTAAGGGTTGGCTAAGGAAGTGGTCTTAGGTCTATGGTGGGCTTGAAATATTCGTTACTACTAGGCCATGGTTCAGATCGTGACAATATCATACCCCTTAAAGTGAGACTCTTTACTCCAATTTATAAATATTTGTAGACCTCGACTTGAGTCGATGGTCTTTCGAAAACAACATCTCTACCATCATGAGGTAATGATAAAGTCTACGTACACTCTGCCTTCTCTAGACGGACCAGACTTCACTTGTGGGATTTCACTAAATATGTTGTTGTTGTAGTTGACGACTTACAAATCACAGTATGAGCTCGACTTAAAAGCATTTGTTGAACCCAACTTAAAAGTATTCGTTAACTTGGCGACAACTTGTATCTATGTCCTCCAACTTGAGATGTGCACAAGTAAAGCACTTAAGCTTATATAGAAACGAATAAGTAGATACGCTCACCCTACGTGGAATAATACACATGGGACGCGGTATTACAACGTAGGACGCATATGTCTATTTGTACAACTCTATACAAGTTTAAGTATGTACTTGTACACATACAAAATTGGAGGGCATAAATGCAGCTCAGGTCAAGTTAAAGGACTATTCTGCCAAATCTTTTCATAGTTTGTCTATCTGAGCGGGAGCATGGACGCAAAGATAAAATTATCTTCGTGTGACGTATAAGTAAAAAAAAAAAAGTTTGGTGATTCATGATATTTTAAAGCAATAATCTGCCAATTAATTAGTTAATTACTTCTTGTTAACTCATATATTTTAAAATTACAACAAATGATTATGTTAATTAGTTGGGTAGCAAGCCACATATGTGTGTTTGCAAGTTTTTTCTAACTTCAATTATAACAAGCCATATATGTTTTATTAGGCGTATCTAATTTACTAAAAAATAATTGAAGAAATTATGAAGTAATAAAGAAATCAGCAAAATTCCAAATTAGTGTATTATTTTATATTAAAAATAGTTTAATTTAGTTCAACATGCCAAGTATCAATAGTTGGTATATTATAGGGAGTGTTGCACCTTAACCCCGGGACATTGGCTTCCGCCAACAGTAATCACTTAGTCCTTGAACTAGGGATAGGGCCTTCAAGAAGACGAGATTAACCCGGATCAAAAGAAAGCTTCTTATCAATCAACCCCCCCTTTTTACCATTAGCAAGAACCTGGATTTTTTAATAAAAAGCGGTGGATGAGGAAGTGATGGGGACGACGATGCTCGTTCAAGATAGGAAACCCCAGAACCAGAGTATTTAACGCTTCTCCAACCCTCCGAAGACACGATCAGAATCTGAATTAATTGGATTATTTATTTCTAAATATTTTGTGATTAGGCGTGATATGGAGTACTTACAGCTTACGAAGGACATGATCCTCGATAGGAAGGTGTGGAGGACGCGGATTAGGGTAGAGGGTTAGGAGGTGGGAGTGCGTCGGTAATAGCAGGGGAACGTTCTTTTGTGTCTGGAGTTTCTTGTTCGTGGTTTTGTGGCTGTAGTATTAGCTTGTAGCTAGCGGTGTTAGTTTATTTTTGCATACCGTATAACTAGTTTATATGCACTTATCTTTTGTGTTTGTTATATTGTTAGTTTATTTTACATACCGTACTAGTTTATATGCACTTATCTTTTATGTTTGTGATACTGTTATCGGTCCTAAGCCGAGAGTCTATCGGAAACAACCTCTCTACTTCACCTGAATTAGAGGTATGATCTGCGTACACTCAACCCTCCCCAGACCCAACTATGTGGGAATACACCGGGAATGTTGCTGTTGTTGTGATTATATTTTTTTTTTTTTAAAAAAAGAACTAATTATAGTTACTTAGTATCTTTTTTTCTGTTTGATTGATTACAATAATTCCCCCCAAAAAAAAAATAAAAAAATCTTAAAGTTTTTTTTACGCGACTTACGTATATAACATGTTAATCAATTATCATTCTTATCAGATTCACCAACTATATATAATATAAAAATAGTCAATCATATGTATTTATTTACAAGTACCTTATAAATAACCTGATTGTGTAATTATTTTTAAGAGTAAAGCATTTAATTAGCACCAAAATTATGATCAAATTTGCTACAACACCCTCCAACTTTACGGGATTTTATTATTTTTTTGAATTAAATTTTAGCATATTTTTGTCATCTTTTTAGCTGATGTTGTACCTTTTGTCAACCTTTTTAACTAACACGGACCCCATTTTATGTAATAAAGGTGTCACGTCAGCACAAAAAGGTGATAAAAATATGCCAAAATTAAGTTCAGGGAGATAATAGGACCCCTGTGAAGTTGGAGCATGTCGTAACAATTTTGATCATAGTTCAGAAGTACTGGATGCTTATCTCTATTTTTAACGATAATTATTCTTGGTTAGTTTGGCTGGGGTCGTAGCAATTTTGATCATCGTTCAGAAGTACTGGATGCTTATCTCTATTTTTAACGATAATTATTCTTGGTTAGTTTGGCTGGGGTCGTAGCAATTTTGATCATCGTATATTAAGTTTGAACATTTTCTCCATTGCTTTAAGAAGCTCAGTGTAACACTTGTACATTTTAAGATCAATTTTTCTAAGAAAAGGTGCTCCATCCATGCTAATTTTCACATAAATTCCACATTGATCTTCATGAGCTTCTAATATCTTTGTAGTAGTTTGTAATGTGCTCTTCCTATATGACTATTTGTGTCCTGCAATTTTGGAGGCGGAGTCAGAATTTTGAGTTAACGAGTTTTAAACGCTAAAAGGAAAAAATCTGCTTGACCAAAGTTGTTACGACTCCAATTTTACAGGGGGCCTTTTACCTTTCTGAACTCAATTTTAGCATATTTTTATCACACTTTTGTCTGATGTTACACCTTTATTATATAAATCGAAGCCCACATTAAAAGTGTCATTTCAGCTAAAAAGGTTGACAAAAGATGTCACGCCAGCTAAAAATATGCTAAAATTTAGTTCGGAGGTAATAGAACCCCATGAAGTTGAAGTGCGTAATAGAAAATTTGATCATAATTCAGAGGAGTACTAGATGTTTTTCTCTATGTATTAAGTAAATTTCTTAAAGAAATTACATAAATTTTGATCGAAGCTATTGAGTTCTGCCAAACTCGTAGCTTGCCCCTACTCATTCAAGATTTTTGAAAGGAAAAGGTCCATCTAGTTTATTTCATGGGGCAACATTTAAAAAAAAAAAAGTTTATTTAGAAAAAAGAATAATTGTTTTCTATATTTGAAAATAATTTAATTTAACTTTACCAATTGCCCTTAGCATATGTTGCTTGTTCCTCCAAAAGTCATGTCGCACTCATGTCAAGTCTTTCAGAAATAATGCATTTTTTGATGATTCAATACACGTGCGACGACGTATTTCATGGTTACTTCTTGTTTTATGGTAGTAATAATTTAACTTATTAAAACTTCCATTCTTCCCTTAGTTAACGAGACATATGTTATGACATGTTTAAAACACAAGTCTCAAAGTTCTCCATTACTCACTTAAATATAGTAACGAGTCAAACTAAAAAGGGCAGACCGGTGCAGTAAAGCTCTTGCTATGCGCAGGGTCCGGAGAAGGGCTCCACCACAAGGGTGCATTGTACGCAGCCTTACCTTGCATTTGTGCCAGAGACTGTTTTCAAGGCTTGAACCCGTGAACTCCTGGTTACATGGCAACAACTTTACCAGTTATAGTAACGAGTCAAACTACGTCAGATAAATTGAAACAAGAGTGTATCAAACTTACTTGGCAACATGGCTTATTGTGGCTTCATCATCTTCATATTTAGGCAAAGCCCTTTTGTTATTCTTGGAATTGGACACAATTTGTTTGTGATCACATCCTGGCACCCTGAACCCTCAAACAATTAAAAAAACTCAAACAATAAGCCCAAAGTCTTAACACTTTCTTGATTTGTATATTATTTTTGACATTGTATTTGTGTACAAGAAAATATGAGTTATCTATTAGTTTGTGGATGGTTGTTATATAATGGGAAAAGGGTGAAGAATTATTGGAGAATTAAATTTAAAAAATGTTGAAAAAAGTACATAAATTTGTGACAAAGACAAGCTAAGCTTGTTGGGAGGAAGAGTAGCAAATTTGAACATTTAGGAGACAAGAAAGGGACAAGCTCACCCACACATATGGACTAAAACTTTTGAAGATTTTTTTAGTTTAGACATTTCAACTGAGTTTGTTACCTATTAGACATTTAACGTATGCTTGAAATATGTCTACTGTATATTTGACCAATCCACGCGTCTAAAAGAAGCGGAGACACTCTCTTTCTTTGCTCGTGTCGACCTATTGTGTTTAGACATTTCAACTGAGTCTATTACCTAGACATTTAATGTATGTTTGAGATATATTTACTATATATCGGACTAATTCTCACGTTTAAAAGAAGTGGAGACACTCTCTTTGCCCATGTCGATCTGTTGTGTTTAGACATTTCAGCTGAGTTTGTTATCTATTAGACATTTAACATATGTCTACTGTATACCAGATCAATTCACACGTCTAAAAGAAGTGGAGACACTCTCTTTGCCCATGTCGATCTATTGTGTTTAGACATTTCAACTAAGTGTGTTACCTATTAGACATTTAACGTATGTTTGAAATATGTCTATTATATATCGGACCAATTCATGTGTCTAAAAGAAGTGGAGACACTCTCTTTTTCTCAAGTTTACCTATTGTGTTTAGACATTTCAACTGAGTCTGTTACCTATTAGATATTAAACATATGTTTGAAATATGTCTATTATATATCGGAACCCCTTCATGTGTCTAAAAAGGGTGGAAACACTCTCTTTGCCCATGTCGACCTATTGTGTTTAAACATTTCAAGTGAGTCTGTTATCAATTTAGACATTTAAGGCATGTCTAAGATATGTCTGTTATATATCGGACCAATTCACATATCTAAATGAAGCGAAAGCATTCTCTTTAGACATGTCGACTTATTGTGTTTAGACATTTTCAACTGAATTTGTTATCTATTAGAAAGTTAAAAGCATGTCTAGGATATGTCTACTATATATCTGACCAATTCACACGTCCAAAAGAAGTAGAGACACTCTCTTCTACTCATGTTGACCTATTGTGTTTAGACATTTCAACTGAGTTTGCTACCTATTAGACATTTAAAACGTATGTCTATTATATATCAGACCAATTTACACGTCTAAAAAAAGTGGAGATACTCTCTTTGCGCATGTCGCCCTATTGTGTTTAGACAGTTCATTTGAGTTTGTTACCTATTAGACATTTAACGCATGTTTGAGATATGTCTACTATATGCCGGACCAACTTTGGTGTCTAAAAGAGGCGGAGACACTTTGTTTGCCCATGTCGACCTATTGTGTTTTAATAGGCGCACATTGACTAAGGTCGAAGTGTGTAATAAATAAAGTTCAATTGATATGTCAAAATGAACGTGGTGCAATTATATGAGACCAACTATGTATTTGGCCAAAAGGAAACGATCGTCTGGTTCAAATCTCAGCAGAAACAAAAAAAAACAAAAAACAGGCATTCTTCCCATCCGTTCTAGCTTTAGTGAACAGAGTTACCTGATATCTGTTGCTAGTGGGAGGTATCGGGTGCGCGAAAGTTGACCCAAACACCATAATTATCAAAAAAAAATAGACGTATGCTAGGATCGTTTAAATTTCACCCTTAATCAGAAATCTCAAGTTCGAACATTCTGAAATATAGGATTTTTTGCCTCTTGGCGTCATGAAGATGTTGAACAATCAAATCACATATCAAACAAAACAATAACAAGACATTTCATGGATTTTGTCAATTAGAAGCTTCGTGGCAATATATTGTTTTCATATAATATGAAAACAAAAATTTATGTATGTAAACTTGACATGTTTTGTTGTTTTAATGTTGTGTTTTTTTCTTACCTTTCATTTTCTTAGTCATTATTAGGTCATTTTAATTAATGCAGTTAATTTAAGAGGATGTGAATTAGACCACACCCTTTATCGGAGCGAATCCAGCATTTAAATTTGATAAATTCCACCTCTAAAATACAGAAAAATTCAGAAGTTCAATCTTTTTTATACGTGCGTTTTAAATTTCTAGTTTCACATAAACCCTTGGACGACAACGACAATAATTACTAACCAAGGCTAGTGTAATTCCACAATTAAGGTATGGGGAGGCTAGTGTTGTACGCAGTCTTATGAAGATAGAGATATTGTTTGTGATAAAGTCGGGCAGAAGAACACTTCACAAAATGCGCTTTGACAGAAAGCGAGATCTCTGAAATTCAATCAGAACCTATGTTTACGGCTAGGACTATTGAGGTATCGAATCCCACTTGCTCCCCTAGTTTTCGTCTCTCAATGTCAGTATCGATCCGGCAGAGTGCTTTCGCCGTTGGTATTCTTTCCAATTTTCGCCGTTGGTATTCTTCCCAATCTCTTGAGAGAAAAAATATGGTAGGCCAAAGAAATATTGAATGCAACTCACGCTTCCCCACGCATATTTGTTCACCCGGCCCGATAGAAATGCACATGAGAGGGTTTTTTCGAATTGGGCCAGTATGTAGGCCCAAACCTCACTTCAATATCTTCTGTTAGCCCATCATAAAGGTCTGGTTATGGTTGTCACCCTAACATTGTAACTTTGGTACTCGTAAATTATAAGTAGAGACGATTTCAGAATTTATATTTTTTTTAAGAAAGATTAGCAAGAAATTCATCATTCACACATATTTAGCTAGTTCAACATGATCTAATCTTATAAAGTGTTACATATAATATCCCAATCCAAAATTTTGCATCGTATTAAAAAAAATTCTTTATCAAACGGCACTCAGCGACTGGATAAATTTGATTTTATCCAAATCTCAATTTTCAGAATTTGTGTATGAGACTTTTGACTAAAAAATCAAGATATTATTTTGTTAGTTTTCAAACCACACCTCTTGATGTTTATTAAAATTAATTAACATTAGTAAAAAGAATACCTTAATAAGTAAGTAAACAAAAATATTAATTACAAACAACATAAATCCCCTAGCTTAAGAAAGTAATTACACAAAATTCCCTCTTATTTTCGCTCTCTCGAATTTTGGCAAATATACTCATACAATCATCTACACATTATACTTTGGTGGAATGTATAATGAAACTGTTATTCCTAAAATTAAGGTAATTGAAATCAGTAATTATATCACTGTTCCTTAATTAACGGTAATAATTAGATATCATTATTAACTCATATATGGACAAAACTAGTAACTGAAATTTGAATTTAAAAAAAAAAAATATACAAGTCAAATTTTATTTTATATATTATTTGATTGAAGATCTGGAAACGAAAAAGGTTCTAGTGCTGAAAAAAAATTCTTCAAACAAAATCCCAAATAGCAACAAAATTGTTCTACATACGTTCTTCAAAAATTCAAAAAGCAACATGAATATCCCAATATTGCTGCGGCATTCTGAAATTTGGGAGTCAGAAACTAGTTATAAGTCATACAAAAGTGACCCAATAATTGTTTCGGAAAGTATTACTTTCTTGAAATTGATTTCTACTATCGCCATGGAGTTGGATATAGACGAAGTGCGTAAAAAAATTGAAGTGAAATATGTGGTTGAAGGAAACTCTTCTCCAATTGTAATAAGAAATGACAATGGAGTGAGGGTTTACGTTGAGTTAAAGAAACAACTTGCTGGTTTGGTTAATTTTTCGCTTTGTATTTCAAGTTGCGGCAAAGCCAATAGCGAAATAGAGTTTGATAAAGTCATTGGTTCTATAATGTGTATCAAGTGTAGTGAATATGATTCGGTTGCGTTAACAGTTGTTAAAACGGATAATCAGTATGCTCTATATGTGCTTGAAATGGAAGTTAAAAACTTCATTACTGATTGCAAGAATACTGAAATAATGGTGAGTCAGATATACAAGGATAAGGAAACTCTTGTTTCAGTAATGGCTAGACACGCAATAGCGAATGAATTCAACACAAAAGCGAAACGATCCGACAAAAAAAGGTATGATGTCAATTGTATCTCCTGATCTTATAACATATTGATTTTTTTTATGTTAAGAAATTTATGTTGTGTATTTTTGTTAACTGTTGATATGTAATGCTATCATACGAATGTATAATGTGATATTTTATGTGTTGGGTAATGTATAATTAAATCGTGTCAGGCGAAGAAATGTATGATGCATTGATTTAATAGATTGTGAACTCGTTTGTCTGTTATTACTGTTTTTTTAAGTAAAAATTTTGAATGTATAATTTAAATTATACATTACAGAGATATGTATAATATAACTGTGGCATTGAAAGTTTTTGTTTTTTTGTTATTAATATTTTAATTTTTAATATTTCTGTTTTATACATTGATTAAGTTTTTATTTGTTGTTGCAGATATCTACTGATAACATGAATACATACTTTATGAAATTTAATTCTTTGATTAATGTGTTGTATTATTTGTTTTTTTTATTTAAAAAAAGTATGTATAATGTAGATTATACATGCAGAGAAATGTATAATATTACTGGGCAGTTGCTGGAATAAATTTATTTTCTTTATATTTTCAAGATTAATACTTTTAGTTAATACAATGACCAAGTTTTTATATTTTGATGCAGCTATGTACTCATTTGTCGTAACGAAGATTGCCAGTGGGTCATGAAGGCCTCTTGTATGAATGAATCAGAATTATTTGTGATTAAAACATTTGTTTCGGAGCATAGTTGCAGTCTTAGGGACCGAGTGCTGAATAATGTGGTTGCGACAAGTGATTTTGTGAGTGAATTTACTGCCCCAAAATTAATCAATCACAAAAGAATACACACCCCCGCGGACATTATCGAAGAGATGAAAGCTGTTTACGGAGTCGACATTAACTACATGAAAGCACGGCGCGCAAAAGAAAAGGCGATTGCGATGCTTAGAGGTGGACCAGCAGATGAATATAGAAAAATGCCCCGTTATATATATATGTTGAACCAAGTGTATCCCCAATCGCACATTCGGATGCAAAAGGCAGCAGATAACGAGTTTAAATACTTGTTTATTGCATTGCGTCCGATGATTAGGGATTTTGAATTTTGTAGACCTGTTGTTGTTGTTGACGGAGCACATTTAAGCGGTCCATATGAAGGAATATTTGTACTGGCAAGCACATTAGATGGTGCAGGTACTGTGCGTTTAATTTTTTTTGTGTTGTACTTTTTTTTTTTGTTATTTACTATATATTATATTATCTTATACATTAATGTTTTATTTATAATAAATCAAACCTAGAGTTTATTGTTTTTAAAAATTATTGACTTTTTAAATTTATATGTAGGTTGTATTCTGCCATTAGCTTACGGTGTTGTTGATTCGGAGAATGACAACGCGTGAATTTGTTTTTTTCAAAAGTTTTGAGAGGCATTTGGTGAAAGAGACAACATGTGTGTTGTTTCAGACAGAAATGAAAGTATCATAAAAGGTGTAAGCATTGTTTATCCTAATGTCCCTCATCTAGCTTGTATATGACATTTATGGAAAAACGTTTGCACCCATTTTAGGAAAAGCAAAGATAGACTTAGTGACCTTTATCATTCCATGGCTAAATCTTATAAAAAAAGAAGATTTTGAATATATTATGTCAAAGGTTGCTAAGGTTGATCAAAGAGTTAAGGAATATCTGGAGAAAACTGGGTATGAAAAATGGGATCGGTGTCACTCTCCTGTAAATAGAGGTAAAATGATGACTTCAAATATAGCCGAATATACTAATGGTTGTTTGGTTGAGGCTAGAAAACTTCCTATTCTAGGTTTCCTAGAAGAAGTTAGAATCTTATTTGCTGCATGGAATTGTAAGAACAACGAAATTGCATCGTACACAAATACAACTCTTGGCAGAAGATTTGAAGAAATTCTAACTCATAATGGTGTTAAATCTTTGCGGATGACGGTATGTGTTAAAATAATTATGGAACAGAAACTTTGTTTTACATTAAGTTTATATTAATATTTTTGCATCTGAAACATGTTATGCCTTTTGGTAACAGGTTAAACCAGCAGGGAGTTATCTTTATGGTGTTTATGATTCGGGACGAAGGTACATTGTAGATATTGAGTGTGGCACGTGCAATTGTGGCCGATATCAAATTGATGAAATACCTTGTCCACATGGAATTGCCGTATTAAAAAGTAAAAATGTGGATGTAAAGGATTATGGTCGTTATTGCTCTGAATTGCACAGGCCACAAACCATAGTGAAGACATATGAACTCCCGATAGTTCCAATGCCAGACAAGAAGGATTGGAATGTTCCATGTTATGTTGATGATGAAGAAGTTTTGCCACCCAAATATCGAAGACCTCCTGGTAGGTCAAAAAAAGGAAGGCATCTGAAATCAAGTGAATCATTGTCTTCAAATTCAAACCGTTGCGGTAAATGCGGAAGAGTCAATCACAATCGTAGGACTTATGGTTTCTTTCCAAAGGAATCATGATGAAGATATTATATTTTTCTACATGTTGATGGTTTGTTTGTTTTTAGTAGTATAATCATATTAATTAGATTTCTTTGGAATGCTGGAACAATAATTTTAAATTTTTTTATTGCTATTTGAGTTTCACTTGTTCATTTAATATTTACTAGTATTTGAACAGATTATGTAATTTTTTGTTTATCATATTTCGTAATCATATCACTGTAATTTTCAACTGATTGGTGTATGTGTTATGTTGACTGAAAAATATAACATTCACTTAAAAAATAGTTGAAATATAATTTGTATGAACTGTTATACGTTAGTATTTAATGAGTAAGAAATGTATGATTTAGCGTTATACGTTGTGTTGGTGTATTATCTTTCACAGAAAAAAATGTCATTCTAATCAATATTAATTGTTACACGTTATACGTTTATATAAAGAATGGTTTTGTTCATTTAAGAATGTATAAATTAGATTATACATTTGTATCATTGTATGAAATTGTGTAATGCTTTATAAAAGTGATTCTGGTAAACTATGTTTGAAAATTTTGTTTAAGAAAATATAAAGTGTGACAACAGGAATATATGTTATGTGTAACATATATTTAACGTATTAATTATTAGTGTAATGTAGTTTTACCTTAAAAAAAAAATTACGTTACAGTAAAAATATTATGTGTTCAAATGCAATGGCAATTTATTTTTATTTTTGTTTGTACAAGTCGAAAAAAAAGAATATAAGACAAACTCAAATTAGACCAAGAAAAAGTTTGTATCATAACAGTATTGTGTAAGAAACTGCTAATCAATTGCTTAAAAAAAAAAAAGACATACATAAAATGTTCATTAACCATAAGAAAGTATTACTGGAAATGTATAACATTAAACACCAAAATAAGAAATAGTTCTTTCAATGCCAACAATTAGAAAACATTGCTACTCTAAAGTAACAATTGCATTTGCTTCAATTTCTTCGATAACACTTTTCCTTGGTCGAGGCGGATCTCCATTATCACTCGTGTACCCTTCATTTGCCTTTTCCACTCCGTAATGCCACAGTAAGGAAGCCAGGTGTGCACGTTGACATGCAGAATCAAACCCACATGAATGAACTTGTAGTCCTTTGCTTAATATTTCTGCATAGGCACACACAAATACTCCACAGTCCCTGCTTTGAAAAAAACAAATAATAATAATAATCAGTAAATCAATTCTAACATTATTATACATGAAAAAATAAACTATAATTTACTTACAAACTATCAGACGCTTGTTGTGGGATATTTTGCACATAGTCAATATCAAATGGGATTTCATTTACAAGATCAGTTTGCGGAGTAATCTTTTCTTTGTAAGCTTCAAGTGATGGCCAGTCAGTTCGCTCGGTCTTATCATAAAAGCCATTGTCTGACAAGTAAGTTGGAAGCATAACTACAAGCTTTTGTATTTCAATTGGAGGTTCTTTTTTTCCTTTACTTGACAGTGAGTCATACACACGTACTAATCTTCCTTCAAAACAATCACAGCCAATACCCAATAAAATTCTTTACCGCAGTTAATTGGAACATATACCTCATCAACCATATACCATGGTAATCCAGCAGGCATACAAAATCCCTGAATTATATTAGCAATAACATCTTCATTCTTAGCCACCATAATTGATTCTGCATAGTCTTGTTGCGTGGATAAGTCAACTGCCGGTTCCTCTGGATAATAGCGAGTATGTGTCTTCTCAACATATGTTTTAAAGAAGCAGCTTGTCGTTGTCTATCTATAATTATCACCCAGCTGAATCTTTGATTTATTTCTCAAGTGGTAGAAGATCACATCTAAATGCTACAAGTGAAAACAGGGTAAAATAGTAAAAATGAATCAAAGAAATCAGTAGCTTCGACCTTAATTGTTGAGTATATGTATGATATACAGCTATGATATAGTTACGTGGTATTATACATGACATGTTGGTTAAACTTGAAGAAATTATAATGGAAAATATTGCATGTATGATATGTTATTATACACTGGCTAACATGTATAATATGTTATTATACATACGTTTTCATGTATGCTATGTTATGCTATTGTTGAATATTAAGTATCAGCAAAAGAACTTATGATATGGATAATAGTTAGAATAAGTTACCTCATCGTTCCAGCATGTATTGCGTTCGGACATCAAGTAAAACTATTTTTTTGACTGTGGGTATGCAACGATAAAGTCCAATTGTCTGTAACCTAACCCGAAGCATTTACTCGATAGTGGTTGTCCGTCTCTTTCCTGGAAAATAATCATTAATTACACATGACAGTAACCCTTAAGATTAAGATGACAAAGTATTGTTAGGCAAAAATATAATACTAAATTTCTTACTTGGCAGAATGAGTTTTCAGCAATCCTACGACAATCCACTGGGAGTAATCAATCATCAATTCATTAGGCGAATCTTGGTTGATGTTGTACCCATCAAAAGCATACTTCAGCTTCTCCTCTTTATCGATATCAACCGCATCCTTAGAGCCAAAACCATACTTTGAAATGTATGGTGACCTTAAAATCCTGGACTTCTTTCTTTCTCGTTTGGCAGGTGCTTTTGATTTTGAGGCTTGAAGCTCCCGAACCTGAGCATCAGGGAAGTCAGGTGGAATCTGACTGTCTGGAAGGTCCCAGTGTCTTTCGATCATTTCATTTGAAGCACCAACATCCAATGACTTTGTAGTCGAAGGTGTTGACAGACCAAATAAAAGTGTATCTACAGCTGATTGTATTGAATCAGTTATTGTCCCACCAACTTCATCCTACGTGAACACATAAAGATTTGAAATGTATACATAGAATATCTGAATGTATAACTATAATAATGCTTACAACATTTATGTTAGAAATCATGACATCATCAATATCAGAAAAAAATTGAAATGCAGTAGAGAAAAAAATCAATATATTCCAGTTGGTTCAAATTCACAGAAAAAAATGATATGCACCAGAGAAATAACATTAAGTTTCAATACGTACTTTTACAAGGTCGAACACGTAGAACGATATTTTTGTGTAAAAAAAAGTAGGTGTTAAGCAAAAAAAAATACCTGGACATCTGTCACATCAGTAGATTTCTGATTTTTCAAATTCACTTCAGTAACATCTTCTTTAGCGGTTAGATTCACATCCTAAATTAAATAACAATTATCGTGTATTAACATTTATTCAAAGTATAATGTAAAAGTTTGTGATGAAGTTTTACACCCGTGATAAGTTTTACAAGGGAAGCACGAAACAACTCCAAAACAGTCCACTTAATCTTAAGGATTTGAGGACCAAGATGGAGACCACTCTCGGATTCGCTACCAACAACAAGAATACAAGATACAAGGGTGTATTTCAACACCAAAACAGCTACAAAACGTGATGAACAAGATGTACAACAACAATACAAGTTTCGGATCCAACGAAGGCCCAAAACAGTCCACTACAACAACACATACACGATTGCAAGAAAAATAAAGATAGATAGTGAGACCAAGATTATTACAAGATTAAGAACTAAAGAGTATATTAAACTCAAAAACCCCTAATGAATGTAACAATCAAAACCACACTCTTACGGTGACTACCAAGGGAACGAACTCGCCTCAAGATCTACCGTTTCCAAGCAAAGAACAATGTTAGCTTTTCCAAGCCCTATACTAGAATTACACTAAGTTGGTCTTCTCTCAAGAGAGAGAGAATTTTAAGAGTCTCAAAATCTCATTTTTTTTCATCAACTAAAAACTAAGTGAAAATAAGACTAAGGGGCCTATTTATAGTACATTGCAAATGAAGATAACAAGACCACTTTGCCCTTAATGAGAGGGGCGGCCATGGTGTGTAAATACACCATGTGTAATGTCCAAAATACCCTTAATTAAGGTCCAAAACTGTGAGTCCTCAACCTTAAATTCTCCAAGCAATCTTCCACACGCGAGATTGCTTTAAGTTATGCTCAAAACGGGTCCTCCATGCATGTTCTTGTTTTCTCGAGGTGACCAAGTCTTGAGTCTCTATGTGTTGGCCTCCAAAAATGTCATCAAAAGATAAGATGGCCATTTGTCCCGTATCATCCTCCCCTTCTTGAAAAGGATTCGACCTCGAATCCAAACCTTGCAAAACCGAAAAGAGGGCCAACAAATGCAAACTCCTCATGGCATGAGGGTTAGGGTTAGCATAACAAATCAGCTCAACATGCCAAGGTTGCACATATTTGCAATATAACCAAGAATCCTTTGAAAGGAATATTAAAAACTCAATAAAAGATGTACAAAGGATTTGGTTATAGGATACATCAAGAGTGCCACTTTGCTTGTCATGTAGGCCAAGCAGCAAGTTTGGTGCACCAACATCACCATTTCTAAATTTGGCACCGGGGTCAAATGGGAAAAGTGGCCATAGACATGGGTCTCGACAACACTTCCCTTTCCCGAGATCTACACCTAAACTAAATGACATACTCTCTACAATAACATACATATCATCCAAATCAAATAGAGAGTAGAGAAAGGTATCACTCAAATCGACTTCTACTAAGATGCTCTCATGTGTGTACTCACTACTAGTTTCCCAATAATCACCATGAGTACTCTCAACAATGAAATCACACAAAGTAGAAGAAGAAGTAGCTTCCGCAACTACACATTCCTTACCCTTAAGAGTACTCTCATCTTCCAAGAAGAGATTTCCCTCTTTAGGAGGAATGTTGTCACACCATAGTGGGTTAGCATATAGGCTATAGCTTCCAAGGCAAGCTATACCGTCATTTTCACCACTAGGTTCATTAGGAGTGTTTAAATCATCTTCAAACAAGACATTATACCTAAAAAGAGTGTGATCTACCTCATGGACAGATTTGGAACAAGAAAGTTCCTCACTCTCTAAATGATCAATATCAAGTTTCAAGGATGTTTCAAACACAATATTACCCCAAGAAGAGCTCTCGGGTTCATTCTCACTTTGTTGACCAACATTTTCAAATATTTCACTCACTTGAGTCCTATTAAGCACATCACACACATACTCAAGTGGTGGGTAATTTTCACACATAAGTTGATCAACACAAATTTCAGAAGATAACGTACTTTCATTCAACATAATGGTTTCAACACTAGGTGGACATAAATCGATCTTACAAGAAGAGTCTATTCGGTCATCAATAGGATCAACTAGTGTATCCACACTCACAACATGTACATCATCATCAAGTGGCAAAGAAACAATACACTCACATATAGGCAAGCTACAACTCACACTCAATGGGCTACTAGCCACACAATTATCATTCACATGTACAAAAGTGTAAGAGTTTGCCATTTTACCTTGAAGTCCTTGAGTAGATTCTTCTTTGTCATGGTGTGAAGGTCCTCCAAAAGTTTGGGCAGCAACTTCCTTTTGGCATTGTTCTTCTTCGCTTGCCATGTTGGTACCTACACAAATGTCCTTAGAAATAGAAGGACAACCAATGTTAGTATAGTTTGGTGGTAATCCCCTCACTTCGCTCAACACAACCTCTCCTTTTTCCACTCTCGGATTACCACCTTTCACTCCCTTACTCCTCTCAATCTTTTGTCTCTCATAATAAGTTGAATTGGAGTAGGTAGGAACTTCTTTTTGCGGCCCGGGCAGAATGTACGTCTCAAGGCAATTTCCCCATCGGTCTCTTACAATATTAGGCCAATTTTGCATATTTGGAACTTTATGTTGTGCAAACCAATCGGCGCCCAAGCTCACATGACCATAGGTTATGGGAAAAACATCACACCACACCTCCTCATGGTAATTAAATTGGGAGAAGACAACTTTTACCCTCTCGGTAACCTTAAACCTGTCCAAGAAGTACGGAACAAGTAAAGGCTCGCAAAATAACCCCAAGTAATCAACCATGGATGGAACAATGTAGTTTCTATAGTACCTATCATTTAACACAACGAGGCAGCCCGGTATCCCACAAATGGTCACCTTTCCGGAGTGTACACTCCTTCTCGGATCAACATTGTAAAGCACATGAGTACCCCTCGGTTTTGGAGATGCATACTCTCTTCTTCTCATTGGAAAACCTACACTATTGCTAGTATAACCATTCACACTATATCGACCTTGATAAGAAGTACTACAAGGTGGAGAATATGAATCTTCACACTCCTCACGTGTACTCTCATCATAGCTCTCATAAGGTTTGCGAACGAAAGGGTTATACCTAACACCAAATCTAGGTTCGGAGTGGGGAGTGCGAGACTCCTCACATGTCCCAACTTCATCATAAGATCCATCACGAGGTCCTACATCATCTCCAAAGTCACCATAAGCACTAGGCACTTCATTCACCTCATTTTCTCCCTCAAAATAGTAACTTTCAAATCTGCCTATGTTTTGATCATGACTATTTTCATAGCCTCCGCAATCTCCCTCAACTTCGTAGCCATAAAAACCCTCACTACAATCATAGTCTCCCATATTGTAGTCACAATAATCCCCGGCTATCGAAGTCATGTTCCCCTTATATCACCCTTTAAACCTACAAAATGAACAAACAAGATTAGTAGTAAAACTCCTCAACAACACTCGATACACTCACCTTTGTGATTCTCACAATTGGAGCGGCGAATATTGAAAGTTGCTTATACTCCGGTAGTCAATAGGATGTCAATTCTACTTGGCGGCCGGAATATATTCTTGTTTGATCGACTCAAGACACAACACAAAATCTACTTACGAACTTGAAACAAAGAAGTTACTACGAGTTAAAAATGAGAAAAGCACACAAACAACGAAGACACGAAGAAACGGATTCAATAATTAATCTACAACTAAGTAGGTGATTACTAGTTGTTAATTAATTCTAGAATCAAGACATGAAACTAATGAAACAATAAGATGAAACTAAGAATCTAAAATTTTGAGCTCGGAAATATTGCGTGAACAGTAGCAGTGATGACATGGCAGTCCGTATTGGTTTCGGTCCCACACAACTTTTGTTGTCCAACTTCAAGTCTTGGTCAATTTTTTTCAATTTGGACTTTGGTGGAATTTGTTTAAGGAGGGAAATTCAAACAAGTCTTGGAGCCCTTTTCAATTTCAAGTTTTCAAGACTTGACTTTATTGTACTTCTCCTTAAAACATGGATCCGTAAATCATGGAAAAGTGTTGGAAAGTGGTTGAGACTTGATTGATAGGTCTTTGTTGGTTGTAGGGTCTTTCAAGACTAACAAATAATACACCTTTTTCCTTCAACTTTTTGGATTTAGCATTCACTTTATCTTCAACAATATATGAAGGTGGTGATGAACATCAAGAACAACAACAACAACAACAAGAACTACAACAATAATCTTCAAGAACACCAACAATTTTTCACACGGCCAACTCCAATCCACAATAACAATATCTCCAACACTTGGCCAAGACAACCACAACTTCAACAAAATGGTTTTCAATCCACCAATTAACAACAATATCACGTGGCCAAGCTTATAACAACAACAAGATGAAATCCACAAGGCCAAAACAGTCCACCACAATGGCCAAGCTTATGTTCACAACAACCTTTCAACAAGTTCAAGCTCAAGTTTAGATCTAGACTCAAAGTGTTAGTGGACAAGAAAACTAACACTAGGAACAACAAAACAAACAAGAACACTATTAGATCTAGACATACAACAACAAATCTCGGCCAAGACACATCAAGAACACGATTTTGGCCAAGAACACAAACACGGACAGATTGCTATTTTTCTGGAAATTTCAGTTTTCCTTTTTTTTTTTTTTTTTTTTAACAAGAAAGCCCAAGATTGATCTTGTAGGAACAAGATCAAGCCATGCTTTGATACCAAATGATACAAGAAATACAAGGGAAGCACGAAACAACTCCAAAACAGTCCACTTAATCTTAAGGATTTGAGGACCAAGATGGAGACCACTCTCGGATTCGCTACCAACAACAAGAATACAAGATACAAGGGTGTATTTCAACACCAAAACAGCTACAAAACGTGATGAACAAGATGTACAACAACAATACAAGTTTCGGATCCAACGAAGGCCCAAAACAGTCCACTACAACAACACATACACGATTGCAAGAAAAATAAAGATAGATAGTGAGACCAAGATTATTACAAGATTAAGAACTAAAGAGTATATTAAACTCAAAAACCCCTAATGAATGTAACAATCAAAACCACACTCTTACGGTGACCACCAAGGGAACGAACTCGCCTCAAGATCTACCGTTTCCAAGCAAAGAACAATGTTAGCTTTTCCAAGCCCTATACTAGAATTACACTAAGTTGGTCTTCTCTCAAGAGAGAGAGAATTTTAAGAGTCTCAAAATCTCATTTTTTCTCATCAACTAAAAACTAAGTGAAAATAAGACTAAGGGGCCTATTTATAGTACATTGCAAATGAAGATAACAAGACCACTTTGCCCTTAATGAGAGGGGCGGCCATGGTGTGTAAATACACCATGTGTAATGTCCAAAATACCCTTAATTAAGGTCCAAAACTGTGAGTCCTCAACCTTAAATTCTCCAAGCAATCTTCCACACGCGAGATTGCTTTAAGTTATGCTCAAAACGGGTCCTCCATGCATGTTCTTGTTTTCTCGAGGTGACCAAGTCTTGAGTCTCTATGTGTTGGCCTCCAAAAATGTCATCAAAAGATAAGATGGCCATTTGTCCCGTATCACATCCTAAATTAAATAACAATTATCGTGTATTAACATTTATTCAAAGTATAATGTAAAAGTTTGTGATGAAGTTTTACACCCGTGATAAGAAATTTCTATCTGTAATGGGTGCATTTGAATATATAAATATATCAGTAGTAACAAACGATGTAATATTTGATGCACAAACGATTTTATGGCATTAAAAACATAAATATGTATGATGTTAATCATGAACTACAACCTTTATGTTAATGAAAAAGTTTGTATGTTGGATGTATGACTGTTCTTGATACATTCAATTGAATATTTTATGTAGATTTAACTGTCCTAATATGAAGAAGTTAGAAGAAACTACATGTGTATAGAAACTTATAGTAGTAATAAAACAATATTAGGGACATAAGAATACCGGCAAATCTTCTACATCTGGAATGTTCTTTTTTCCCAACTCTTCATCGCTATATTCTTCTTCATATGCCATAATATCATCCTATTATTTATGTGTTAATTATCATTATCCAAGTTGCATGTAGATAAAAAATTGTATTTATTAAGACAATTGTTAAACAATATGCAAAATATTGAAAGCGTCTAGATCACTAAACTGTTAGTCATGTATGATGGATGTTTATACATTGACATAATTAAATAACAGTTACTGATTGTATGATGTTCAATTATACTTTCTTAAAAATAAATCAAACCAACATTAAACAATTGTTAGTTATGTATGAGGGTAACTTATAACTGTGTAAGGTTAATATATACACTACATTAACAAATGTTTAAGGTTAACTTATTCATCTGAAAATTAATATAATCTGTTAAACAGGTGTGATGGTTACTTATTAAACAACAGTTAGTCATGTATGAGGGTTGTTTAAATGTTTAAATATTGAAAGCGTCAAGATCGATACAACTATATATTCAGCCGATAAGGTTAATATCCTTTTTTCCAAAGATAAATATAATGTACATAAATATTACCTCCAAAGCTTGCAAATCAGAACAGTCCTCATTTTCAAAATTATCCTCACGACCTGCGTCCTTATCGGCCGCATTCACATCCTAAATTAAATTACAAGTCGCTTTAATTAACAGTTCTTCATAAACTTGTTTTCGGTGATTCTTGAATGATGTAGTTTAAGTAAGTGTAAATGACATTATTATTAACGAAGAAATTCATAAATAACATGTGTTTTGCTGAAGGAAAATGTAGAAAGTTTAATGTATAACTGGTCATTATACATTCAACTTAATGTATGATGAAAAGTTAAACTGCACAAATTTAGTACGTAACAAGTATTCAGGAAAAAAATACCAGCAATTGTTGCTCTTCAAGAAGGTGCTGCTTATTAGATTCTTCATCACGATACACTTCCATATCGTTTAGTGATCCCTTATCATAATCTTCATGCTATTTTAAAAAAATAACAACATTTATTTTTGATAAGGTAAGTATGTTGATTTATAGTAAAAGAACAACATAAGTGAGAAAAAGTACATACATATCAGATTTATGTTGCCTCGCCAGTTTGTTGGATCCGTCTTCTTGACTTTGTTGTTGTTCATCAATTTTGTCCTCCTGTATAACAACAAAAATCTGAATATATGAAGATTTCATCAACGTTATGAAAAATATAATGAAATTAAGTTTTTTATACCTGTGATTGCTTATTTTGTTCATTCTTCAATGCTTTGATAACCTCAGCAGGTATTTTTGATATTAGTGTAACCAGTTCGGCCATCTTTTCAGCAAATTTATCACGTAAAGGAAAAAAAATTTAGTAGAAACACATCATGCTATTCTGATAAAATGTACGATGAAGAAACTAAACTTACACATTTGTTGATGTAATTCTTTATTTTATCACCATCTAAACTTGATTTAGAAGTCCCTTCAGGCTGTGTGGATGATGAAGGAACATACTTGTGATGGTGACTCTGCGGAGAAACACCAATTTCTACATGATGATGATGTTGAATTTCAGACACACCAATTTCTCCCTTGTCTGTTGCATCCTTATGCGTTTCACGATACAAATCAGATCCATGATCTACTGCATGACCACATCCAGATATATCATCATCCATCACCGCTTGCTTTTCTTGATCAAACATGACAGTCTTTCTTTTCTTTAAAGGTTGGTCAGGTGATACAGGCGATTCAAAACCAGCCTTCATGAGGATTTCCCGCGGCGGTATAGTGCTGAAATCACCAAATTCTTCAGCAATGGTACCAACACTCTATTGAAGTTCAACTGTTGTCCTTTTTAACTTTCCAGAATCAGATGTCGAAGCATAAGTTGTTGGATCACATATCTCAAAATCTTTTGAAAATGACAAATCCAATCTGCTAACTTCATCGGTTGTAGGTTGTATATTCTTGTAAGAATGCTGGAAAGAATAATAAAAAAATAAAATACTTGCACATAAATGAAATGACGTGAATAAACAAAATAAGTACAAAGTTAAAGAATTACCTTAGTGAACGTGCCAGACATAAAAGATTCATACTTAGGCCTTATACACTGCACCGACCAGTTTAGTATTCTGGAAATAGCATTTCTCTGACGGGCAACAGTTTTTTATTCTACTTCGGAGAAGCACTCAAACATCCAAACATTTAGAACGTGCGACATTCCACCCAATGAATATAACTACTTCACAGTGTTGAAATCCTGCTGCCAGGAACTCATTAACTTTTCAAATGTGACCTTCCCCCATGGAAAGTGAATGTACGAATCGTCCTCAACAATCCAAAAGTGCGCAACACTTATTGGTGCTTCCTTATGCTGAGAAAACATGAATGTATGAACAAAGAACAATATCGCCAGGTTCAGAGCATCTTCAGCGTTATCAAAGTTTTCATTCTGCACCCGTGTTATCAGTTTTGAACGAGTTATTGCTCCTTTATTGTCGGAAAAATACCTCGACATCAACGCTGATTTAGATGATGAAGTATACATATAATCATCAATATTACCGGTACACTAATGGCGAACTCAAGCATTGTGAATTTGAGGATTTCCCCTTGTACCCAAACATGAAGCTCGTCTTTGTTATCCTGCTGAATTTCAAGCATGAGTAGGCATTTTGAAATCTGTCCTATCCAGTTGCACCGTGGCAAATCCAAAAATATGCCAAAAATCGTATTTCTAAATGCTCCCGGTACATTTTCTACAAAATATTCCTTTATCTCTTCCCTGAAAGCACAGTTACATAAGCTCCCCATATGCAATGAGTGTGATGGGACTTTATCAATTCGGTATTTCATGCCCTGGGAAAAAAACATAACATAATTAGCTAACAGTTAAAGATTGTATGATGTTCATTTATACTTTCATAACATAAATCAGACTAACATTAAACAATGGTTAGTCATGTATGATGGGTAAGTTATAACTGTATAAGTTAAAATATACACTACACTAACACATGTATAATGTTAACTTATACATCTGAAAATTAATATAATCGGTAAAACATGTGTGATGGTTACTTATTAAACAACAGTTAGTCATGTATGAGGGTTATTTATACATTGACAATTAAATTGTTAGTCATGTATGAGGATTATACATTGACAATTAAACAGTTAGTCATGTATGAGGGTTATTTATACATTGACCTAATTAGCTAACAGTTAGTGATTGTATGATGTTCATTTATACTTTCATAACATAAATTAAAGAGTATGATGGTTAGTCATGTATGAGGGTTAATTATACATTGACAATTAAACAGTTAGTCATGTATGAGGGTAACTTATACATATAAAATTTCAAAGAGTACCCAAATTAAACAACATATACAAATGTATGATGGTTATGTATACATCTAACAAATTATGACAGACCAAAACATAAATAGAAAATACACATGTATGAGGTAACTTATACATTTCAAAAATTAATATCAGCTTTATTAGAATGTATAACCTTTACAATAATATTTCAGATCAACTATATTATACATTCCTTTGATGAAACACTAATGTATGGTGTAATATTATACATGTGTCAAATTACACACACACTCATAGTAAATACCTTCGGCAAACGTGGTCAGCTGGAATTGTCAAATTTCTTTTTACTTGCTTTTGAAGTAGACTTCTTCGATTTAGAAGCAGCCTTATCCGTCAATTTCTTCATTGTAACGGGGTCGTTTCTGTGCTTTGATCGATTTTCTGCCCAATCAGGATTCTGTTCATCAAATGTAGCAGGAACAAACCCAAGTGGAATATCTTGTACAGTTGCATCTAACTGAGTAATTCCTAAACTAAAACTTGGAGGATTATCCATTACCAAATAACACTAATTTAAGTTAACAGTATTGTAAAATCAACTAAAAAACAAGAAAATCTCAGATCTAACTTGTACCATATGAAAAATAATGAAAAGACGAACTACTTAACTTGAATAAGATTGAACAATACTATAATTTGAACATGCAAAAAAAAACAAAAAACGGAAAACCCCTGATTTGGAAAAGTTGAATTTTTTTTTATTTTTTTTTAATGAAGTACAATATTAAAAACAAGAATAACTTACAATTTGATAACCACAAGTAGATTTTACTTCAAGTATGCCGTAAAAAGAGGGGTTTCAAAAATGGAGTAAATAATGGCTTGATAATGAGAGCATAAGGGAGTAAAAGACGGAAGGATGAAACATGTTGTTACATGTATAATGTTGATGAGAGAGAAAATACCCAATAAAGGCATTTTTATAATTATTATGGGATTTGTGTAATTACTTTACCAATTGGGGATTTTTTGTAATTATGTAACTTAAATTTATGTATATATGTAATTCTTAGAAATATTAATTGAAATGTGTGGTAGGTTATGTTGTTTTATTTCTTATTTATTTTTTGAAAAAATAAAATTAAGAAAATCTTTAGCAATAAAGTCAGATGAGGAATATTATGATAATTTATGTCAGTTAGTTACAAATTTGTTCTAATTATTTTGTTGATGCACTCTAGTTTTGTTATATTACACTCACTTGATTGTGATATATATATATATATCCTTAAATTAATTGAAATTTATTTTTAAAATAAATATAAGTAATCTTTCGTCTTTTTTAAAAAGGATAGTGTAATAGACACTCATTTATACCGAATAACATAATGTAATAATAATAAATCATTATGTCTTTAATAATATAAAATAATTATTTTGTTGGTTTGGCCAGCCCCCCAGCAATTTTATTCTACTTATGTTACTTTTGAAATTATTTTCTTGAGAAAATACTCTATTTTCATCTTGAACTATATGCGAAAAGGTTAAAACATACCCGAACTTTAGAAGGGTCTTATTCCCTCCTCCTGGACTAATTAAAATCATATTTTTGACAATCTTAGTGCCTACGTGGCACACACGTATGCCTACATGGACCCTTCAGTGTGTTGTGCCACATATATGTCACGTAGGCACTAAAGTTGTCAAAAATACAGTTTTAATTAGTCTAGGGGTAATAGGACCCTCCTAAAGTTTGAGTGTGTCTTAGCCTTTTCGCGTATAGTTTAAGGTGAAATTAGAGCATTTTCTCTATTTTCTTTATCGATAACTATTGTCTTTTTTTTTCTCTTTATAATAGTGAAAGTACACATAAATAAAGAATAAATTTATAAAATATGTAACAAAATAGAAAATAATTCTAGACAAAAGTTTTGTGTCATGTCCTTTGAAATATATTATAGGAGTAAATAAAGCTATAATTATACTATATTTTTATGAGAAAATGCTTTATTTTCACCTTGAACTACACGCGAAAAGGTTGAGACACACCCGAACTTTAGGAGGGTCCTATTATCCCCTGGACTAATTAAAATCGTATTTTTGACAACCTTAGTGCCTACGTGGCACAACACACTGAAGGGTCCACGTAAGCACACGTGTGTGCCACATAGGCACTAAGGTTGTCAAAAATACGATTTTAATTAGTCCAAGGGAGTAATATGACCCTCCTAAAGTTCGGGTGTGTCTCGACCTTTTTGTGTATAGTTCAAGGCGGAAATAAAACATTTTCCCCATTTTTATTAAGTAAAAATCAATTAGACAGTTTAAGTAAGGATATGTAGAGGTGGCGAAATCGAACTCGACCCACCCAGTTCGACCTAGACCTTTTAAGTTTGGGTTGATTATTGACCCACCTATTTATTATCTCAATCCATATTAACCCAACCCATTTCAACCCGTTTAAAATTGAGTTGATGTGTAACCCGAATTGATTTTTGAGTAATCTTATTAAAATATTTTAAAAAGATCATTTTAGTTGATATATTTTATATAGTCATTGAAAAAAGTAATTTTTATTCAGTATTAAAAATTTATATAAGATAATAAAATAATTAAAACTTAGTAAAATTTGGGCGACATAGATTATAACTCGATACCTAACCCATTTTGACCCAAATAAATTTGAATCGGATTGAGTCTTGACCCATTCGTTTATTGACTCATTTTTGCCCGCACACCCCACCCCCACAGGGTATATTTGAAAATTATCAATTTTGCCGGATAATTTTATATTAAACTCAAAATATTTAAACGATTGAGTAATTTAATTAAGCCAAAGAATGAAAATTAATTTTATCTAACCACATGTAAAGTTTAGTCAAGAATGACAATTAATTTTGCATAATCGAAAGTAAATTTTAGTCAAGAAAAAATACATTCGTCTAATTAAAAGTAAAGTTTAGTCAAGAAAAATCACTTCCGTCTTATCAAAAGTAAAGTTTAGTCAAGAAAAATTACTTCTGTCTGATCAAAAGGAAAGTTTAGTCAAGAAAAATAACTATCGTCTAATCAAAAGTAAAGTTTAGTCAAGAAAAATTACTTTCGTCAGATTAAAAGTAAAGTTTAGTCAAGAATCAGAATTAATACTGTCAAATCATAAGTAAAATTTGGTAAATCACAAGATTTAAAAATTAATACGGCAATTAATATATGGGTATAACACGCCTATAAATATACATGTTTTTGCTCGTCTATACTCACTCTGATTTGTGAATTGCATAGTTATTTAACAAAAAGATTCATACATCATATTTATTACCAAAGTCATGGCAAGAAAAAGTTGTATGATGAAAGAAAGTGGTGATAGAAAGCTTCAGAAGCAGAAAAGTTCTGAGGATATTATGTTTTCCAAAAAGTGGAATGCCCTGTGCAAGAAAGCGATGGATCTCTCTATTTTGTGCGGAATTGAATTTGCAATTCTTATTTTTTCAGTAACTGGTGAACCATTCATATTTGGTAAACCAGATGCTGAATCGGTCGTTGATCGTTTCTTGAAGGCGAAACAAGCGACTGAGTGTTCTTCGAGTTGCAGGGCAACAGTTGAAAAAATCTGTGAGCACAATAGACACCCGAAAATGGATCAAAACAAAAAAGTGCCTACCGATGACAAAGGAAAAGGAAAGGCAATTGAAGACAATTCCGAGTGCTCTACATGGAAAAGTTTTGATTGGACTGATTTAGAAGCGCGTGAGAAGCAGTTAACACAAGAGATCGAGAGTTTTGAAAACGATTTGATTAAAGAAATTAATGAATTAAAATTAAAAATTAGTGCAAAAGAAACTGAATCTGCACTTAAAGTTATTTCTTCAACCACACCATCAGACTGGTTGAGTCTTTAAGTGAAAATTATGTTAAAATAAATTTAAATAAAATTTTATTGCAATCTATATTTTTCTATGGTGATGTGTGATCGCGTGAGACGTGAACTTAATATTATTATTTATTTATATGATGCTCTTTTTAAACATATGCTTCTTATTTTTACATTTCGCACATTCATTATAAATAAATAGAATATAATTAAATTTGTTATTACTTATCATAAAAGTTTGAATAGTAATACTGATATTGCACACGAAAATAACAAAATCAAATCTTTTTGTATGAAAATTTATTATTTTATATCAAATTTTTATATAAATCAATATTGTGCAAGTAATTTTTGCTTATTAAAAATTCAGATTCCTCTGCTCTAACGCTTTAATCTAACTCACTAATATTAATGACAAAATTATACTGATTTGTAAGTTGAAATATTATTTCCCCTGTTCTACCTTATATGTTACCATCAGTTTGACATAGATTTTTTATTTTAAATCAAAGTTGTGTATAGATGCTAATTATAATGTATTTAAAATTATAAAATAAAAAATTATTTATAATTTAACAAAGAATAAAAATAAAAATAATTAAAAATAAATTTATTAGAATTTTTGTAAATTTAGATATTTCTATAACTTTAAATACCGTACCGTATCACACCATACCCGCTCTTTGCCCTAAAAATGTGTCACATCATTTTATCACTATCAAAAGAAACGAATCTTCCCCCCTTTTTATTTTTTCATTTCTCCCATCGGCGGCCCATCGGTTTTCTTCCTCCGTCGGCCGCCCCGACCCACCGGAATCCTCCAAAAAACCCTAAAACCCTTCCTGATTATGTAAATTAATCCATTTTTTCCACTAATCGGAAACCCTAATCCCCAAATTAACCATGGATTTCGTGGAACTGGAGGCAATTGAAGGTCTCCGGTGGTCATGGAATTCATGGCCAGTATCGAAATCGGAATCATCAGCGTTAATTATCCCTTTATCGATTATGTGTACACCGTTAATGAAATTTAATGAACTTCCTATACTTCCTTATGATCCTCTTATATGTATTCAATGTGGAGCTGTTTTGAATCCTTATGCTCGTGTCGATTACCAATCGAGAATTTGGATTTGCCCTTTTTGTTACCGGAAGAATCCGTTTCCGAAATCTTATTTAGGAATTAATGAGAATAATATACCTGCTGAGCTTTTTCCGACTTATAGTACAGTTGAGTATCATCTAGGGAAAAAGGGTTTAGCTCAGAATTCGAATTCGAGCTCGTTGTTATCGAAAATGAATTCATTTTCGGGGTTGGATTGGGCGGGGAATGGGGTTGGAGGAGGACCGGCGTTTGTGTTTGTTGTGGATGGTTGTACGTCGAATGAGGAGTTAAGGGTGGTGAAAAATGAGCTTCTTCATGTGATTGCTCAGTTGCCTGAGAATGCGTTAGTTGGGTTGGTGGTATTTGATTCGATGGTTAGAGTTTATGATCTTGGTTTCGGTGAGTGCTGTCGAGTTGTGATGTTCCATGGCGAACGTGAGCTTTCTTCCGAGCAGGTACAATGTCCTAGACCCGTCTTTTTGAATTACACTGGGTATGTTGTTGTTATTAACGTGCTTATTAATTCTAGATATATTGTTGTTGTTGCTAACGTGCTTATTTACGCTAGATATATTGTTGTTGTACAGTTGAGTATCATCTAGGGAAAAAGGGTTTAGCTCAGAATTCGAATTCGAGCTCGTTGTTATCGAAAATGAATTAATTTTCGGGGTTGGATTGGGCGGGGAATGGGGTTGGAGGAGGACCGGCGTTTGTGTTTGTTGTGGATGGTTGTACGTCGAATGAGGAGTTAAGGGTGGTGAAGAATGAGTTTCTTCATGTGATTGCTCAGTTGCCGGAGAATGCGTTAGTTGGGTTGGTGGTATTTGATTCGATGGTTAGAGTTTATGATCTTGGTTTTGTAGAGTGTCGTAGAGTTGTGATGTTCCATGGTGAACGTGAGCTTTCTTCCGAGCAGGTGCAATGTCCTAGACCTATTTATAGAATTACACCAGATATATTAATGTTGTCGTTGTTAATGTGCTTATTTACGCTAGATATATTGTTGTTAATGTTGTTTATGTTCTTATTTATTCTAGAGATATTGTTGTTGTTCTTGTTGTTGTTAATGTGCTTATTTACGAGCAGGTAAAATGTCCTAGACCCCACTTATAGATTGCACTAGATATATTAATGTTGTTGTTAATGTGCTTATTTACGCTAGATATATTGTTGTTGTTGTTGTTAATGTGGTGTAGAGTTGTGATGTTCCATGGTGAATGTGAGCTTTCTTCCGAGCAGGTACAATGTCCTAGATCCCACTTATATAATTACACTAGATATTTAATGTTGTTGTTGCTATTGTTAATGTGCTTAGTTACGCTAGATATATTGTTGTTATTGTTAATGATCTAATTTACGTTAGATATATTGTTGTTTTTGTTAATGTGCTTATTTACGGGCAGGTAAAATGTCCTAGACCCTACTTGTGGAATTACGCTGGGTATATATTGTTTTTGTTGTTGTTGTTAATGTGCTTATCTATTATGTGTACACCATTAATACATTTTAACGAACTTCCAATACTTCCTTATGATCCTCTTATATGTAGTCAATGTGGA
This sequence comes from Capsicum pubescens, assembly GCA_030864215.1. NCBI lineage: Eukaryota > Viridiplantae > Streptophyta > Magnoliopsida > Solanales > Solanaceae > Capsicum > Capsicum pubescens. Next base: position 273,984,713 of record CM061541.1, on the reverse strand, counting down.
GCAGTTTTGAGCCCATGTTCTTGTGTCGATTACCTATCGAGAATATGGATTTTCCCTTTCTGTTACCGGAAGAAATCGAATTCGATATCTAATTTTGGAAACCTGTTATTGTTATCGAAAATGCCTTTGTTTTCGAGCTTGGATTGGGCGGGAATTAATTGTAAATGATTTTGGTGAAGATCACATTATTAGATGGTTAATTTTACATGACATATATATCCTTGAATTAATTAAAGTTTATTTTCGAAATAAATATAAGTTTCCTTTTTGGAAAAAGGACAATGTAATAGGCACTCGTTTACATTGGATCACATAATGTAATAACAATAAATTACTATTGCTTCAATCATATAAAACAATTATTATGTTGGTTTGGCCTCCCTCGCCAATTCTATTCTATAAATGTTACTTTTTGGAATAACTATTGTCTTTGTTGCTTTCCTTTATAATAAATTGACAGTATACACAAATAGAGAATAAATTCATAAAATACGTAACAAAATAGAAAATAATTCAAGATAAAAGCTCGTTGCTATATTTTTTTTGGAAGATATCAGAGGGGTAAATAAAGATATAATTATACTATAATTTTATTAAGAAAAAAAATGAACAGTTTAAGTAAGGTTATATTTGAACATTGTCAATTTGGCATGACTTTTGTAGAGTGCCCACCGGATATTTCTATATTAAATTTAGAAAATTCAAGCGATTTAGTTAATTTAATGAAGTCAAGGATGAGAATTACTTTCGTCTAATCACAAGTAAATTTTTATAAATCACAAATCTTAAAAGTTAGCGCGACAATTAATATACAAGTTTTTTGTGGCTATAAATATAGAGGTGTGTTCTTGTCTGTACTCACTTTAATTGCATCCTCATTCAACAAAATTTTTTATATGTCACATCTTTCATTGTAGTAATGACAAGTAAGAGCTCTATGATACAAGAGAGAAGTGATAGGAAGTTTCCTAAATAGAAGTGATTTGAGGAGATCATGTACTTAAATAAGCAGAAAGCTCGCTGTAAGCAAGCGGCAAATCTTTCTGTTCAGTGTGGAATCGAATTCACGATTATCATTTTTTTCAGTTACTGGCAAACCATTTATCTTTGGTAAGCCAGATGCTGAATCGATTGTCGATTGATTCTTGCAGGCAAAACAAGCAACTGAGTGTTCCTCAAGTTGTAGGACGACAGTTGAAAAATTTTGTGATCACAAAAGACCTGCGAAGATAGATCTAAAGAAAAAAATGATAATCGATGTCAAGGGAAAAGGTAAAGCTATTGAAGGAAAGAAACAAAAGGTGCTTTGAAGGAAGACAGAGCAGTATGCAAAAGCTAAAGATAGACTACCTAGGCCTTTATTATTTTTGGTGTAAGCATGTAATGATAGAAAATATAGTAGATGTTCTTAATGCTATTGACTGGCTGTAACCAGAAGATCCTAGGTGCTGTAAGTAATTATTTTTGGAGGGGGTTGTAACTAGAAGATCCTAGGTGTTGTAAGTAAAACTTTTTGGAGAGGGGACTACAGCTTGTTGTAGTATCCTTGTGGATATATAGAAGTTAATATTACCATTCTCCCCCTCAAAAAAAGGTAAAGCTGTTGAAGTGCTTTACATTGAAAAAATTCGAAGGGGCCGATTCAGAGTGAGATGAGGAGCAACTGACACAAGAGATTGAGAATTTTGAAAGTGATTTGATTAAGGAAATTAATGAGTTAAAGTTGAAGATTAGAGCAAAAGATACAGTTTGTTGTAGTATTGCACAAGAATATAACAAAATTAAGTCTTTTTGTTTGAGAGTTTATTATTTTGTGTTTTACATAATTCAATGTTATTTAAGTAAATTTTGCCTATTGAAAGTTCAAACCCCTTTCCTTCAATGCTTTAATCGGACTCATTCATGTTAATGACATAATTTTACTAATTTGTAGGTTGAGATATTACTCCCTCAGTTCTAACTTATGTGTTTTCGTTGATTTGACACTAAGTTGCATGGACTCTTCACTTTTGATGCCGCACCCATGTCGGATTCTCCAAAAACACACTACTTTTGGAGAATTCGACACGCACGTGATGACAATTTTGAAGAGTTCGAGTAACATAGATTTGACATAATTTTTTTAAAAAATGATTATTTTCAAAATTTATGCTTTTAATTCTATCATAATAATTTTGTAATTTTGACCTTTAAAACTTGTAATATCAAATCATGATCAATATTTGTGCAAGCTATAAATACTTCTCCTTGAGAATAAATGCAAAATATTGAATAGATTAAATTCTTCAAGTTATCACTATTTTGGGAGTTTAATACTTAAATTAATGAACATTCACAAAACTCCCTTGAACTACCATGAACTCATGTTAGATTATCCTTAAAGGATTATGACATGTTTTGCTAACATATTTTGTAAAGAATGGATCTTGGGCCTAACTCAACCTCAAAAGCTAGCCCATGAGGGAAGGATTGTTCAAATCCAATAAGGAATATGAGAATCTTAACACTCTCCCGCACGCCCATACCTTGTCAATTGAAGCGTGAACAATATAATATGAAGGCCCAACATCGGTGAACAAAGAATTTGGATGGGCTTGGCATTGATACTATATAAAGAAATGGATCTTTGACCTAACTCAACCTCAAAAATAGCTCATGAGGGGAGAATTGCCCAAGTCCATATAAGGAGACCAAATACCCATCCTTTTTCCGATGTGAGACTCTTACCACTCCACCACACTCCTAGACCTTTTTAACTGAAGCGTGAACAATATAATATGGGGCCCCAACATCGGTAAATAAAGAATTTGGATGAGCCTGACATTGATACCATGTAAACAATAGATCTTAGGCCTAACTCAACCTCAAAAACTAGCTCATGAGGGGGAGGATTGTCCAAGTCCATATAAGTAGATCAAATACCCATTCTTTTTTCGATTTGAGACTCTTAACACCACCTCGCACGCCTAGACCTTGTTAACTAGAGCGTGAACAATATAATATGGGGCCCAACATCGGTGAACGAAGAATTTGGATGGGCCTGGAATGGTCACACACTTCAACATGATATCAAGAGCAGGCAATGGTTCTGAGATCGAATCTCACCACCACCCATTATCAAAAGGAATTTTCATGTGTTTGGCCCATGAAAAAGAATCAGACATGTACGTGAGGGGACGTGTTGAATATTTGTAGTCCAGAGAACGACATAAGCATTCAATATTTTAGATATGAAACTAGTAAAATGGTGATAGCTTAGATCTTTTAAAGTAGCCACCCAAGATCTAGAATCTACACTTAAACGTATGGCACATCGCTTTATCACGTGTCACACAATCAATTTCACTATCAAAAGAATCAAATCTTTCCCTTTTTAAATTCACTCCTTCCACCGGCAGTCCACCGATTTTCCTTCTCTGTTAGCTGCACGACCCGCCATCATCCCAAAAAAAACCCTTAAAACCCTAAAATCAATCCAATATTTTTCACTAATCTGAATTCCTAATCCTCCAATTCTCCCTGGATTTCGAGAAACTAGAGGCAATTGAAGGTCTCCGGTGGTCATGGAATTCATGGCCTGTAAACAAATCCGAATCATCAGCTTTAATTATCCCCTTATCAATTATGTGTACACCGTTAATGCAATTTAACGAACTTACTATACTTCCTTTTGATCCTCTTATATGTATTCAATGCGGAGCAGTTTTGAATTCATATGCTTGTGTCGATTACCAATCTAGAATTTGGACTTGCCTTTTTTGTTATCGGAAGAATCCGTTTTCGAAATCTTATTTAGGAATTAATGAGAATAATATACCTGCTGACCTTTTCCCGACTTATAGTACAGTTGAGTATCATTTAGGGAAAAGGGGTTTAGCTCAGAGTTCGAATTCGAGCTTAATGCATTTGTTTTCGAGCTTGGAATGGTCGGGAAATGGGGTTGGAGGACCGGCGTTTGTGTTTGTTGTGGATAGTTGTACGTCGAATGAGGAGCTTAGGGTGGTGAAAAATGAGCTTATTCATGTTATTGCTTAATTGCCAGAAACTGTGTTAGTTGGGTTGGTGGTATTTGATTCAATGATTAGAGTTTATGATCTTGGTTTTGGAGAGTGTTGTAGAGTTGTGATGTTCCATGGTGAACGTGAGCTTTCTTCCGAGCAGGTAAAATGTTTCATGCTTCAGACACAAATTGTGGAATTACACTGTGGGTGTGTTTGGTATGATGGAAAATATTTTTCATGGAAAATGTTTTCTTGGAAAATGTTTTCCTGGAAAATAAGTTGGTTTGCTATTTATTTTCTCATGTTTGGTTGGTGAGTGAAAAATATTTTATGGCATTTGGTTGGTGAGTAGAGACTATTTTTTAGAAAAATATTTTCTAGTGTTTGATTGGTGAGTGAAAATATTTTTTTAGAAAATACTACTAACTGTTAACTAGTATATCAGTACCTCTAGCAACTCAACAATTTGTAAGAACTAATTTAAGCATAACAAATAATATCAATATCGAATACTAAAATATTACAATCTCTAAATTTAAGCAACTATTAATTAGCAAATATAGGAGACACTTTTCAATATTTTGTCAGGACAATCTCAAGATACTACAATCAATAGAAATATAACAGAACGACAAACTTATTCAACCTCGTGAAACAAGTTACATCGATGACAAAATGAAATATGCAATTAGCAAAAGTAACATAGGTAAGTCTTTCTCTATGCATATGAAAATAACAATACATTCAACGAACATTGGAAATGGGAAAAATTCGGGCCTCACTATTTTTTATTTCAAGCAGTGAAAAATTGAAGCAAAGCACAGTGAAAAATATTTTCGAGTAATGTAAATTTTTGAGAAATGTGAATTTTTTTAGTCATGTGAATATGAGTGTTGTTGGGGTGGGGAAGAGGGGTGGGGGTGGGGTCATAAGTCACATTTGTTATTTTCTGGAAAATGACTTCCCTTGGCCTATGAGGGAAGTCATTTTCCCTCAAATTGAGGAAATGAGTTGTTGTGGAAAATGTTTTCCAAACATTTTATTGCAACCAAATAAGGGAAAATAGGAAAACATTTTTCAGAAAACATTTTCCATCATACCAAACACACCCTGTATATATTATTGTTGTTGTTAATGTGCTTGTCTAGTTCAGTTCACTTGTACGTCGTGTTACAGTGAGTTGTTTTTATGAAATATAAGATACTGCTGAAGTATACATATCACCAAGATATAGCAAGAATAACATAATTTATTCAATGGTAGCTTTCCAAACATTTTATACATCAGAGAAACAACCAAAGAAGTTTGGGATTTTGGTGTCATTTAGGGAAAAAGGGTTTAGTAGAAAATCCAAATTCGAGCTCTAATTTTGGGAAAGTATCGTCGTTATAGAAAGTGCCTTTGTTTTCGAGCTTGGATTCGGTAGGTTATGGGGTTGGACCGGCGATTGTGTTTGTTGTGGATGGTTGTACGGCGAATGAGGAGCTTAGGGTGGTTAGAAATGAGCTGCTTCATGTTATTGCTCAGTTGCCTAGTTTAGTGGGTGGAATTTGATACAATGGTTAGAGTTTATGATCTTGGTTTTGGAGAGTTTTGTAGAGTTGTGATGTTCCAAAATGAACGTGAGCTTTCTTTCGAGCAGGTAAAATGTTCCTCGAGTCTTTCTGAATCAGTTCCATCAATTTTTTCCCATGCAGAACACTCAGAGTTCTCTTCAATTGCCTTTCCCTTTCCCTTGTCATCGATTGTCACTTTTTTCTTATGGTCCATTCTCGCACGTCTTTTGTGCTCACAAATTTTTTCAACTGTTGTCCTACAACTTGAGGTACACTCAGTTGTTTTTTTTGCCTGGAAGAAACGATCAGCGACTGATTCAGCATCTAGTTTACCAAATATGAATGGTTCACCTGTAATTGAAAAAATAAGAATCGCGAATTCGATTCCACACAGAATAGAGAGATGTGTCGCTTGCTTGCAGAGAGCTTTTTGCTTATTAGAGAACATGATCTCCTCAGAACTCTTCTGTTTTTGAAGCTTTCTATCACTTCTTTCTTGCATCACAGAGCTTTTTCTTGTCATGACTACAGTGATAGATATGATGTATGAATCTTTTGTTGAATGAGTATGCGAATTAGAGTTAGTATAGATGAGAAAAAATCTCTATATTTATAGCCGCGACAAACCTGTATATTAATTGTCGCGTTAGCTTTTAAGTTTTGTGATTTATAAAATTTTACTTGTGATTAGACGGAATTAATTTTCATCTTTGACTTCATTAAATTAACAAAATAGTTTAAATTCTCTGAATTTAATGTAGGAATATCCGATTAGTACTTTATTAAAGTCTTGCAAAATTGATATACCAAAATTTATCCTTAAATTGTCTATTTTTTTAAAAAACTTAATGAAAGATGTGGTATAATTATGACTTTATTTATCCCTCTAATAAGTTCCATAAGATAAAGCAAGGAACTTTTATGTTGAATTATATTGCTGTTTTGTTACATAATTTATGAATTTATCCTCTATTTGTATTTACTTTCAATTTCTTATAAAGAAAAAGTAGCAAAGACAATAGTCACCAATAACGGAAATAATTCAAAAGGAAACAATTGTGCAATGAAATTGGTGTGGAGCTGGCAAAACCAACATATTAGTTGTTTTATCCGATTGAATCAATAAATAATTGTCATTATTACATTATGTGATCGAATATAAATGAGTGTCAATTACACTAACCTTCTTTAAAATAAAGGTTGGTTACTTATATTTGTTTCAAAAATAAAATTTGATTATTTCAAGGGTATATATGTCATTTATAATTAATCATATAATGAATGATCTTTGCCCAAAAAATCTTAAGGTAAGGTCAGTGTACTTTCAGAGATAAAGTGGGGGTGAGTTTAATATCATATTACTCATCAACAACAATATATAGAAACTCAATTTTGCATTATGCTTTAAATTGCTCATTTGGCATCAACAAAAAGGGCGGCCCGGTGCACTAAAGCTACCGCTATGCGCGGTGTCTGGGGAAGGGCCCGGGTGTATTGTACGCAGAGGCTGTTTCCAAGGCTTGAACCCGTGACCTCGTGGTCACATGGCATCAACATCTTTTTTTTTTTTGGTAAATAAACAAATTTTATTTCACCAAAGCGAATATCTATAAACTCATTGTGCATTATGTTTTAATTTGCTCGTTTTGCTATTTATTCTTTTTATCACAGACCAAGCAACTCCTGGGTATTCACCACATGAAGTACCGAGCAGGAATGGTACATATGGCTCCAAAACAGGGATTCCTGATTCCACTATCAGAAGGGGAGTTCAGCATCACATCAGCAATTGAAGATATCCATTCTTCACCGCAGGCTATGCTGGGGCATAGACCTTTAAGGGCTACAGGAGTAGCAATATCTGTTGCTGTTGGACTACTAGAAGGATGCTTGGTCTCTGCAGGTTCGCGTATCATGATCTTCACCTCAGGGCCAGCAACAATCGGCCCAGGGATGATTGTAAGCTCTGATTTTGGTAATGCCATTAGGAATCAGCGAGATATTGGTAATGGTTATGCACCTTACTACAAAAAGTCCATTGAATTCTATAAGCAGATATCGAGAAGATTGTCTGATTCATCCATTGCTCTTGATCTCTTTGCTTGTTCATTGGATCAAGTTGGAGCAGCTGAGCTTAAAGCTCCAGTTGAAAGTTCAGGGGGGTTCATGATGTTAACAGAGTCATTTGACTCGGACCAGTTCAGAAAGTGTTTGCGTCACATATTTAGCCATGATGAGGTTGGTAATTTGAGAATGTGTCTTGATGCAACTATTGAAATAGTAACGACGAAAGATGTTAAAATTTGTGGGGCTCTTGGTTCATGTGTTTCTCTTCAAAAGAAGAATGGTTCAGTCAGTGACAGAGAAATTGGCGAGGGAGGTACCTATATGTGGAAATTGGGAGCACTTACTGATAAAATGTGTATTGCCTTCTTTTTTGAAGTAGGAGATGAACAGAAAGCCCAACCTAGCTCTGCGTTTTTCATACAGTTCATAACACAATATAGATATGGAAGCATGGGAATTCGGAAGAGGGTGATCACTGCTGCAAGAAGGTGGGTTGGGAACCGCTCTCCGGAAATTGCTGCTGGTTTTGATCAGGAAGCAGCAGCTTCAGTGATGGCTAGGCTTGCCATTCATAGAGCAGAGAACAATTTTTCTCAAGATGTTGTCCGGTGGCTAGATAAACGTTTGATACGTTTTGCTTCAAAGTTTGGAGATTATGTCCCGGAAGACCCTTCATCATTCCGTCTCGCAACTAATTTATCCCTTTTTCCACAGTTCATGTATTATCTAAGGAGATCTCAGTTTATTGATGTCTTCAACTGCACACCAGACGAGACTGCTTTTTTCCGGCTGTTGTTGAACCGTGAGGGAGTAGTCGGGTCACTTATTATGGTCCAGCCAACTCTTTTTCAGTACTCATTCGACGGGCCACCTGTCCCCGTTCTCTTAGACATCTGCTCCGTCTCTCCGGACATCATCTTGCTCTTTGACTCCTACTTCTATGTGGTTATTCATTATGGCTCCAAGATTGCACAATGGCGTAAACTTGGCTACGACAAGGATCCTAGCCATGACAGTTTCCGCAAACTGTTGGAAGCTCCCGAGATTGACGCAGAGCAACTAATATCCGAAAGGATCCCTGTGCCAAAGCTTGTAAAATGTGACCAGCATAGTAGTCAGGCTAGATTTCTACTTGCCAAGTTGAATCCATCTGTAACACACAACTCAAATTACACAGAAGGCACAGAGATTGTATTTACTGAAGAACTAAGCCTACAAGTTTTTATTGAGCACTTGCAAGCTTTAGCAGTGCAGGGTTAAATTTTTGAGTGTTTTGTATAGTGTAGTTATAGAGAAGTGTTGTACATTAAAACCAAAGTAAAAATGCTTCTTTGTTAATTAGTTTTTTTTTGGGGTGAAAAGAATATTTCCTCATTGCCTTGTGGGATTTAGCAGGGTCTATCGGAAACATCCTCTCTACTTCTTCGGGGGTAGTGGTATGGACTGCGTACATTTTACCCTCCTCAGACCCTACTATGTGGGAATATACTGGGTTTGTTGTTGTTGCTTTGTGGGATTACATTAGGTATGTTGTTTGTGGAACGTTTGGCTTACACAAAAATAGTGTACTAGAAGTACAATACCTCCAAGGTAGTGGTGCGGCTTGTGTACATTCTGCTCTTCCTAGTTCCCACTTTGTTGGATTATACGAGGTATGCTGTTTGTGGAACATTTGACTTATACGAAAATAGTGTACTAGAAGTACAATACCTCCAAGGTAGTGGTGCGGCTTGCATACATTCTGCCCTTCGTAGATCCCACTTTGTGGGGTAATACTTGGTATGTTGTTTGTGGAACATTTGGCTTACACGAAAATAGTGTACTAGAAGTGCAATACCTCTAAGGTAGTGGTGCGGCTTGCGTACATTCTGCCCTTATTAGACCTTACTTCCTGGGATTACACTAGGTATGTTGTTTGTGGAACGTTTGGCTTACATGAAAATAGTGTACTAGACATACAATACCTCTAAGATAGTGGTACGACTTGCGTACATTCTACCCTTATTAGACCTTACTTCGTGGGATTACACTAGGTATGTTGTTTGTGGAACGTTTGGCTTACACGAAATTGATTAAAGTTTCAAAACCAGTCGTATGAATTAAGTATACTCTATCCTCCTCTTTAGATTTCATTTTGTGAGAATACATTGGATATGTTTTTGTTGATTATAATATCAAAATTAAAACTTCATGTTTCTAGAGAAAATTGAAGAATAGGTGTCTTTTAAGTCTTGAATGAAGGATTGGTGACATTGACCGACAGATAGGGTCAAACATTATTAGGAAACATGATCAAGTTAATTGTGGACTTGATTAATATTTTCAAAACTTTCTAATCTTTTTAAAAATACAAATCAACCCAACCCATACCCTCTTCAATCCAAATCAACCACTCTCCCATCTCTCTCGACAGCTTCTCTCAACTCTCTCCAAACCAACAGTTCTGCAAAATTTCTCCCTTCAACCCCTGAAGACAAATAGTTGGGCTTCGAGTTCCCCTCTTCAATTCAATCAACCTGTCTCTCATCCCTCTCTCGACAACTTCTCTCAACTCTCTCCCAACCAACTATTCTGCAAATTTTTTATTTCAATCCTCGGCGACTTCAACATCCGACTACAAATAGTTGGGATTCCAGTTCCTTTTCGACTTCAATCGACGTGACAGCCTTGCTCTCCGGTCACAACAACTTTGAATTCTTCATCGGTCCTTTTCTTCTTTCACAGGTAAAAATTTATGGCCTTTTTAGTTTTGAAGAAAACGAGGAACTTGAGCCAACTTCTCTTATAGTATTGGTTAACAATTTCAATATTTGTTGCACTAATTTGAAATGCGGTCTGAATAAAACCCTAATTTCTGGTATTTCTTCTCTTCTCTTCTCTTTTCGAAGTGAATTGTGATATTTTGTTGTTTGTTGCATTTTTTTGAAGTTTGATTTTTATTGTTTGTGCTTATAAAAACAAAAGGACAATTTAGTTTGATTTGTTCTATTCTTGTTCTTGCTAAAAATGGTGAAATTGCTGTTTTTTGTTTAACAAAATCGTGCTACTGTTTCCTCCGACAGATTACCCATCTGGTGCAACATATTAACCATCTTATGCAACAGATTCATTATATGATGCAACAGATCAACCGTCTGATGCACCAGAGGAACCATCAGATTACAATTCTGATGCAACAGATTAATAATCTGATGTAACAGCTTTACCATATGTTGCAACAGATTAAGCTTCGAATAAAAAAAATCTGATGCAACTAATTAACCATCTGGTGCAATGGAAGAACCATCAGATTAATGATCTGATGCAACAGATGAACCTCTGTTGGATAAAATCCTACCAACTCTTCCTACAGGAAAAGTTCAAGACTTGATTTTTCCAACTGATCATTCATCTGCCGCGATAGACGACCCTATGTTGGAAGAAATCTAAACAATATTGACCGTTGATAACTGTTCCAACAGATCACTCATGTGTTGCAACAGATGTGTGACCTGTTGCACAGACCATTCATCTTTCTCAACAGATGAGTGATATGTTTTGTATTGTCGCAATAGATTACTCAGCCGTTGCTACGAATTATTTAACTGTTCCAACAGATCACTCATATGTTACAACAGATGATGTCACAACAGTTGTGTGATCTGTTGAACAGACCATTCATCTGTCTTAAAAGATGAGTGGTATGTTTTGTATTGTTGCTACAGATTACTCATCCGCTGCAACAGTTTGGTTATATGCTGCAACAGATATAGTACCTGGTGATCTGTTGCAACTATTATTTTACTGTTTTGCTTGTTTGATTTACTGTTATCCTTTTTAACGATGCATTAGTCAACAATAATATATTATTTTATGTTCCTGTTAATTTTAGATAATATGGTTCCCAAAAGAACAAAAATCGAATCAAGTCCAAGTAAAGGAACAAGTGAAGCAGCTAGGCTACATCCACCACTCTATGAGCTTGCTTTACAAGCGTTATCTCAATCGGGAGCAGAATATGATGAACACGGGGAGGAGGAATGTTTCAAAAGAGATGATGCAGATGCTTATAGCCCTTCCACCGAAGAGCTGGTCAAAGCCTTCAGCATTGATCGTTATCCTATGAGAATGCAGTGCGATGGTGCCGCAGATTTAACGGGTGATTTCGTGGTTAAGTCAGTCATGGGAAAATCTTTCGACGCCTTCAGAAAAATACTTCAAGAACAAAAATTGGATGCTTATTTCAGGGACAGCTGCTTTGAGAAATATCTTGATTTGCCGGAGGACAACAATGTTCGTTTCCAAATGAAAATGGTATATGAACTTCTCAAGCGTAAGTTTATGTATGAAAACAAAGATAAGATGGATGAGGTGTGGATAAATTACCGTGGCGTGCCTGTTTGTTTTGGTTGGAAGGAGTTTGCCATAGTTACTGGACTAAAATGTTATTCTCCTTCTCAAGTTATACCTATTCTAACCCAAAAAAAAAGCACCCTGCACACCCAAAAAAGGCAAAGGCAAGTCGTGTGATTGTGATGACCTGGTGTCCATTGTTGGTCCAAGCTTCAAAAACAAAAATTTGATAGAAGCGTTGAAATGTAAAGGACTTTCAAAGAAGCACAAGCAGTCATTGTGCTTGGTTTGGTTTGTACATAATATTCTTTGGGCGAGAGACGTTAACAACAACATAAGCCTCGGTTTAATAAAGCTCTCCGAGGATCTTGAGGCGTTTAACAGCTATCCATGGGGGTATGAAAGCTTCAAAATGACTGTCAAATATTTGTTGACTCCGTTAGCGCCAAAGACAGTCAACTTATATGGCTTCCCATGGGCTTTCATGGTAAATGTTTCTTTCTTCTATTATGATATCATTCATTTTTTTCCGCTCAATAATGGTTTTGATTTATTGGCGTTATTTTATAAGCTTGGGCGTTTGAAGCCATTCCTTATTTGAGACAACAAGTGAACTACCAGAAGGAGTTTCCTGTCCAAGAATCTTGAGATGGTTGTCGGCCAAAACTCATAAAAATGTAAAATTTCTTGATCTCTTCAACCCCTCGAAGGATGCAGTAAGTATAATTATAATTAATTTTTTCTTTTAATTAATGTTTTTTTTTTGAATGATCTAATCATCATTCTAATATATGTAATGATTTATGTTAGAATGTGCATCCGTCGCTAGTTCCGACCAATTGAGAGTTGAAGATGCTATTTTTTCTTACTTTACGATCTGTGCAAACTTTATCGGACCCTAAGGTCATCGACAGAATAAAAATGGAATTGTTTGGAGCAACAACCATTACAAGAAAAACAATTTTGGAGGGTGGGCTTGTTGTTGTAGATGGAGCTGTTGGTGGTGGTAGTGGTGCTCCTGTTGATGCTAATGATGCTCCTCTTACAGTATTTAAAGAAAACCATTATGAGTATGATCATACTGGTTGTAGACACTTAATTTTGTCCCCCTCGAAAGTTCGTTTTATTCATTTCTACCTTAGCATATCATGTACCCTCCCCCACGTGATTACACCCCACAAAATACAAAAAATAATAAACAAATAATAAAATAACTAATCCTCTCTTATCCTAACAACCTACCCAATAAAAAAATAACACCTCACCGCTGCCCCCCTACCCCACGTTACCCCAACCCCCTCTCTTTTTTTCTTGTCCAAGAAGAAAGGACTCAAAATACAATATATACATACCCACATACACACAAAAAAGGAATGAACGGTAACCAAAAACAAGAAACAGCAAAAAGTCATCAACTCCTTCTCTTTCTAGACCTCTCTTTACTCTCTCTATCTCTCTCAAAAAGCTTCACTGGCCGCCCTCTCTCGCCGGCATCGGCGAGACCACCGGAGAAAGTTCTCTCGCCGGCAACCCCCTCCGTAACCAAACTCCTATCCCAACCCAAAATCCGACCACAACAACAACGGCGTCGGCACCGGCGCCGCCTTCTCTCTCGGTCTACGATCTCTTTTCCCCTCCGACGAACTAGCGCCGGCACCGCTCCGTCACTGCCTAGATCTGCCGCTGCCGTCACCAACAAAGCCTCCGCCGACCGGCGAAGCCGTCACCATAGCCGAACACCGTTCGCCGGCCAGCGACCCGACCCGACCTCTCTCCGGTTCCCTCCATCTCTCTTTCTTTCTAAGCTTCATCCACAGCTCACCTGTCCGGCGAAACAGCCGTCGAACCAGTGTCGCCACCGGAGAACAGGCGCCGCCGCCGTCTCTCCGTCACCGGAGCTCCCCAGAGCTTGATTTGCGTTGGGTTTTTGGTTTCCTGTTGTTTATTGGTTGATCTTGGTTTCGTCTATTTCTTGGTTCGTCGTCGATAGTGGATTTCGAGTCGTCTTTATCGAATCGCGTCGTCGTTCTTAGTTGGGTTTCGTATAGTAAAGTTTTTATTCACTGGTTTTGGAGCTGTCCGGTTATTATTTCAATACCGAGTTTGGTTTGCTCGTTGTGAGGTTCTCCGGTCGAGTATTTTGGTCTTCGGATTTCTTTATTATCGATAAGGATCAATTTCATCGAGGTCCATTTCTTCTAACCGAATTTTTAATTTATTTTTCGTGATGTTGTGGGTGTGGATGATTTTATTTGTTGCGTGCTTGGTATGTTCGAATATGTGTTATGTGTTGGTTGATGTTGGTTTCGGACTTCGAAAAGTGAATTGATAAATCGAAGCATGTTTAATCGTATTGTTTGAAATAAATTTGGGGACGGGAATCGAAAATTGATAAAAGTAAATATTATGATATTTTTGATGCATTGTTGATGTTGAATGCGGTATGTTGTCGAGCGGGTAGGCAAACAGTAAGCTCGGGTAGGCAAGTTTAGGATTGGTGTAGTGTTGGAATGATTGGAATATTTGTTGAATGTCTTGTTTATCGTATTTGGAAAGTGTATTTATTTAACCGGGGAATGCCCCGAGGTAATTTGTATTTACTCACCGGGGAATGCCCCGAAGAATTTTGTACGCTAAGGATGTTCGTGATCAAGGCCCGAGGCATCGGGTAAAGCATGGTTTAGGACTAGTGTAGGTTATTTCAATATTTTATTTCGGGTTGTAATAATTGGACTGGACTTTACATTTTTGTTTTGTTCTGTTGTTTGTTTGATTATTTTGTGTGCTTTTGTGTGGTTTGTACATTTCGTAATGCCAAAATAGTCGATACACTCTACCCAAGCGACCGTGGTCGAACCACGGGATCGAGGGGTGCCTAACACCTTCCCCTCGGTCAACAGAATTCCTTAGCCGAAATCTCTGTTCGCAAACCGGTTTAAGAGTCAAATGGTTTCGAAAAGGATTATCCAAAAGTGACTTGGCACACCGGATTATGCCAAGTGGCGACTCTGAATAAAAAAAAATGTGAATAATCCTTCTCCGAAACAAATTTTCATTTCTTGTCACTTAAATAGTAAAGCCCTTTCGAACTTTTAAAACGAATTTTTAGAGTACGTCAAAAAAGGGGTGTGACAGCTCTGGCGACTCTGCTGGGGACTATTTCAGAATCCGAGCTTTTTTGGAGTCGTATCGGCTTTGTTTGGCATTACGAGTGTATAAACATTGTTTGTGATTTTTGTTTGTGTTTTCACTTTTGTGCGTTTTCGTGCTCTTTGTTTACAGTATTTATCCTATGTGTTATCGCTTTATATCTGGCATCATTTGCATAACCCGAGTCAATTCTTTCCGCAACAAGTCTCGGAGCGCACGTCGTGCGCACGAACTCTAGTTGAGTCACCTTTATTTTAGGGGGGGAGCCGTTGGATGTATGGAGTAGATGGAAAGCAAAACAGCCACTATCGACCATATGCTCCCCCGGACGGCCTTGTTAGTAAACCACAACGTAGGTCAGCCTTTAGGTCATTCTTATGTGCATCATATTGAGACCTAGCGGGGTCCACTTGGTCCTTTGTAGGAGACTCACCTTTAAAGAATCCCTACGTGTTAAATGTTGCATCTTTGAGAGTAACATGGTCATTTGACGGACCGATTTGGGGAAATCATGTGTTAGAAGTAAAGTGTGAAGAAAAAAAAAGAAAAAAGAAAAAAGTGAGTCGAAAAGAATGAATCAAAAAGGAGTGTCGTAGTTTATTTTAGAGTTCTTTATGGCTTTTGTTCTTCACGATCCAAAACTAAAAAGTTTTTTTTTTTTTTTTACGTTTTGCATTTATCTTCCCAAAGATTTTGGAGGGTCCTGAACATAAAGTAAAATCTCATTTTTTAGGAGGGTCCTGAACAGAAAGTAAATTCCCATTCTTCAGGAGGGTCCTGAATTGAAAGTAAATTCCCATTTTTCAGGAGGGTCCTGGACATAAAGTAAAATCCCATTTTTCAGGAGGGTCCTGAACAGAAAGTAAAGTCCCATTTTCCAGGAGGGTCCTGAACATAAAGTAAAATCCCATTTTTCAGGAGGGTCCTGAACATAAAGTAAAATCCCATTTTTCAGGAGGGTCCTGAACAGAAAGTAAAGTCTCATGGATGTGCATTTCCAATGGTAGCTGAATTAAGTGAAGCGAATTTGCCCCTATTTCAACAAAGAAAATTTGTTAGTTAATAACTTAATGGTGGCTTGCAACTCTTGGCTTCTCAGGTATCTGCTCCAGCACTCGTTCCTTTCATCTTTCTTCCACATCACTGATACCTTCCCTATCTTGCCGCATCATTGCCCCGGGTCCAGATTGAGGGAAATGAGTTCTGACTCAAACAATGGGTTTTCATTTTACCATGCCCCTGAGGTGCACTCTTTTCCCAAATCTGAATGCTTCCACGAATCCAATAGTCTATCGGTTGATAGACTTCCTTTGCTTCATGTTGAATTACGATCATATTTCTTTCCTGTGTTGTTCCTTGGCTTTTCCTCGTATAATTGGAAAGACTGCTGTAAATTTTGAAATCCTTTCTCGCTTGTTTTGACACAGACTTGACTTAAAATGTAAAGAAATGATGGTGACTTTTATTTTGATAAATGACATAAAAAGACAAAAAGCATGAATATGTAAATGAAAAAAAAGGGCAATGTCCCATATTCCAAAATAAAACTTATTTGAATACGACAACCAACTCCAATGAGTATGATATGCATTTTGGATTAAGCTGCCTGATCTTCTTATCCAAACTCCTCATTTGTTGTTGAGTTCGTGCCTTTGCCGCTGAGCCGCTTCTTCAAATCCATTGGACTCATTCATCACATTCGATTGACGACATCTTAAAAGACTTTTGCCAACAAATCTCTTTCTTTTCACTTTTCACTTTTCTCTTGAACTCTCCATTGCCTTACGGTGCCCGTGAGGGTTTTCACCAATAAGACTCTCTCATTTTCATTTCTCTCAACTCACCATCGTCTTATGGTGCCTGCGAGGGTTTTCACCAATAAGACTTTCTCATTTTTATTTCTCTCAACTCACCATCGCCTTATGATGCCCATGGGGTTTTCACCAATAAGGCTCTCTCATTTTTGTATTTCTTTCCTGATTTCTTATGCTGAGGGAGACAAGTGGTACCTCACAATGTATCATCATATCCATTGCATGCTTAGTCTTAAACATTATCAAAAATTGATCTGAAGGACTTTCTTTGGTTGTAACTTGGCTTTTGGATAGGGTTAGAAAAGGATGGCAAGGGGTTCAAACGACACTTGAAGTGGGGCTGGGACTTACAACTTTTGGAATCGACTCAAACAACATGTTAACTCATGCCCCAGTTTTGTTGACTGGGTGAATCTTAAATCTTTATTTGGTTGGACCGAGCCCGAAATAGGGCAGCCTACGTATCTCACTCCCGAGAGAGGAGAATCAGGTCGCACGTCTTGTTCTTTGTTTTGATTTGATTTTTTTTTCTTTTATTTTCGAACTCTTTCTTTTATTCTTATTTTCTTGACATTTATCTTTGACTCTATTTTGATTCCAAAAGAGGGATATGAAAAAAAAAATTAAAATGAAGCTCAAACGGGTAAACGAAGGATGACACAATGTTTGGATAGAAGAATAAAATGCCTTCATCATATCAATCTTAAAAAATGCAAGTACTAAACATGCAATAAAATCAAACAAAGGACCAAATATCATACATAGTATCTTTTGACCGCATCAGCATTGATAGCCATTTCTGCCATTTTGCCTTCAATATCTGTCAAATATAAGGCTCCATTGGGTAACACTTTCTTCACAACGAAGGGACCTTGCCAGTTAGGGGAGAACTTGCCTTTCGCTTCAACCTGGTGAGGAAGGATACGTCTCAATACCAACTGACCAACTTCAAAATTCCTGGGACGGACCTTTTTGTTATACGCACGAGCCATCCTCCTCTGATACAACTGGCCATGACACACGGACGTTAGCCTTTTTTCCTCGATCAAACTTAAATGTTCCAGTCGGGTTTTTACCCATTCGTCATCATCAATCTCTGCTTCTACAATGACTCGAAGAGAGGGAATTTCAACTTCTGCAGGGATGACTGCTTCTGTCCCATACACTAATAAATATGGAGTTGCCCTTGTTGAAGTGCGAACAGTGGTGCGATAACCTAGCAATGCAAACGACAACTTTTCATGCCACTGTCTAGAACCTTGTACCATTTTTCGAAGTATCTTTTTTATATTTTTATTGCCGGCTTCTACAGCACCATTGGCCTTTGGGCGATATGGAGTAGAATTTCAATGTGCGATCTTAAACTGTTGACACACTTCTTGAATCAAATGACTATTGAGATTGACAACATTGTCTGTAATGATCATCTTAGGAATTCCAAATCTACAAATGATATTGGCATGAACAAAATCTACCACAACCTTCTTTGTCACTGACTTGAAAGTTACTGCTTCCACCCACTTTGTGAACTAGTCAATGGCAACCAAAATGAATCTATGTCCATTTGATGCCTTCGGCTCAATCGGTCCAATCACATCCATTCCCCAAGCCACGAACGGCCATGAAACGGCTATTGCATGCAACTCAACAGGAGGAGAACGTATCAGATCGCCGTGCACCTGACATTGATGACACTTTCGAACAAATTGAAGGAATTTACTTTCAATTCAGGACCCTCCTGAAAAATGGGAATTTACTTTATGTTCAGGACCCTCCTGAAAAATGGGATTTTACTTCATGTTCAGGACCCTCCTGGAAAATGGGAATTTACTTTCAATTCAGGACCCTCCTGAAAAATGGGATTTTACTTTCAGTTCAGGACCCTCCTGGAAAATGGGAATTTACTTTCAATTCAGGACCCTCCTGAAAAATGGGAATTCACTTTATGTTCAGGACCCTCCTGGAAAATGGGAATTTACTTTCAATTCAGGACCCTCCTGAAAAATGGGAATTTACTTTATGTTCAGGACCCTCCTGAAAAATAGAATTTTACTTCATGTTCAGGACCCTCCTGGAAAATGGGAATTTACTTTCAATTCAGGACCCTACTGAAAAATGGGATTTTACTTTCAGTTCAGGACCTTCCTGAAAAATGGGAATTTACTTTCAATTCAGGACCCTCCTGAAAAATGGGATTTTACTTTATGTTCAGGACCCTCCTGGAAAATGGGAATTTACTTTCAATTCAGGACCCTCCTGAAAAATGAGAATTTACTTTATGTTCAGGACCCTCCTGAAAAATAGGATTTTACTTCATGTTCAGGACCCTCCTGGAAAATGGGAATTTACTTTCAATTCAGGACCCTCCTGAAAAATGGGATTTTACTTTCAGTTCAAGACCCTCCTGGAAAATGGGAATTTACTTTCAATTCAGGACCCTCCTGAAAAATGGAATTTTACTTTATGTTCAGGACCCTCCTGAAAAATGGGACTTTACATTTTTTTTTTGTTCTGTTGTTTGTTTGATTATTTTGTGTGATTTTGTGTGGTTTGTACATTTCGTAATGCCAAAATAGTCGATACACTCTACCCAAGCGACCGTGGTCGAACCACGGGATCAAGGGGTGCCTAACACCTTCCCCTCGGTCAACAGAATTCCTTAGCCGAAATCTCTATTCGCAAACCGGTTTAAGAGTCAAATGGTTTCGAAAAGGATTTTCCAAAGGTGACTTGGCACACCGGATTATGCCAAGTGGCGACTCTGAATAAAAAAATAAAAAATAAAAAATGCGAATAATCCTTCTCCGAAACAAATTTTCATTTCTTGTCACTTAAATAGTAAAGCCCTTTCGAACTTTTAAAACGAATTTTTAGAGTACGTCAAAAAAGGGGGTGACACTGGTTATACAGATTTTGCCTCTCCCAGCGAATGTTTTGCATGCAAATGTCAAGACTGCAGGTGCAAATGTCAAGACTGCAGGGCGAAACACGATGTAGTGATTAATGCTATTAATGCATTAACTGCTTCTGTAAAGGAATTGACATCTAAGAGGGGTCCCATTCTATCAAAGAGGATTTTATTTTCATCCGCTCCATTCGAGATTAGGGCTAAGAGGAGAAGGAGAGTGATTTCCAGGGCATTATCAGGCATCCAAAAAAGCAAAATTGCAACTCCTCCGTCTGTGTGTTGCACTGGGCAACGTACAATGTCCAAAAGAGAGCAGCACAAACTGAAGAAGGTGAATATATTATATGTCTTCCAACTGACAAAACAAACAGATACATATCTGTTTCAACAGATGACACATCTGCTGAAAATTATCAAACAGATATATACATCTGTTGCAACAGTTGACTAACCTGTTGCACCAGATACTTTATCTGGTGCAACATATGTCTCGTCTATTTTAGCAAATCAAATAGCTCTTCGTACAACTTTTATTTATACCAACAGACAACCTATTTGCTGCAACAGATGATTCATATGTTGCAACGGATGGTTCATCGCTTGGAAATTATCACACGGGGTCTTCCTCGTGTAGAAATTTGTCCCAACAGTTGATTCATTATTGCAACAGAAATATAATATGTTTGGGACAATTTAAAATGTGAGAAAGACCTGTTTGATTTGTTAGAAGAGATGAGTTATCCTTTTTCATTTTGTTGTATCTCCATGATTAGCATTGACCAATTCTGGCTTTCCAGGTGGATGTAGAAGAAGCTACTGCTGAACAACATTGACAATATGCTACTCTTTTTATGGAAATACGGAGAATAGAAAGCGCAGAAACCGTACGCAAGCGACAATGAAGATCCACGACGAGTAAAGCCGAATTCCATAACACCAGATGAAGAACAACTTGTCCATACTGAGTAGATCTTTATAGCTTGAGCCTTTCAAAGCAATCCTTGGCAGTATACTTAAATTGTTATTGATGTATTTGTTGAGATCTGTACCCATAACAATTTTTTTACATTTCATTTATTTGTTGACTTATTTCAGCTAATTTATGAGGGCTTTGAGTTATTTTATTTTATCTACGAATTTTATTTATTCCTTAGATTTGAACTTATTAATTAAAAAGGAATACTAAATTCAAATATTACAACAGATAATGTATCTGTTGCAACAGACGACACATCTATTGGAAAATTCAAACAGATTTAGACATATGTTGCAACAGGTAGGTGATCTGTTGGAATTTATCAAACAGGTTTTTCCACTGTTGCAACAGATGAACTTTAGATAAAAACATCAAGATAATGCAACAGATGACACATCTATTGAAAAAAAAATAGATTTAGACATATGTTGCAACAGATGGACTTTATCTGTTGCAACAGACGACACATCTATTGGAATAATCGAACAGATTTATACATATGTTGCAACAGGTAGGTTATCTGTTGGAATTTATCAAACATGTCTTCCCAGTGTTGTAACAGATGGATTTTAGATAAAAACATCGAGATAATGCAACAGATGACCAACCTATTGCAACAGATAAACTATATGTCAGAACAGGTAGGATAACTGTTACAACAGATGGAGAATCTGTTGCATTATAAAAATTCAACTTTTGTTGGACATAAAAAATTGCCACTACGTTTAAAAATGTTAAAGTGAATTGAAATAAAAAAGGCGCAACCCATCAACGGTGTTCAGATCAAAAACCTAAAATAAAATAGGCATCAAGTAGACATGTTCATTTTAAAGACGTAAAATAAAATAGGCATCAAATGTGTTAGTGTCAATCTTAGCACATTTCGCTGACTTGCCGTCACTTGGCCCCCAACGGTCAGTTTTTTTCCCCCATTGTCTTATATATTCATCTTCCTCCTAAAATTTAACCCTAAATTCCCAAATCTTCTTCTTCATCGTCATCTTCTTTTATCTATCCAAATTCTTCAAATTATTACTTTCATTTTTTCCAACTGACCTTGACAATGTCGAGCACATTTTCCACTTTTTTTGTGATAAAGATTTTCGATATTGTAAGTGCGGTCATGAAGCTCTGTTAAAGACTTCTTGGACTCAACAAAATCTGGGTCGTAGGTTTTTTACTTGTAAGATTTCAAAAGTAATATTTTTTTTATTTAATTAATTGATTAATTATTAACTTGTAATTGTTTTTTAATTGTGTTCTCTTTTTTATAGAAATTGGGTGGATGCGATTACTTTGATTGGTATGAAGAACGACACCCTTCACAAGAAAATCGTGTAATCTGGGTTTTTTTTAACAAAGTCAAGGCTTCTGAAGAGAAACAAAATCGAGCAAGAAGATACTACATTATTGCCGTTATTGCTACTAGTTTGGTGTTGTTGGACACATGGATATTGAAGCGTAATTACTGAAATTTTCATGGTGGTGTGTGTATTTGCTACTGGTTTGTTGTCGACGAGCACATGGATATTCAAGCGTAACTGTTGGAAAATATAAAAAAGATTTAGGCATATGCTGTAAAATTTAGGTCATCTGTGGAAATTATCAAACAGGTATTCCCACTGTTGCAACAGATTAGACTTAGATTATTAGATTATTCAAACAGGTCTTCCCACCGTTGCAACAGATTGACAATCTAATCTATTGCATTATAAAAAACTTTAACTTTCATCAGAAAAAATTATTGCCACTACATGTACATGTAATAAAGTGAAGGGTGACTTGAAATTAAAAATTTCTATTTCACAGGCTCTTCTATATACACAGGCTTCAAACGTCCAGTTAGTACCCCATAAGCCCAGACCTCTTGCAGGTTTGCCACAACGTTGTCGCACAGAAAAGTCGTTGCCTCGGCTATTTTTGTTCCGGTCAGCAAACATTCGATATGTGCAAGAGCGTGCGAGCTGCTCGCTTTAGCGGCATCATCTTTTGAAAGGATCATTCCCCTGTTTCGACCTTCAAAATCCCATGATTTCTTCATCAACACTTTCTTTGGAAAATGATTCATCATTTTACTCTCCCTCAACAAGATGGGCAACAACACCATCAGTGGCTCCACGAGGAGAAAAAGATTAAAATCATCGACGAGAGGTACGTTGGAGTCATAAACATTGATCTTTCCCTCCTCGAGTAGTATCTCAATAGCCCGATAATGCGTGCCGTTCACGCTAATGACTGCAAGAATCCTTCTTGCCTCGGTCCAGCTCTTGCCGTGTGGATTTGACCTGTCCCCTCTAACATATCTTAACATTTCTTCTTCATCCAAGACCAACGTAGGAACTAGAAAATCAAGTCCCATGCCAAGGGCTGACGCCTCTCCATTGAGTTTATCGTACCTATCCTTGAGCTTCTTGCAGAAGTCGAGGTCCATTATCCTATCGACAGCGTCATAAGTTTCTCGGTACGTTAATTGCCTTTTCCTAATAAGGTAAAGAATTATGTCAACATGTTGTGAGATAAGATGTCAATTTTTAAAGAAGTCAATTTTTAAATAGGTTAGTAATTGTAAAGATTCAATGGATGTTCCATGTGTTGCATAGGGTTCTCTGAATCAATAATCCAACGCAACTTATGCAACAGATGGATAATAAGTTGCAACAGAACCACAACCAGTTGCACCAGTATACCCAGCCGTTGCAACATATGTGAAATCTATTGCGTAGGTTCTTCTTTATGGGGTAAATTAGAAGGGCTAGGTTAGGAAAAGTAAACTTGCCTTGTGATACGGGACAAACAAGAGAAGGCTCAAAAACTACTCAAAACAGTCCACAAATCAACTGGAACCCGAGGACCCCTTTGAGAGCAACTTTCGAGCAACAATAACAACACAAGGATTACAAGATATAAGGTGTATTTTAACACCAAAATAGCAACAATGACACAAGATGAAACAAGTTACGGATTCAACACAAACACAAGGGAAATTGCATAGAAAATAAAGATAAATAGTGAGACCAAGATTATTACAAGATTAAGAACCAAGTGTATTTCAACACTAACCCATAATGAATGTAACAATCAAAACCATACTCTTACAGTGACCACCAAGGGAATGAACTCACCTCAAGATCTACCATTTCCAAGCAAAGATCAATATTGGCTTTTCCAAGCCCTATGCTAAGGATGGCTTTTCCAAGCCCTACAACTAAGGGTGTTACACTCTCAAAAGAGAGAAAATATATCTTTCAATTCTCCATTATTCAAAAATCTAGTGAAAATAAGACTAAGGGGGCCTATTTATAATATATTACAAATGAAGATAAAAAGACCATTTTGCCCTTAATGAGCGAGGCGGTCATGGTGTGTAAATACACCATATGTAATGAACAAAATGTCCTTAATTAAGGTCCAAAATCGTGAGTCCTCAATCTTAAATGCTCCAAGCAATCTTCCACATGCGAGATTGCTTTAAGTTATGCTCAAAACGGGTTCTCCATACATGTTCTTGTATTCTCGAGGTGACCAAGTCTTGAGCCTCTATATGTTGGCCTCCAAAGATGTCATCAAAATATAAGATGGCCATTTGTCCCGTATCATCTTGTCCTCGTACGAAATACGCATATCAGTCATAGTCTGGAAGTCTTGGGGGGGAAAGAGAGGCCTGGGGTAATCTGGTGCGCCTGGCTTGGCATTCTTAGCCTGTCACAGATCCCTCTTCTCTTCGACGCCAAGTTCCGCATATATGTCCACCTTCTTGACTGGCCCCTGAACTTCAACAGCTTTGGAGAGAGAGGAATTGTAATTTCTTTTGATTTTCGAGCGGAGAGTACGTCTCTAATTGCTCTTTTCTTTCTCCTAACCAACGTTGTAGGAGTGTGTGGCTCCCCCACCTTCTTGGATGGTATGACACACCTCTTGGATTTGAATTCCTTTATAGCTTTAGAGATAGCCTCTACTTTTTCAAAGAGTTTATCCTATCTGTCCTTGCGCTCATCGCATTCGTAACGAGAACACGAGGGTGAAGAGGGGTGAGAGGGACCTGTGTAAAGGTGAAAAGGGGTGTTTTCAAACATATTTATTCTTTGGTAGCAGCATCATCTTGCCTTCCACCAACACCAACAACTCCACCAGAAGAAGCACCCGGATCTGCCTTAGTAAAAGGTTGGTCATGAAGAGCCTCAACATTAGGCTGACCTTGCCTAACTGCTCTTCTTATGGCTGTTGCTCCAGCCAATTCCTTCTTTATTAACTCCACCGTTGGGTCTGCAATAGTTTCAACATGACCAAGAGTAATATAAGAAGTCATCACCGACTCCTCCTCAGTAGGCACGATCCATGGATACACAACCTATAAAAAAGAAAAAAAAGACAGATGCATTTAAATCATATAATATAATAATTTTCACAGTTGGGCTACATTTTAAAAAAAAAGACCCATCTGTTGCATAGTTTGCAGTATATGGTTAAAATCCATTTGAGTCTGGTTCAGAGAAACAGAGCGACACGTGGATAATCTGATGCAAAATATCAATCATCTGTTACAACAGCTGCACAAGACGGGTAATCTGTTATGCAACAGATGACCTGTACGTCGCAACAGATGAACGATATGTTTTCAGATTAAACATCTGTTGCATAATTTACAGTAGATGGTTAATATTTTAGGAGTCGGGTTCAGAGAACCAAAGCCACAGATGGGTAATCTGATGCAAGATATATCCCATCGCAATAGATGTCCCATCTGGTGCATCAGATATAACATCTCATGCACCAGATATAACATCTGTTCAATAGCTTTCTTATCTTTGAGTAGAATTATTTTACTTGAAGAAGAGGTACTGCATCATCCGGAGGGTTAAAGAGATCAGCCTCCTTAATATTGGTGTTGCTCTTTGCAGCCAACCACTTAAACATCCTTGGATGAGAAACCTCATTCGGGTAATCCATTAACTGCTTTCAGAGGGGAGAAATGACTTCAAATGCCCAAGCCTAAAAAGTGTAAACAGGAAGCAAGCAAAACAAAATAATCATAATAACTATATTCAATATAAATTAATGGATGAGTAAAATTAGTGATTAAATTTACCATGAAAGCCCAAGGAAAGCCGTATAATGTGGTCCTCTTTCTCTTTCTGACTCTCCAATTCCTCCTCTTTCTCACTTTCATTTTCTTCATCACCATCTATGGACCCTTGTCCAGCTCCATCAACGTTGTTTTCATATCTCTCCTCAGCTTCACTTTTTCCTGATTGAGATTTTTCAGGAAGCTCCTCTGAATCCCTCTGTACTGTAGCCTTTTTTTTTTAGTGGTCAGACGTTGATCCACTTTCACTTTCTTTTCTTTTGGGAGACATGTTTTACCTACAGACAAAGAAAAATAAAAATTACATTACAGTTGATGTATGCATAGATTTTAAAAAATACATTACAAACACCACGGATATCGACACACCACCAACCACCACCACAAACACCACCAACCAATGCCAATAAACAAACAAACACCACGAATACCGACACCACCACAAACACCACCAACCAATGCCACCACCAGTGCCACCACGACGACCACAAACACCACCACCACCAACACCATCCAACTATACCACGACAGTCAACGAAACACTGCGGCCGAAACTAGGGATTTCTCGAGTTCTTCCTATGATTTTACCATCAAAACTCAAAATTGTACACCCATTCTCGAAGATAATACAACTAAAAGTTTTATTTTTCATCATTAACTTAAAAGCCCTTATTTTTTAGAAAAACAAACAAATATAGAGCTCTTCTCGAACTCTGTTGCCTACGAAGACAAAGAAAATGAATGATACAAGAAAGAATGATGTCGAAAATAACACCTATGTGGTCGAAAATGAGAAGAAAAATGATCTGTTGTGGAGGGTTGAACAAATTTATTGAGTAGTTGTTGTCTGTACTGTATTGTTGAGTGAGAATGAGAGAGAAAGAGCCATACCTCGAGATTTGAAATGATAAAACGTTTTGTATGGGTTGATTTGTATTTTGGAAAAGAATGACAAGTAGTTTTGAAAATGTTAATTTGGTCCAAAATGATCTTAATTATTTTTAAAATCATAAAATATATGCATAATTTTTAAAATCATATAAAAACAATTGAAGTTGTAGTTGACCGAGTACTCTAGGAGGTGACCCAGTGAAAACTCACCCCTGGTCCTAGATTAATCAATTTAGGAGTCTAACATATGAACTCAATTGAAATTGTAAAAAATAAATATTCAACATGTTGCGTCAGATTTCTCATCTGTTGTAAATTATCAATCAGATTAGGTAACAACAGATTACGAATCTGATGTAAATTATCAAACAGATTAAGTCATCTGTTGTGACAGATTACCCATCTGTTGTAAATTATCAAATGGATTGTCATATGTCGCAACAGATTACCCATATGTAGTAAATTATCAAATAGGCGCTGCCATCTATTGTGGCTGATCCTATGAGAACTCACCCCTAGTCCTAGATTAATCGATAGTTTACCCTATGAGAACTCACCCCTAGTCCCAGATTATTCAATCAAGGTATTAGTACCCTAGTCCTAGATTAATCAATTAAGGTATTAGTCTAACATATGAGGTAGTAAGAATCAGTTCGTCTCAGAGTGATCGATCGCCGACTCTGGTCGGGAGGAACGCAGTACCGTTTCATCATGCAATTGACAAAAGACTCAATTGAAGTTGTAGTTGACCCTATGAGAACTCAAATTCAATTAAGGTATTAGTCTAACATATGAACTCAATTGAATTATATATAAACAAATACTCAACCCGGTGCAACAAATGTCTTTTCTGTTGGATCAAATCAAACAGATTATGTAATCTGTTGCAATATATTACATATCTGTTGTAAACTATCAAACAGATTAAGTCATCTGTTGCAACAGATTACCCATCTGTTGTAAATTATCAAATGGATTGAGTCATGTGTTGCAATAGATTACCCATCTGTTGTAAATTATCAAATAGGCGTTGTCATCTATTGTAGTTGACATTATGAGAACTCACCCCTAGTCCTAGATTAATTAATTAAGGTATTAGTTGGACATATGAGGTAGTAAGAATTGGTTCGGCTCAGAGTGATCGATCGACGACTCTTGTCGGGAGGAACACAGTCCCGTCTCATCATGTATTTGCCAAAAGACTTAATTGAAGTTGTAGTTGACCCTGTGAGAACTCACACCTAGTCCCAGATTATTCAATTAAGGTATTAGTTGAACATACGAGGTAGTAACAATGGGTTCATCTCAGAGTGATCGATCGATGACTCTTGTCGGGAGGAATGCAGTACCATCTCATCATGCAATTGCCAAAAAACTCAATTGAAGTTGTAGTTGACCCTTTGTGCTCATCCATCCATCCCTAATTCCACCTAGATCAATGTAGGTACTATTATTAATCTTAACATTAAGTTAATGAGAACACATTTCAACTCAGAGTGATCGATCATCGACTCGGGTTGGGATGAACGCAATACTAACACCATGCAAATGCAACGACTCAATTGGATTTGTAATTGACCCTGTGAGCTCATTCATTCATCCCTCGTTCCACCTAGATCGATGTAGGTACTATTATTAATCTTAACATTAAGTTAATGATGAGCTCATTCTTTCATCCCTAGTTCATCCTAAATCAATTGCAATGAAATCCGTTGCAACAAACAACTGAGCTGTTGGAGAATTTCAAACAGATAACAATATCTGTTGCAACAGATGACATTTCTTATTTAATTATCAAATAGACATTTGCATCTGTTATGACGAATGACTGAGGTGTTGGAAATTTTCAAACAGATATTGATATCTGTTGTAACAGATGACGTTTCTGATTTAGTTATCAAATGACATTTCCATCTGTTGTCACAAATGACTGAGCTGTTGGGATTTCTCAAACAGATATCTAAATTTGTTGCAACAGACGACATATTTGTTTGAAAATCTTTTTGTTTTCTTTTAATTTTAAAGCAAGCTACTGTCCGAGTAGATAAAGTAGTTGTACTACTAAAGGCGGTAAAAAATGTTTCTTGGATAACTCAAAAATCTCATTGAGTAGTCTTGTCCTGGCTTTTTAATGTCACCCGTTTTCTTCCTCGTGCCCCTCAAATTATTAGTGAATATTAATTAATGAATATTGAAACCCCTAATACTTCTTCCTTTTCATATTGACTTGGCACTCCCATCAAGAAAATATTAATTAGGGATTTATTTTTCTACCAAATTAGCCTTATTAATTATGCTTTGTAAATATAAATTTGAATAAATACACTTTGTTTAGTCATTTAATATTAAGGGTAGTACATCTAGAAATTAAAATTATTTCATCTCTCCCCTCCTCTCTTTCAGCCCTAAATCTCTCTCTCATCTTTTTTTCTTTCTATCCTCTTTAGGGTATCACAACCTTTTTTTTCTCTCCTCTTTCTCAAAAATTTTCGTTCGGATCTAAACCGATTGATATCCATATCTTATATTCCTCAACTGAAATTGCTATTTTGACCCCCTTTTGACATTGTATGATATGATTCACTATTGCTCTTTCATTCTCGTCTTCTTCTTGCAACTTTATTTACATCTTTTTGTTTATTTAATTACCATTTTTTCATATCATATTTATTTAAAAAATTTGAAGGAACTTTTAATTGTTGAATAAACATACCGAGAATTTTTATTATAAGATGCGAAAAAAAGTCATCTGTTGGGAGAAGTTTAAAAGCCTTATTGGCAGTATCATTTTTTTATGTATTTTGTTTGTTTCTTTGTTGTTGATGCTGTTATTGATGTTGTTGGTGGGGCTGACATTGTTGAAACTTGTGGTGTGTTGTTGTTGGTGGGTTTGGCATATTTGGAACTTGTGGTGTGGTGTGGTTTAGACGGTGGGTGCTTCTTAGCTTAAAAATAGTGGAGTCTGAACAATCAACACAAGGAGTAAGGGAGAAAAAAATAAAAAGTTTAAAGTGAATAAGAAGAGTAGAGTTGGTTACCAAAATTTAAAAAATATGTGTTGAGTGGGAATTAAACTCAAGACCAAAAGAAATAAATAGCCTTAACCACCCATAAACAACAACTAGGCTAACCAAACAACTCTTACTATGGGTGCTCACTAATTAGATTATATACGTTTTTTTCTTTATTTCCACATATATATATAAAGTTCGATACGAGTTCAGTCTGTGCTCGCGCACCCGGAGGACTCCATATGGGTCCGTCCCTTGTTGTTGATGGTGTTGGAATATAGGATGTATGCTTCTTTGTAGTTGATGATGTTGTTGGAACAAATGTTGTTGTTTTCTTTGTTGTTGATGTTTTTTATTTGTTGTTTGTAGTTTATGATGTTGTTGATGTTGCAACAGACGAAGCAACTGATGGAACAAATCAAACCACCAGCAAGGCTGCTATGTATTTCAACAGACTCCATATTTGTTGCATCAGACTCCATATCTGATGCAACAGACTCCACATCTGACGCAAACTATCCGGGATTTATGTGTTGTGTGTGGTGTGCTACTTAAATAAAACTGTTGACTTTATTAATATGTAAATTAAAAAAAATGAATCTAAATATAATATTTTATTTTTTTGTTGTATTTTCGAAAGAAACAGATTGGTAATTTGTTGCAAAATATAGTCCACCTGTCAGATAACTTACAACATATGGACAATCTGTTGCAACAGATGTATATATCAGTTTGCTTTTCCATCAGCTGTGGCGTCTGTTGCAACTTGCTAATCATCTGTTTATTCAATTTCATCGAGAGCAATAGATTTTTCTAAACACTTCTTGGCCATACTCAATTTTTGCTCTTGGACTGCTTCTCTTTTTTTCTTTGCATCCTTCAAGCTGGCCTCCAAATTCAATTTTTGCCCTCAATCCAATAGCAAAAATTTAGTTTGGTTGAAGGATGCAAAGAAAAAAAAAAGAAGCAATCCAAGAGCAAAAATTGAATTTGGCCAAGAAGTGTTTAGAAAAATCGATTGCTCTCGATGAAATTGAATAAATAGATGACTAGCAAGTTGCAATAGACGCCTCAGCTAAAGGAAAAGCAAACTGATATATCCATCTGTTGCAACAAATTATCCATATGTTGTAAGTTATCTGACAGGTGGAATATATTTTGCAACAGATTACCAATCTTTATCTTTCAAAAATACAACAAAAAGATAAAATGTTGTATTTAGATCCATTTTTTTTCTAATTTACTTATTAATAAAGTCACCAGTATTATTTAAGTAACACACACAACACATAAATTCCGAATAGTTTCAGCAATATTGCATTAAATCCCAGATAGTTTGCTAATTACATTTTATCCCGGAATTTCGAATTGTGATACATATGTTAAGAAGTGATACATATAGCATATGTATCACTAGTAAATATGAATCCAGAATTTTATGTAATTTTTTAAAACATTAAGGGATATTGTGTAATATGGTGTCTTAAATATGGGATTTGTGTAATTTTTCCTTTTAAGGGATATGAACAGTCGTGGATTTTTATTTGACTAAGTCCAGTCCCTTCCAATTCTCAATCATTTTATAAATAGGTCCCTCCGACCTCCTCACTCATTCTCGTTCATTCTACTATACTTACAATACTAATATGTCTGATCCAGATTCATACATGAAGGTTCATATCGAGTCCTTGCAGGAATTTCAAAGGCAGTTTGAGGAACTCCAGAGGGATTTGGCCGACTTTTGAGCAAGGCTGAGGAGGGCCCTGCTGTTGCCGGATGAAAATTGCCAGGTTGACAATAATAATAGTAATAATAATAATAATAATAATAATAATAATAATAATAATTAGGTTATGTTTTTTCTTTCTTTTAGAGTATGTATTTCTCTTTTTTATATCTGATCTACCTATAAGGGATTCAAAAAAATCCATGTATATGTTTGGTTTGGTTTGGTCGATTTTGAATTTTTAATTCTTATTCAATATTTAATTATCATTCTATTTATTCCCTATTCAAAACATGTCGGCGGTTGGAGTTAGAGATGCGGTCATGATGAGAAATTCTCCTAAAAATGGTTCGTTAATAAATAATAAGGAACTAAATGATATTATAATCATAAAAGAAAGGTTATTTAATTTTAAAAAAGTCACAACATTGGATTAATTTAATTAAGATATATATATGATGATATGATTTTTCAGAAAAAAGTTAATGAATAGTCGTGACTGTGACTTTTGTCTAAACACATTCAACAAACAAACAAAAATAAAAAACGCTTCTGATGCATTGAATTCCTCATCTGTTGTGACTTATGAATCAGTTAGAAGAAATAAAAAAAACTCCTTAAACAGATGGTCGATTTATAGCAACAGATGGTATATTTGTTGAAACAGATGGGTTATCTGATGCAACAAATATACAATCTGTTGTCATAACTCAATTAATAAAAATGGTTATTAAAGAAACGGAAAGATTAAGTCACCACCAGCTTGATTTAATTAAGTCATTTCTTTTCACAGAAAAGAATAAGGAAATAAATGATAAATACAATTTAAACCGTAAAAAACTCACCAGAAATATTCTTGTTTTTAAATCTTCTTTATTAATTTATATAATTAAAAAGTCAGAAAATTTGGATGTCAAGAAGATAAATTTTTTTTAAAGATATATATATTATATGTTGCAACAGATATATTATCTGATGCAACAATTGAACTATTTGTTGCAACGGATGATATATCTATTGTAATAGATGATTTATCTAATGCAACAAATATATAATCTGTTGTCCAACTCAGTGTAAAAAATAAATGGTTGCTGGAAAGAACTAATTATTTTAATAATTATAAAGCTAAGCTTCAAGCTGAAAAGTCATGACCTATCATAATATTGATTAATTTAATTAAGTCATAACTTTCTTACAGTAATCAAGAATGTCATTAATAAATAAAGGTGAACAGTTGTGCCTTTAAATCTACTTTATTAATTTATATAATTAAAAAGTCAGAAAATTTGGATGTCATGAAAATAATATATATTTTTAAAAAATATATATATATATTATATATTGCAACAGATATATTATCTGATGCAACAGGTTATCTATTTGTTGCAAATCATGATATATCTGTTGTAACAGATGATTTATCTGATGCAACAGATATATATATCTGTTGTCCAAGTCGGTGTAAAAAAAACGGTTCCTGGAAAGAACTAATTATTAATAATAATAAAGCTGAAAAGTCATGACTTATCATAATATTGATTAATTTAATTAAGTCATAACTTTTTACAGTAATCAAGAATGTCATTAATAAATGGAGGTGAACAATGCGATTTTTTGCCTAACTCATTCAAGTTCAATCCTCTATAAATAGGTCCCTCCTTACTCAATCGTTCGTTCTACTACACATTATTTATTCCCCGCTCTTGTTACACCTTCAACTACTTTCTCTTCAAGGACTTGATAGTTTTTTCCTGTCTCTGGTAAGTTTTTTTTACTGATTTTTGTGTAAATATACGTTGTATTACATTACATTCGAATTCTTTCTTTACTTTACTTTTGTGTTTACGTGTGTGTTTTGTCAACTTATGCATTTTTTAGATATGGCTGATCCTGGGCGGGATGTCGCTATTTTACGAGATGCCATGAGGGAACTGCAGAAGGAGGATCATGATCTGCATTGGGAGTTGGCTGCCGTCAGAGTAAGGATGCTGCGGGAGATTCGCAGGTTGCAGAGGGCGCTGCTGCTGCCCTTTGAAGATTGGCCGGCTGACCATACAAATAATAATGATTTTAATAATAATCAAGCTTTTTTTTCTGTTATCTATGTATTTTTTTTGTTTGTTTTATAAAAAAATATGTTTGAAGCACTTGACTTTTTATTTCTTATTTAATTTTTGTGTTGTCTATTTCTATTTCTTAACGAATGACATGTCTACAATTAAGAAATAATTTGATTCCAGTATCAATAGCAAGAACATATGAGTTATCTGTTAGGTTTTGTGTGTGACAGGAGCTGTATTTTGTTGTTCGAAACATATTAGTAATCTAATGAAACAGATTATTTATCTGTTGAAACAGATTACTAATCTGGTGCAACAGAATATCCATCTATTCGATTCATAATCAAATTACGGGCACCTAGAACCCTTAAACATGAATCCAACATGAGTCTACTGTTACAACATAATATTTATCTGGTGCCGCAGATAATGGATCTATTTAAACAGATTGCTCTTGTATTGCATTCATGTTCGCGTGCAAACTATTGTTGAAAAAACAACACACTAGTAGTTACCCAGATTCAACTAAAAAACATAATCTGACTTACCAAAGTCTCCTCTCAAGTAAATTCCAAAGTTGAAAGTGATTTACGAAATAAAATTTGACATAAGAATTTGGTCAAAGAGCAGCAGTTGGGGTAACAACAACAACAACAACAATGACCAACAAGAAGAATATGAAGTTGCTAATGAAGTATAAGATGATGATAATGAATCAGAAGATGATGAATAAAACAGCAACAACAATGAACAACAAATATCGCGAAGAGAGAGAAAATAACAACGGATGAGGGGAGAGAAAAAGATACCTTTTCCCCTTCGTTCCCCGTTATATATTAACTAACATTTGAATCAAAGTGTAAATTTAAAAACTTGTGGGTTATTTTGAAATTTTCCAAACTTTCTTAAACCATAATGAAGTAATTGTCACCTCTACTCAATTATTAAGACTTGTGTCACCTACACCTCATTTTAAAAATCTTTTGTCACCTGTGACCCAAACCCCCATGTTTCTATGTTTATTAATTATTAGCATTTTAATATGGCAAAATGCTTTTATGGACCCTTGTACTATGTCGGTTTTGTAAGTTGGATACTTCTACTTACACGTATGTCATCTGGACACCTGAACTCACTAAAAAACAATATTTTAAATCCTTTTTTTGTGAGTGTAACAAATTCTCCCACGTCAGCTGCCACGTCTGCCACATCTGTCACGTCATTTAAAAAAAGTATTACATTAAATTCCAAGTCATTTTTAAAATGCTAAAGAACAAATTAAATATTAAAATTAATTTAATTAAATAAGAAAAATTTATAATTGTAGAAAAATTTGAATAATCATGTTTTTATTTTTGCTCACAAATTAAACATCAAATCCATTCCAAATAATTAAAATTCTTCTCCAACTAATTTAAATTTTTAACTATAAATTCATATATACAAACATAATAAATTTTGGATTTTTAAATTTGAATATCTTTAACAAATTCACAAAAAGTTTAATTTTGTTCAAGCGAAATTCACTAATTTTTTTCAATATTCATTATCACTCACTTTCAATTCAAATTTAAATTTTAATCCCCAAAAAATAAAAAGATTTCAAATTTAAATTTTAATTCAAAAAAAAATGAAAAGAATTGAATTGAGGGAAAATTAAAATAAAAAAATAAAAAGTGAAGGTGGTGGTGAGAGAGGGGGATGGAAGAGTGTTGATGTGGGGGCTGGAAAGGGCTGAGGGTGGGGTGGGGATGGGGCTAGGAGGGGTGTGGGGGCTGGTGGGGTGTTTGTGTGTGGGGGGGGAGATGGGGCTGGGGCTGGGGTAGGGACGAGGTTGGGAGGGATGGGGGTGGGGTGGGGAGGGGCTGGACGGGGCTGGTGGGGTGTGGGGATAAAAAGTGAAGGTGGTGGTGGGAGAGAGGGATGAAAGAGTGTTGGGGTGGGGTGTGGGGGCTGGAAAGGGCTGAGGGTGGGGATGGGGCTAGGAGGGGTGTGGGGGCTGGGGGTGGGGAGGGGCTGGTGGGGTGTTTGTGTGGGGGGGGAGATGGGGCTGGGGCTGGGGTGGGGACGGGGCTAGGAGGGATGAGGGTGGGGTGGGGAGGGGCTGGATGGGGATGGTGGGGTGTGGGGGGTGGGGACGGGGCTGGGGCTGGGGCTGGGGTGGGAAAGGGCTGGACGGGTGTTGGGATGGCGTGGGGGGGCTGGAAGGGGCTGAGGGTGGGGTGGGATAGGGCTGGGTGGGGTGTGGGGATGGGCTGGGGGAGGGAAAAATATATTTTTATTTTTTTAAAATTTTTAAAAATATTTTTAAATTATTTTTAAATTTTTAAAAATATTTTTAAATTAAAAAGATGGAGGGAAAAAAAGACTTTTTTAATTATTTTTTTTTAATTTTAATATTTTTTTATTTTTTAATTATTTTAATATAAAATTGGCCAAAAATTGACCCCCACTCGTACCCCCAGACGAGTGATTACACTCTCTTTGTCCTAATCATCGTTTCAATGCCACACAGGCAAGGTCACGGTCAAAGGGTATAAAATATTATTTTTTAATGGGTTCAAGGATCCAAATGACAAACATGTAAATAGAAGTGTCCAACTTACAAAATCGATATAGTACAGCGGTCCAGAAGAGCATTTTGCCTTTTAATATTGGTTACAAATTGGATGATGTAATGAGTTTTATCATAAGAAGAAAAAAATATATTTGTAATGGAGGAATCATAGTGTAGTGGTTGGTTCAAATAAATTACTTTATTCATCTTGATAATAATATAAAAAGGCGATTGAGGTCCAACCTTTTATTGGATTCCGCGCATAATAGAAATTTTAATGCAAAAAAATATATATATATATATATAAAAAAGGCTAACGTATAGAAACACACCTGAATCATGATGAAATTGTCAATTATCACCTCTTAGCTTATTATTTTTGTGTTATTTATTTCCGACACTAATTACTTGATAAGAAAATAAAATATATCATGTGCATAAACGTGTCTATACTATGTTGTGTTTGAGACTTGAGAGACGATGAGGTCCGATAAATATTTACAAATACTTATGATCAGATTAATATTTGTGAATATCAAAACGTCAATGTTTTTTAATATTTTCTTTTAATAATTACAATGTTCGAACCAACTAGTGCATACCTCGACTAATTCCTCATGATAACGAATATTGAAATGCTATTTTTGCCCAAACAAGACATTTTAGAAAAGTTAAATACATGATAAAGTAAAAATTATCTCAAATTAATTCTTAGGTGCAAAAGGATAATAAAAAATATCAATAGTGAAACAACCAAATTAATAATCAACAAACAAGAAAACAAGACAATTTAGAAAAGTTAATTACATGATAAAGTAAAAATTATCTCAAATTAATTATTTAGGTGGGAGGGGAATAAGGATAATAACAACTTAAAATAGTGAAACATCCAAATTAAGAGTCAACAAAATTAATAGATCAATTTGTGTAGTTAATTTGAAACTTATATTTGTTTGACCTCATTCCACTAGTGATTATTCCAACTATTCCATCCATTTCAAAATATTAATGGTGTTTTTATTTATTTAAACGATCCCTCAAGAATATATTAATTAAAATTTATGCGTGTTTACGATGAATAAAATATTATGTTCATATGAAGAAAAATTACACTTTATATATATATATATATATGCATATTTAACACTTAATGATTATGATTAAGTGATCTATATTCTTCGAGAATCTTGATAGATTAGTTGGTTAGTTAGTTGAACTGTCACTGGTGAGAGTTCGACTTTTCGTATTGTAATCTCCTTTCCCTTTCCCTACCCTCATTTTTTTTTTTTTAAAGAAAGTGATCTATATTCTCACAGTAACTTTTAATAACTAAAATAGAATTAATCCGATGCAAATAAGTTTTTATCTTACAAAACAACGGTCCCAAATGAAATTTGATACTCCCTACCTTTCAACTTATTTGTTTTACTTTCTTCTTTAGTTCGTTTAAAAAGGAACAACTCTTTAGTCTTTCCTTTTTTCGGCAACTCGATTTTTAGTTTTAACTTTTCACACAACATGTTTAATACAATAATATCAAATGATTCCGATCCAATCTCATCTATTGTTGCTTTCGAATCGACTAAAGGTTTGATTGAAATAGTACGTCTGCAGGATCTGTCGTTAGCGATTTGATCGGGACATCTCCAATTAAAAGTCGTAAGTATCTTATTATCTTTCTCTGTGTCTAGAGAGGAGATGGTCTCAACTCTCAAGGATATCATCTTCAAACCTTGAGAAGATCGACCACAAGCTAGCAACAACGAAAAGAATGAGTGAGAATAGCGCGAAAAACTTTGATGTACGGGGCCTATTCCTACTCCTTTTTATCAGATTACAATGATTTTCTGACTATTTTGACCTCTCTATATTTTTAATTTAAGATAAAGAAAATTTAAAAATCTTTTTTACCTTTTAAAACTCCATACCAAATTATTAAATATCGAATAAACAAATTAAAACAGAGAAAATAGAGAAAAATGCTCCATTTTCCCCTTGAACTATACGCGAAAAGGCTGAGGCAGACTCGAACTTTAGAAGGGTCCTATTACCCTTGGACTAATTAAAACCGTATTTTTGACAACCTTAGTGCCTACGTGGCACAATACACTGAAGGGTCTACACGTGTGCCATATAGACACTAAAATTGTTAAAAATACGATTTAAATTAGTTCAGGATAATAAGATCCTCCTATAGCTCGGGTGTATCTCAACCTATAGTTCAAGATGGGAAAAGAGCTTTTTTTTTGAGAAAATAAAAACAAGATGGGACCCATTTGGCCATCACACAAAACTTATATACCCCCGAATAGAGTGAAATCCATTCTAATAATCAAAAAAACAATTTTGGAACAAACAAATAAAACCTTTCTTCTAAGCAATCCTTTTTCATCCATAAACATATTTATTCTCTCTATAAATATAACCATAATAACCATGTGATCCTTATATACAATTTTCCCCAAAACCCTAATCACTTCTCTCAATTAATTAGGGTTTAATTCAAATTTTTCCTATACAAAAAAAATATATACACAATTTTTTTTTTTTTAAATTAAAGTATAAAAGTGAATTTGAAATTTAGGGTTTTGAATGGTTGTTATTATTGTAATTATTGATAATGATGGGTCGAGAAGTGGTACCGGTGGATCCGGGTACGGGTACGGGTGGGTTAAAGAAGAAAGGTGTCGGGTCAAGGAGTTGGATATTAATGGATGCATCGGGTATAGAAAGTGTATTAGATGTTGATAAGTATGAGATTATGCATCGTGTGCAAATTCATGCTCGTGATCTTAGGATTATTGATCCATTGCTTTCGTATCCCTCCGCGATTTTGGGACGTGAAAGAGCTATTGTTCTTAATTTAGAGGTGATTTTTTGAATGTTGTATATACAATTATCGTATTGTTTTGTTGTAGTGTTTGTTCTGTTACTACTATATGTTGATTTTTTTTTTTCTTTTTCTGTTAGTTGTTGTTTCTTGTACATTTGTTACTTATTTGATATTTGATATGATGTTGTTGTCGTCGAATCCCTAATTATTGAGTAGAATCCAATTATCGTATTGTTTTGTTGTAGTCGTTTATTGTGTTACTACTATATGTTTTTTTTTTTTGTTGTTAGTTGTTGTTTCTTGTACATTTGTTACTTATTTGATATTTGATATGATGTTGTTGTTATCGTCGAATCCCTAATTGTTGAGTAGAATCCAATTATCGTATTGTTTTGTTGTAGTCGTTTGTTGTGTTACTACTATATGTTGATTTTTTTTTTTTTTTTGGTTAGTTGTTGTTTCTTGTACATTTGTTACTTATTTGATATTTGATATGATGTTGTTGTTGTCGTCGAATCCCTAATTGTTGAGTAGAATCCAATTATCGTATTGTTTTGTTGTAGTCGTTTGTTGTGTTACTACTATATGTTGATTTTTTTTTTTGGTTAGTTGTTGTTTCTTGTACATTTGTTACTTATTTGATATTTGATATGATGTTGTTGTAGTCGTTGAATCCCTAATTATTGAGTAGAATCCAATTATCGTATTGTTTTGTTGTAGTCGTTTGTTGTGTTACTACTATATGTTGATTTTTTTTTTTGGTTAGTTGTTGTTTCTTGTAAATTTGTTACTTATTTGATATTTGATATGATGTTGTTGTAGTCGTCGAATACCTAATTATTGAGTAGAATCCAATTATCGTATTGTTTTGTTTTAGTCGTTTGTTGTGTTACTACTATATGTTGATTTTTTTTTTTTGTTAGTTGTTGTTTCTTGTACATTTGTTACTTATTTGATATTTGATATGATGTTGTTGTAGTCGTTGAATCCCTAATTATTGAGTAGAATCCAATTATCGTATTGTTTTGTTGTAGTCGTTTATTGTGTTACTACTATATGTTTTTTTTTTGTTGTTAGTTGTTGTTTCTTGTACATTTGTTACTTATTTGATATTTGATATGATGTTGTTGTTATCGTCGAATCCCTAATTGTTGAGTAGAATCCAATTATCGTATTGTTTTGTTGTAGTCGTTTGTTGTGTTACTACTATATGTTGATTTTTTTTTTTTTTTTGGTTAGTTGTTGTTTCTTGTACATTTGTTACTTATTCGATATTTGATATGATGTTGTTGTTGTCGTCGAATCCCTAATTGTTGAGTAGAATCCAATTATCGTATTGTTTTGTTGTAGTCGTTTGTTGTGTTACTACTATATGTTGATTTTTTTTTTTTTGGTTAGTTGTTGTTTCTTGTACATTTGTTACTTATTTGATATTTGATATGATGTTGTTGTAGTCGTCGAATCCCTAATTATTGAGTAGAATCCAATTATCGTATTGTTTTGTTGTAGTCGTTTGTTGTGTTACTACTATATGTTGATTTTTTTTTTTGGTTAGTTGTTGTTTCTTGTAAATTTGTTACTTATTTGATATTTGATATGATGTTGTTGTAGTCGTCGAATACCTAATTATTGAGTAGAATCCAATTATCGTATTGTTTTGTTTTAGTCGTTTGTTGTGTTACTACTATATGTTGATTTTTTTTTTTTTGTTAGTTGTTGTTTCTTGTACATTTGTTACTTATTTGTTATTTGATATGATGTTGTTGTAGTCGTTGAATCCCTAATTATTGAGTAGAATCCAATTATCGTATTGTTTTGTTGTAGTCGTTTATTGTGTTACTACTATATATTTTTTTTTTGTTGTTGTTAGTTGTTGTTTCTTGTACATTTGTTACTTATTTGATATTTGATATGATGTTGTTGTAGTCGTCGAATCCCTAATTATTGAGTAGAATCCAATTATCGTATTGTTTTGTTGTAAAAAAAAAAAAAAAAAGGCAGCCCGGTGCACTAAAGCTACCGCTATGCGCGGTGTCCGGGGAAGGGCCCCACCATAAGTGGTGTATCGTACGCAACCTTACCTTGCATTTCTGCCAGAGGCTGTTTCCAAGGCTTGAACCCGTGACCTCCTGGTCACATGGCAGCAACTTTACCAGTTGCTACTATATGTTGGTAGCAACTGTTACTACTATATGTTGATTTTTTTTTTTGTTGTTAGTTGTTGTTTCTTGTACATTTGTTACTTATTTGATATGATGTTGTTGTAGTCATCGAATCCCTAATTATTGAGTAGAATCCAATTATCGTATTGTTTTATTGTAGTCGTTTGTTGTGTTACTACTATATGTTGATTTTTTTTTTTGTTGTTAGTTGTTGTTTCTTGTACATTTGTTACTTATTTGATATTTGATATGATGTTGTTGTAGAATCCCTAATTATTGAGTAGAATCCAATTATCGTGTTGTTTTGTTGTAGCCGTTTGTTCTGTTTTTATCTGTTGTTTTTTGTTATTAGCTGGATTTGTTTGTGCTTCCGTTACTTCTTTGATATGTTGTTGTTGTTGTAGAATCCTCAATTGTTTGAGTAATTTTTTGAAAGTGAGTAATTTAGAGGTAATTGAATAGAATATGTAATTGTGTATTCAGCTGAGGGTGTATCAGAAATAACCGCTCTACCTCCATGAGGTAAGGGTAAGGTTTGTGTATACTCGGTCCACATAATGCGAACATCACTTGTGCGATTACATTGAGTAGGTTGTTGTTGCCGTAGAATTCTCAATTGTTGAGTAATTTGTTGAAAGTGAGCAAAGTGAGTAATTTAGAGGTAATTGAATAGAGTATGTAATTGTGTGTTGAGTTGAGGGTGTATCGGAAATAGCCTCTCTACCTCCACGATGTAGGGGTAAGGTTTGTGTATACTCGGTCCACATAATGCGGACATCACTTGTGCTATTACATTGAGTATGTTGTTGTCGTAGAATTCTCAATTGTTGAGTAATTTGTTTGAAATTGATCAAAGTGAGTAGTTTAGAGGTAATTGAATAGAATATGTAATTGTGTGTTGAGCTGAGGGGGTATTGGATATAACTTCTCTACCCATCTCTAAGATAGTGGTATGGACTTCATACAATCTATTCGACCCTCGCCAAACCCCACTTTATGGAAATATACTAGTTATTTATTGTAATTATTGTTGTAGTCGTTTGTTGATAAGTATGAGCTTACGCATCGTGTGCAAATTCATGCTCGTGATCTTAGGATTATTGATCCATTGCTTTCGTATCCCTCTGCGATTTTGGGACGTGAAAGAGCTATTGTTCTTAATTTATTGGTGATTTTTTGAATGTTATATGTACAATTATCGTATTGTTTTGTTGGAGTTGTTTGTTATGTTACTATCTGTTGTTTTGTTTGTGCTTCCGTTACTTCTTTGATATGTTGTTATTGTTGTAGAATCCTCAATTGTTTGAGTAATTTGTCGGAAGTGAGTAACTTAAGAGGTAATTGAATAGAATATGTAATTGTGTGTATAGCTGAGGGTGTATCAAAAATAGCCGCTCTACCTCCATGAGGTAGGGGTAAGGTTTGTGTTTACTCGGTACGCATAATGCGGACATCAATTGTGCAATTACATTGAGTATGTTGTTGTCGTAGAATTCTCAATTGTTGAGTAATTTGTCGAATTTGAGCAAAATGAAAATTGAGATTACATAAAGCCGTTCTCAGGTAACGTCTCCATACCTATACCCTTCCATACCCCACTTGTGGGATTGCACTAGGTATATTTTTTGTTGTTGTAGAATCCCCAATTATTGAGTAATGGGTTTAAATTGAGCAAAATGAATATTGAGAATTCATAAGGCCGTCCGCTATTAATGTCAACGTGCACTCTACCCTCCCTAAACCCTACTTGTGGGATTATACTAGGTATGTTGTTGTAGAATCCCAATTATCGAGTAATGGGTCGAAATTGAGAAAAATGAAAATTGAGAATTCTTAAAGCCGCCCTCAATTTTGTCCTATTTGTCATTGAGATGTAGTTTTTGGGAATGGGTGCACTCTGTGTTTGGAGATGATATGCTAATTTTTTGAATTTTTTTTCGTGTAAATACCTATATCTGTTTTTCGTAGTTTGTTTTTTGCTTGACAATTTATATTTTACTTTCAATTTTCATTTTCAAGTGCTCTGCTTACTAATCAATGCAATTTTCGTTCTATGTGATTAAGGGCAGCATATCAAGGCTATTATT
Organism: Capsicum pubescens; assembly: GCA_030864215.1. Taxonomy (NCBI): domain Eukaryota; kingdom Viridiplantae; phylum Streptophyta; class Magnoliopsida; order Solanales; family Solanaceae; genus Capsicum; species Capsicum pubescens. The sequence goes on along the minus strand of CM061541.1, from coordinate 273,941,499 downwards.
ACATCTGAAGAGGTAATTTTATGTTCTTTTTTCGCAAAAGCTTCTTGTTTACTGAACTTTTCTTTTACAAAGTTATTTGAATTTCTGTTAATTGTATTTATGTAGTCTATGGAATCGCATTTTCTTCTACTTCCGAAGTTAAGATGCAGCTAACCATGTCTTGCCATTTCACTTGTAGTGTAACTGCTTTTATATACGTATTAATTTTGCTTATGATAGGTGTGCCAACAGTTTCACTTTACTAAGGTGATAGCATTTGTTGTATTGTGAAATCTTATTATTGACTTTCGTCAGTTGAAATTAGGAGTTAAGACTACTATTGCAAGGGTAGAAAGACTGGATATGACAATTTGCCCATAATCATTTGTCGTCTAGATGGCAGGGCTCACTTCTATTTTTCTGCTAAGTCAAAAAATGCTACCTTTTCCTTGTTCTACTTGGACCCCGTTCATAAGGACATGAACTTATTAAAAAATACTCAAGACATATAGTTCTATTGTATGTTCTATCATTTAGAGAAGGATGACATAATATCAGGATATTTTTACATTTTATAGTTGTAAGAAGAGTTAGCTTCTGAAATATGTTAGTAGGTCTTTGTGTATGACGTACTGAAATCTTTCACTGAGAAAATCACCATTACTGGTCTTAATTTCTAAATCTTGATAGGGACACTATTTTGATCGAGAAGTTTTTATACCATCTAGACCACATGTTCTCTAACCCTCATGCTTGTTATGGCCTTTACTTTATCAAACCTAATTCTACTAGTGTAACAAAGTGTTGTATGTTATTGCGCTAAGAAGATCAGTAAAGTTGTCCTTGTCAACTTAGTCTCGTGTAGACACGTAATGTCAACTCTCCTATTTAGGGCATACACATGCTTTTTTACTTTCCAATCAACGAGCCTATGTTAAAACTATTTATTCGAATACAACTGTCTTGGGGTGGTATCCATTATCTCATACATCCAATAAGATGCGGGAACCCCTTTATGGGACTTCTTCACCCACACTTGTCCATGGTGTGGGAGCGTTGCTTATACTTTGTAATTCCAGAGCGATGTTATGGAACCCTTTTCTCATTTAATACTAAACCTGGATGCTGGTTTTGCACTGTACCTATGTACGTCTCATTTAATTCAGAATTCATAAGATTCATCAAACCTGGATACTGGTTTTGCACTGTACCTACGTACGTCTCATTTAATTCAGAATTCATAAGATTCATCAAACCTGGATGCTGGTTTTGCACTGTACCTACGGACGTCTCATTTAATTCAGAATTCATAAGATTCATCACTATTAGGATTTCCTTTTCTAGCCATCCACACATGCCAACCCACATCCTTTTTATGGATTTTAGGATGGATATGCTATCAGAAGCTCACACAGATGGAGTTTAGGTAATTCATCATAAGTAGACTATTTATCTTTGAACTGGATGTAATCTTGATGCAACCTTTTACTTGTTTAGATGGGTTTGGGACTATTATGGCAAAATCAGATAGGCTGTTGGAATTTTGTTTTGTAACTTAAGTATTTGCGAGTTCCCGTACTTGGAAATTTTGGTCAAAGTCTGAAATCGATTAAAATGTTCATTTGATATCAAATGTTGACCACCCTTCTCTAGGGGTGGGCATGGTATGGTATATACCGAATTACCATACCGAACCAAATTTTTTGATACCGTGGTTTTTGATATTATGGTATTTGGTATGGTATATGGTATACATTTTAAATTTTTTTGGTATATGGTATGGTATTCGGTATTTACAAATGACATACCGAAATACCGAATACCATACCGAAGTATATATAGTTACATAAGTAACTTATATATATATATATACATATGCACTGGGTTTGTTGTTGTTGTTGTTGTTGTATATATACACACACAAAAAATAATATTTAGTATTAGTATAAAAATGTTTAGACATTGAAACTTTCGTTACTCTATCTTGATTGAAATCTCTTTTTAGTGTAATTGACTAATAAAAGGAATTGTTTGTACTTCTTTTTCAATATTTTTACATGTGTAATGTGTATTTATGATACAATTAAGACATGCTTTTGAAAAGTCGAAGTAATAATACTATAGTATACAAGTATATTTTGTCAAAGTTAAACAAACTATGGTTACCGATTACCATACCGCAAAATACCGAAACCAAACGTCAAAATATTGAACCATTCCGAATTAATATGGTATGGTAATGGTATAATGTTTTTAAAAACCGAATACCGAAATTACCGTACCGAAGTTTCAAATACCGTACCATACCATGCCCACCCTACCCTTCTCTGTTGTTTCTTTCAAGTGCCCTCTATTTCCATTTTCAGAATTTGGTCATATACATGTTGGTCAAGTCCACTGTAGACCTATAGAATTATTGATACTTTTACATGTTTTCTCACCATACACCACTCTAGAATTCAGGTATGCTTTTCATCTCATGTTTTACTAAACCCTGAAAAGTATGACAACTTAGGTTTCCTTTATAAGATAGGAACTATAGGTGGAAAATGGTCGGTTGGGCTGAATTTGGGCGAGCTGAGTTAATAAACGGGTTGTTTACCCAGAAATTACTTGGGCTGAAATGGGAAATGCAGGTCAAAATCTAAGCCCACCAATTCTTACTATGTTTAAATTGCTTATTTGAGAAAATAAAAATGGATAGCACTGGTGCCGAGGAAGGTTTTTTTTTTCTCTTGGTTAGCAGCTAACGAGTTGATTTTGACGGCGGAAAATCTTAGAAAGCGAAAGGTTGTTTGTGTTAGTTGGTGTTACATGTGTAAGGAGACAGGGGAAGTAGTGGATCTTCTTCTCATTCATTGTGTCTTTACCTTGAGATTATGGTTGGATATGCTGCAATGGGTCGGAGTTTCTTGGGTAATGTTAATAAGTGTGAAAAATTTAATGTTTTGTTGGAGAAGCGGGAATCGGAGGAGAAGACGTAAGGCATGGAAATTGGTCCCTCTTGCATTGATGTGGGTTATATGGAAAGAGCAAAATAGGAGAGCCTAGGTAGAGTCGAGTTTTTCCGAGTTGAGGAATAGCCTCCGATCACTTATTTTCTTTTGGTGCATCCATAAAATTCCCTATTGTATAGAAGAATGAGTGGACTTTGTAGAGGATCAGATTTTGAAGAGTTTACCTTTAGGCTTTTCCATTGTATATGGCCAACTCGGCCTTGTTTATGAATGAAATATACACTTACCTTGTCAAAAAAAAAAAAGAGTCCTATTCGGTTCTACCATTTTGATTTGATCCAATACCCTTGGCTCCCAAGCTTTATATTTGAGGTGAGGAGAAAGAATACATATATCTTTACTATGCTGGGTTATTGAAATTCCATGTGGGTAGTTGCCTGTTAGATCTTGTTATTGTGGATATTCACATCAACTTCTACACATTGAACAACTTTCGTTTATAACATCAGCCCCACATATATGACCATTTCTAAATTTTCTATTGGACAGGTTCTTCTTCGGGATCCATCGGACGAAAATGTTACTCCCGTTGTTGAGGAACTTAGAAGGCGACTGAAACCAATGAATGCAAATCGTGAAGACCAGAGAGAGGAAAAAGATTCAAATGTTCAGCATGATATTGAAACAACTGAAGAAGATGGTTTTCCTCTTTATCATTCTCAATTTTCTGTACATGTGAATTTCTTACATTGGACTTTCGAGCTCATGCTTCCCATTTCTTTGGTATTTCTCACATTCTTTTAGTGAGTATGTTGACACTTTTTCTTGTGCCAAACACAATGCAGAGTCTCCATTTGAATTCCGAGCTTTAGAGGTTGCTTTGGAAGCCATCTGTAGTTACCTTGCTGCACGCACATTAGAATTGGAAACTGATGTTTACCCTGCTTTGGACATGCTAACATCAAAGGTGTGTATATGAAACTTTAGTCTGTTTAGTGTTTACATTGCTATGCTTGCATTATAAGTATGCTAAAGGATATAGCTCCTCCATCCCTAGAAAAAACAATCCTTCTGCCGACATTCTTATCTTTCCTTGTTTATCCTGAATATCCACCCATAATCTCCCGCATGCACCTATATGTGGGTGTCTCTGTATCTGCAATCCTTGAAGGTTGATTGCTAGAATCTTATCTATCCTTCGTGGGGTAATTTTTTCGAAATAATTTTTAATGCAGATTAGTAGCCGTAATCTGGATAGAGTGCGGAAATTAAAGAGTCAAATGACACGGTTGACTGCTCGTGTACAAAAGGTTAGAACCTATATTTTAAGTGACAGTGACATTAACTTATTTATTTATTTTTTCGTTTTCATTAGTTCGTTTTAACAGGCTGAACAACATTTAAATCCTTTGAACTTTTTCCTCTTCAGATTGTTGAGGATATTTTGTTGAAAGAGGCATATTTTATAACAACAACATACCCAGTGTATTCCCACAAAGTGGGGTTTGGGGAGGGTAGAGTGTATGCAGTCCATACATCTATCTTAGAGGTGAGGCAGAGAGGTTGTTTTCGATAGACCTCGCTCAAGACAAAAACAGTCGTGATAGGAGTACAAGAAACAATAGATAGATAACGCTGATTCAAAAAGAAACAGTAGATAGTAACAAAGCAAAACTATCACAAAATAATATCAATCGATCTACTGAAACAACATACATCAACAAAACTCCAAGAACAAGAAACTACAAGCGTCGCACTACGACTACTACTACGGACAACAAAATGAATCACTCCGACCTACTAGCATGGACACACTCCTATCCACTAACCTTCTACCCAAATGTGCCTCTTGCACACCTTTCTATCCAGGCCCATATCCTCGATAAGTTGTAATTGCGCCATTTCCTGTCTAATCAACTCACCCCAATATTTCTCCGGTCTTCCTTTATCTCTCCTGAAACCATCCATACCCAATCTCTTCGCGCTGGGGCATCCATGCATCTTCACATCACATATCCAAACCATCCTAACCTCACTTCCCGCATTTTATCTTCCACTAAAGTCACTTTCACCTTGTCTCGGATATCCTTATTCCTAGTTTTATTTGTCCTTGTTAACCTACACATCCATCGCAACATCCTCATCTCATCCAACCTTCATCTTTTGGATGTGAGAGCTCTTGACCGACAACACTCCACTCCATGCAACATAGCTGGTTTAACCACCACTTTGTTGAACTTACCTTTAAGTTTAGGAGATACCTTCTTATCACACAAGACTTCGGATGCGAGCTTCCATTTCATCCACCCTGCACCAATACGGTGATTGACATCCTCGTCAATCTCACCATTTTCCTGGATAACAGGTCCAAGATACTTGAAACTACTAGAGAGGCATATTTTATAATATAGCTTTATTTCATTAAAAATGTCTCTTCATGATCATGGAGTCCAGCGTTCGTGTTGATTAGGGGTGTCAAATAGCTGGTTGGTCTGAATTTAGGAGAGTAAAAATGGCACAAAAGTTTCTTGGGCTGAAATGGGCTAAAAAGTCGGTCATGATCCATCCTGCCCAATTCTTACTATGTTTTAATTTTCTTTGTTTTTACAAGTTTTTAAGCACAAAATAGAAATTCTCTTTTCTTCTTTTTTTTTTTTGGCTAATATATACCATATCAAATAAAAATATCTTTTTGAAAATATTTTGACATGGTTTCTTATGGGTCAATTTTGGCTACATATCAACCCAATTTTTAAATGGCTGAAATTTGATGTGTCAAAATGGGTTGAGCCAATGACCTGCCCAAACTTTCATGTCAAAATGGATTGAGCCAATGACCCATCCAAACTTGAACAGTTTGGGCGGGTTATGTTTTCATGGGCTATTTTTGTCACCCTAGTAGTGATATATATGCGGCTCGTATATCTAAATTTCTTGGAGGATAGATATTTGTACAGAAGCTGCCACCTCCCCTCCAAGAAAAGGGTGAAAAGAAAAACTTGATTATAGTGGATACTGAGTCTATTATAGATAGCTCCTGCTAGGTACTTGAGTCAGTTTTCTTATTTTTAATACTTTGTAAATATGGTTTCTGGTACAACCTATGTACTGTTTTAGGGAATATACACAAGTTTTACTTTCTCCAAAAAAAGAAAAGAAAAGAAAGAGAACTTGATAGTGATCTTAAATTTAGCAGTAAGCAGCCCAATATTCGTACATGATTGACCCGTATATATTAGAATTGTGATCCATTATATGAACCATGTTTTTTCTGCTCCATTTTGGTATGTTGTTTTGATAACCAAGAAATTTGCTGTTTCATATTCAAAACTCGGTAGAACATGGACTCGCTGCTCTGCGTTTCTCTGCTGAAATCCAGACTTGGTGTTACTACTAAGTTTTTAACTCATGACATGTGCCTACAACACATCCCGTGTTGTACTGCCTTCGCCATTTAACCAAAGCCATGGAGCTCCACTCCATTTTGATATGTAATGTGAATGTCTTCAACTTACGTGTGCATAGTAATTTGTACTCCTGTAAAGAACAAATTTTGTCACAGAATTTGTTGCAGTTGGACTCTTAGGATCCTTGCATACTCCAAAGTGTTTTGTATCTCGTCAAATCACAGTTTTATCTTGAATGAGCTTCGAGAACCCAGCCTTGAAAGTGCTGTCTCTAGGATTCTAGATTCCCTTTCTGCCTCTCAAGTGAGGAGCACGTGTGAAAACCCTCCATGAAGGCCGAAAATGAATGAGGATACTTTTTTTCTTTTTCTTTTTTTTTTTTTGGAAAAAGAATGAGGATACTTTTTGACGCTTGAAAGATTGTGCTAACAGTGAGGTTGTGTTGAATCTAAGCTTACCAGCGGTATTGTCCTCGTAACATTGTTGAAGTTCCTTCTCCAACCCCCCGCTTGGACTTTTTAACTAACGTGGGTTATTCAGCTCTTTGGAACCCTTCATATTTGGAGTTGTTGCCATCATCAAACTTGAGTCATCTTTCTTTGTTTTCGGAAGGATTCTGTTCAAGTACAGAATATATTGGATCAAAATAGGTTATCAATCAATGAGATTAATCAGAATCACGAGTATCAGAAGGGTAGTCGACCTCTATGCAGATCTTTCAACTTCCTTCACTGAGTCTTCTGACGCTTCATCTGAAGGAGGTTCCTCTTGTGATCAATCTTCATGAACAATTATAAAGCCTCCTTGGAAATCTATTTCAATTCTTTTCCGAGTCTTGTTATTATTGGTTCACTTAAAAGACATGCCTTCTCACATGCCAGAAGATATGAGTCCTCAGAGATATTAGATTGTTCATCTTTGAAGCAACCCGCACTGTCCCATCCCATCTTTGTATTCTTGAGCTCCTTTCTTGCCATCGTAGTGGCGTCGCTGGTCCAAATCCTTTTCGTTGCTTCCTTCACTGGAGCTGAATCTCACGTGCTTCACACCATATTTGAATCAAAAAAGTGATTCCTTCATTTTCCACGTTAACCATCTTCCGGATTTAGTTCCCATTCTATCTCACCTTTCAGTTTTGCTCATTTCAGATGATTTCTGAGCTCTCTTTCTTCTTCAGTTTGAATCCAACCTGCATAGTCATTTTTGACTTCCATAATTGTAGTGGGAGACCTACGAGCCTGATACAAACATGATTGATATCTGCAGCTTTGACAGAGAGCCCACTGTTGGCGACTACCATTGATTAAACTCGTCAAGTTTGCAATACAACTTCCCATTTAGAACATGGTTTGATGTTGTCTTCAACAAGAATTCAAGGAGGAGGGGTTTTGTCCCATCTCATAGATGCTAACACCGTGTGCCTGCTTCCAAGTGCTACAAGCCCAATGACTAATGTCTGAAATCCCAACTGGAAGGCTGCCCACCATGTTCTTAGAGAGTTCATTTTGGGAAGTGCCGACTCCTCCAGCAATGCTGATGATACCACCTTTCTCCTTACCAGTAGCCTCATTCATTTTCCGGTCCATTTATTCCTTGTGACTGTGTCCGAGTAGAGGAGTTCTTCCACTGTACTCCCGGGAACACTTGTTACTGCCTTCTGGTATTCGATATTAATGAAGTGGAATTTTAACTGCAGTGTTCATCCATCCCGCATTAAATTGCATTTTCGGGAAAGACTGATCTATTACTTCGTGCCATACCTTGCAGCCTTATAGTACTTATATAGCAAGGGCGGCTCTACCCTTTCGGAAAAAAGGCGTCCGCCTTAGGCCCCCGAATTTGAGAGGCCTCATTTTTTTTAGTAATAATAGATTACGGATTTTAAAAAATAATTAAATATTATTTATAAAAATATAAAAATTTTATATAAAAAAAAATCAAGAAAGAGTTTGATATATCTAGTTCAAGTACTATGTCTCAAGAAATTAATGCATTGACTATATTATTAATTAAAAAATAATTATTAGAAGAAATTGATTATATAATTTTAAAAGTAGAGTTTATAAAAACAATTAATTTTTCTTAAAAACTTAAGGCCTTTGTTCGATTTTGGCCTTAGGCCACGAATTTGCTTGAGCCGCCCCTGTTATATAGACGCCTATGATTGTTGTAGTTTCTCGAGCAGAGTTTCCCTCTGAGAAGTGATCTTGGAACTTACTTCCTTTTAGTGAGTTACCTTTTACTTTCGAGGCTTCCTTTTGTGGATATCATAACCACTCCATCATTTTCTGGCTGAAAAAAGTTCTGATCATGTTTCAATCACGTTCAGTTCAGTTATACCATACCTCTGCTCTTGATTCATTTCTGGTAATATCTTATGATTTGCAACCTTCATTGTAGTAAATTGCATTGTGATCCATCTCGACTAAGTTTGTCCGTCAGTGCTTTTGAAGAATACTACTTCCGGCCAGGGTCACGGGAAAGTCCCTCTGAAGACTTACTAGAAGGATTAGGAGGTGTTAACCTCGGGAAAGGTGCCTGGGAGCATATTGTTTTTTATCTTGTGCATTTTTTTCTTAGTCATATTTTTGTTTTGTTTCTTGAATCAGAATTTAGGTGCCTGAGCCAAAAGGCCACAACACTTGGAAAACAGTTCCAGCAGGCACTTAACGGACTTTTTGGATAGAAAACATCTCAGAATTTTATACGGCAAAAGGAAAATGTAATTAGCCTAAATATGTGTGTATTTCTTTGCTTTATTAAGCAAAGTTCCTTGTAAAGGATCTAAACGGCCTCCTTCAGTTGCTCAATGCACCAGACAGTTTGTAATGCCGTTATAGCTCTTTCATAGAGCTCTTTTGATATCACAAAATCTCTTATTATCCCCCAAAAAAGGAGAATCTATCAGCAGTACAATATCAACTCTCCCACCTGCCCTTGCTATCCTTTGTCACAATATGCACTGAACAGTCTTTAACTCATTATTTTGCTTCTTTATGCACTTCATTGCAGGTGAGAGATGAGCTCGAGCAACTTCTGGACGATGATGATGACATGGCTGACCTTTATTTGTCCAGAAAATTAGCTGGTGCATCACCTGTAAGTGGATCAGGTGCAGCCAGTTGGTTTCTTGTCTCACCTACCATTGGCTCAAAAATTTCCAGGGCTAGTAGAGCAAGTGTTGCAACAGTTCGGGGGGATGAGAATGATGTTGAAGAGCTTGAAATGTTATTGGAGGTAAACTCCTTATAATGCCATCATTCTTATACCTAAGAGAAGGGAATGTTGAAAAAAAGTAACAATCTTCTTTTGAGCCACACTAACAGCGAAGTGGTTCGCTTTCTTGCAGGCTTACTTCATGCAAATTGATGGCACATTTAATAAACTAACTACGGTACGCAAGTTTGCCCTCTGTAGAGTAATGTGAAGTTGGATATTTAAGCTGGCAAAACCTTTTAAGAACCTTCGATGGAGTTCCAAGTTTAACTGTCTCTTTAAATTTGGTTAATCCGCCTCTATAGTAGAAATATCATATTATTTTAGATGGCTATAAGAGCTTTAATAGCAGTTGTGTGCTTGCCTCTGACAACATACCCCTGTGTATTGACAGCACAGGTATTTTAATCTGTGTATTTTAATTTGCAGTTACGAGAATATATTGACAACACAGAAGATTACATAAACATTCAGGTAGTTGAAATGACAAGATAATGTTCATTTGATATGATTCATCTGAATAGGTTATGACGTAAAACTTATGCTTCTTATTTCAGCTGGACAATCATCGAAATCAGCTCATTCAGGTGCTCTTCATTGGCATATCTTAATCGCCTGCCTATCTTTTACTATCATTTTTTTCGTTCTGTGTTATCGACAATCTCGATCAAACTAAGAGATGACAGTTGTCTCTATGTTCATGAGCTTTTGTCATGCTGGCTGCAGTTAGAACTCTTCCTCAGTTCAGGAACTGTGTGTTTGTCTATCTACTCTTTGATTGCTGGGATTTTTGGGATGAACATTCCGTATTCTTGGAATACCGGACATGGCTACATGTTTAAATGGGTATGTTTGGCATCTCTTATTGCTGACCAGCTATAATATTGTTGTCGGAGTACCACACCTTTAGGGGAAAACAAACTAGCTACTTGGCTGATAGTTGGTTTAACGTTGTGCAGGTGGTAGCCGTTAGTGGCATCATCTGCAGCGTGCTTTTCATACTTATAATCTCTTACGCCCGCTTCAAAGGGCTTGTTGGATCGTGAGTTTAGACTATTGAGTAAAGGCAGATCCGACAGCGCCCAGAAGCTTTTGCCGGGACACTTGATGGCTCATACGGTACCATAATTTTTTTTTTCTTTTTGCATAGTCAAGACAGTTCCTCACCCTTTTGGACAACACAAGTTTGACATTTGCTGCAGGGCTTTACCCTGTCATATTCTTGTAATATATGATAACTACCCAATTTTAAAGTAAAGAAAAGAAAATAATTGCTTTGCAATGATTACTTGTTCTTTTAACTTCTTGTGTGAATGATGGATGGATTGCTATGCTTGTCGTTTGGTACATTGGATAAGAAAAATAATACCGGGATAAAGCTTGGGGTTAATTTTATTCCTGTTTGGTATGAGGTATTAACTAATGTTGGGACGATTTTATCCCACCATTTCTAAGAGAAAGGTGGGATGACATAGTCCCATTGGATATCCCCCATCATGGGATATCGATATCTATATCTGTATCTATATCTATCTATCTATATATATATATTGAACATTTCGGAAAAATCATGGACTACTACAATGAAGAGCCTCGAAATTTTAAATTCCTATTTCGGGCCTTAAAAATTTCTAATTAAGCAACGTATGCCCTGAGAAGCACACTATCATTTACTAGGTCCTTACGGATGAAACCATAAAATTTGAGGTCAAATAGTTTAGGTCACATAATTTGAAAAAGCCATGGACTAATACGCATGAAAAACATTGAAAATCCTAAATTTTGTTTTAGGGCCTTAACAATCATAAATGAACAACATACGCCCTGAGAAAACATTCATTATCATTTACCAGGTCTTTAAGAATGTACCTATAAAATTTGAGGTCAAACAATCCTGATCGAATATATTATGAAAAAGCCATGAACTAATAAAACACATTAAGCCTCGGAAGTCCTAAATTTTGTGGCCCATATTTTGTGGCCCACACTCCCCTGCTCCTCAGCCTATCGGGAGCCTCCGATCGATTTTCGATCCATAACACGCCTGGGCCCCAGGCACACCCCTAGAACTGTGGGTTATAGCACACCAATTTGGTTCGAAAACAGTTCGTTCGCACCATTTCGCGTGTTTGACCAAGGTCAAACGAGCCAACCAAGTACCAACCATGCCGACCAACACTCCCCACTCCTCAGCCTGTCTGGGAGCCCACTTGTCGATTTTTGACCCATAACATGCCCGGGCCCTGGGCACACCCCCAAAATCGTGGGCTATAACATATCGACTTGGCCCGAAAACGGTCTGTTCGTCGACGACCCCAATAGGCCGTTCCCCAACCTGCCTAGGGAAGTCCGGGCGATTTTCGGCCAAAATCACGCCCAGGCCCCAGACCCACCCCAAAAATCGTGGGTTATATAGCACATCGATTTGGCCCGAAAATTGCCCGTTCGCATTGTTTCGCCCGTTTGACCACCCAAACCACCCCGACGAACCCAAAGGCCCACGCTAGGCCTCTACCCAGCCAGCCTAGGCAACTCGATCGATTTTCGATCAAAATAACGTCCAGGCCCTGGACCCACCCCAAAAATCGTGGGCTATAGCAAACCGGTTTGGGCTGAAAACGGCTCGTTTCGCCCGTTTAACCAATCCAAACCACCCCGACAATCTTAAATGCCCACACTAGTCCGCTCCCCAACCTTCCTGGGGAAGCTCGGTTGATTTTCGAGTAAAATCATGCCAGGCTCCCCGGCCCACCCTAAAAATTGTTTGCTATATCAAACCGATTTGGCCCGAAAATGACTCGTTCACGCCGTTTCGCCCATTTGACCACCCAAACCGCCCCGACGACTCCAAAGGCCCACACTAAGCCGCTCCCCAGCCTGCCTGGGGTAACCCAGTCAATTTTCAGTCAAAATTGCACTCGGCCCCCGAGCTGACCTTAAAATCGTGGGCTATAGCACGCCGATTAGTCTCGAAAATAGCCCGTTCGCGCCATTTCGCCCGTTTGATCACCCAAAATGCCCCGACGACCCCAAAGGCCAGCACTAGGACGCTCCCTAGCCTGCCTGGGGAAGCCCAATCAATTTTCAACCAAAATCACGCCCGGGCCTCGGGCCCACCCTAAATATCGTGGGCTATAGAACACTGATTTGGCCCAAAAATGGCCCGTTCGCGCCATTTCGTCTGTTTGACCACCTAAACCGTCCTGACGATCCCAAAGGCTCAAACTAGGCCACTCCTCAGCTTGACTAGGGCAGCCCGATTGATTTTCAGCCAAAATCACGCTTGATCTGCGAGCCCACCCCAAAAATCGTGGGCTATAGCACGTTAATTTGGCCCAAAAATGATCCGTTCACGCCGTTTTGCCTGTTTGACTACCCAAATCGCCCGACGAACCCAAAGGCCCATACTAGGCCGCTCCTCAGCCTGCCTGGGGCAGCTCGATCAATTTTTGGCCAAAATCACGCCCGAGCCTCAGGCCCACCCCTAAAATCGTGTGATATATCACACCCGATTTGGCAAAAAAAATGATCTGTTCGCGCTGTTTCGCCCGTTTGACCACCCAAATCGTCTCGACGACCCCAAAGGTCTACTAGGCCGCTCCCCAATCAATTTTTGACCAAAATCATGCTCGGTCCCCGGCCCCACCCCGAAAATCGTTTGCTATAGCACACCGATTTGGCCCAAAAATGGCCCGTTCGCGCCGTTTCAGCCATTTGACCACTCAAACCGCCCTAACGACCCCAAAGGCCCACACTAGGCCGCTCCCCAGCCTGCCTGGGGCAGACCGACCAATTTTCGGCCAAAATCACATCGGACCCTAGGCCCACCTCAAAATCCATGGGCTATACTAGGCCCGAAAATCGATGTGGGCGTGCCAAGGAGGCTGAAGAGCGTCCTAGTGCTGCCCGTTTGTATGGGAGGGCCATTTGGTTGGTCAAACGGGCGAAACGGCATGAACGGAGCATTTTGGGGCCAAATCGATGTGCTATAGACCACGATTCTCGGGGTGGGCCCAGGGTCTGGGGTGCCGTGGGCTGAAAATCGACCTTGGCGTGCTAGAGAGGCTGGGGAGCGTCCTAGTATTTCCCGTTTATGTGGGCGGGGCCATTTTGTTGGTCAAACAGGAAAAACGACTCGAACGGGGCATTTTGGGGCAAATTCGGTGTGCTATAGCCTACGGTTTCGGGGGTGGGCCTGGGGTACTGGGGTACCGTGGGCCGAAAATTGACCTGGGCGTGCTCGGGAGGCTGGGGAGCGTCCTAGTAATGCTCGTTTGTGTGAGCGGGGCCATTAGGTTTGTCAAACGGGCAAAACAGAATGAACGAATTATTTTGGGGCCAAATTGGTGTTCTATAGCCCACGGTTCCGGGGGTGGGCCAGGGGTCCGGGGGTGCCGTGGACCGAAAATCAACCTGGGTGTGCCAGGGAGGCTGAGGAGCGTCCTAGTGTTGCCCGTTTGTATGGTTGAGGCCCTTTGGTTGAACAAACGGGCAAAACGGCGCGAACAGAGCATTTTGGGGCCAAATCGGTGTGCTATAGCCCATGGTTCTGTGTGCCAGGGAGGCTGAAGAGCATTCTAGTATCTCCCATTTGTGTGGGCGGTGTAATTTGGTTGGTTAAACGGGCGAAACGGCGTGAACGGGGCATTTTAGGGCCAAATCGATGTGCTATAGCCCACACTTCTGGGGATGGGCTCAGGGTACAGGGGTTTCATGGGCCGAAAATCGACCTGGGCGTGCCAGGGAGGCTGAGGAGCATCCTAGTGTTGCCCGTTTGTGTGGGCTGGGTCATTTGGTTAGTTAAACTGGCGAAACGACGCGGATGAGACATTTTGGGGCCAAATCGGTGTGGTATAGCCCACGGTTCTGGGGGTAAGCCCGAGGGTGCCGTGGGCCGAAAATTGACCTGGGCGTTCCAGGGAGGCTGGGTAGCGTCCTAGTGTTTCCCGTTTGTGTGGGAGGGGCCATTTGGTTGGTCAAACGAGCAAAACGGCACTAACAGAGCATTTTGGGGCCAAATCGGTGTGCGATAGCCCACGATTTTGGGGGTAGGCTCGGGTCCGGGGGTCCCGTGGGCCAAAAATTGACTTAGGTGTGCCAGGGAGGCTGGAGAGCAACCTAGTGTTGCCTATTTGTGTGGGCGGGGCCATTTGGTTGGTCAAACGGTCAAAACAGGGCGAATGAGGTGTTTTGGGGCCAAATCGGTGTGCTATAGCCCATGAATCCAGGGACGGGCCCGAGGTTCGGGGGTTTCTTGGGCCTAAAATCGACCTGGACGTGCCAGGGAGGCTGGGGAGCATCCTAGTATTTCCCGTTTGTGTGGGCGGGGCCATTTGGTTGATTAAAAGGGCAAAAAGACGTGAACGGGGCATTTTGGGGCCAAATTGATGTGTTATATCCCACGGTCCGGGGGTGGGCCAGGGGTTCGGGGGTGTTGTGGGATGAAAATTGACCTGGGCATGCCAGCGAGACTGGGTAGCATCCTAGTGCCGCCCGTTAGTGTGGGAGGGGCCATTTGATTGGTCAAACTAGCGAAACGGCGCGAATGGGGCATTTTGGGGCCAAATTGGTGTGCTATAGCCCACGGTTTCGGGGTTGGGCCCGGGGGTGCCATTGGCCAAAAATTGACCTGGACGTGCCAGGGAGGCTGGGGAATATTTTAGTGTAGCTCGTTTGTGTGGTCGAGGCCATTTGGTTAATCATACGAGTGAAACGACATGAAAAAGGTATTTTGGGGCTAAATCGGTGTGCCAGCCCACGATTCTGGGGGTGGGCTCGGGGTTCGGGGTGCCGTGGACCAAATATCGACCTGGGCTTGCCAGGGAGGCTGGGGAGCATCTTAGTGTTTCCCGTTTGTATGGGCGGGTCCATTTGGTTGGTCAAACGGGTGAAACAACGTGAATGGGGCATTTTGGGGCAAAATCAGTGTGCTATAGCCTACGGTTCCGGGGGTCGGCCCGGGGTCCAGGGGTGTCGTAGGCCAAAAATTGACTTGGGCATTCCATAGTGACTGGGGAGCATCCTAGTGTTGCCTGTTTGTATGGGCGGGGCCATTTGGTTGGTCAAACGGGAGAAATGGCGCGAACGGGGCATTTTAGGGCCAAATCGATGAGCTATAGCCCACGGGGATGGGCCCGAGATTCGGGTGTGCCGTGGGCTGAAAATCAACCTGGGCGTGCTAGGGAGGTTGCGGAGGGTTCTAGTGTTGCCCATTTGTGTGGGCGGGGTCATTTGGTTGGTTAAACGGGTAAAACGACGTGAACGGGGCATTTTGGGTCCAAATCGGTGTTCTATAGCCCACGGTTCTAGGGGTGGGCCGGGGTCCGGAGGTGTCGTGGACCAAAAATTATCTGGGGCGTGCCAGGAAGGCTGGGGAGCATCCTAGTGTTGCCCGTTTGTGTGGGCATGGCCATTTTGTTAGTCAAACGGGCGAAACGGAGCGAACGTGGCATTTTGGGGCCAAATTGGTGTGCTATAGCACACGGTTCCGATGGCGGGCTTGGAGTCCGGGGGTTCCGTGGGCCAAAAATTGACCTGGGCATGCCAGGAAGACTGAGGAGCATCCTAATATTTCTCGTTTGTGTGGGTGGGGCCATTTGGTTGGTCAAAAGGGCAAATCAGCGCGAATGGGGAATTTTGAGGCCAAATCGGTTTGCTATATCCCACGGTTTTAGGGGTGGGCCCAAGGTCCGGGGGTGTCGTGGGCCGATAATCTAATTGGGCGAGCTAGGAAGGATGGAAAGCGTCCTAGTGTTGCACGTTTGTGTGGGCGGGGCTATTTGGTTGGTCAAACGGGCGAAACGGCGCGAACAGGGCATTTTGGGGCCAAATTAGTGTGCTATAGCCACAGTTCCGTGGGTGGGACCAGGGGTTTCGTGGGCCAAAAATCGACTTGGGCGTGCCAGGGAGGATGGGAAACGTCCTAGTATTGCCCGTTTATGTGGACGGGCCCATTTGGTGGGTCAAACGGGAGAAACGACGCGAACGGTGCGTTTTGAGGTCAAATTGGTATGCTATAGGGCACGGTTCCGGCGGTGGGTTCGGGGGTGCCGTGGGTCAAAAATCGACCAGGGCATGCCAGGGAGGCTGGGGGCGTCCTAGTGTTGTCCATTTGTGTGGGCGGGGTCATTTGGTTGGTCAAACGGGTAAAACGGCGTAAACGGGGCATTTTTTGGCCAAATCGGTGTGCTATAGCCCACGGTTCTGGCGGTGGGTCCGGGGTCTAGGTGTACCGTGGGCCGAAAATTGGCCTGGGCGTACCAGGGAGTCTGGGGAGCACCCTAGTGTTGCCCATTTGTGTGGGAGGGGCCATTTGGTTGGTCAAATGGGCGAAACGGTGCAAATGGGGCATTTTGAGGCGAATTTAGTGTGCTATAACCCACGGTTCCGGAGGTGGGCTCGGGGTTTGAGGGTACCCTAGGCCAAAAATTAACCTGGGCGTGCCAGGGAGGCTGGAGAGCATCCTAGTGTTGCCCGTTTGTGTGGGCGGGGTCATTTGGTTGGTCAAATGGGCAAAACAGCGAGAATGGGGCATTTTGGGGCCAAATCAGTGTGCTATAGCCCACGATTTCGGGTGTGGACCCAGGGTTCGGGGGTGCCGTGGGCCAAAAATTGACCTGGATATGCCAGGGACGCTGGAGAGCGTCCTAATATTGCTGGTTTGTGTGGGTGGGGCCAATTGGTTGGTCAAACGAGCGAAACAGTACGAACACGATGTTTTGAGGCCAAATCAGTGAGCTATAGCCCACGGTTCCGGGGGTTGTCCCGGGGTTCGGTGGTTTTGTGGGTTGAAAATCGACCTGGGCGTGCCAGGGAGGTTGGGGAGCGTCCTAGTGTTGCCCGTTTGTATGTGCGGGGCCATTTGGTTGGCTAATTGGGCACAACGGCGCGGATGAGGCATTTTGGGGCCAAATCGATGTGCTATAGCCCACGGTTCTGGGGGTGGGCCCGGGGTACAGGGGTGTCGTCGGCCGAAATTCGACCTGGGCGTGCCAGCAAGACTGGGAGCATCTTAGTATTGCCCGTTTATGTGGGTGGGGCCATTTGGTTGGTCAAACGGGCGAAACAGCGCGAATGTGGCATTTTAGGGCAATATTGGTGTGCTATAGCCCACGGTTTTGGGGTTGGGTCCGGGGGTGCCGTGGGTCAAAAATTGACCAGGGCGTGCCAGGGAGATTGGTGAGAATCCTAATGATCCCTGTTTGTGTGGGTGGGGCCATTTGGTTTGTCAAACGGACGAAATAGAGAGAATGAGACGTTTTGAGGCCAAATCGGTGTGCAATAGTCCATGGTTCTGGGGTTGGGCCTGGGGTTCGAGGGTGCCGTGGGCCAAAAATTAACCTGGGCATGCCAGAGAGGCTGGGGAGCATCCTAGTGTTGCCCGTTTATGTGGGCGGGGCTATTTGGTTGGTCAACGGGCGAAACAGCGGGAACAAAGCATATTTGGGCTAAATCGGTGTGCTATATAGCCCACGATTCTGGGGGTAGGCCCGGGGTTTGGGGTGGCCGTGGGTCTAAAATTGACCTGGGCGTGCCAGGGAGAATGGAGAGCATTCTAGTATTTCCTGTTTGTGTGGGAGAGGCCATTTTGTTGGTCAAATGGGAGAAACGACGTAAACGGGGCATTTTAGGGGCAAATCGGTGTGCTATAGCCCAGGGTTCTGGGAGTGGGCACGGGGTTCGGGGGTACCGTGGGTTGAAAATCGACTTGGGTGTGCAAAGGAGGCTAGGCAGCATCCTAGTGTTGCCCGTTTGTATGGGCGGGGCCATTTGGTTGGTCAAACGGGAGAAAAGGCGCGAATGGGGCATTTTGGGGAAAAATCGGTGTGCTATAACCGACGATTTTGGGGGTGGGCCCGGGGTACGGGGGTTTCGTGGGCCGAAAATTGACTTGGGTGTTCCAAGGAGGCTGGGGAGCATCCTAATGTTGCCCATTTCTGTGGGCGGGGCCATTTGGTTGGTCAAACGGGTAAAATAGCACGTACGAGGCGTATTAGGGCCAAGGAGGTTGGGGATCATCCCAGTGTGGTCCGTTTAAATATTTGAGGCTATTTGGGTGGAAAAGCGGGCGAAACGGTGCGAACGGGGCATTTTCGAGCTAAATCAGTGTGCTATAGCCAATGGTTTCGGGGTCGGGCCCAGGCGTGCAGTGGGACAAAAATCAACCGAGACATGCTAGGGTGGTTGGGGATCATCCCAGTGTGGTCCGTTTAAATTTTTGTGGCTATTTGGGTGGACAAACGAGCGAAATGGTATGAACGGGTCATTTTAGGGCCAAATCGGTGTGCTATAGCCCACAATTTTGGGGGTGGACCCGAGGTTCGGGCATTCTGTGGGCAAAAAATCAATCGGGACATGCTAGGGAGGTTGTGAATCATCCCAGTGTGGTCCGTTTAAATTTTTTTGGCCATTTGGGTGGACAAACTCGCGAAACGACGCAAATAGGGTATTTTCGGGCAAAATTGGTGTGCTATAGCCCACATTTTTGGGGGTGAGCCCGGGGTTCGAGTATGCTGTTGGCCAAAACTTGATCGGGGCATGCCAGGGAGGTTGGGGATCATCCAAGTATGGTTCGTTTAAATTTTTGCGGCCATTTGGGTGGACAAATGGGCAAAACAGCGGGAAAGAGGCATTTTCGGGCCAAATCGGTGTGCTATATCCCACAATTTTGGGGGTGGCCCAGGGGCCAGGGCATGTTGTGGGCCAAAAATCAACCAAGGTGTGCCAGGGAGGTTGGGGATCATCCCAGTATGGTTCGTTTAAATTTTCGTGGCCATTTGGATGGACAAACTGGTGAAACATCGCGAATGGAGAATTTTTGAGCCAAATTGGTGTGATATAGCCCATGATTTCGAGGGTGGGCTCGGGGTTCGAGCGTGTTGTGGCTCAAAAATCGATCGGGGCGTGCCAGGGAGGTTGGGATCATTCCAGTGTGGTCTGTTTAAATTTTCGTGGCCATTTGGGTGGACAATCGGGTGAAACGGCGTGAACGGAGCATTTTTTAGCCAAATCGGTGTTCTATAGCCCACGGTTTTTGGGGGTGGACCCAGGATTCGGGCATGCTGTGTGCTAAAAATCGATCGAGGCATGCCAGGGAGGGTGGGGATCGTCCAGTGTCGTTCGTTTAAATTTTCGTGGCCATTTGGGTGGACAAACATGCAAAACGGCGTGAATAGGGCATTTTTGGGCCAAATTGGTATGCTATATAGCCCATAGTCTCGGTGGTGGGCTCGGGGTTCGGGTGTGCTGTGGGCCAAAACTCAATCGGGGCGTGCCAGGGAGGTTGGGGATCATCCCAGTGAGGTCCGTTTAAATTTTCGTGGCCATTTGGGTGGACAAACGGGCGAAACGGCGCGAACGGGGCATTTTTGGGCCAAATCGTTGTGCTATAGCTCACGATTTTGGTGGTGGGCCCGGGGTCCGGGCGTGCTGTGGGCCGAAAATCGACCGGGGCGTTCCAGGGAGGTTGGGGATTGTCCCAGTGTGGTCCTTAAATTTTCGTGGCCATTTGGTTGGACAAACGGGCGAAACGGCGTGAACGGGGCATTTTTGGGCTAAATTGGTGTGCTATTGCCCACAGTTTGGGGGTGGCCCCGGGGTTCGAACGTGCTGTAGGCCAAAAATCTACTGGGGCGTGCCAGGGTGGACCCGGGGTCCAAGCATTTAAGGGACAAATCGGTGTGCTATAGCCCACGGTTTTGAGGATGGGCCCGGGGTCCGGGTATGTTGTAGGTCAAAAATCGACCGGGGCATTCCAGGAAGGTTGGGGATCGTCCCAGTGTGGTCCTTTTAAATTTTTGTGGATATTTGGGTGGACAAACGAGCGAAAGGCGCATCTTCGGGCTAAATTGATGTGCTATAGCCCACAGTGTCAGGGGTAGGCCCTGGGTTCGAGCGTGCTGTAGGCCAAAAATTGACTGGGGCTTTCCAAGAAGGTTGGGGATCGTTCTAGTGTGGTTCGTTTAACTTTTTGTAACCATTTGGGTGGACAAACGAGTGAAACGGCGCAAACGGGGCATTTTTGGGCCAAATTGGTGTGCTATGTCCTACGGTTTAGGGGGTAGGCTCAGGGTCCGGGTGTGCTGTGGGACAAAAATTAACTGGGGCGTGCCAGGGCGGTTGGGGATCGTCCCAGTATGGTCCGTTTAAATTTTCGTGTCTATTTGGGTGGACAAACGAGCGAAACAATGCGAATGGGGCATTTTCGGGCCAAATCGATGTGCTATAACCCACGATTTTGGGGGTGAGCCCAGGTCACGGGCGTGCTGTACACTGAAAATCGACCGGGCCATGCCAGGGAGGTTGGGGATCGTCCCAGTGTTGTATGTTTAAATTTTCGTTGCTATTTGGGTGGATAAAGCGGCAAAACGGCGTGAACGGGGCATTTTTGGGCCAAATCGGTGTGGTATAGCCCACGATTTTGGGGGTGGGCCCGGGATCTGGGTGTCCTGTGGTTCGAAAATCGACCGGGGTGTGCCGGGGAGGTTGGGGTTCATCCAAGTGTGGTTCATTTAAATTTTTGTGGCCATTTGGGTGGACAAACGGGCGAAACGACGTATTTTCAGGCCAAATTAGAGTGCTATAGCCCACAGTTTTTGGGAAAGACCCAAGGTCCGGGCGTGCTATGGGATAAAAATTGACCGGGGCATGCCAGGGAGGTTGGGGATCATCCAAGTGTGGTCCGTTCAAATTTTCGTGACCATTAGGGCGGATAAACAGGCAAAACTACGCGAATAGGGCATTTTCGAGCCAAATTGGTGTGCTGTAGCCCACGATTTCAGGGGTGGGCCTGGGGTTCGAGCGTATTGTGGGGTGGAAATTGACCTGGTCGTGCCAGAAAGGTTGGGGATAGTCCCAGTATAGTCTGTTTAAATTTTCGTGGCCATTTAGGTGGACAAACGGCAAAACGACGCGAACGGGGCATTTTCGGGCCAAATCGTTTGCTATAGCCCACGATTTTGGTGGTGCGCCCAGGGTCCGGGCGTGTTGTGGGACAAAAATTAACCGGAGCGAGCTAGGGAGGTTGGGGATCATCTCAGTATGGTCCGTTTAAATTTTCGTGGCCAATTGGGTGGACAAATGGGTGAAACAGCATGAACAGGGCATTTTCAGGCCAAATCGGTGTGCAATAGCCCACGGTGTTGGGGGTGGGCCCTGGGTTCGAGAGTGTTATAGGTCGAAAATCGACCGGGGCATGCCAGGGAGGATGGGGATCATCCCAGTGTGGTCCGTTTAAATTTTTGTGGCCATTTGGGTGGACAAACGGGCGAAAGGAGCATTTTTTGGAAAAAATCGGTGTGCTATAGCCCACGATTTTGGGGGTGGACCCAGGGTCCGGGTGTGCTGTATGCCGAAAATAGACCGAGGCATGCCATTGAGGTTGGGGATCGTCACAGTGTGGTCCGTTTAAATTTTTGTGGCCATTTGAGTGGACAAACGGGCCAAACGACGCGAATGAATCATTTTTGGGCTAAATTAGTGTGCTATAGCCCACGATTTTGGGGGTGGGCCGGGGTCCACACCTACTGTGGGTCAAAAATCGATCGAGGCATGCCCGTAGGTTGAGGATCTTCCCAGTGTGGTCTGATTAAACTTTTGTGTCTATTAGGGTGGACAAACGGGCGAAACGGCACGAACGGGGCATTTTTAGGCAAAATTGGTGTGCTTTCAGGCCAAATCGGTGTGCTATAGCCCTCAGTTTTGGGAGTGAGCCCGGGTGTGCTGTCGGCCGAAAATCGATCGGGGCATGCCACGGAGGTTTGGGATCATCCCAGTATGGTTCGTTTAAATTTTTGTGGCCATTTGGGTGGAAAAACTGGTGAAACGGCGCGAACGAAACATTTTTTGGCCAAGTCGGTGTGTTATAGCCCATAATTTTGGGGGTGGGCCTGGGGTCCATACGTGCTGTGGGCCAAAAATTAATTGGGGCGTGCCAGGGAGGTTGGGGATCGTACCAGTGTGGTCCATTTAAATTTTCGTGGTAATTTGGGTGGACAAATGGACGAAACAGCGCGAATGGGGCAATTTAGGAAAAAATCGGTGTGCTATAGCCCAAGGTTTCAGGGGTGGGCCTAGGGTCCGAGCGTGCTGTTTGTCGAAAATTGATAGGGGCATGCCAGGGAGGTTGGGGATCGTTCAGTGTGGTTGATTTATTTTTTGGTTACCATTTGGGTGGACAAATAGGAGAAACGGTGCGAATGAGCTATTTTTGGGATAAATCAGTGTGCTATAGCCCACGGTTTCAGAGGTGAGCTCAGGATACGGGCGTTCTATGGGCTAAAAATCGATGGAGGCATTCCAGGGAGTTTGGGTATTATCCCAGTGTGGTCCATTTAAATTTTCGTGGCTATTTGGATGGAAAAACGGGTGAAACGGGGCGAACGGGGCATTTTTGGGGCAAATTGGTGTGTTATAGCCCACGATTTCGGTGGTGGCCCCGGGGTCCGGGCGTGTTGTGGGCCAAAAATTAATTGGGGCTTGCCAGGGAGGTTGGGGATCATCCCAGCGTAGTACGTTTAATTTTTCGTGGCCATATGGGTGGACAAACGGGCAAAACAGCGCGAACGGGGCATTTATGGGCTAAATTGATGTGCTATAGCCCACGGTTTTGGGGGTTGGCCTGGGGTCAGGGCGTGCTGTGTGCCAGAAATTGATCGAGGCATGCCAGAGAGGTTGGGGATCAACCCAGTGATGTCCGTTTAAATTTTCGTGGCCATTTGGGTGGACAAACGGGAGAAATGGCGTGAACGGGGCATTTTCAAACCAAATTGGTGTGCTATAGCCCACGGTTTTGGGGGTGGGCCCAGAGTCTGGGCGTGCTGCAGGCCAAAAATCCACCGGGGTATGCCAGGAAGATTAGGGATCATCCCAGTATGGTCCGTTTAAATTTTAGTGGCCATTTGGGTGGACAAACGGGCGAAATAGCTTTAACGGGGCATTTTCAGTCCAAATCGATGTGCTATAGCCCATGGTTTTGGGGGTGGGCCCGGTGTCAGGGCGTCTGTGGGACAAAAATTGACCGAAGAGTGCCAGGGAGGTTAGGTATCATCCCAATATGGTCCATTTAAATTTTTGTGGCCATTTGGGTGGACAAACGGGCGAAACGATGCGAACAGGGCATTTTCGGGCCAAATCGGTGTGCTATAGCCCATAGTTTTGAGAGTGAGCCCGGGGTTCGGGCGTGCTGTGGGTCAAAAATTGAACGGGGTATTCCAGGGAAGTTTGGAATCATCCCAGTATGGTTCGTTTATATTTTCATGTCCATTTGGGTGGACAAACGGGTGAAATGGCGTGAACGAAGCATTTTTGGGCCAAGTCGGTGTGTTATAGCCCACAGTTTTGGGGGTGGGCCTGGGGTCCAGGCGTGTTGTGGGCCAAAAATTAATCGGGGCGTGCCAGGGAGGTTGGGGATCGTCCCAGTGTTGTCCGTTTAAATTTTTGTGGCCATTTGGGTGGACAAACAAGTGAAACGGCGCGAATGGGGCAATTTAGGGGAAAATCGGAGTGCTATAGCCCACGATTTTGGGGGTGGGCCAAGGGTCCAGGCTGTTGTTGACTGAACATCGATCGGGGCATGCCAGGGAGGTTGGAGATCATCCAGTATGGTCGGTTTATATTTTGGTGTCCATTTAGGTGGACAAACGGGATAAATGACACGAATGGGGCATTTTTGGGCCAAATTGATGTGCTATAGCCCACTATTTAGGGGGTGGGCTCGGGGTACGGGTGTTTTGTGGGCCAAAAATTGATCGAGGCATTCCAGGGAGTTTAGGTATTATCCCAGTGTGGTTTATTTAAATTTTCGTGGCCATTTGGGTTTGGGTGAAAAAATGGGTGAAACGGTGCGAACAGGGCATTTTTTGGCCAAATTGGTGTGCTATAGCCCACGATTTCGGTGGTGGGCCCGGGGTTCGGGTTTGCTATGGGCCGAAAATTGACCAAGGCATGCCAGGGAGGTTGGGGATCATCCCAGTGTAGTCCGTTTAAATTTTCGTGGCCATATGGGTGGACAAACGGGCGAAACGGCGCGAACGGAGCATTTTTGGGCCAAATTGGTGTGCTATAACCCACAGTTTTGAGGGTGGGCACGGCGTCCAGGCGTGCTGTGGGCCAAAAATCGATCGGGGAATGACAGGGAGGTTGGGGATTGTCCCAGTCGGGTTTGTTTAAATATTTGTGGCCATTTGAGTAGACAAACGGGTGAAACGGCGCGAATGAAGCATTTTTGGGCCAAATCGATGTGTTATAGCCCACGATTTTGGGGGTGGGTCCGGTGTTCGGCCGTGCTGTGGGACAAGAATCGATCAGGACATGCCAGGGAGGTTAGGGATCGTCCTAGTATGGTCCATTTAAATTTTCTCGGCCATTTGGGTGGACAAACGGGCAAATCGGCGCGAGCGAGGCATTTTCGGGCCAAATCGGTGTGCTATAGCCCACGATTTTGGGGTGGGCCAGGGGTTTGGGCATGCTATAAGTCGAAGATCGATCGGGGCATGCCAGGCCGATTGGGGATCGTCCCAGTGTGTTCTGTTAAAATTTTTGTGGCTATTTGGGTAGAGAAACGTGAGAAACAGTGCGAACGGGGTATTTTCGGGCCAAATCGGTGTCCTATAGCCCACGGTTTTGGGGGTGGGCCTGGGGTTCAGGCGTGTTCTGGGACAAAAATCCATCGGGGCATGCCAGGGAGGTTGGGAATCATCCCAGTGTGGTCCGTTCAAATTTTAATGGCCATTTGGGTGGAACAACGGGAAAAATAGAGTGAACGGGATATTTTCGAGCCAAATCGATGTGCTATAGCCCACGGTTTTGGGGGTGGGCCCAGGGTCCGGGCGTGCTGTGGGCCAAAAATTGACTGGGGTATGCCAGAGAGGTTTGGGATCATCCTAGTGTGGTCCGTTTAAGTTTTCGTGGCCATATGGGTGGATAAACAGGTGAAATGGCATGAATAAGGTACTTCAGGCCAAATTTGTGTGCTATAGCCCACGGTTTCAGGGTGGGATCGGGTCCGGACGTGCTGTGGGCCGATAATTGATCGAGGCATGCCAGGGAGGTTGGAGATCATCCCAGTGTGGTCAGTTTAAATTTTTGTGGCCATTTGGGTGGACAAACTGACAAAATGGTGCGAACGGGGCATTTTTGAGAAAAATCGGTGTGCTATAGCCCACGATTTTGGGGGTGAGCCCGGGGTCCGGGCATGCTCTGGGCCAAAAATCGACCAGGGCATGCCTGGGAGGATGGGGATTGTCCCAGTGCGGTCCATTTAAGTTTTCATGACCATTTGGGTGGACAAATATGTGAAACGGCGTAAATGGGGCTTTTTTGGTCCAAATTGGTGTGCTATAGCCCACGATTTTGAGGATGGGCCCGAGGTTTGGGCGTGTTGTAGGTCAAAAATTAGTTGAGACGTGCCATGGTGTTTGGGGATCCTCTCTGTGTGGTCCGTTTAAATTTTCGTGACCATTTGGGTGGACAAACGGGCGAAACGACCCGAACGGGGAGTTTTTGGGCCAAATCGGTGTGCTATAGACCATGGTTTCGGGGGTGGGCCTAGGGTCAGGGCATTCTCTGGGCCAAAAATAGACCGAGGCATGCCAGGGAGGTTGGGATCGTCCTAGTATGGTTCGTTTAAATTTTAGTGGCTATTTGGGTGGACAAACTGGTGAAACGGCACGAACGAAGCATTTTTGGGCCAAGTCAGTGTGTTATAGCCGACAGTTTTTGGGGTGGGCCAGGGTCCAGGCGTGCTGTGGGCCAAAAATTGATCGGGACGTGCCAGGGAGGTTTGGTATCATCCTAATGTGGTCTGTTTAAATTTTTGTGGCCATATGGGTGGACAAACGGGCGAAATAATGCGAACGGGGCATTTTCGGGCCAAATTGATGTGCCATAGCCCATAGTTTTGGGGGTTGGCCCGGGGTCCGGGCGTGCTGTGAGTCAAAAATTGATCGGGGCGTGCTAGGGAAGTTGGGGATCATCCCATGAGGTCCGTTTAAATTTTCGTGGCCATTTGGGTGGACAAACGGGCGAAACGGCGCGAACGGGGCACTTTCGAGCCAAATCGGTGTGCTATAGCCCACGGTTTTGGGGTTCGGGCGTGATGTAGGCCAAAAATCCACCAGGGCATGCCATTGAGGTTAAGGATCGTCCCAGTGTGGTTCGTTTAAATTTTTGTGGCCATGTGGGTGTACAAATGGGCAAAATAGCTTGAACAGGGCATTTTCGAGCCAAATCAGTGTGCTGTAGCCCACGGTTTTGGGAGTGAGCCCGGGGTGCGGGCGTGATATTGATCAAAAATCGACCGGGGCATGCCAGGAAAGTTGGGGATAGTCCCAGTGTGGTTCGTTTAACTTTTAGAGGCCATTTGGGTGGACAAACGGGTGAAACGGCACGAACGAAGCATTTATTAGCCAAGTCGGTGTGTTATAGCCCACAGTTTTGGGGGTGGGCCTGGGGTCTAGGCGTGCTGTGGGCCAGAAATTAATCGGGACATGCCAGGGAGGTTGGGGATCGTCCCAGTGTGGTTCGTTTAAATTTTTGTGGCCATTTAGGTTGATAAATGGATGAAACGGAGCAAATAGGGAAATTTAGGACAAAATTGGTGTGATATAACCCACAGTTTCGGGGGTGGGTCCAGGGTCCGGGCGTGTTGTTGGCCAAAAATCGATCGGGGCATGCCATGGAGGTTGGGGATCATCCAGTGTGGTTGGTTTAAATTTTGGTGGTCATTTGGGTGGACAAACGGGAGAAACGGCGTGAATGGGGCATTTTCGTGCCAAATCGGTGAGCTATAGCCCATGGTTTCAGAGGTGGGCTCGGGGTACGGGTGTACTTTGGGCCAAAAATCGACCGAGGCATTCCAAGGAGTTTGGGAATTATCCCAGTATGGTCCCTTTAAATTTTCATGGCCATTTGTGTGGACAAACGGGCAAAACGGCGCGAATAGGGCATTTTTGGCCAAATTTGTGTGGGCTAAACATAGACCGGGGCATGCCAGGGAGGTTGGGGATCGTTCCAGTGTGGTCCTTTTAAATTTTCGTTGCCATATGGGTGGACAAACGGCGAACGAATTTGGGTGGACAAACAAGTGAAATGGCACGAACAAGGCATTTCAGGCCAAATCTGTGTGCTATAGCCCATGGTTTCGGGGGTTGGACCGGGGTCTAGATTTGCTGTGAGACGAAAATCGATCGAGGCATGCCAGGGAGGTTGACGATCGCCTCAGTGTGGTTAGTTTAAATTTTTTTGGCCATTTGGGTGGACAAACGGGCGAAACGATGCGAACGGGTCATTTTCGGGCAAAATCGGTGTGCTATAGCCCATGATTTTGGGGGTGGGCCCAGGGTCCGGGCATGCTGTGGGCCCAAAATCGACCGGGGAGTGCCTTGAAGGTTGGGGATTGTCCCAGTGTGGTCCATTTAAGTTTTCATGGCTATTTGGGTGGCCAAACATGCGAAACGGCAGGAATGAGTCTTTTTTAGGCCAAATCGGTGTGCTATAGCCCACGGTTTTGAGGGTGGGCCCAAGGTCCGGGCATTCTGTGGGCCAAAAATCAACTTAAGAATGCCATGGTGGTTGAGGATTGTCCCTGTGTGGTCCGTTTAAATTTTCGTGGCCATTTGGGTGTATAAATGAGCGAAATGAAGCGAATGGGGCATTTTTAGCCCAAATCGGTATGCTATAGGCCACGATTTTGGGGGTGGGCCCAGGGTCCGGACGTGATGTGGGCCAAAAATCGATCGGGGCATGCCAGGGAGGTTGGGGATCATCCCAATGTGGTCGGTTTAAATTTTTATGGCCATTTAGGTGGACAAACGGGAGAAATGGTGCTAACAGGGCATTTTCGGGCCAAATCAGTGCGCCATAGCCTACAGTTTCGGGAGTGAGCCCGAGGTTCAGGCGTGCTGTGGGCAAAAAATTGATCGGGGCGTGCTAGGGAGGTTGGGGATCATCCCAGTATAGTTCATTTAAATTTTCGTGGCCATTTGGGTGGACAAACTGGTGAAATGATGCGAATGAAGCTTTTTTGGGCGAAGTCGGTGTGTTATAGCCCAAAGTTTTGGGGCTGGGCCTGGGGTCCAATCGTTTTGTGTGCCAAAAATTGATCGGGACGTGCCAGGGAGGTTGGGGATCATCCCAGTATGGTTCGTTTAAATTTTCGTGTCCATATGGGTGGACAAACAGGCGAAACGACGCGAACGGGGCATTTTTTGGCCAAATTTATATGCTAGCCCACGGTTTCGAAGTTTGGCCCGGGGTTCGGGCATTCTGTGAGCCATAAATTGATCGGAGCGTTCCAGGGATGTTGGGGATCGTCCTAAAAAGTCGCGAATGGGGAAATTTAGGTCAAAATTGGTGTGCTATAGCCCATGGTTTTGGGGGTGGGCCCAGGGTCCGGGCGTGCTGTTGGCTGAAAATCGACCGGGGCATGCTAGGGAGGTTGGGGATCGTCCATTGTGGTCGATTTAAATTTTGGTGGCCATTTGGGTGTACAAACGGGAAAAATGGTGCGAATGGGACATTTTCAGAGTAAATCGATGTGCTATAGCCCACAGTTTCGGGGGTGGGCTCGTGGTACGGGTGTACTGTGGGCCAAAAATAGATTAAGGCATTCTAGGGAGTTTGGGTATCATCCCAGTACGGTCCGTTTAAATTTTTGTGGCCATTTGGGTGGAAAATGGGCAAAACAGCACGAACGGGGCATTTTTTGGCCATATTGGTGTGCTATAGCCTACGATTTCGATGGTGGACCCAGGGTCCGGGCGTGCTGTAGGCTGAAAATTGTCCGTGGCATGTCAAGGAGGTTGGGGATCATCCTAGTGTGGTTTGTTTAAATTTTTGTGGCCATATGGGTGGACAAACGGGCGAAACGGTGCGAACGGGGCATTTTCAGGCCAAATTGGTGTGCTATAGCCCATGGTTTTGAGGGTGGGAACGGGGTCCAGGCGTGCTGTGGGCCAAAAATCGATCGGGGCATTCCAGAGAGGTTGGGGATTGTCCTAGTCGGGTTTGTTTAAATTTTTGTGGCAATTTGAGTTGACAAATGGGTGAAACAGCGTGAATGGAGCATTTTCGGGCCAAATCGGTGTGCTATAGCCCACGGTTTTGGGGTGGGCCCGGTGTTTGGGCTTGATGTAGGTCGAATATCGACCGGGGCATGCCAGGGAGGTTGGGGATCATCCCAGTATGGCCCGTTTAAATTTTCGTGGCCATTTGGGTGGACAAAAGTGAGAAACGGCGCGAACGGGGCATTTTCGGGCTAAATCAGTGTGCTATAGCCCACGATTTCAGGGGTGGGCCCGGGGTCCTGGAGTGTTCTGGGCCAAAAATCCACCGAGGCATGCCAGGGAGGTTGGGGATTGTCCTAGTCGGGTTTGTTTAAATTTTTGTGGCAATTTAAGTAGACAAATGGGTGAAACGGCGCGAATGAAACATTTTCGGGCCAAATCGATGTGCTATAGCCCACGGTTTTGGGGATGGGTCCGGTGTTTGAGAGTGCTGTGGTCTAAAAATTGATCGGGGCATGCCAGGGAGATTGGGGATCGTCCCAGTGTGGTCCGTTTAAATTTCTGCGGCCATTTGGGTGAACAAACGGGCAAATCAGCGTGAATGAGGTATTTTTGAGTCAAATTGGTGTTCTATAGCCCACGGTTTTGGTGTGGGCTTGGGGTTCGGGCTTGATGTAGGTCGAATATCAACCGGGACATGCCAGGGAGGTTGGGGATCATCCCAGTATGGTTCGTTTAAATTTTCGTGGCCATTTGGGTGGACAAACGTGAGAAACGATGCGAACGGGGAATTTTTGGGCTAAATCAGTGTGGTATAGCCCACGGTTTCAGGGGAGGGCCCAGGGTCCGGGAGTGTTCTGGGCCAAAAAACCACTGGAGCATGCCAGGGAGGTTGGGGATCGTCCCATTGTGGTCCGTTTAAATTTTCGTTGCTATTTGGGTAGAAAAACGGGCGAAACAGCGCGAACGAGACATTTTTGGGCCAAATTGATGTGCTATAGCCCACGGTTTTGGGGGTTGGCCCAGGGTCCGGGCGTTCTGTGGACCAAAAATTCACCGGGGCATGCCAAGGAGGTTGGGGATTGTCCCAGTGTGGTCCGTTTAAATTTTTGTGGCTATTTGGGTGGAAAAATGGGCAAAACAGCGCGAACAGGACATTTTCGAGCCAAATCAGTGTGCTATAGCCCACGATTTCAGGGGTGGGCCCAAGGTTCGGACGTGCTGTGGGCCGAAAATCGACCGGGGCGTGCCTGGGAGTTTTGGGATAATCTCAGTGTGGTCCATTTAAATTTTTGTGGCCATTTGGGAGGACAAACAGGTGAAATGGTATGAACAAGGCATTTCATGCCAAATCTGAGTGCTATAATAGTCCACGGTTTTGGAGGTGGGACCAGGGTCCGAACGTGTTATGGGTAGAAAATTGATTGGGGCATTCCAGGGAGGTTGGCGATCGCCCCAGTGTGGTCAGTTGAAATTTTCGTGGCCATTTGGGTGGATAAACGGGTGAAACGGTGCGAACGGGGCATTTTTAGGCAAAATTGATTTGTAATAGCCCACGATTTTGGGGGTGAGCCCGGGGTCCGGGCATGTTGTGAGCCAAAAATCGACCGGAGCGTGCCTGGGAGGTTTGGGATTATCCTAGTGTGGTCCATTTAAGTTTTCATGGCTATTTAGGTGGACAAATGAGCGAAACGGCGTGAAGAGGGCTTTTTTAGCCCAAATCGGTGTGCTATAGCCCACGGTTTTGAGGGTAGGCCCAGGGTCTGGGCGTTCTGTGGGCCAAAAATCAACTGAGGCTTGCCATGGTAGTTTAGGATCGTCCCTGTATGGTTCGTTTAAATTTTTGTGGCCATTTGGGTGGACAAACGGGCATAACAGACCAAACGGGGAATTTTTGGACCAAATCGGTGTGCTATAGCCCACGGTTTTGGGGGTGGGCCCAGGGTCCGGGCGTGCTGCAGGCCAAAAATCGACCAGGATATGCCAGGAAGGATGGGGATCATCCCAGTATGGTTGGTTTAAATTTTCGTGGCCATTTGGGTGGACAAACGGGAGAAATGATGTGAGTGGGGCATTTTCAGACCAAATCGCTGTGCTATAGCCCTCGGTTTTGGGGGTGGACCAAGGTTACGGGTGGCTGTGTACAAAAAATTTCCTGGGGCGTGCCAGAGAGGTTAGGGATTATCCCACTATGGTCCGTTTAAATTTTTGTGGCCATTTGGGCGGACAAACAGGCGAAATAGCTTGAATGGGGCATTTTCGGGTCAAATCGGTGTGCTATGGCCCACAGTTTTGGGAGTGAGCCTGGGGCCTGGGTGCACTGTATGCCAAAAATTGACCGGGGCATGCCAGGGAGATTGGGGATAGTCCCAGTGTGGTTCGTTTATATTTTTGTGGCCATTTGGGTAGACTAACGGGTGAAACGACGCGAATGGAGTATTTTTGGGCTAAATCGGTGTGTTATAGCCCACGGTTTTATGGGTGGGCCTGGGGTCCAAGCGTGCTGTGGGCTAAAAATCAATCGGGGCATGCCAGAGAGGTTGGGAATTATCCCAGTGTGGTCCGTTTAAATTTTTGTGGCTATTTGGGTGGACAAACGGGCGAAACGGTGTGAATGGTGCATTTTGGGGCAAAATCGGTGTGCTATAGCCCACGGTTTTGGGGGTGGAACTAGGGTCCGAGCGTGCCGTTAGCCGAAAATCAATCAGGGCGTGCCAGGGAGGTTGGGGATCGTCCAGTGTGGTCGGTTAAAATTTTGGTGGCCATTTGGGTGGACAAACGGGAGAAACGACGTGAATTGGGTGTTTTGGGCCAAATCGGTATGCTATAATCCACGGTTTTGTGGGTGGGCTAGAGTTATGGGCGTACTATGGGCCACAAATCGATCAAGGCGTGGCAGGGATGTTGGGGATTACCCTAGTGTGGTCCGTTCAAATTTTCGTGGCTATTTAGGTGCACAAACAGGCGTAACGGCGAGAACGGGCACAGGGTCCGGGCGTGCTGTGGGCCAAAAATTAACTGGGCCGTGCCAGGGGGGTTAAAGATCGTCCCATTATTGTCCGTTTAATTTTTTGTGGCCATTTGGGTGGAAAAACAGGCGAAACGGGGCGAACAGGGTATTTTTGGGCTAAATTAGTGTGATATAGCCCACAGTTTCGCTGGTGGACCCGGGGTCCGGGTGTGCTGTGGGCTAAAATTCGACCAGGGCATGCCAGGGAGGTTAAGGATCATCCCAGTATGTCCCGTTTAAATTTTCGTGGCCATTTGGGTGGAAAACGGGCGAAACAACGCTAACAGGGCATTTTCGTGCCAAATTGGTGTGCTATAGCGCACGGTTTCGGTGATGGGCCTGACGTACAGGTGTGTTGTAGGCCAAAAATCGATCGGAGCATGCGAGGGAGGTTGGGGATCATCCCAGTTGGGTTCGTTAATTTTTTGTGGCCATTTGAGTAGACACACGGGTGAAGCGGCGCGAATAGAGTATTTTCGGGCCAAATCGGTGAGCTATAGCCCACGGTTTTAGGGGTGGGCCCGGTATTCGGCCGTGCTGTGGGCCAAAAATATACCATGGCGTGCCAGGGAGTTGGGATCATCCCAGTGAGGTCCGTTTTGATTTTCGTGGCCATTTGGGTGGACAAAAAGATAAAACTGCGCGAACAAAGCATTTTCGGGCTAAATCGGTGTGCTATAGCCCACGTTTTTGGGGTGGGCCAGGGGTCCGGGCGTGCTGTAGGTCAAAGATCGACCGGCGCATGCTAGGGAGGTTGAGGATTTTCCCAGTGTGGTCCATTTAAATTTTAGTGGCCATTTGGGTGCACAAACGTGAGAAACGGTGCGAACGGGGCATTTTTGGGCCAAACCGATGTGCTATAGTCCACGGATTTGGGGGTGGGCCCAGGGTTAGGGTGTGCTTTGGACCACAAATCGATCGGGGTATTCCATGGAGGTTTAGGATCTTCCCAGTGTGGTCTGTTTAAATTTTCGTGGCCATTTGTGTGGACAAATAGGCAAAACGGCATGAATGGAGCATTTTTGGGCCAAATTGGTGTGCTAAAACCCACAGTTTTGGTGGCGGGCGTGCTGTGGGCCAAAAATTGACCGAGGTGTGCCAAGGAGGTTGGGGATCATCCCAGTATTGTCCGTTTAAATTATTGTGGTGATTTTGGTGGACAAACAGGCGAAACAGCGAGAACGGGGCATTTTTGGGCCAAATTGATGTGTTATAGCCCACGGTTTCATGGGTTGGCCCGGGGTCCGGGCGTGTTGTGAGTCGAAAATCAATCGGGGCATGCCAGGGAGGTTGGGGATCGTCCCAGTGTGGTCCGTTTAAATTTTCGTGGCCATTTGGGTGGACAAACGGGCGAAACGGCGCGAACGGGGCACTTTCAAGCCAAATCAGTGTGCTATAGCGCACGGTTTTAGGGGAAGGCCCGAGGTTCGGGCGTACTGTGGGCTAAAAATCGATCGGGGCATGCCAGGGAAGTTAGGGATCATCCCAGTTTGGTCCGTTTAAATTTTTGTGGCCGTTTCGGTGAAAAAACGAGCGAAACGGCGCGAACGGGATATTTTCAGGCCAAATCGGTGTGCTATAGCCCACACTTTTGGGGTTTAGCCCGGGATCCAGGCGTGTTGTGGGCCAAAAATCCACTGGGGCATACCAGGGAGGTTGGGGATCATCCCAATGTGGTCCTTTTAAATTTTTGTGGCCATTTGGGTGGAAAAACAGGTGAAACAGCGCGAACGAGACATTTTCAAACAAAATCGGTATGCTATAGCCCACGGTTTTAGGGGTGGGCCCAGGGTCCAAGTGTGTTGTAGGCTGAATATCGATTGAGACTTGCCTAGGTGATTGGGGTAGTCCCAGTGTGGTCCATTTAAGTATTCATGGCCATTTGGGTGCACAAACATGCAAAATGGCACGAACGGGGCATTTTTGGGCCAAATCGGTGTGATATAGCCCATGGTTTTAGGTGTGGGCCCAGGGTTCGGGCATGCTGTGGGCAAAAAATTGACCGAGGCATGCCAGGGAGGTTGGGACCTTCCCAGTGTGGTCGGTTTAAATTTTTGTGGCTATTTGGGTGGACAAACGGGAGAAACATCGTGAATGGGACATTTTCGGGCCAAATCGGTGTGCTATAGCCCACGGTTTTGGGGGTGGACCACGGGTACGGGCGTACTGTGGGCAAAAAATTGACCGAGGCATGCCTGGGAGGTTAGGGATTATCCCAATATGGTCCATTTAAATTTTCGTGGCTATTTGGATGGACAAACGGGAAAAACGACGTGAACTGGGCATTTTCGGGCTAAATCGGTGTGCTATAGCCCACAGTTTCGGGAGTGAGCCTAGGGTTCGAGCGTGCTGTGGGATGAATATCGACCGGGGTGTGCCAGGGAGGTTGGGGATAGTCCCAGTGTGGTTCGTTTATATTTTTATGGCCATTTGGGTGGACAAACGGGTGAAACGGTGCATGCCAAGTACACGAATAGGGTGAAATGGGTCAAAGATTCTCAAACTTTTCTTTTGGTTTGTTGTTTTTGTTTTGAATAGGTTAACTATTGTGCATGCCAAGTACACGGAGATCGGGTCAGTCATTATTACCTATAAATCTTGAACCATATCTCATTGGCAAAATGGATGCGCAACGAGACCCTGAAAGGATAGCTGCTCAACAGGAGCAGGCTAGATTAGCTGCATTGGTAGTTGCGCAAGTAAATCGGCAGAATGCTAATAACCCAGGTCGGGTACCAAATTCTGATGATGAGGACCTGGGTGATGATGAGCTATTAAATCTAAGGCGTGCAGATGATATGGCTGCACCAGTGAACAAGAATGTCAACTGAGATTGTCAGGCTAGAATGAGACCCGAACGCAGAGCTGTGCAAGTTGCTTTTGATATTGATGATGACGAATTGGATGGGGCTGGTGCCACATGGGCTATTATTCCTCCGTCTTTAGCACCCGGAGCCAAGTTTAATATTACTAGCACTATGATCCAACTATTGCAACTCAAAGGGTTATTTGGTGGACTTGCAGGCGACGATCCGAATATGCATTTGATTAATTTTATCTCAACATGCAAGTCGTTTGACAATCCAGGGGTTGGACAAAATACGATCTGACTGCGCTTATTTCCTTTGTCTCTATCTGGAGAGGCAACTTTATGGTTAAATGGGCTAACTCCCAACTGTATTACCAATTGGAGGCAACTGAAAGACGCTTTCTTAGAAAGATTATTTCCGTCGTCCAAGAGATCACAATTGAGAGATGAGATAAGCAATTTCAGACAACTTCCAACTGAAGCTCTTCACGAGACTTGGGAGAGGTTCAAGAAGAAGCTTATGCAGTGCCCAAATCATCAGATGACCAATGTCCACTTGATGGAGATATTATATAGGGCCTTGAATTCGGTGACTAAGCCAGTGGTAGATAATGTTGCGGGTGGGTCATTCATGGACCTCACTTTTCTTTAGGCATCTAAAATGCTTGATCGTATGACAAAGCAGAGTAGAGCTTGGCATACCAAGGATTCTGAGGTAGCGAGCTCTACTGTATCTATTGGCATGACCGCAGAACAGAGGCGAAGGGAAGAGGAGCATGACCAAGATATGGCTCACATAAAAACGCAAATGTATCTTCTTACTAAGCATTTATTATCAAGAAAGACAGAGAAGGTTAAAGTTGTTGCATCACAAGGAAGAGCTGACTCTGATTCTGAGGAGGAAGAAAATTACTTAAATAATCAGGGGGGTTTCCGAGGCAGTGGCCAAGGAAACCAAGGTCGGAACTACTATGAAAAATCCGGGTACAAGGACCGAGACCAAGGGAATTGGAAGAATAAGAATGACAGGAGTGGTTTGTATGTCCCTCCTAGAAATCGTGAAGCTACTGCATCTAACTCTAGGAAGATGCCCATAGAGGACATGATGGCTAAGCTGTTGAAAGGAGTTGAGGCAGCCAACACGGGAGTAGCTGAGGTAAAAAATAATTTGTCTTCAATGAATCAATTGGTTGACTCACATTCCACTTTAATAAAACAGTTGGAGCAGCAAATGAGTCAACTGTCGCTGACATTTAATCAAAGGAAGGATGGCACTCTACCAAGTGACACAGTGCAAAATCCAAGAAAAGATGGGTCATGCTTGGCAATTACTACCAGGAGTGGTAAGGTGTTGGAAAACCCATCCGTGGGTAAGCCTGTGGTTGATAGTATGGAGCAGAGTGTTGTTGAAGCAGATTGTGATCATCTTGTAGAAGCTGAAAACCGGGATGAGATCATTCATAATACTACACCTAGCTGTCAGCAGTCTGAAAAGATTGAAGATGAGAAGAACAAAGAAAAGGAAATGGTGGAGAAAACTCTTCCAAAACCACCACCCCCTTTTCCTCAGAGACTGAAGAAGAAGGCCGATGACAATAAGTTCAGTAAATTCATGACCATGCTGAAGCAGCTGACTATAAATGTTCCTTTAGTGGAGGAACTGGAGCAGATGCCAGGGTATGCCAAATTCATGAAGGACCTTTTGACAAAGAAAAGGGCAGCAAGCTATGAATCGAAAGATAATTTCCATCATTGCAGTGCGATTTCCACAAGGTCCTTAGTACAGAAGAAGGCAGATCTAGGAGCTTTCACTATTCCTTGCATGGTCGAATCTTTGGATTTTGCTAAGGTTTTGTGTGATTTGGGGGCTACATTAATTTGATGTCGCTAGCTATTTATAAAAAGTTGGGGTTGGGAGATCCTACTCCAACCAATATGCGGCTCGTGATGGCAGATAGGTCGGTAAAATGGCCTGTTGGTATTCTGTATGATGTATTAGTGAAGGTGGCTACCTTTATTTTTCCTGAAGATTTTGTTATTTTGGATTGCGAGGTGTACTTTGAGGTGCCCATAATCTTGGGTAGACCTTTCCTCCCAATCGGAAGTATGCTGATTGATCTGCGAGCGAATGAGCTTTTATTTCGGATGAATGATTAAGTGGTACGTTTCGATGTATGCAAATCAATGAAGCAGCACAAAGAAATAAATGTGTTCTCTATAGTTGATGTTTATTATGAGGACGAGCAGAAATTATCTTTGGAGGAGCAGCTTACTGTTAGGCCATTGGCTGCTATGCTTATGAACTTTGATCGTGAGGATATTATGGAGTACGAAGAAACTATCTGTGCTTTGACAGGAATGGGGTAGTATTCTTATGCCCCCAAGAAACTTGATCTTGACCTTAAGAATCGACCTTCACCACCGGCGAAGCCATTCATTGAAGAGCCACCAGTGTTAGACTTGAAAGAGCTAACCAGTCATCTGAGGTATGTATTCTTGGGTAGTGGAAATACACTGTCGATTATTATTGTTGTTGATCTAGGCGAACAACAGTTGAAAGCTCTCATCTCTGTTCTTAAGAGATACAAGAGCGTTATTGGTAGGACTATTGCAGATGTCATTGGTATCCCTCCTGGCATATGTACGCACAAGATTTAGCTAGAGGAAGATTGTGTACCCACTATCGAGCATCAGCATCTCCTGAATCCACCTATGCAAGAGCTGGTGAAGAAAAAAATCATCAAGTGGCTAGATGCAGGGGTGGTGTACCTAATCTCAGACAGTAAATGGGTGAGTCATGTACAGTGTGTGCCCAAGAAAGGGGGCATGATAGTAGTGTCCAATAATAAGAATAAGTTAATTCCACTCAGGCCTGTCACAGGGTGGAGGCTGTGTATGGACTACCGAAAGCTCAACTCGTGGACACTAAAAGATCACTTTCCAATGCCATTCATGGATCAGATACTCGATCGATTAGCAGATAGAGATTGGTACTATTTCTTGGATGGTTATTCCGGGTATAACCAGATCTCCATTGCTCCTGAAGATCAGTAGAAGACGACGTTCACGTGCCCATATGGCAAATTTGCTTTTAAAAGGATGCCCTTTGGTTTATGTAATGCACCGGCCACATTTCAGAGGTGCATAATGTCGATCCTCTCTGATATGGTTGAAGACACCTTGGAGGCGTTTATGGATGATTTTTCAGTTGTTGGAGATTCCTTTGACTTGTGTTTGCTGAACTTAAGTCAAGTATTACAGCGGTGTGAAGAGTTTAACCTGGTACTTAACTGGAAAAAATGCCACTTCATGGTGAAGAAAGGCATTGTTCTAGATCATAAAATTTCTGTGAAAGGTATTGAGGTAGATAGGTCCACGGTTGAGGTTATCGAGAAACTACCTCCCCCCATCTCTATAAAAGAGGTGCGTAGCTTTCTTGGTCATGCAGGATTTTATCGTAGATTTATAAAAGATTTCTCGAAGGTTACAAACCCATTATGCAAACTTCTTGAAAAGGAGGCCAGGTTCTCTTTTGATGATGACTGCAGGTAGGCGTTTGAATGCATTAAGATGAAATTAGTGGAGGCTCCAGTTATTATTACTCCGGACTGGACAAAGCCGTTTAAACTAATGTGTGATGCTAGCGGGGTGGCACTTGGAGCTGTGTTGGGCCAGAAAAAGGATAAGTTGTTTCATCCAATCTACTATGCCAGCAAAGCCCTGAATGGGGCTCAAAAGAACTACACTGTCACTGAATAAGAGCTCCTGGCTGTAGTTTACGCCTTTGAGAAATTCAGAGCGTATTTTCTAGGGACCAATGTGGTGGTCCACATGGATCATGCAACTCTGAGGTGCTTAATGGCTAAGAAAGATGTGAAGACGAGATTGATCTAGTAGGTATTGTTGTTTTAAGAATTCGACTTTGAGGTAAAGGATCGTAAGGTATGTGAAAATCAGGTGGCTGATCACTTATCCAGACTTGAATGTGAACAAGCAATCAAGGACAAGCTAGATATTGATGATTCTTTTCCGGATGAGAAGATACTAGAAGGGAAGCTCGAGCAGATTCTGTGGTATGCTAATTTCACAAACTACGTGGTAAGTGATGTGATGCCAGATAATCTTTCCTTTTACCAAAGGAAAAAGTTCCTTCATGATGTGACCCAGTATTTTTGGGATGAGCCCTATTTTTTTCGGCAATGTGCAGATGGTGTTTTTAGGCGTTGTGTCCCAGATGTGGAGATGCTGAGTATTTTGGAAGCATGCCACGCTTCACCTATTGGTGGTCACCATGTAGGTGACCGTACTGCTCAGAAAGTATTATAGAGTGGCTACTATTGGCCCACGCTATTCAGAGATGCATATGAACTTGTTTGTAGATGTGATCAATGTCAGAGACAAGGATCAATCTCCAAACGCCATGAGATGCCAATGTCTAAATTGATGGAAGTAGAGTTGTTTGATGTATAGGGCATTGACTTCATGGGCCCATTTGTAAGCTCATACGGGTTAAAATACATCCTAGTAGCTATAGACTATGTATCGAAGTAGGTAGAAGCTGTGGCGTTGGCTGACAATGAAGGAAAAAGAGTTGTAGCATTTCTGAAGAAGAACATATTCTCCCGTTTTGGAGTACCAAGAACAATCATAAGTGATGGGGGATCCCATTTCTGCAATAAAGTTTTCAGGGCTGTTTTGGCAAAGTATGGAGTAAAACAACACCGAGTAGCAAATCCATATCACCCACAAACTAGTGGGCAAGTGGAGGTGTCGAATCATGATATTAAGGCCATTCTCGCCAAAATTGTGAATGCTAATAGGAAAGATTGGTCTCGGAAGCTAGATGATGCCTTGTGGGCGTACCGAACTGCTTTCAAGACACCAATTGGCATGTCTCCGTATCAGCTGGTCTATGGGAAGGCATGTCATTTGCCAATCGAGATTGAGCATAAGGCCTTATGGGCTCTCAAAAGGCTGAATATGCACTAGAAGGAAGCATCTGATCTAAAGATTGGAGCAGATGAATGAGATGGATGAATTTCGTCTCAAGGCTTATGAAAGAGTCGACTTGTATAAAGAGAAGATGAAGAAATACCATGATCAAAGGATTGCACAGAGAGAATTCAGGAAATGTGATTTGGTACTTCTTTTCAACTCCAGACTGAAGCTATTTCTAGGTAAGTTGAAATCTAAATGGTCAGGTCCATTCAAAATTAGCCAAGTCTACTCATCTGGAGTAGTTGAGCTTGAAAACAAAAATGGTAGTGTCTTTAAAGTGAACCGGTAAAGAATCAAACTTTATATTGGTCCAAAAGACTTAATAAAAAGTGTTGATGTCTTTTATCTCGATGAAGTCTGAGTACTCTAGATACCTGAGTCGTGTCGAGACGTTAAATCAGGCGCTAGTGGGAGGCAACCTACAACAAGTTGTTGTAACCATAGTTAGAGCCTATTTTATGTTTTTGTGCAATTTTGATGCGTTAATGAAGTGTGCATCGCCAGAAATACAGTAAAAAGGGAAATAGGCATACATCTAAGTGACTGGACCGTTGTGACGGATGACTTGATGAACCACCAGTCCTCTGA
This sequence comes from Capsicum pubescens, assembly GCA_030864215.1. Taxonomy (NCBI): domain Eukaryota; kingdom Viridiplantae; phylum Streptophyta; class Magnoliopsida; order Solanales; family Solanaceae; genus Capsicum; species Capsicum pubescens. The sequence goes on along the minus strand of CM061541.1, from coordinate 273,900,532 downwards.
CGGACCAACAGCTTCAACCGTCAAGAATTGGCAAGAAAATGCATACACTGGATAGGATCTGACGGATTAAGTGGAGGACCGTCATATACCTGGTGGGCCATCAAAAGAGCCATCAGAAGTAAGACTGATGACCCACATTCTGGTAAGCAGTGATGGCCAATCTGGTGGACCATCACAAATTTGGTGGACCATCCCACTTACCGTCATGGAAAAACAAAAACACATCGACTCAGGTCAGGGATGACGTTCAGAGTGGTGGTACTTCACATTCATGACGTACCGTCAATTTGACCGTCACTTTAAACCTAACTCTGAATCGGGTTGGGTTAAATCGGTACTCTTTATAAGTACTTCGTATTTGACCCGAAGTGAGATTTTGAGAATAAAATTGAGCGGGTACACTCATTGTAATCGTTCCATGACCTTTGAATTTTCCACTTCTTTAAGATTCAAAGAACCTGAAGAGAGTTATCCCATCTGAGGCCCTTTATCTCCTCCATTTATGCCTTATTTAAATCAACTCAACTCTCTCGTCTCTCCATCACAAACCAAAAAGTAACACAGGTGCTAGGATTTGTAAGTTAGCTTTGTCTCTAAAGCTTCAAGCACGTAGTGTAATTGAGAATCGAGGTAATTGAAAACCCTTCTCTTTTGGTAGTCCATATTAAGTGTAAAAGAATGATTTATTGGTTTGTTCTTAGTGTACTGAGTATTAATGTCTTGAGTTGAAATTCAAAGTACAAACTGGTGTGAAATCTGGGTGATATAAAGTGTTAAATGAGACCAATGTGCTTAAAATATGAGTTTAGAGCTGTGATGGTAGTTGAAAATATGACCTGATGTGCTATTGCTCGACAAAATGGTCGAACCCAGACTTTTTGGGTGAAGACGAAGGTGCGACGGTCAAATTGGTGGATCGTCAACTTTTTGACGGACCACCAAGATGACCGTCAAAATACTCAATAAAATGCCTTTTCTGTATAAGCCATGACGGTCGAAGTGGTGGACCGTCAACTTTGTGACGGACCACCACGTTGACCGTCAGAAGGCTCAAGATTTTATGGGTCACTGCTTAACGGTTGACGGCAGAGTTGGTGGACCGTCCATCCTCTGGTGGACCGTCATATCTACCGTCAGACCACATTTGCAACAATTTTGATTGTTTTTAAATTTTGAACTGATTTCTTAAACTGGTTTTCAGGTGATATGGCCCCTAAACTTCCATAAGCCAGAGAAGGAAGATCTCAACAAGGTAGAAATGCGTCCGCACTGTCCTATAATACTAGGAGAACTGAAAGGGAAGCCATCACAATCCCTCAGTCTGAGGAGGAGAGTTAGAATAGCATCAGTTTCACTGATTCAAGTCCGAATGAAGCAACAGTTGCTTCAACCCAACCATTACCCGTAGAAGGTAAAGCTGAAACAGCTAATGTGGGGGATCAAACAAAATCTACTGATGCAGAAAACGAACAGAAGGGTGATAATGTTATCAGGAGGAAAGATCCCCAGATTTGAGATGCTATCAGGTGGAAAATAGAGGGATCACACAAAGAGTTCTATGACGGGTTGACACCCACAACTCGAGGGATCCGAAGGTCATTTCTAGAAGAACATCAGATTATGACAACAGATCCTCATGAATATCCCGAGTTAGAGAACCGGTTCAATGAATATGGACTAGCATGGATGAGCAGGCCACTAGGAAACTACCAACCGAATTGGGTAAGAAAATTCTTTGCAAATTACCTAAGTTTGGTGAAAGAAGAATGTCCAAAGGGAACTCCAATATCACATAGACCAAATAGGGAGTCTTTCCCGGTCCGAGGGGTCACTGTTGATATCTCAGCCCGAATAATTAATAGGATGCTTTTTGGGCCAGGATATGAGGCTCCACCAGCGGTCCCAGATTTTAAGTATAGAATGAGAAATGCTTCCGGTTAGAGATGTTGGGCGGCCTCGTTATTGACTGATGATAAAAATCCTTCCTGGTTGACTAATTCCAAAGAGCGCATCGCAAAGTTCACTCTTAGATTTAAAGCTAATTTCTGGTGGGCTATTGTTCGGTTGAGGTTAATGCCAACCAAAAGAGATGGGAACCTGGATCATCACAGAGCAGTAGTAGTGTCCAGTTTGATTTCAGGGCTACCAATTGATTTTGGTCAGCTAATTGCAGACTTGATGTTTGTCCGAGCACATAAAGTGACCACCTCTGTACCCTTCCCATGTTTGATCACTGAATTATGCAAACAAACTAGGGTGCCACTGATTAGTGGGGTTGAAAATGAGGTACAGGCTACACATAAGCAGGACATTGAGAAGTCGAAAGACGAATCAAAGTTCAAGATTCGTGTGACCAAACCTCCAGTATATCAGTCTCAATCTGTATCAATTCTCGAAGACACAGAAATGCCCGAAGGTATGCCTTTACCCATTACCACATATGTGCCACCTTATTATGTGCCCCAGGGTACGTCTACAGGGTCAGATTCTACACAATTTTTTGGTGGAGCAGATTTTGCGGAATACAGATTCTACCCGGTGAATTTTGTCAAGGTGGTGAAGAATCAAAAGCGGTTTCAGAAGCAGTTAGAAAAGTGGGCTGGAGATTTCAAACCTTTTATGGATGAAATTGTGGCCGAAGCAGTCAGGCCATTTCAAACTATTCAAGTTAGTATGGATAACATGGAAGCTCACATCAACAAAAGGCTAGATTCACTATCTCTCCCTGATCTTGCCAAGCTCATGGCTGAATTTGAGCAGGCAAAGGCTGACATAGCGGAGTTAAAGAAGAAACAATCCCAACCGCCTGTATTTGACCTGACTTTGGCGATAAGTGATGATGATGAGGGCATTATGGATCTGATGGGTAGACCCGTGAAGGATAAAGGCAAGCAGCAAATGGATGAAAAAGCAGCAAGAAAAAAAGAAAAAAGGAGAAAGAGAGAAGCAATGTCACCTGAGGAGTTAGACCAACATAACCTGAAGAGATTTGTAAAGAAGTCAAAGAAAGAAGCTGAAAGAAAGAAAAGAGAAGAAGAAAATAAAGCAGCAGGAGTCTCTACTAGTGCTGCCCCAGCAAGGGGGCGAAGTGCAGGTTCAATTCGTGAGACTATCCCTCAAAATGTGGAGGGTGAAGTTGTGAGCGCTCCTACCACCATAGGGGACAACATTGCACAGGGTGAGGATGCAGGGACCTCACCCCACCTGACATATGCCTCAGAGGAATAGGAGGCAAAGCAGATAACCCAATTCTCAATTACGGTAATTTATTGCTTTGAGGATAATGCATATCTTTTTGTGTAGGGGTTGGGTATATTTACACCATGGTTGGATGTGTTGCCGATATTCTGAATCCCATCATGTACTATTTAGTAGAAGTGGCATGTTTAGGGTATTTTTATTATCGCAATTCAAATTCTGCAGCCTGTGATGTAAATATATGTGTTTAATGAGTATTTATAAACTGTTTCTGTTTTAGTACTTTGTTGTAAATATGGGTTATGAATGATGCGGCATAAGAATATGAGCATGTGTATGTAATTATTTACCTTATTCATGTAAACATGTGTATATAACTCTCAGTAATTCTGTATTTAGCATTAGTCTAGAGGAGGTGAATGCAACATGCAATGAACATTCCAAGAAATGCAAAGGAAGTTTAATTCCGTTATCTACGGGTGTGAGGTTTTACTTGCAGTTCTTTCATAGGTTAAGACCTAGAACTTGCCTGAGTCATAGATACAGTCTTCTAGGGGATTCATTAGGATAGGATAACAGGCCTCCTTGTACTTTGAGCCCTTCTAACCTAAATAAACAACACCCACCAGAAAGATTATCTCTTTTGAACACATCTTTTGTCTTTAAAACCCGTTCTGAAATTCTGTCACTGTTAATTACTCTCCGTAGGGTTTTAACATTCAGCTCCAGCCTTAGCAAATTACTTAGCATTGTAAATTTCAACTTAGATAAAGCATCTAAGTTGAGGGTGGCTAATGTCAAAAGATTGACCACTGACTGCATTAGCCTGAGTCGAAAGGTAGTTGTTATAAAAAATAATAATAATAATAATGAAATAAAATAATATATATAGCAACTTGAAGTTTAAAAGATTCTAGGGAAAGGAGAGTTAAGTTTCAATGAGTCACTTTACCCAAAAACATACCCCTCCTGACCCGAAACCTCATTTCAAGCCTCAAAAAGACCTGTTTGATCCTAGTGAGTCAATCTTGAGGTAGTGTCATATGGATAGGGAAAGCGTATGGGTACTTGGACTAAGGTTGTAAATTCTTTATGAGTGTGAGAGTTATACTTTTTCCATATCAAATAATGAGTGGTGGATTTCATTGTTGTGAGGGCAACCGAAGTTTCACTGAACTTTGTTGTTCTCTGTAGAATGAAACATTCATGCTTGTGAACTGAACTATGATAAATGCTGGGTGTGGAGCCTGATGTGTTAAATGCATGTGATTTAACTGATGAGTGAATAGTTGCATCAAAATGTTTCAAGGGTTGGTTGCTTATCATTTTACTTTTCATGTGTGCAATTAGGTACTGAGTTGCTTGAGAACAAGCAATTACCTTAAGTTGAGGGTGCTGATGTTCCAGTATATTACGGAACAGTTAGCATCATTTTCTTAGGGAAATTGTAAGTTTTAAGGAAACCAAAGTGTTATTTAATAAAGTTTTTAGTGTTTTCAGTGAAAGAAGATAACCACTGAAGAAAGGTGGAAAAAGTAGCAGAAAAGTGAGTTTGACGGTCAAAATAGTGGACCGTCTGTCTTTCAACGGACCACCAGGTCGACCTTCAAGGCGATCCAGAACCTACCATACAAATGCCTTGAGTGACGGAAAACATGGCGGACCGTCATACATGTGACGGACCACCAGATGGACCGTCAACCCTTATCCAGAAATCACCTTTCAGAGGAACTCAGTGACGATCAACATGGTGGACCATCAGTCATGCGACGGACCACCAGATGGATCATCAATGCTTATCCAGAAACCACCCTCCAGAGGAACTCAGTGACGGTTAATATGGTGGACCGTCAGTCATGCGACGGACCACCAGGTGGACCATCGGGTCTTATCCAGAAACTGCTATTTGGAAGAAACGAGTGATGGACAAGATGGTGGACCGTCAACTCTTTGACGGTCCGCCATATGGACCGTCAACTGGGACGCGACTTTTCTGTTTTTAAATTTTAAATTCTTTTTTAGCTGGGAACATATAAATACAAAATTTTAGGGTTAAGAAGGGATCTTTATTCTTTCTTTTACAAGTTTTATCATCTATTGAAACTTTTTGTAACCCGGTACTTTCTGGATTCTTTAGATCTGGGAGTACTTTAGCATTGAACAATTGATTATTGAAGATTGAAGAACTGATTCTTGGGATTATTTGTAAGTAAATTCTTAATCTATTTATGAATAATACAAGAATGACTTCTTCTTCTTCTATGGAGTATTGTGGATAAGATCCCATAACTAGGGTTATGGGATCATTAATGTGAAACACATCTATGGGTTGGGAATCAATTTGAGTTTCATAATTCAATGACATTGCATAAACCTTTCTTCAATTTCATGACTTTTCTTGGTTGCAAACTTGAAGAGAGAGCCCTAGAACAACACTTGTCTGAAAGGAAAGTGTTTGTTGGGAAAAGAAAGTGTTTACATGAATTCTAAGGGCTTTAACCTTTAGAGTAATAGCAAATGCCCTAACAGGATTAGCCTACATGAGAAATGGGTTGAAAGAATAATGCATCCTTCAAGTTTGAGAGAATTAGAGGATAACCTATCCACTTAGGTTGAGAAACTAAGGGATAAAGAATAGGACTCAACCTTTCTTGCAATTGAATTTGCTAAGTGGAACTCATAAACGATTCACAACCCAAATGGTGCTAGCATTTCGGTGACCATAACTTTGGTTTCTTTAATCTCATAAAGTTACGAAACACAAAGAGAATCATTAGTTGGAATACTCTTGTTACAATTAATTATTTTACAAATTAAAACTCAAAACCCCCCTTTTTGGTTAGGAACCTCTGATCAACAATCTAATAACGATTACAACACTTAGTGAGCACAGTACTCCCTCTGGGATTCGACACCCAACCTAGTTGGGTTCTATATTTGATAGCGACCTCTTACACTTTCTACCAAGAGTTGTAATTCGGGCGTATCAAATTTTGGCACCGTTGTCGGGGAGTACAGTTGTCAACTAAGTTTGTGATAGTTAATAGACCCTTTGGTCAAAGATGCTCAAAATTTACTTTTGGTTTGTTTTTTTTGTTTTGAATAGGTTGACTATTGTGCATGCCAAGTACACGGAGATTGGGTTAGCCATTATTACCTATAAATCCTGAACTACATCCCATAGGCAAAATGGATGCGTAATGAGACCCTGAAAGGATAGCTTCTCAACAGGAGCAGGCTAGATTAGCTGCATTGGAAGCTACGCAAGTAAATCAACAGAATGCTGATAACCCAGGTCGGGTACCAAATCCTGATAATGAGGACCTGGGTGATGATGATCTATTAAATCCAAGGGTGCAGATGATATGGTTGCACCAGTGAACAAGAATGTCAACAGAGATCGTCAGGCTAGAATGAGACCTGAACGCAGAGCTGTGAAAGTTGCTTTTGATGATGATGATGATGAATTGGATGGGGCTGGTGCGACAGGGGCTATTATTCCTCCGCCTTTAGCACCCGGATCCAAGTTCAATATTACTACTATGATCCAGTTATTGCAACTCAAAGGGTTATTTGGTGAACTTACAGGAGATGATCCGAATATGCATCTGATTAATTTTATCTCAACATGCAAGTTGTTTGACAATCCAGGGGTTGGAAAAAATGCGATCCGACTGCGCTTATTCCCATTGTCTCTATCTGGAGAGGCAACTCTATGGTTAAATGGGCTAACTCCTGAATCTATTACCAATTGGAGGCAACTGAAAGACGCTTTCCTAGAAAGATTCTTTCCGTCATCCAAGAGAGCACAATTGAGAGATGAGATAAGCAATTTCAGACAACTTCCAACTGAAACTCTCCACGAGACTTGGGAGAGGTTCAATAAGAAGCTTATGTGGTGCCCAAATCATCAGATGACCAATGCTCACTTGATGGAGATATTATATAGGGCCTTGAATTCGGTGACTAAGCCAGTGGTAGATAATGCTGCGGGTGGGTCATTCATGAACCTCACTTTTCTTGAGGCATCTGAAATGCTTGATTGTATGACAAAGAAGAGTAGAGCTTGGTATACCAGGGATTCTAAGGTATCTTTTGGCATGATCACAGAACAGAGGCGAAGGGAAGAGGAATGTGACCAAGATATGGCTCACATGAAAACGTAAATGGATCTTCTTACTAAGCATTTATTATCAGGAAAGACAGAGAAGGTTAAAGTTGTTGCATCACAGGGAAGAGTTGACTCCGATTCTGAGGAGGAAGCAAATTACTTGAATAATCAGAGGGTTTTCGAGGTAGTGGCCAAGGAAACCAAGGTCGGAACTACTATGAAAAATCTGGGTACAAGGTTTGAGACCAAGGGAATTGGAAGAATAAGAATGACAGGAGTGGTTTGTATGTCCCTCCTGGAAATCGTGAAGCTGCTGCATCTAACTCTGGGAAGATGTCCATGGAGGACATGATGGATAAGCTGTTGAAAGGAGTTGAGGCAACCAACACGGGAGTAGCTGAGGTAAAAAATGATTTATATTCAATGAATCAATTGGTTGACTTGCATTCCACTTCAATAAAACAGTTGGAGCGGCAAATGAGTCAATTATCGGTGGTATTTAATCAAAGAAAGGCTGGCACTCTACCAAGTGACACAGTGCAAAATCCAAGGAAAGATGGGTCATGTTTGGCAATTACTACTAGGAGTGGTAAGGTGTTGGAAAACTTATCCATGGGTAAGCCTGTGGTTGATAGTATGGAGGAGAGTGTTGTTGAAGCAGATTGTGATCATCCTGTAAAAGCTGAAAACTAGGATGAGATCATTCATAATACTACACCTAGCTGTCAACAGTCTGAAAAGATTGAAGATGAGAAGAACAAATACAAGGAAGTGGTGGAGAAAACTCTCCCAAAACCACCACCCCCTTTTCCTCAGAGACTGAAGAAGAAGGTCGATGACAATAAGTTTAGTAAATTCATGACCATGCTGAAGCAGCTGACTATAAATGTGCATTTAGTGGGGGCACTGGAGCAGATACCAGGGTATGCCAAATTCATGAAGGACCTTTTAACAAAGAAAAGGGCAGCAAGCTATGAACCAGCAGATAATTTCCATTATTGCAGTGCAATTGACACAAGATCCTTAGTATAGAAGAAGGCAAATCCGAGAGTTTTCACTATTCCTTGCACGGTCAGATCTTTGGATTTTGCTAAGGCTTCGCGTGATTTGGGGGCTAGCATTAATTTGATGCCGCTAGTCATTTATAAAAGTTGGGGTTGGGAGATCCTACTCCAACCAAATGCGGCTCGTGATGGCAGATAGGTCGGTAAAATAGCCTATCGGTATTCTGTACGATGTATTAGTGAAGGTGGTTACCTTCATTTTTCCTACGTATTTTGTTATTTTGGATTGCGAGGTGGACTTTGAGGTGCCCATAATCTTGGGTCGACCTTTCCTCACAACCGAAAGTGTGTTGATTGATCTGCGAGCGAATGAGTTTTTATTTTGAATGAATGACGAAGTGGTACATTTCGATGTATGAAAATCAATGAAGCAGCACAAAGAAATGAATGTGTTCTCTATAGTTGATGTTTATTATGAGGACGAGCAAAAATTATCTTTGGAGGAGCAGCTTACTGTTGGGCCATTAGCTGCTGTGCTTATGAACTTTGATCGTGAGGATATTGAGGAGTACGAAAAAACTGTCTGTGCTTTAAAAGGAATGAGGTTGTATTCTTATGCCCCCAAGAAGCTTGATCTTGACCTTAAGAATTGACCTTCACCACCGGCGAAGCCATCCATTAAAGAGCCACCAGTGTTAGACTTGAAAGAGCTACCCAGTCATCTGAGGTATGTATTCTTGGGTAGTGGAAATACACTGCCGATTATTATTAATGTTGATCTAGGCGAACAACAGGTGGAAGCTCTCATCTCTGTTCTTAAGAGATACAAGGGAGTTATTGGTTAGACTATTGCAGATATCATTGGTATCCCTCCTGGCATATGTACACACAAGATTCAACTAGAGGAAGATTGTGTACCCACTATCGAGCATTAGCGTCGCCTGAATCCACCAATGTAAGAGGTGATAAAGAAAGAAATCATCAAGTGGCTAGATGCAGGGGTGGTATACCCAATCTCAGACAGTAAATGGGTGAGTCCTGTACAGTGTGTGCCTAAGAAAGGGGGCATGACGGTAGTGGCCAAAAAGAAGAACGAGTTAATTCCACTCAGGCCTGTCACAGGGTAGAGGGTGTGTATGGACTACCGAAAGCTCAACTCGTGGACACTAAAAGATCACTTTCCAATGCCATTCATGGATCAGATGCTCGATCGATTGGCAGGTAGAGGTTGGTACTATTTCTTGGATGGCTATTCTGGGCATAACCAAATCTCCATTGCTCTTGAAGATCAGTAGAAGACGACGTTCACGTGCCCATATGGCATATTTGCTTTAAAAAGGATGCCCTTTGGTTTATGTAATGCACCGTCCATATTTCAGAGGTGCATGATGTCGATCTTCTCTGATATGGTTGAAGACACCTTAGAGGTGTTTATGGATGATTTTTCAGTTGTTGGAGATTCCTTTGACTTGTGTTTGCTGAACTTAAGTCAAGCATTATAGCGGTGTGAAGAGTTTAACCTGGTACTTAACTGGGGGAAATGCCACTTCATGGTGAAGAAAGGCATTGTTCTCGATCATAAAATTTTTGCTAAAGGTATTGAGGTAGATAGGGCCAAGGTTGAGGTCATCGAGAAACTACCTCCCCCCATCTCTGTAAAAGTGATGCGTAGCTTTCTTGGTCATGCAGGATTTTATCGTAGATTTATAAAAGATTTCTCTAAGGTTGCAAACCCATTATGCAAACTTCTTGAAAAGGAGGCCAAGTTCTCTTTTGATGATGACTGTAGGTAGGCGTTCGAATGCATTAAGCTGAAATTAGTGGAGGCTCCAGTTATTATTACTCTGGACTGGACAAAGCCATTTAAACCAATATGTGATGCTAGCGGGGTGGCACTTGGAGATGTGTTGGGGCAGAAAAAAGATAAGATGTTTCATCCAATCTACTATGCCAGCAAAGCCCTGAATGGGTCTTAAAAGAATGACACTGTCACTGAACAAGAGCTTCTGGCTGTAGTTTACGCCTTTGAGAAATTCAGAGCGTATTTTCTAGGGACCAAGATGGTGGTCCACACGGATCATACAGCTCTGAGGTACTTAATGTCTAAGAAAGATACAAAGCTGAGATTGATCCGATGGGTATTGTAGCTTCAAGAATTCGACTTTGAGGTAAAGGATCGTAAGGGATGTAAAAATCAGGTGGATGATCACTTATCCAGACTTGAATGTGAACAAGCAATCAAGGACAAGCTAGATATTGATGATTCTTTTCCGGATTAGAAGATACTAGCTGCGAAGCTCGAGCAGATTCTGTGATATGCTGATTTCGCAAACTACGTGGTAAGTGAGGTGATGCCAGATAATCTTTCCTTTTACCAAAGGAAAAAGTTCCTTCATGATGTGACCCAGTATTTCTAGGATGAGCCTTATTTTTTTTGGCGATGTGCAGATGGTATTATTAGGCGTTGTGTCCCAGATGTGGAGATGCTGAGTATTTTGGAAGCATTCCACGCTTCACTTGTTTGTGGTCACTATGCAGGTAATCGTATTTCTCAGAAAGTATTGCAGAGTGGCTACTATTGGCCCACGCTATTCAGAGATGCATATGAGCTTGTTCGTAGATGTGATCAATGTCAGATACAAGGATAAATCTCCAAATGCCAAGAGATGCCAATGTCCAAAATGATGGAAGTAGAGTTGTTTGATGTATGTGGCATTGACTTCATGGGCCCATTTGTAAGCTCATACTGGTTAAAATACATCCTTGTAGCTGTAGACTATGTATCAAAATGGGTAGAAGCTGTGGCGTTGGCTGACAATGAAGGAAAAAGAGTTGTAGCATTTCTGAAGAAGAATATATTCTCCCGTTTTGGAGTACCAAGAACAATCATAAGTGATGGGAGATCCCATTTCTACAATAAAGTTTTCAGGGTTGTTTTGGCAAAGTATGGAGTAAAACAACACCGAGTAACAGCTCCATATCACCCACAAACTAGTGGGCAAGTGGAGGTGTCGAATCGTGAGATTAAGGCCATTCTCTCCAAAACTGTAAACGCTAATAGGAAAGATTGGTCTCAAAAGCTAGATGACGCCTTGTGGGCATACCGAACTACTTTCAAGACACCAATTGGCATGTCTCCGTATTAGCTAGTCTATGGAAAGGCATGTCATTTGCCAATCGAGCTTGAGCATAAGGCCTTATGGGCTCTCAAAAGGCTGAATATGCACTAGAAGGAAGCAGCTGATCTAAGATTGGAGCAGATGAATGAGATGGATGAATTTCGTCTCAGGGCTTATGAAAGAGTCGACTTGTATAAAGAGAAGATAAAGAAATACCATGATCAAAGGATTGCACAGATAGAATTCAGGAAAGGTGACTTGGTACTTCTTTTCAACTCTAGACTGAAGCTATTTCCAGGTAAGTTGAAATCTAAATGGTCAGGTCCATTCAAAATTAGCCAAGTCTACTCATCTGGAGTAGTTGAGCTTGAAAACGAAGATGGTAGTGTCTTCAAAGTGAACCGGCAAAGAATCAAACTTTATATTGGTCCAAAAGACTTAATAAAAATTGTTGATGTCTTTTATCTCGCTGAAGTCTGAGTACTCTAGATACCTGAGTCGTGCTGCGACGTTAAATCAGGCGCTAGTGGGAGGCAACCCACAACATGTTGTTGTAACCATAGTTAGAGTCTATTTTATGTTTTTGTGCAATTTTGATGCTTTAATGAAGTGTGCAGGGCCAGAAATGCAGTAAAAAGGGAAATAGGCATACATCTAAGTGAATGGACCGTTGTGACGGACGACTTGACGGACCACCAGTCCTCTGACGGACCAACACCTTCAACCGTCAAGAATTAGCAAAAAAATGCATACACTGGATAGGATTTGATGGATTAAGTGGTGGACCATCATATACCTGGTGGGCCATCAAAATAGCCATCAGAAGTAAGACTGGGGACCCATATTCTGGTAAGAAGTGATGGCCAATCTGGTGGACCATCACAGATTTGGTGGACCATCCCACTTACCATCACACCGAAACCGAAACACATCGACTCAGGTAAGGGAAGACGTTCAGAGTGGTGGTACATCACATTCGTGACGTACCATTAATTTGACCGTCACTTTAACCCTAACTCTGAATCGGGTTGGGTTAAATCGGTACTCTTTATAAGTACTCCGTATTTGACCCGAAGTGAGATTTTGAGAATAAAATTGAGCGGGTACACTCATTGTAACCGTTCCATGACCTTTGACTTTTCCAGTTCCTTAAGATTCAAAGAACCTGAAGAGAGTTATCCCATCTGAGGCCCCTCTTCTCCTCCATTTGTGCCTTATTTAAATCAACTCAACTTTCCCGTCTCTCCAACACAAACCAAAAATTAACACGGGTGCTAGGATTTGTAAGTTAGCTTTGTCTCTAAAGCTTCAAGCACGTAGTGTAATTGAGAATCGAGGTAATTGAAAACCCTTCTCTTTTGGTAGTCCATATTAAGTGTAAAAGAATGATTTATTGGTTTGTTCTTAGGGTACTGAGTATAAATGTCTTGAGTTGAAATTCAAAGTACAAACTGGTCTGAAATCTGGGTGATATAAAGTGTAAAATGAGACCAATGTGCTTAAAATATGAGTTTAGAGTTGTGATAGTAGTTTAAAATATGACCTGATGTGCTATTGCTCGACAAAATAGTCGAACCCAGACTTTTTGGCTGAAGACAATGGTTCGACGATCAAATTGGTGGATCGTCAACTTTTTGACGGACCACCAAGATGACCGTCAGAATACTCAATAAAATGCCTTTTCTGTATAAGCCATGACGGTCAAAGTGGTGGACCGTCTACTTTGTGACAGACCACTACGTTGACCGTCAGAAGGCTCAAGATGTTATGGGTTACTGCTTAACGGTTGACGACAGAGTTGGTGGACCGTCCAACCTCTGGTGGACGGTCAGATCTACCGTCAGACCACATTTGCAACAATTTTGATTGTGTTTGAATTTTGAACTGATTTCTTAAACTGGTTTTCAGGTGATATGGCCCCTAAACTTCCATAAGCCAGAGGAGGAACATCTCAACAAGGTAGAAATGCGTCCGCACCGGCCTATAATACTAGGCGAACTAAAAGGGAAGCCATCACAATCCCCCAGTCTGAGGTGGAGAGTTAGAATAGCATCAGTTTCACTGATTCAACTCCGAATGAAGCAACAGTTGCTTCAACCCAACCATTACCCGTAGAAGGTAAAGCTGAAACGGCTAATGTGGGGGATCAAACAAAAGATACTGATGCAGAAAATGAATGGGAAGGGTGATAACGTTATCAGGAGGAAAGATCCCCAGATTTGAGACCCTATCAGATGGCAAATAGAGGGATCACACAAAGAGTTCTATGACGGGTTGACACCCATAGCTCGAGGGATCCGAAGTTCATTTCTAGAAGAACATCAGATTATGACAACAGAGCTTCATGAATATCCCGAGTTAGAGCGTCGATTCAACGAATATGGACTACATGGATGAGCAGGCCACCAGAAAACTACCAACCGAATTGGGTAAGAGAATTCTTTGCAAATTACCTAAGTTTGGTGAAAGCAGAATGTCCAAAGGGAACTCCAATCTCACATAGACCAAATAGGGAGTTTGTCCCAATTTGAGGGGTCACCGTTGATATCTCATCCCGAACAATTAATAGGATGCTATTCGTTCCAGGATATGAGGCTCCACCTGCGGTCCCAAATTTTAAGTATAGAATAAAAAATGCTTCCGGTCAGAGACGTTGGGCGGCCTCGTTATTGACTGATGATGGAAATCCCTCCTGGCTGACTAATTCCAAAGAGTGCATCATAAATTTCACTCTTAGATTTAAAGCTAAGTTCTGGTGGGCTATTGTCCGGTTGAGGTTAATGCCAACAAAAGGAGATGGGAACCTGGATCATCACAGAGCAGTAGTAGTGTCCAGTTTGATTTCAGGGCTACCAATTGATTTTGGTCAGCTAATTGCAGACGAGATATTTATGTGAGCACATAAAGTGACCACCTCTGTACCCTTCCTATGCTTGATCACTGAATTATGCAAACAAGCTGGGGTGACACTGATCAGTGGGGTTGACAATGAGGTACAGGCTACACATAAGCAAGACATTAAGAAGTCAAAAGACGAATCAAAGTTCGAAATTCGTATGACCAATGCATATCTTTTTGTGTGGGGTGAGGTATATTTACACCATGGTCGGATGTGTTGCTGATAATCTGAATCCAATCATGTACTATCGTATAAGCGGCATATTTAGGGTGTTTTTCCTATCGCATTTCAAATTCTGCAGCCTGTGATGTAAATATATGTGTTTAATGAGTATCTATAAACTGTTTCTATTTTAGTACTTTATTGTAAATATGGGCTATGAATGATGCGGCATAAGACTATGAGCATGTGTATGTAATTATTTACCTTATTCATGTAAACATGTGTATATAACTCTCAGTAATTCTGCATATAGCATTAGTCTAGAAGAGTTGCATGTAACATGCAATGAACATTCCAAGAAATGCAAAGGAAGTTTAATTTCGTTGCCTGTGGGTGTGAGGTTTTACTTGCAGTTCTCTCATAGGTTAAGACCTAGAACTTTCCCGAGTCATAGATACAGTATTCTAGGGGAGTCATTAGGATAGGATAACAGGACTTCTAGTACTTTGAGCCCTTCTAACCTAAATAAACAACACCCACCAAAAAGATTATCTCTTTTGAACCCATCTTTTGTCTTTAAATCTCGTTCTGAAATCCTGTCACTGTTAATTACTCTCCGTAGGGTTTTAACATTCAGATGTAGCCTTAGCAAATTACTTAGAATTGTACATTTCATCTTAGATAAAGCATCTAAGTTAAGGGTGGCTAATGTCAAAAGATTGACCACTGACTGCATTAGCCTGAGTCGAAAGGTAGCTGTTATCAAAAATAATAATACTAATAATAAAAAAATAAAATAATATATATAGCAACTTGAAGTTGAAAAGATGCTAGGGCAGGGAGAGTTAAGTTTCAATGAGTCACTTTACCCAAAAACATACCCCTCCTGACCTGAAACCTCATTGTAAGCCTCAAAAAGACCTGTTTGATCCAAGTAAGTCAATCTTGAGGTAGTGTCGTATGGCTAGGGAAATCCTATAGGTACTTGGACTATGGTTGTAACTTATTTGTGAGTGTGAGAGTTAGAATTTGTCCACATCAAATAATGAGTGGTGGATTTCATTGTTGTGAGGGCAACCGAAGTTTCACTGAACTTTGTTGTTCTCTTTAGAATGAAACATTCATGCTTGTGAACTGAACTATGATAAATGTTGGGTGTGGATCCTGATGTGTTAAATGCATGTGATTTAACTGATGAGTGAATAGATGCATCAAAATGTTTCAAGGGTTGGTTGCTTATCATTTTACTATTCATGTGTGCAATTTGGTGCTGAGTTGCTTGAGAACAAGCAATTACCTTAAGTTGAGGGTGTTGATGTTCCGGTATATTACGGAACAGTTAGCATCATTTTCTTAGGGAAATTGTATGTTTTCAGAAAACCAAAGTGTTATTTAATAAAGTTTTTAGTGTTTTCAGTGAAAGGAGATAACCACAGAAGAAAGCTGGAAAAAGTAGCAGAAAAGTGAGTTTGATGGTCAAAATGGTGGACCGTCAGTCTTTCGACGGACCACCAGGTCGACCGTCAAGGTGATCCAGAACCTACCATACAAATGCCTTGAGTGACGGAAAACATGGCGGACCGTCATACATGTGACGGACCACCAGATGGACCGTCAATCCTTATCCAGAAATCACCTTTCAGAGGAACTCAGTGACGATCAACATGGTGGACCGTCAGTCATGCGAAGGACCACCAGATGGATCTTCAATGCTTATCCAGAAACCACCCTCCAGAGGAACTCAGTGACGGTTAATGTGGTGGACCGTCAGTCATGCGACGGACCGGCAGGTCTAATCCAGAATCTGCTATTTGGTAGAAATGAGTGACGGACAATATGGTGGACCTTCAAAGAGTTGACGGTCCGCCATATGGACCGTCAACTGGGACGCGGCTTTTCTTTTTTAAAATTTTAAATTCTTTTTTAGTTGGGAACATATAAATACAAAATTTTAGGGTTAAGAAGGGATCTTTTTTCTTTATTTTACAAGTTTTATCATCTATTGAAACTTTTTGTAACCCAGTACTTTGGGGATTCTTTAGATCTGGGAGTACTTTAGCATTGAACAATTGATTATTGAAGATTGAAGAACTAATTCTTGGGATTATTTGTAAGTAAATTCTTAATCTATTTATGAATAATACAAGAATGACTTCTTCTTCTTCTATGGAGTATTGTGGATAAGATCCCATGACTAGGGTTATGGGATCCTTAATGTGAAACACATCTATGGGTTGGGAATCAATTTGAGTTCCATAATTCAATGACATTGCATAAACCTTTCTTCAATTTCATGACTTTTCTTGGTTGCAAACTTGAAGAGTGAGCCCTAGAACAACACTTGTCTGAAAGAAAAGTGTTTGTTGGGAAAAGAAAGTGTTTACATAAATTCTAAGGGCTTTAACCTTTAGAGTAATAGCAAATGCCCTAACAGGATTAGCTTACATGAGAAATGGGTTGAAAGAATAATGCATCCTTCGAGTTTAAGAGAATTAGAGGATAACCTATCTACTTAGGTTGAGAATCTAAGGGATAAAGAAGAGGACTCAACCTTTCTTGCAATTGAATTTGCTAAGCGGAACTCATAAACGATTCACAACCCAAATGGTGCTAGCATTAGAGAATCATTAGTTGGAATACTCTTGTTACAATTAATTATTTCACAAATTAAAACCCAAAAAAAAACCTTTTTGGTTAGGAACCTCTGATCAACAGTCTAATAACGATTACAACACTTAGTGAGCACAGTATTCCCTGTGGAATTTGACACCCAACCTAGTTGGGTTCTATATTTGATAGTGACCACTTACAATTTCTACCGAGAGTTGTAATTTGGGCGTATCATGGGCCCGGGGTCTGGGGGTGCCTTGGGCTAAAAATTTACTTGGGCTTGCCAGGGAGGCTGGGGAGCGTCTTACTGTTTCCCGTTTGTGTGGGCGGGGCCATTTGGTTGGTCAAACATATGAAAAGGCATGAAATAGCATTTTTGGGCTAAATCGATGTGCTATAGCCCACGGTTCTGGGGGTGGACCCTGGGTCCGAGGGTGTTGTGGGCTAAAAATCGACCTGGATATGCTCAGGAGGCTGGGTAGAATCCTAATATTGTCGTTTGTATGGGAGGATCCATTTAGTTGGTCAAACGAATGAAACGGCATGCACGGGGCATTTTAGGGCTAAATCGATGTGCTATAGCCTACGATTCTGGGGTAGGCTCGGGGTACGAGATTGTCATGGGCCAAAAATTAACCTGGGTGTGCCATGGAAGCTGGGGAGCATCCTAGTATTTCCCGTTTGTATGGGCGGGGTCATTTGGCTGGTTAAACAGGCGAACCAGCACGAACGGTGCATTTTAGGGAGAAATCTGTGTGCTACAGCCCACGATAATGGGGGTGGGCTCGGGGTTTGGGGTTCCGTAGGCCAAAAATCTACCTGGGCATGCTAGGGAGGCTGGAGAGTGTCTTTATGCTTCCCGTTTGTATGAGAGGGGCCATTTGGTTGGTGAAACGGTCGAAAAAGCGTGAACAGGGCCCACGGTCCTAGTGGTGGGCCCGAGGTTCGGGGGTGTCGTGGATCAAAAATTGACCTGGATGTTCCAGGGAGGCTAGGTAATGTCCTAGTCTTTCCTATTTGTGTGTGCGGGGCTATTTGGTTGGTTAAACGGGTGAAACAGCGCTAACGGGGCATTTTAGGGCCAAATCAGTGTGCTATAGCCCACGGTTTCGAGGGTGAGCCCGAGGTCTGTGGGTGTCGTGGTCTAAAAATCAACCAAGGTATGCCAGGAAGGCTGGGGAGAGTCCTAGTGATGCCCGTTTATATGGGTGGGGCCATTTGGTTGGTCAAACAGGCGAAATAATATAAACGGGCATTTTTGGGCCAAATTGATGTGCTATAGCCCACGGTTCAGGAGGTAGGCCCGGGGTCCGATGGTACCGTGGGTCAAAAATTGACCTGGGTATGCCAGGGAGGCTGGGGAGCATCTTAGTATTTCCCTTTTGTGTGGGCGGGGCTATTTGGTTGGTCAAACGAGTGAAACGGCGTGAACGGGGCATTTTGGGGCCAAATCATTGTTCTATAGCCCACAGTTCTGACGGTGGTCCCAGGGTTCGGGGGTGTCGTGGACCGAAAATTGACTTGGCATACCAGGGAGGCTGAGGAGCGTCCTTGTGTTGCTCGTTTATGTGGGCGAGGGAATTTGGTTAGTCAAACAGGTGAAACAGCGCGGATGGGGCATTTTGGGGACAAATCGGTGTACTATAGCCCACGGTTCTGGGGGTGGGGCTGGGGGTCGGGGGTTTCGTGGGCCAAAATTTAACCTGGACATGCCTAAAAGGCTGGGAAGCATCCTAATCTTGCCCATTTGTGTTGACGGGGCTATTTGGTTTGTCAAATAGGCAAAACGGCGTGAACGGGGAATTTTGGGGCAAAATCAGTGTGTTATAAACCACAATTTTATGGGTGGGACCATTTTATGGGGGTGCCGTGTGACAAAAATTGACCTGGATATACCAAGAAGGATGGGGAGCATTATAGTGTTTCCCGTTTGTGTAGGCGGGGCTATTTGATTGGTCAAAAAACAAAACGGCGTGAACGGGGCATTTTGGGGCTAAATCAGTGCGCTATAGCCCACATTTCCAGGGGTAGGCTGGGGTTTCGGGGGTACTGTGGGCCAAAAATCAACCTGGGCATGCTAGGGAGGCTAGGGAACGTCCTAGTGTCTCCCGTTTATGTGGCAGGGATATTTGGGTGGTCAAACAGGCAAAACGGCACGAACGGGGAATTTTAGCACCAAATCAGTGTGCTATAGCCCACGGTTCTGGGTGTGGGTCCAGGGTCTGAGGGTGCCGTGGGCCAAATATTGACTTGGGTGTGCCAGGGAAGCTGGAAACCATCCTAGTGTTTCTCGTTTATGTGGTCGGGGCCATTTGGTAGGCCAAATGGGCAAAATGGCGAACGGGGCATTTTGGGGCCAAATTGGTGTGCTATAGCCCACGGTTCTAGGGGTAGGCCTGAGGTTCGGGGGAACCGTGGGCCGAAAATCGACCTGGGCATGCTAGGGAGTCTGGGAAGCATCCTATGTTGCCCGTTTGTCTGGGAGGGGCCATTTGGTTAGTCTCACGGGCAAAATGGAGAAAATATGTCATTTTGGGGCCTAATTGGTGTGCTATAGCCCACGGTTCTGGGGGTGGGCCCAGGGTCTGAGGGTGTCATGGGCTGAATATCGACCTGCGCGTGCCAGGGAGGCTATAAGCATCCTAGTGTTGCCCGTTTGTGTGGACGGGGCCATTTGGTTGGTAAAACTGGTGAAACGATGCGAACGGGGCGTATTAGTATTTTCTGAGGGCCAAAAAATAATTTGGGCATGCCAGAGAGGCTGGGGAGTATCCTAGTATTTCCCGTTTGTATGGGCAGGCCCATTTGGTTTGTCGAATGGGTGAAATGGCTTGAACGGGGAATTTTGGATCCAAATCGGTGTGATATATCCCACTGTCCCAAGGTGTTCCCAGGGTCTTGAGGTGTCGTAAGCCAAAAATTGACCTGGGGGTTCCAGGAAGGTTGGGGAGCGTTCTATGATTTCCCATTTATATGGGAGGGGCTGTTTGGTTGGTCAAACGGAAGAAACGGCACGAACAAGGCATTTTGAGGCCAAATCGGTGTGCTATATTCGACGGTTCTAGGGGTGGGCACGGGGTCCGGGGGTTTTGTGGGACAAAAATCAACCTAGGCATGTCAGGGAGGCTGGGGAGTGTCCTAGTGTTGCCCGTTTGTATAGGCGGGGCCATTTGGTTGGTTAAATGGACGAAACAGCGCGAATGGGATATTTTGGGGCCAAATCGATGTGCTAATGCCTACGGTTTTGAGGGTGGGCTCGGGGTCCGGGGGTGTCGTGGGCTAAAAATTAACCTTGGCGTGCTAGGGAGGTTGGGGAGCGTCCTAATATTGCCCGTTTGTGTGGGAGGATCCATTTGGCTAATCAAACGAGTGAAATAACGTGAATGGGGCATTTTGGTGTAAAATCGGTGTGTTATAGCGTACATTTCTGGGGGTGGGCCCGGGGTTCGGGGGTATCGTGGGTCAAAAATCAACTAGGGCATGCCTAGGAGGCTGGGCAGCATCCTAGTGTTGCCCGTTTGTGTGGGCGGGGATATTTGGTTGGTCAAATGGGTAAAACGGCGTGAACGGGGCATTTTGGGGCCAAATCGGTGTGCTATAGCCCAGGGTTCTGGGGTGGGCCTGGGGTCCGGGGGTGCCATGGGCCGAAATTCGACCTAGGCATACCATGGAGGTTGGGGAGCATCCTATTGGTTCTCGTTTGTGTAGACGGGGCCATTTGGTTGGTTAAACGGGCAAAATAGCATGAACCGGGCATTTTAGGGCCAAATCGGTGTGCTATAGCCTCCGGTTCTGGGGTGGGCCCACGGTTCGGGGGTATCGAGTGCCAAAAATTGACCTTGGCATGCCAGGGAGGCTGGGGAGCATCCTAATGTTAGTCGTTTGTGCGGGTGAGGTCATTTGGTTGGTTAAATAGATGAAACGGCGCGAACGAGGCATTTTTATTCCAAATCGATGTGCTATAGCCCACGATTATGGGGGTGGGCCCAGGGTACGAGGGTGTCGTAGGCCAAAAATTGACTTGGGCATGTCAGGGGGGCTGGGGAGCGTCCTAGTATTGCCCGTTTATGTTGGCGGGGCCATTTGGTTGGTCAAACGGAAGAAACGGCTCGAACGGGGCGTATTGGGGCCAAATCGGTGTGCTATAGCCCACGTTCCGGGGGTGGGCTTGGGATCCGGGGGTACCATAGGCCAAAAATTCACCTGAGCGTGCCAGGGAGGCTGGGAGTGTTCTAGTGTCGTCTATTTTTATGGGCGGGGCCAATTTGTTGGTCAAATGGAAAAAATGGCGCGAACGGGGCATTTTGCGGCCAAATCGATGTGCTATAGCCCACGGTTTTGGGGGTGGGTCCTGGGTCCCGGGGTACCGTGGGCAAAAAATCGACCTGGGCGTGCCATAGAGGCTGGGGAGCGTCTTAGTGTTGCCCGTTTGTGTGGGAGGGACCATTTGGTTGGTCAAACAAGAGAAATGGCGTGAACAGGCATTTTTGGGCGAAATCGGTGTGCTAGAGCCCACGGTTCTGGTGGTGGGCCCTGGGTCCGGGGGTGTCGTGGACTGAAAATTGACCTGGACATGCCCGGGATGCTGGGGGGCATCCTAATGTTGCCGTTTATATGGGAGGGTCCATTTAGTTGGTCAAACGGATGAAATGACATAAACGGGGCATTTTAGGGCCAAATCGGTGTGCTATAGCCTACGGTTTCGGGGGTGGGCTCGAGGTACGAGATTATCGTGGGCCAAAAATTGACTTGGGTGTGCCAGAGAGGCTGGGGAGAATCCTAGTGTTTCTCGTTTGTATGGAAGGGGTTATTTGGTTGGTCAAACAAGCGAACCAGCACTAAAGGTGCATTTTGGGGCGAAATCTGTGTGCTACAGCCCACGGTTATGGGGGTGGGCCCAGGGTCTGGGGTGTCATAGGCTGAAAATCGACCTGGTCGTTCCAGGGAGGCTGGAAAGTGCCTTAGTGTTTCCCGTTTGTGGGAGCAGGGCCATTTGGTTGGTGAAACGAACGAAACGGCGCGAATAGGGCACTTTGGGGCAAAATCGGTGTACTATAGCCCACGGTCCTAGGGGTGGGCTCGGGGTTCAGGGGTGTTGTGGATCAAAAATTGACCTGGGCATGCCAGGGAGTCTAGGTAGTGTCCTATTGTTGCGCATTTGTGTGTGCGGGGCCATTTCGTTAGTCAAACGGGTGAAACGGCGCTAACGGGGCATTTTGGGGCTAAATTGGTGTGCTATAGCCCACGGTTTTGAGAGTGGGCCCGAGGTCTGTGGGTGTCGTGGTCTAAAAATTGACCTGGGTGTGCCAGGGAGGCTGGAAAGAGTCTTAGTGTTTCCCGTTTATGTGGGCGGGGCCATTTGGTTGGTCAAACAGGCGAAACAGCACGAACGGGCATTTTTGGGCCAAATCGGTGTGCTATAGCCCACGGTTCTGGGGGTAGGCCTGGGTTCCGGTTGTACCATGGGTTAAAAATTGACCTGGGTGTGCCAGGGAGGCTGGGGAGCACCTTAGTATTGCCCGTTTATGTGGGCGGGGCCATTTGGTTGGTCAAATGAGCGAAACGGCATGAACGAGGCATTTTGGAGCCAAATGTGTACTTTAACCCACGGTTCTGGAGGTGGGCCCGGGGTCTGGGGATTTCGTAGGCCAAAATTCAACCTGGGCATACCAGGGACATTTGTCTAGCCAAATGGGTGTGCTATAGCCCATGGTTCTGGGGGTGGGTTCGGGGTCCAGTGGTGTCATTGGTCGAAAATCAACCTGGGCGTGCCAGGGAAGCTGGAGATCATCCTGGTATTTCCCGTTTGTGTGGGCAGGGTCATTTGGGTTGTCAAACGGGTGAAGCAATGCGAATGGGGCACTTTTAGGCCAAATCGGTGTGCTATAGCCCATGTTTTCAGGGGTGGGCTCGGGTCCGTGGGTGTCGTGGTTCGAGAATCGACCTGGGCATGCCAGGGATACTAGGGAGCGTCCTAGTGTTGCCCGTTTGTTTAGAAGGGGCCATTTGGTTGGTCAAACGGGCGAAATGGCGCTAACGGGGCATTTTGGTGTCAAATCAATATGCTATAGCCCACGGTTCCAGGGGTGGGTTCGGGGTATGGGGGTGTCGTGGGGAAAAAATTGATCTGACCGTGCCAGGGAGGCTGGAGTGCATCCTAGTATTGCTTGTTTGTGTGGGAGGGGCTATTTGGTTGGTCAAACGGGCGAAAAGGCGCGAATGGGGCATTTTGGAGCCAAATCGGTGTGCGAGCCCTCCTCATTTCATTTCCTCAACGGAAATATGGAATTGACTTTACTCATTGGCTCCAACCCCAGGTCAGGATAATTAACCTCCCCTGGTCGTCGACCAAACCCTAGCCGCCGGTCCGTCGAATCAGCCCCCACGGGTGGATGAAGTGATAGGAGGATTTCGTTCAGTCTATCCAGCGAAGGCTCCTAGCCAAATACTCCTATACTCCCCGTATCGGGATCATGTACCTCGCCGAAATAGAGGCAAAATACCTATTTGAGGTCAAGTTTGAGAATCTAAGGATCATGGCGGTCCTTGATCCAACGGAGGATTGGCTGGGACGGGGATCTTGGGCCCTTAAGAATCCGCTTACCGCCACGGGGGAGCATTCCTTAGAGAAACTCCATACCCTTCTTTCGGATCTCAAGTCAAGGGGAGTCAATTTTGAGTCCTTCTCTCAATTAAAAGGAAAGGTACCCCCGCGAAGGGGTTGGGACGAACACTCTACCACATAGTGGAGTTGAGCCCACGGTTATGGGGGTGGGCCCGGGGTCCGGTGGTGCCGTGGGCCAAAAATTGACTTTGGCATGCCAGGGAAGCTGGGGAGCATCCTAGTATTGTACGTTTGTGTGGGCAGGGCCATTTGGTTAGTCAAACGGGCAAAACGGCACGAACGGGGAGTTTTGGGGATAAATCGGTGTGCTATAGCCTACGGTTCGAGGGTGGGCTCGGGGTTCGGGGGTGCCGTTGGCCAAAAATTAACGTGGGCGTGCCAGGGAGGCTGAGGAGCATCCTAGTGTTGCCCATTTATATAGGCAGGGCCATTTGGTTGGTCAGACAAGTGAACCGGCATGAACGGAGTATTTTGGTACAAATCGGTGTGCTATAGCCCACGGTTCCGGGGGTAGGCCCGAGATTCAGAGGTGTCGTAGGCTTAAAATTTACCTGGGCGTACCAGGGAGGCTGTAGAGAGTCTTAATTTTGCCCATTTGTGTGGGCGAGGCTATTTGGTCGGTCAAACGGGCAAAACGTGTGAACGAGGCATTTTGGGGCCAAATCGGTGTGTTATGGCCCTAGGAGAGGGCCCGGGGTCCGGGGGTGGCGTTGGCCAAAAATTGACCTGGGCGTGACAGGGAGGCTGGGGAGCATCCTAGTGTTGCCCGTTTGTGTGGGCGGGCCATTTGGTTGGTCAAACGGGTAAAACGGCGCGAACGTAGCATTTTGGGGCTAAATCGGTGTGCTATAGCCAACGGTTCCGAGGATGGGCCCTGGGTTCGGGGGTGTCGTGGGCGAAAAATCAACCTGGGCATGCTAGGGAGGCTGGGGAGCGTCTTATTATTGCTCGTTTGTGTGGGCGGGGCCATTTGGTTGGTCAAACGGGCAAAATGAAGCGAACGGGGCATTTTAGTGCTAAATAGGTTTGCTATATCCCACGGTTCTGGAGGTGGGGCTGGGGTACGAGGGTGTCATGGGCCGAAAATCAATCTGGGCATGCCAGGGAGGCTGGAGAGCATTCTAATATTGCCTGTTTGTGTGAGCGGGGCCATTTGGTTGGTGAAATGAGCGAAACGGCGCTAACGAGGAATTATGGGCCAAATCGGTGTGCTATTGCCCACGGTTCTAGGGGTGGGCCCTAGGTCTGGGGGTTTCGTGGACCAAAAATTGACCTGGGCGTACCAGGGAGGCATGGAAATGTCCTAGTATTGTCTATTTGTGTGGGCGGGGCCATTTGGTTGGTCAAACAAACAAAACGGCACGAATGGGGAATTTTGAGGCCAAATCGGTGTGCTATATACCACGGTTGCAGGGTTGGGCCCGGGTTCCGGGGGCACCGTGCGCCAAAAATTGACCTAGGCGTGCCAGGGTGGATGGGGAGCATCCAAGTGTTGCCCATTTGTGTGGGCGGGGCTATTTGGTTGGTCAAACGGGCAAAATGTCGCGAATGGGGCATTTTTAGGCAAAATTGGTGTGCTATAGCCCACGGTTTCGACGGTGGGCCCGAGGTCCGGGGGTGTCGAGGTTTAAAAATTGACCTGGGTGTGCCAAGGAGGCTGGGAAGTGTACTAGTGTTGCCCGTTTGTGTGGGAGGGGCCATTTGGTTGGTCAAACAGGCGAAATGGCATGAACGGGCATTTTTGGGCTAAATTGATGTGCTATAGCCCACAGTTCTGGGTTCGGGCCCAGGGTCTGGTGGTATCGTGTATCAAAAATCAACCTGGGTGTGCCAGGGAGGCTGGGAAGTGTCCTAGTGTTTCCTTTTTATGTGGGCGAGGCCATTTTGTTGGTCAAACGGGAAAAACTGCGTGAACTGGGCATTTTGGGGAAAAATTGGTGTGCTGTAGCCCACGGTTTTGGGGATGGGCCCTGGGTCCGAGGGTGTCGCTGGCCAAAAATTGACATAGTCTTGCCAAGGAGGCTGGGGAGCGTCCTAGTATTTCCCGTTTATGTGGGCGGGGCCATTTGGTTGGTCAAACGGTCAAAACGGCACAAACGGGGCATTTCGGTGCCAAATCGATGTGCTATAGCCCAAGGTTCTAGGGGTGGCCTCGAGTCCAGGGGTGCCCTGGGCCAAAAATCGACCTGGGCGTGCCAGGGAGACTGGGGAGCGTCCTGTGTTTCCCGTTTGTGTGGACAGGTCCATTTGGTAAGTCAAACAGGAAAAATGGTGTGAACGGGGCATTTTTGGGCTAAATTAGTGTGCTATAGCCCGCAGTTCTGGGGGTGGGCCTGGGGTTTGGGGGTGCTATGGGCCAAAAATCTACCTGGCTACTGCAGGGAGGCTGGGGAGTGCCTTAATGAGGGCTATTTTGGTTTTCTGGGCGGTTTGGTTGGTCAAACTAGCGAAACAGCGCGATCGATCTATTTTCAGGCCAAATCGGTGTGCTATAGACCACGGTTTTTAGGGTGGGCCAGGGGTTAGAGCGTGATTTTTTTCAAAAATCAACCAGGCTGCCCCAGGTAGGATGAGGAGCGGCCTAGTATGGGCCATTTTGGTTTGCTGAGAGGTTTGGTTGGTCAAACAAGCAAAACGATGTGAATAGGCATTGTCGGGCTAAATCGGTATGCTATAGCCCACGGATTTTTGGGTGGGCCTAGGGTTCAGGTATGATTTTTGCCAAAAATCGATCGAGGTGCCCCAGGCAGATTGGGGAGCGGTCTAGTGTGGCCATTTTGGTTTTCATGGTGATTTGGTTGGTCAAACAGGTGAAACAACGTGAACGGGCATTTTCGAGCCAAATCGATATGCTATAGCCCATGGTTTTTGGGGTGGGCCCAGTGTTCGAGCATGATTTTGGCTAAAAATCAATCGGACTACCCCAAGCAAGATTGTGAGCAGCCTAGTGTGTGCCATTTTGGTTTTCTGGAAGGCTTGGTTGGTCAAATGGGCAAAACGTTTAGAATAGGCCATTTTTGGGCTAAATCGGTGTGCTATAGCATACAATTTTTGGGGTGGACCCGGGGTCTGGCGTGATTTTGGCTGAAAATCGACCGAACTGCCCCAGGCAGGCTGGGGAGTGGCCTAGTGTAGGCTATTTCAGTTTTCTGGGCCATTTAGTTGGTCTAATGGGAAAAACGGCGCGAACGGGCGATTTTTAGGACAAATTGGTGTGCAATAGACAACGGTTTTTGGGGTGGGCCCGGGGTTCGAGCGTGATTTTTGCCAAAAATTGATCAGGCTGCCCCAGGAAGGCTGGGGAGCAGCCTAGTGTGTGCCATTTTTGTTTTCTGGGCGGTTTGGTTGGTCAAACGGGCGAAACGGCGCGAACGGGCCATTTTCTTAGCTAAATGGTGTGCTATTGCCCACTTTTTTTTGCGGTGGGCCCTGGGTTTGGGAGTAATTTTGACTGAAAATTGATCGGGCTACCCCAGGAAGTCTAGGGAGCGGCCTAATATGGGCCATTTTATTTTTCTAAGCGGTTTGGTTGGTAAAATAGGCAAAACAGCGTGAACGGGCAATTTTTAGGCCAAATCGGTGTGCTATAGCCCATGGATTTCTGGGTAGGCTCGGGGGTCTGGGCGTGATTTTGGCCAAAAAATTATAAGGATACCCCTAGTGTGGGCCATTTTGGTTTTCAGGATGGTTTGGTTGGTCAAACTAGTGAAACGCTGCGAACGGGCCAAATTGGTGTGTTATAACCCATGGTTTTCGAGGTGGGCCCAGGGTCCGAGCATGATTTTTGTCAAAAAAGGATCGGGCTGGCCCAGGCAGGCTGGGGAGAGGCCTAGTGTAGTCTATTTTTTTTGGGTGGTTTGGTTGGTCAAACAGGCAAAACGGTGTGAATGGGCCATTTTCGTGTTAAATTAGTGAGCTATAGACCACGGTTTTTGCGGTGGGCCCAAAGTTCAGCGTGATTTTGGTCGTAAATTGACTGGCTACCACAGACAAGCTAGGGAGCGGCCTAGTGTGGTCTATTTTAGTTTTCTGGGCAGTTTGGTTGGTCAAACTAGCGAAACTGTGCGAACGGGCCATTTTTAGGCCAAATCGGTGTGCTATAAACCATGGTTTTCGAGGTGGAACCGGGGTCCGAGCGTGATTTTTTTTTAAAATCGATTGGGTTGTCCCAGGCAGGCTGAGGAGCGGCCTAGTGTGGGCTATTTTGGTCTTCTGGGCGTTTTGGTTGGTCAAACGAGCGAAACGGCGCAAACGGGCATTGTCGGGCTAAATCGGTGTGCTGCCCACGGTTTTTGGGGTGGGCCAAGGGTTTGGGCATAATTTTTGGCAAAAATTGATTGAGCTGCCCCAGGAAGGTTGGGGAGAGGCCTAATGTGGGCCATTTTGGTTTTCTGGGAAATTTAGTTGGTCAAACAGGAGAAACGGCGCGAACGAGCCATTTTTGGGCCAAATTAATGTTCTATAGACCTCCATTTTTGGGGTGGGCTCGGGGTCCAGGCGTGATTTTGGCTGAAAATCGACCAGGCTGCCCCTGGCACGCTAGGGAACGGCATAGTATGGGCCATTTTGGTTTTTTGGGCGGCTTGGTAGGTCAAATGGGAAAAACCGTGCGAATTGGCCATTTTCGGGCCAAATCGATGTGTTATAGCCTACGGTTTTTGGGGTGGGGCCTGGGTCTAGGAGTGATTTTAGCCAAAAATCAATCGGGTTGCCCCAGGCAGGCTAGGGAGCGACCTAGTATAGGCCATTTTGGTTTTTTGGATGGTATGGTTGGTCAAATGGGCGAAACGACGCGAACAGACCATTTTTGGGCCAAATCGATGTGTTGTAGCCCACGATTTTTGGGGTGGGATAGGGGTCCGGGCGTGATTTTATTTAGAAATTGACCAGGCTACCCCAAGCAGGCTGGGGAGCGGCCTAATGTGGGCTATTTTGGTTTTCAGGATGATTTGTTTGGTCAAACGAACGAAACGGCATGAACAGATCATTTTTTAGCCAAATCGGTGTGCTATAACCCACAGTTTTTGGGGTGGGCCCAGAGTCCGGGCATGATTTTGGCTAAAAATCGACCGGGATGCCCCAGGCAGACTGGAGAGCGGCCTAATATGGGCCATTTTGGTTTTCTAGTGGTTTGGTTGATCAAATGGGTGAAACGGTGCGAATAGGCCATTTTTGGGCTAAATCGATGTGTTATAGCCCATGATTTTTTGGGGTTGGCTCGGGTTTCTGGCGTGATTTTTACCAAAAATTGATCGAGTTGCCGAAGGAAGGCTGGGGAGCGACATTGTGTGGGCCATTTTGGTTTTCTGGGCGGTTTGGTTGGTCAAATGGACGAAACAGCACGAATGGGAATTTTTGGGTCAAATCAGTGTGCTATAGCCCACAGTTTTTTGGGTGGGCCCGGGGTTCGAGCTCTATTTTGGGTAAAAATCAATCGGGATGCCCTAGGCAAACTTGAGAGCAGCCTAGTGTGGGTTATTTTGGTTTTCTTGGTATTTTGGTCGGTAAAATGGGCAAAACGGTGGGAACAGGCCATTTTTTAGCCAAATCGATGTGCTATAGCCCACGGTTTTTAAGGTGGAATTAGGGTTCGAGCATGATTTTGGCCAAAATTCAATCAGGATGCCCTAGGCAGGCTGGGGAGCGGCCTAGTGTGAGCTATTTTGGTTTTCTAGGCGGTTTAGTTGGTCAAAAGGGTGAAACGGAGCGAACGGACCATTTTCGAGCCAAATTAATATGCTATAGACCACAGTTTTTGGGGTGTGCCCGGGGTCTGAGCATAATTTAGGCCGAAAATCAATTGGGCTGCCCTAGGCTAGCTTGGGAATGCCCTAGTGTAGGCAATTTTGGTTTTCTGGGTGGTTTGGTTGGTCAAACGAGAGAAACGACGTAAACGGACCATTTTGGGGCCAAATTAGTGTCCTATAACCCACGATTTTTAGGGTGGGTCCGGGGTGCGGGCGTGATTTTGGCCATAAATCGACTGGGCTACCATAGGCAGGCTAGGGAGCGGCCAAGTGTGGGCCATTTTGGTTTTTGGGGCGGTTATGTTGGTCAAATGGGTGAAACAGCGTGAATGAGCCATTTTTTATCTAAATCGGTGTGCTATAGCCCACTATTTTTGGGGTACGCCTGGGCTTCGAGCGTGATTTTGGCTGAAAATCGATTGGGCTGCCCCAGGATGGCTAGAGAGCTACTTAGTGGGGGCCATTTTGGTTTTCTGGGCAGTTTGGTTGGTCAAACGGGTGAAACGGCTTGAAAGGCCCATTTTCGGGCCAAATCGGTGTGCTATAGCCCATGATTTTTGGGGTGGGCTTGAGGTTCGAGCATGATTATGGCTGAAAATCGATTGGGCGGCCCCAGCCAGGTCGCGGAGTGGCCATGTGTGGGCCATTTTGGTTTTCTAGGATTTTTTGTTGGTCACACGGGCAAGACGGCATGAATAGGCTATTTTTCGGCCAAATCGGTGTGCTATAGCCCATAGTTTTTAGGGTGGGCTAGGGGTTCGAGCGTGATTTTGATCGAAAATCGATCGGGCTACCCCAGGTCAACTGAGGAGCGGCCTAGTGTGGGCCATTTTGGTTTTCTGGGCGGTTTGGTTAGTCAAATGGGCGAAACGGTGTGAACGGGCCATTTTTGGGCCAAATCGGTTTGTTATGGCCCACGATTTTTAGGGTGGGTCCGGGGTTCGAGTGTGATTTTGGCTGAAAATCGATCGGGCTGCCCCAGGCAGGCTAGGAAGTTGCCTTGTGTGGTATAGTTTGGTTTTCTAAGCAGTTTGGTTGGTTAAACGGGCGAAACAGCACGAACGGGCCATTTTTGGGCTAAATAAGTGTTCTATAACCCACGGTTTTTAGGGTGGGCTCGGGGTTCGGGCATAATTTTTGTTGAAAATTAATCGGACTACCCCAGGCAGGCTAGAAAGTGGCCTAGTGTAGGCCATTTTTATTTTCTAGATGGTTTGGTTTGTCAAACAGTCAAAACGGCGCGAACGGGCCTTTTCGAGCAAAATCGGTGTGTTATAGCTTATGGTTTTGGGGGTGGGACCCAGGTCCGGGCGTGATTTTGGCCAAAAATTGCTTGGCGCCCCAAGCAGGATTGGGGGCAGCCTAGTGTGGGTCATTTTGATTTTTTGGGCAGTTTGGCTTGTCAAACGGGAAAAACGGCGTGAAAGGGCCATTTTTGGATCAAATTGATGTGCTATAGCCCACGGCTTTCGAGGTGGGCTCGGGTTTTGGGCGTGATTTTTATCGAAAATCGATCGGGCTTCCCCAGGCAGTCTGGGAAGCAGCCTAGTGTGGGTCATTTTGGTTTCTAAGTGGTTTAGCTGATCAAACGGGCAAAACAGCCCGAACTGACCAGTTTTGGGCCAAATCGAAGTGCTATAGCCTATGATTTTTAGGGTAGGCCCGAGGTGTAGGAGTGATATTAGCCAAAAATTGACTGGGCTACCCCAGGCAAGCTTGGGAGCGGCCTAGTGTTGGCCATTAAGGTTTTCTTGGCGGTTTGGTTGGTCAAACGGGCGAAACGGCGTGACGGGCCATTTTCAAGCCAAATAGATGTGTTATAGCCCATCGTTTTTAGGGTGGGCTCGGGAATGGTTTTGGCCGAAAATCAACTTGGTTGCCCAGACTGGCTGGAGCGCGGCCTTGTGTGGGTCATTTTGGTTTTCTGGGCAGTTTGGTTGGTCAAACGGGCAAAACAGCGCTAACGGGCCATTTTCAAGACAAATTGGTGTGCTATAGCCTACGGCTTTTGGGGTGGGCCTGGGGACCAGGTGAGATTTTGGCTGAAAATTGATCGGGCTGCCCCAGGCAGGCTGGGGAGCAGCCTAGTGAAGGCCATTTGCATTTTTTGGGCGGTTTGGTTGGTCAAACGAAAGAAACGGCGCAAGCGGGCCATTTTCGGGCAAAATTGGTATGCTATAGCCCACAATTTTTGGGGTGAGCCCGGGGTCTGAGAGTGATTTTGGCCATAAATCGACCGGGATGCCCCAAGCAGGCTGGGGAGCAGCATAGTATGGGCTATTTTGGTTTTCTGGGCGATTTGGTTGGTCAAACAAGCAAAACAACGCGAACGGGCCATTTTTGGGACAAATCAATATGGTATAGACCACGGATTTTGGGGTGGGCCCGGGTCCGGGCATGATTTTGGCTGAAAATTGATAGGACTTCCCAGGCAGGATGGGGAGCGACCTAGTGTGGGATATTTTGATTTTCTGGGAGGTTTGGTTGGTCAAACGGGTGAAACGCCACGAACGGGCCATTTTTGAGCCAAATTGGTGTGCTATAGCCCTCAGTTTTTGGGGTGGGCTCAGGGTTCGGATGTTATTTTGGCCAAAAATTGACATGACTGCACCAGGCAGGCTGGGGAGCGGCCTAGTGTGCGCCATTTTATTTTTTTATGCAGTTTGGTTGGTCAAATGGGCGAAACGATGCAAACGGGCAGTTTTTTATGCCAAATCGATGTGCTATAGCCCACGTTTTTCAAGGTGGGTCCAGGGTCCAGGAGTGATTTTGGCTGAAAATCGATCGGACTCACCCAGGCAAGTTGGGGAGCGGGTTCGTGTGGGATATTTTGGTTTTCTGCGCGGTTTGATTTGTTAAACGGGCAAAACGGTGCGAACGAGCCATTTTTTGGCCAAATTGGTGTGCCATAGCCCACATTTTTTTAGGTGGCCTCGGGATCCAGGCGTGATTTTGGCCAAAAATTAATCAGTCTTCCCCAGGCAGGCTGGAGATCAACCTAGTGTAGGCCATTTGCATTTTCTGGGAGGTGTTGGTTAGTCAAACGGAAAACACGGTGTGAACGGGCCTTTTTTGGGCTAATTTGGTGTGCTATAGCCCACGGTTTTTGGGGTGAGCCCGGGGTCCAAGCTTGATTTTGGCCAAAAATTAATCGGGCTGCCCCAGGCAGGCGGAAGAGCGGCCTAGTATGGGATATTTTGGTTTTCTGGGAGGTTTGGTTGGTCAAATAAGTGAAATGATGCGAACGGGCCATTTTTGGGTACAATCGGTCTGCTATAGCCTATGGTTTTTGGGGTGGGCCCAGGGTTCGGGCTTAATTTTAGCCAAAAATCGATCGGGCTATCCTAGGCAGGCTGGGGAGTGGCCTAGTGTGGGCTAATTTTTTCAGGGCAGTTTGGTTGGTCAAACGGGCGAAACGGAGCGAACTCATAATTTTTCGGCCAAATCGATGTGCTATAGCCCAAGGTTTTTGGGGTGGGCATGGGGTCCAGGCGTAATTTTGGTGAAAAATCGATCGGGCTGTCCCAGGCTGGCTGGAGAGCGGCCTAGTGGGGCCATTTTGGTTTTCTGGGAGGTTTGGTTGGTCAAACTAGTGAAACGGCACGAACGGGCAATTTTTAGGTCAAATTGGTGTGCTATAGCCCACGGTTTTTGGGGTAAGCCCGGGGTTCGAGTGTAATTTTGGTCTTAAATCAATCGGGCTATCGCAGAAAGGCTGGGGAGTGGCCTAGTGTGGGCCATTTTGGTTTTCTAGGAGATTTGGTTGGTCAAACGGGTGAAACAGTTTGAATGGACCATTTTTCGAGCCAAATCAGTATGCTATAGCCCACAGTTTTTGGGGTGGGCCCATGGTCTGGGCGTTATTTTGGCTGAAAATCGATCGAACTGCCCCAAGCAGACTGGGGAGCGACTTAGTGTGGGATATTTTGGTTTTCTAGGTGGTTTAGGTAGTCAAACGGGCGAAACGTCGCGAACTGACCATTTTCGGGCCAAATCGATATGTTATAGCCCACGTTTTTGGGGTGAGTTCGGGGTTCCGACGTGATTATTGTATAAAATCTATCGGGCTGCCCCAGGCAAGCTGGGGAGCGACCTAGTGTGGGCCAGTTATGTTTTCTCGACAGTTTAGTTGGTCAAACGGGCGAAACGACGCGAACGGGCCATTTTCGGGCTAAATCGGTGTGCTATACCCACGGTTTTGGGGGTGGGCTCGAGGTTCGGGCATTTTTATTGTCAAAAATCGATCGGGCTACCCCAGGCATGCTGGAAAATGGCCTAGTATGGTCCATTTTGGTTTTCAGGGTGGTTTAGTTGGTCAAACGAGCGAAATGGAGTAAACGGGTCATTTTCAGGCCAAATTGGTATGCCATATCCCACGATTTTTAGGGTGGGCCCATAGTCTAGACGTGATATTAGCCGAAAATCGATCGGGTTGCCCCTGGCAGGCTGAGGAGTGGCCTAATGTAGGCCATTTTGGTTTTCAGGGCGCTTTGGTTTGTGAGACGTGCGAAACGGCATAAAGGTCCATTTTTGGGCCAATTAGGTGTGTTATACCCACGGTTGTTTGGGTGGGCCCGTGGTCTGGGCGTGATTTTGGTTGAAAATCGACTGGGCTACCTCAAGCAGGCTAGGGAGTAGCCTTGTATCGGCCATTTTAGTTTTCTGGGTGGTTTGGTTGGTCAAACGGACAAAACGGCGTGAACGGGCCATTTTCGAGCCAAATCCGTGTATTATACCCCACGGTTTTTGGGGTGGGCCCAGGGTTCGGGTATGATTTTGGTCGAAAATATACCGAGCTGCCCCTGGCGGGCTGGGGAGTAGCCTAGTGTAGGTTACTTTGGTTTTCTGGGCGGTTTAGTTGGTCAAACGGGCTATTTTTGAGCTAAATTGGTGTGCTATAGCCCACGGTTTTCAGGGTGGGCCCGAGGTCCTAGCGTTGTTTTGGCCAAAAATCAATCGGGTTGCCCCAGGCTGGCTAGAGAGTGGCCTAGTGTGGACCATTTTGGTTTTTTGGGCGGTTTTATTGGTCAAACGGGCAAAACAGTGCGAACGAGCCATTTTCAGGCCAAATTAGTGTGCTATAGCCCACGGTTTTTGGGGTGGGTCCGGGCGTTATTTTGGCCGAAAATAGACCGGGATGCCCGGGTAGGTTGGGGAGCGGCTTAGTGTGGGCCATTTTGGTTTTCTGGGTGGTTTGGTTGGTCAAACTGGCAAAACGGTGCGACCGAGCCATTTTCGAGCCAAATTATTGTGCTATAGCCAGGGTTATCAGGGTGGGCCTAGGGTCCGAGCATGATTTAGGTTGAAAATCAATCGGGATGCCCTAGGCAGGCTGGTGAGCGGCCTAGTATGGGCCATTTTGGTTTTCTGGGCAGTTTGGTAAGTCAAACGAGCGAAACGGTGCGAACGGGCCAAATCGGTATGCTATAGCCCATGGTTTTCAGGGTGGGCCCAGGGAATCGACGTGATATTTGGTGAAAATCAAATGGGTTGCCCCAGGGAGGCTGGGGAGCGGCCTAGTTTGGTCCAATTTGGTTTTCTGGGAGGTTTGGTTGGTCAAACGGGTGAAAGGTCGCGAACTGGCCATTTTCAGGCCAAATCAGTGTGCTATAGCCCACGGTTTTGGGAGGGACCAGAGTCTGGGCGTGATTTTGGTTGAACATCGACCAGGCTACCCCAGGAAGGCTGGGGAGCAGCTTAGTGTGGGCCATTTTGGTTTTCTGGGCGATTTAGTTGGTCAAACGGGTGAAACGGCGTAAACGGGCTATTTTCGGGACAAATCGGTGGGTTATAGCCCACGATTATTGGGGTGGGCCCGGGGTCCAAGCGTCATCTTAGTTGAAAATTAATCGGGCTTCCCCAGGCAGGCTGTGGAGCGGTAGTGTGGGCCATTTTCGAGCCAAATCGGTGTGCTATAGCCCACGGTTTTCGAGGTGGCCCTGAATTCCTATGTGATTTTGGTTAAAAATCGATCGGGTTACCCCAGGCCGGCTGTGGAGCGGCCTAGTGTGGGCTATTTTGGATTTCTAAGCGGTTTAATTGGTCAAACGAGTGAAACAGCGCGAACGGGCCATTTTTAGGTCAAATCAGTCCACAATCTTCGCAAAACAGTCCACAATCTTCGCAAAACAGTCCACACGACAAGACACCAAACGGAAACAACAAACACAAACTTAAACGGAAAAAAATATAGGTAACTTGACACAAAGAGAACACATAATGTAGCAACTAAAGAGTAAATTAAACTCTAAAACCTCTACAAAATACGTTAACAAGCACCAAGTTCTTACGGTGACCGCCAAGGGAATCAACTCACCTCAAGATCCACCGTTTCCAAGCAAAGAACAATATTGGTTTTTCCAAGCCCTAAGCTACAATGGGTAGTCCAAGCCCTAACTAACAACTACACTAAGGTGGTCTACTCTCAAGAGAGAGGATTTTCAATGTCTCATATTTTCATCATTCAAACAAATAAAGAGAAAAAACTTAATAAGAGACTATATATAGCCTAGCTTATTACATAGTAGAATGGACCCAAATACCCTTAATGAAAGGGGAGGTCATGGGTTGTTTCTTTAACATGTGCACACCCCAAAATACCCTTAATAAAGGGTGCTTCTTCAATGCTCCAAAACCATAGGGTCACACTTCAAAACTTGTAGTCTCGAATTGGCATCAAATGTAAGCCCCCACGCAATCTTCCACACACGGGTTTGTTTAATGGCATGTTCAAACGGGTCCTCCATGCATGTTCTCTCATCCTCAAGGTGACCAAGTCTTGAGCCTCTATATGTTGGCCTCTAAAGATGTCATCAAAATATAAGATGGCCATTTGTCCCATATCATCCTCCCCTTCTTGAAAAGGATTCGACCTCAAATCCAAACCTTGCAAAACCGAAGAGAGGACAAAAAAATACAAACTCCTCATGGCATGAGGGTTAGGGTTAGCACAACAATTCATCTCAACATGCCAAGGTTGAACATATTTGCAATATAACCAAGGATCCTTTGAATGAAATATTAAAAACTCAATGAAAGATGTACGAAGGATTTGGTAATGGGATTCACCAAGATTGACACTTTGCTTGTCATGTAGACTAAGCAACAATTTAGGTGCACTAACATCACCATTTCCATATTTGGCACCGGGATCAAATGGGAAGAGTGGCCATAGACACGGGTCTAGACAACACTCCCTTTTCCCATGATCTCCACCCAAACTAAATGACATACTCTCTATAATAGCATACATATCATCGAAAGAAAATAGAGAGTAGAGAAAAGTATCACTCAAGTCAACTTCTACTTAGGTGCCCTCATGTGTGTACTCACTACTAGTTTCCCAATCATCACCATGAGTAGTCTCAACAATAAAGTCACACAAAGTGGAAGGAGTAACTTCCAAGACTACACATTCCTTACCCTTAAGAGTACTCTCATCTTCCAAGAAGAGATTTCCATCTTTAGGAGGAATGTTGTCACACCATAGTGGGTTAACATATAGGCTATAGCCTCTAAGGTGAGTTATACCATCTTTTTCACCACTAGGCTCATTAGGAGTGTTTATATCATTTTCAAACAAGACATTATACCTAAAAAGTGCATGACCCAACCCACGGGAAGATTTGGAACAAGTAAGGTCCTCACTCTCTAAGAGATCAATATCAAGTTTCAAAGCAGTTTCAAGCACAAGATTGTCCCAAGAATAGCTCTCGGGTTCACTCCCCTTTTGTTGACCAATTTTTTCAAATACTTCACTCACTTGAGTTTGATTAATCACATCACACACATACTCAAGTGGTGGACAATTTTCATAAATAGGTTGATCAACACCAATTACACAAGACGATGTACTTCCGTTCAACATATAGGCTTCAACACTAGGTGGACATAAATTGATCTCACAAGAAGAGTCAATTTGGTCATCAATAGGATCAACTAGTGTATCCACACTCACAACATGTACATCATCAACAAAAGTCAAAGAATCATTAGACTCATAAATAAGTAAGCTACTACTCACACTCAATAGGCTACTAGCCACACAATTATCATTTACATGCACAAAAGTGTAAGAATTAACTATTTTACGTTGAAGTTCTTGAGTCGACTCTCCTTTGTTGTGTTGTGAAGGTCCTCCACAAGCTTGGGCAGCAACTTTACTTCGGCATTGCTCTCCTTTACTTTCCATGTCGGTACCTACACAAATGTCCTTAGAAATAGAAAGACAAACAATGTTAGCTTGGTTTGGTGGCAATCCCCTCACTTTGCTCCACACAACCTCTCCTTTTTCCACTCTCGGATTACCACCTTGCACACCCTTACTTCTCTCAATCTTTTGTCTCTCAAAAGCATTCGTATTGGAGTAAGTATTCACTTCTCTTTGCGACTCGGGCAGCATGTATGTCACGAGGTGATTTCCCCACCGGTATCTTACAACATTAGGCCAATTTTGCATATTTGGAACTCTATGTTGTGCAAACCAATCAGCACCTAATCATACATAACCATATGTCAATGGGAGAATATCGCACCACACCTCCTCATGGTATTCAAATTGGGAGAAGACAACTTTGACCCTCTTGGTAACCTTAAACCTGTCCAAGAAGTATGGAACAAGTAAAGGCTCGTGAAATAACCCCAAGTAGTCAACCATGGATGGAAGAGTGTAGTTTCTATAGTACCTATCATTTAACACAACGAGGAAGCCCGGTATCCCACAAATGGTCACCTTTTCGGAGTGTACACTTCTTCTCGGATCAATATTGTAAGGCACACGAGTACCTTTCGATTTTGGAGATGCATACTCTTTTCTTCTCATTGGACAACCTCCACTAGAGCTAGTATAACCATTCACACTATATCGACCTTGATAAGAAGTACTACAAGGTGGAGGATATGAATCTTCACACTCCTCACGTGTACTCTCATCATAGCTCTCATAAGCTTTGCGAATGAAAGGGTTATACCTAACACCAAATCTAGGTTCAGAGTGAGAAGTGTAAAACTCCTTACATGCCTTAATGTCGTCATAAGATCCATCACGAGGTCCTACATCATCTCCAAGTTCACCATAAGCACTAGGCACTTCATTCACCTCATTTTCTCCCTCAAAACCATAACTCTCAAATCTGCCTAAGTTTTGATCATGGCTATTTTCATAGCCTCCGCAATCTCCCTCAACTTCGTAGCCATAAAACCCCTCACTACAATCATAGTCTCCCATGTTGTAGTCACAATAATCCCCGTCTATCGAAGACATGTTCCCCTTATATCAGCTTTATACATATACAATGAACAAACAAGATTAGTAGTAAAAGCTCCTCACCAACACTCGATACACTCACCTTTGTGATTCTCACAATTGAAGCGGCGAATATTGAAAGTTGCTTATACTTCGGTAGTCAATAAGATGTCAATCCTACTTGGCGGCCGGAATGGATTCTTGTTTTGATTGACTCAAGACACAAAACAAAATTCACTTACGAACTTGAAACAAAGAAGTCACTACGAGTTACAAATGAGAAAAGCACACAAATAACGAAGACACGAAAGAAACGTATTCAAAAACTAATTAACAACCTAGTAAGTGATTACTAGTTTGTTTATTAGTACTAGGACCAAGAAAATTGAAACTAAAGAAACAAGAAATGAAACTTAGAAATCTGAAATTTTGAGCCTAAGGGTCGTTTTTTAGGGTGATGACGTGGCAACCTCCTATTGGACGTTAAAATTATTGAAAATTTGAGAAATTTTCTTGTCTTCAAATTGTATTGGTCAAATTCCAAGTGGGGAATGGTGAAATTTTGGCTACGGGAGGGTAACAACAAGACTTTGGAGCCCTTTTTTCAAGTTCAAAAAGTGTTTGACTTTTCTTTCACTCTTTTGGCAAAACACCTTTTGAAGCCTTTGTCCCTCTTTCCTCTTTTGTAGGTCTTGGGAAGACCCCTTTCTTTCTTTTGGTAATAAGACCTTTTGAAAGTCTTTTAGCCCCCTTTCTTCTTTTATAATAGTCTTGGAATGTGTTTCAAGACTAACAAGACCACACCTTCTTTCTTCTTTGATTTTAGATCAAACAAACCACTTTCTTTTCAACAAGATATGAAGATGTTGAAGAACACCAAGAACACCACGAACACAACTTTGAATTTTGGAGTTCTAAGGTTAATGTTGGACCTCTCAAATATTAATAAAACATATTCAAGCTTCAAGCTTCAACAACAACATCAACAAAATATTTTTCCAGCCACCAATTTTCAACAACAATATCAACAAAATATTTTTCCAGCCACCAATCTTCAACAACAATATCAACAACCTTCCAACATTCAAGAACCACTTAGATTTAGCTCAAAATTTAGATGTAGACTCTATTAGTGTTAGTGAAGAAGGGACTAACACTAGAAACAACAAAACACAGAAGAAAACCAAGCCTCAAATCTCGGCCCAAACACAAAAACGGGACAGATTACTTTTTTTTTGCGTTTTTCAGTTTTTCCAACACTATTTTTGTGATTTTTCAAGATAGCAAGCCCAAGATTGATCTCGTGGGAACGAAATCAGTGATGGATTTGATACCAAATGATACCAAACGGTATTTAAATGAGCACAAAATAGTCCACAATCTTCGCAAAACAGTCCACACGACAAGATACCAAACGGAAACAACAAACACAAACTTAAACGAAAAAGAAGATAGGTAACTTGACACAAAGAGAACACATAATGTAGCAACTAAAGAGTAAATTAAACTCTAAAACCTCTACAAAATACGTTAACAAGCACCAAGTTCTTACGGTGA
This sequence comes from Capsicum pubescens, assembly GCA_030864215.1. Taxonomy (NCBI): domain Eukaryota; kingdom Viridiplantae; phylum Streptophyta; class Magnoliopsida; order Solanales; family Solanaceae; genus Capsicum; species Capsicum pubescens. The sequence continues at coordinate 273,860,256 of CM061541.1, read as the reverse complement.
CCGCCAAGGGAATCAACTCACCTCAAGATCCATCGTTTTCAAGCAAAGAACAATATTGGTTTTTCCAAGCCATAAGCTACAATGGCTAGTCCAAGCCCTAACTAACAACTACACTGAGGTGGTCTACTCTCAAGAGAGAGGATTTTCAATGTCTCATATTTTCATCATTCAAACAATAAAGAGAAAAAAAACTAATAAGAGACTATATATAGCCTAGCTTATTACATAGTAGAATGGACCAAAATACCCTTAATGAAAGGGGAGGTCATGGGTTGTTTCTTTAACATGTGCACACCCCAAAATACCCTTAATAAAGAGTGCTTCTTCAATGCTCCAAAACCATGGGGTCACACTTCAAAACTTGTAGTCTCGAATTGGCATCAAATGTAAGCCCCCACGCAATCTTCCACACACGGGTTTGTTTAATGGCATTCTCAAAACAGGTCCTCCATGCATGTTCTCACATCCTCAAGGTGACCAAGTCTTGAGCCTCTATATGTTGGCCTCTAAAGATGTCATCAAAAGATAAGATGGTCATTTGTCCCGTATCAGGGCTTCCCCATGCAGACTGGGGAGCGGTCTAGTGTGGGCCATTTTGGTTTTCTGAGCGGTTTGGTTGGTAAAACGGGCGAAACGGTGCGAACGGGCCATTTTCGGGCCAAATTGGTGTGCTAGGCAAGCTGGGCAGCGACCTAGTGTGGGTTATTGGGGTGGGCGTGGCGGTTCTAGTGGTCAAATGGGCTAAACAGCGCGAACGGGCCGTTTTCGGGTCAAATGGGCGAAACGGCACGAACGGGCCGATTTTTGGCGACTTTGTTGTCACTAAAACATATGAAAATTTGACAAATATACTTTAGTGATAGTTTTTCGTGGCGACTTTTGTCACTAAAACAATTAAAAATCTGAAATATACTTTTAGTGACACTTTTTTGTGGCGACTTTGTTGACAGCTTTTTGTGGCGATTTTGTTGTCACTAAAAAAATTAAAATTTTCAAAAAACTATACTTTTGACAGCTTTTTGTGGAGACTTTTTTGACACTAAAACTTATAAAAATCGGGAAGAGATACTTTTAGCGACACCATTTTGTGGTGATTTTGTTGTCAGTAAAACTACAAAAAAAAACTGAAAGATATACTTGTAGTAAAAGCTTTTTGTGGCGACTTTGTTGTTCCAAAACTAAAAAAAAAAAAAAAAACATACTTTTAGAGGTCTCTTGGTTTGGAACAAGTTATACCGAGATTAGTTATCCCACCATATTTATGGGATAACTTATCTCATCATTAAGGTATAAATGATGAGATATCTTATCTCGGTGGGGGCCATTTGAAAGATCAAATGGGCGAAACGACGTGAACGAGCCATTTTCAGCCCAAATCAGTGGGTGTTAGCCCATGATTCTCGAGGTGGGGATCGGAGCTCGGGCGCAATTAGAGCCGAAAACTGACCAGCAGGCCCCCAATGATTGTGGAGCAAGTGAAGGTGGCCCAATGAGATTGGTGGAGCCATTTGGTTGTCAAACGGGCGAAACGGCAAAACGAGCCGTTTTCAGTCCAAATCAGTAGGTGTTGGCGACAAAAATACTATAAATCACAATATTAACAACCTAAGATATTTAAAAAGCATATTCAAAAATTTCGGTTCAGAAAAACTTGATTGACTCCAAAAATTCAACTATGCCAGGAAAATTGAGGCAAAGGGAGTAAATTTATAGATTGTTAGTTATACACAAAATAATTATTAGGTTCTATTCAAAGATAACTTTTATTTTTAGATTCTATTAACCCAAATTTATCAATCTCGTATACAATAATACATAGATTCTATCATAATTTATGCTCGTTAGATTTTTATTAAACAACTGAAATTTCGCAGAGTTCGATACAAACAACTTAACATTGCACTGCTTACAACACATTGAACAAAGTCCAGCTTGAGAAAAATGTGCAACTGTTTTACATAAATTAGTAGCAATTCCACAACCAAATATCAAATACACACTGATACCATGTAAAATCTGCCAATTACACCAAACTCCTGCAAGTAATCAGGGAAATTTCACCATGACTACAAACTCTGTTTCTAACTTGCATCGTCTTTCTCCTGTATCAAAGCTATATATCTAAAACGACGCAACTTATGCCTTAAAATGCAACTTCCCCTTTCGAATGATTCAGTGCTCTCTTCAATCGGCAAGTTTAGCCTTGTCAGTCGTCATGGAAATCAGACCAATTAGGTATGGATCAACTAGCTTAACCAATTGGCACAAGAATTTTCACAAATGATGCTTCATCATGCCCTATTATTTGGGGAAGGTAGAGATTCACTGTACAGCTCGTGAAAAAGTCAAGGCCAGTGGGATAAACGCTAAGTTCTGAGGGGAAAAACAAAAGGAGAGGACATATACAAGATAATCTTATCTGAAGGCGACATCAATCATACTCAAGATTCTCCAAACGTCCTCTCCTGGATGATCTGCCCAAGTTTTGTGTACACCGCTAGCTGTTCCTCGAATGTGAGGTTCAATATTATCTACACCATTGCAGAAGAACATCAATCAACACTTACTGTTATATTTCATTAAGATTTTTTCAGCGTGTTCATGTGAACTCGAGAAACATACCTGATCCAATATCATCTCAATTGACAAGTTCTGTGGCACAACAAAGGACTGATGATAGATATATGCAAAAACAGCCATCACCATCTGTAGAAATAAAACTCCTCATGAAAAAAGATAATCTTGGTCATTCAGATTAGAACTACTAAATACTACTGATCAGCAAGGAGTGATATGCAAGAGGGAGAGGTGAAACCTACGAAAGAATATGTCTCTGAAAATAATAATTCTAGTAATCAATGTAAGAGGTCGAAATCGGTATGCAACATCGCTTTGGCTGTTCCTGCTAAATTATTAAATCCAGGTAAGGGTAAGAACCTTCTGTCGGTTTCACCCTTCAAGTGTTGATTTTTTCATACATAGGTTAGAGATAGATCCATTGCGCTATCCGCATCAACATAATTCTATTTGTTTGCGGGGGGGGGGGGTATGCTGACCGTACTAAGGCTTTGCTACTGTTCAACACATAAGGAACCCACAATGCTTCCTCTTTTTAATCTCATCTGGAAAACTAACATTCGTTTCACAAGGTGGTTCAGCATCATAATGAAAACGATTCGACATTGGATTTTAGTCATTTTACAATATCTTGTATCAGTCAGGAATTAAGTCACCAATTAATAATTAGAAGGATTGTTTATTACGAACAATCCTAATGCCCACATTAGGGAACAAGTGGAAACTGGAAAAATATATCACTGTAGTAACTGAATATTCATCAAGTGTATTAAATGAATGTCAAATTTTAAAATGTACAGTTCAGAAGATGATAGATTGAAACCAACCAACTCTTCATCTTTTGATCCATCAAGCTAAAATTGCATGTTCCAAGATTCCTACCCCTTCTTGGATAGAACTAATTCTTTTTCCTGAATTAACTTATACTGTACGTAATCCCAAGAAGTCGGGGCAAGAGAATACATGGCGGACAATTTTATGCTCAGACATGTAATGTGCCAAAAAGGATTCTTTAATATTAGATAATACCTGTCTACATAAGTTCAGAACCCATATTTAATTTAGCTTACCTGACAATCCATTCTATCTGTCATACCGCCATGTCCGGGTATACTATCACCAAAATCCTACAGCAAATAGAACGAGGGAAGCCATATTATTTAGTAAGTATGGTAATAGTAAGGACCTACTAAGGCATCTAGAAATTAAAATAAGATAAAAATAGTGAATCTTGTACCTTGATCTTGAAGGCTCTCTTAAACCCACTAGCAAAAAAGCCTCCAAAAGGAGCAATAATAGAAGCAAACAAGCCAAGCAATAAAGCATGCCACTGTACAGGCAAAACAGCAATCTCTCTCGAAAGAAACTGCAGAAATAAGAATCAAAAATAACTTCAGCTTATTCTGCAATTGGCTGAAAAGAGTGGCATTTCTCATGCAGTATGAATCACTTGATAATCTCAAGTATCGGATTAGAAGAATCAAAATAATACCAATCACATTAGATCTCCTGAACACTTTTATGAACTATTATCACAGAAATTGATACTTGAAGAAAACCCATATCTTTCACAACTTAGTTTTGACAACTGTTAATTAGAAGGCATTTTGATAAACCTCACATCCAGAAGTAAATATGATATTACATATTAGTAGTAGTTTTCACCAATTGAAATATGATACTTTAAAATCACCTTGTTAGCACCATAATGGAAACTTAAGACTTACTTGAGTAATTATTTTCTATACCAAATTCTTTAGTTTACCATTTTTGATTTGTCAATATTCAGTGATCAAGTTTGGCTAACAAGTACTTCGACTTCAAAAAGTACTTCCGGAAAAGGCTTCTAACCGGAAATAAGATAAAAGAATAATAAAAAGAAAAGAGCATAGTAGATCTATGATTTGCCCCTCAGTCGGGATGGTCCTGTCAAAAAACTTGATTCAGGCAGAGAAAGAAACTTGGGATAAGAGACTGATGGAAGCAGCAGGGCTGAGTATGTGAGTGAACCCCAAAACCTCAAATCAACTTCATATCACGGCCAAAAATTTTAGTGGTTTAGTACCTTGTATTAACTATATTTGAACAATGTTCACACAGATCATTTTAAATTTTAAGGGAGAAACAATGAGATGAATTAAATACTATTAGCTACAACAGCATTAAGGTAATACACTTGTTCTTGGACAAACCAAAATTACGATGTCACTGCCTTATCTGCCACTTGCGATTAGTTTTTCAATTACGTGGATCAAAATATTAAAATGCATAGAAGCATTTGTATGCAGACGTAATTACTGTAATTTTTTGTTAGTGCTGCTATGTTAGGAAACAATAATTAAGAACTGTTCGAGCGGAACTTTCTCAACCTGATCTGTTTTCTTTCTTTTAAAAATTTTTTTGAACCTGAGTTTTCTTTATTTTACAATTCTCCGTTCAAGTGAAACTATTTTCCCTTAAAGACGTTTAATCTATTATTTTAACTTAATAAAACCTCAATTAATACATTAGGATTTCCCTTAAATATGTTTAATATATCATTTTAACTTTTAGAAAACCTGAAAGAATATTATAAGTCTAAGTTATATTCTTTCAAAACAAAAAATAAGTACCCAACATCGAAACTCACAGGAACCCAAAAAAAAAAAATCAATGCAACAGAGATTTTTTTAGTCCATACACCATAACTCATGACCCTACTTTATTTTGGCTTTGCAATGGAAAACCTAGCATAAGGGGTATTCATCAAATGAACCCTGATCTACTTCCGATAAATACTTTTTTAGAGCATATTATTAAATATTATTAATTATAAGATATGGAAATATTGATGTTGGTATATTGATCAAAATTGATTCATAGAGATAGTCAAAACAAAAACACCTTCTAACATGAAGGAACTCATGACCTGCGCAATTTATTAAATGCGAATTTTCAGAATATTGTATAGTATAGGTATGCATAATACATAAATAAACACTCAAACTTGGCCTCAACTGACAAGTAAACACTCCAACTTTGAGGTGTCTAGATGTGCACTCTCAAAGTTAGAGTCATTACTTGCCAGCTGAGGCCAAGTTTGAGCATATGTCTGTATATATGTATGTCTGTAAGTGTACACGTACACATCCCCGCACAGAAAATATCCCAAAGACATCTTATTACAACAACAACAACAACAAACCCAGCGTATTCCCACAGCGTGGGGTCTGGGGAGGGTAAGATGTACGCAGTCCATACCGCTACCTCCAAAGAGGTAGAGAGGCTGTTTTCGATAGACCCCCGGCTCAAGATAAAGGATAGTAAACAAGGGGATGGATGACATAACCGAAATAAAGAATAAGAAATAATAAAATAAAATCAGAGAAATATGAGATACGGAAAATAAGAGCAACACGGAATAAGAAAAATAGGAACTAAGAAATAAGAAATAGGACACCCACCTAGTAGTAACATACACTCACATACCAAAGACACATATGTACACTGTCCTATGATTACTAACCCGCCGGCTACACAAGCACTCTCCTGACTGCTTGCTACAACCCACACACTAACACTAGCCTTCTACCCTTATCCTCGACCTCCACACCTTCCTATCTAGGGTCATGTCCTCAGTAAGCTGAAGTTGCTCCATGTCATGTCTAATCACCTCCCTCCAGTATTTCTTCGGCCTACCTCTACTCCTCCTGAAGCCATCCAACGCTAGCCTCTCACACCTACGAACCGGGGCATCCGCGCCCCTCCTCATCACATGTCCAAACCATCTCAGCCTTCCTTCCCGAATCTTGTCCTTCACACAAGTCACTCCCACTTTCTCCCAGATAATCTCATTCCTAACTCTGTCCCCTCTAGTAAGCCCACACATCCAACGCAACATTTTCATTTCCGCCACCTTCAATTTTTGGACATGAACGTGCTTAACCGGCCAACACTCCGCTCCATACAATATGGCCTCGGACGAACTGCCACTCTGTAGAACTTGCCTTTAAGCTTAAGGGGCACCTTCTTATCGCACAACACTCCCGAGGCGAGCCTCCACTTCATCGATCCTGCTCCAATACGTTTAGAAACATCCTCATCAATCTCGTCATTCCCCTGGATCATAGACCCAAGATACTTAAAACTATCCCTCTTACAAACATACTGTGAGCCCAACCTCACCACCACTTCGTCCTCCTTCCTCGAGTCACTAAACTTGCATTCCAAAAACTCCGTCTTGGACCTACTCAACCTAAACCCCTTAGACCCTCCAAACCTCCAATTTGTCATTCACCCCTCCCCCTCCCCGCATCTCATCAATCAGCACTACATCATCCGCAAATAACATACACCAAGGCACCTCGCCTTGAATACTCCGCGTCAACACGTCCATCACCAACGCAAAAAGGAACGGACTAAGAGTCGATCCCTGATGCAACCTTGTCTCGACCGGAAAATGCTCTGAGTCACCTCCTGCCGTCCTCACTCGGGTCTTCCCTCCATCGTACATGTCCTTAATAGCTCTGATGTACGCCACCGGAACCCCTCTCACCTCCAAGCATCTCCAAAGGACCTCCCTCAGGACTTTATCATACGCCTTTTCCAAAGACATCTTATTACAAATTCATATTTAGTGACTTATAGGTCACGGCTTCGAACCGAGGAAGCAATCACTAATGTTTGCATTACGGTAGGTTGTCTAAATCACACCCCTTGGGAAACAGTCTTTCCAAGACCCTGCTAACGGGAGACGCTTTGTGCGGGCTGCCATTTTCTTATATCTAGTGTCTACAACAAATTCACCAAGAAATAGGAAATAAAAGGTGGATTCCTCCTAAAGAGAAACAGACATGACCAAAGCAAACATATGCCCATGCTATGTGATTAAAAGAAAAGCTTCTGCAACAGACAGGCCTGTAATAGTGACAAAAGCACATACGAACGCAACTTTAAGTAACTTTTGTTTGACAGAGAACTTACCCATGCAGGAAACCATTCTGGCAAAGTAAAATATTCTGGTTTAAACAGCGGGCCAGGATCACAATCAAGCCAACCAGTTGATAGGTCCTGCACCACAAAATATGGAAGTTAAGCTTTCAAAACTGAGCAACTAGTCTCCCAAGACAACAGAGAACTTTACCAGAAAAAATTACCTTTCTAGGGCATGTCAGCCACTGGAAACGACCAAACACATTCGCAAGCTGAAGAAACAACAAATAATGATTAGAAAATAAAAAGAAAAAGAAAATATACCCTTCTCGAGCACTTTCCAGAAGAAAACTTTAGTGAATTCTATAAACATACATAAAAGCAACAATACAATTTTAGCTTGAGAATTTAGATGAATCTGTCTTGAGAAGGTAGCATAACCACATAAGAGTAGTATTAAAAATATCCCCACTATGCAAACATTCCGAAATGAAGAAAAGGCTTATGTACTGTGCTGAAAGTATAAGTGTACTGCAATTGCTATTGCACCAGTTACCAGAAAGGCAGAGATAATGGTTGTAATAGATGCTCCAATGAAGCCTTCCCAAGTTTTCTTAGGGGACAATTTGATCAAAGGAGTTCTTCCAAAGAAGAATCCAAAGAAATAGGCAGCTATATCATTGATCACGATGAGCGAAGCTGGAAGCAGGAACCTGCATTAAAATGTATCTGTGTTTGAAGTTCCATATCTATGTTGGATTTGTTGCATGTTTAAAACAAAATCAGAATACAAATGTATGTTCCCCAAGAACTAAAAGATGCCCCCCAAGCATTTCTACTAGATATATTCACCAAGAGGAAAGGACTTGGACACAATGATTAGTTTCGGAAACAAAGCAGATTTAAATCTCCAGCACATACAAGAGAGGGTAGGACCCTATGCTAGGGTAGCCATGGTAGGTTAGTTTAGTCAGTCAATACAGCAATTTCCTTCTCTATTTGTGGTGGATATAACAACTACACCTCAATCCCAAGCAAGTTGGGGTCAGCTATATGAATCCTCACTATCCATGTCGCTCCATTTAAATTCATCCCAAACCAGTATTACCTATGGTGGATGGAGGACGAAAAAAATATCTATGAAACTGAAGGTGCCTTACCAGAAAATTCCCTCAAAAATATTGGCAACAGTGAAAGCGGATTGTGTAAACACTACGATAAGAATCATATGTGTCCATGCATACTGGCTAAATTGATACTTGTACATCTTCTTCTTCAGTGTTAAAATGAACCACATGAAACCTGATTTCAAAGGAGAGAAAACAATTCAGTAAAATTTCTCAAACAATCAACAGAAGATGTACATGAATTATGACAACCCAAGGCTTGAAGAATGGCACCCCAGGACAGCAGCGCAACAAACAACTTATTACTTTACGTCTTGGATATTGTTCAATTGTGAAATGCTTTCGACATTGAAACACTGCATGAAAGGAAATGCTTCAAACATATAGAACAAACCTGAGATATAGAAGAAATAACACGTGACCATGTGATACTTAACAAATCTGCTGACAAGCTTGTATAGGAATTTGTCTAAAGTAACAGTGTTGACAAGTCTCTGGCTTAGCATGCGGCCATATACGAACAGCATTGCTGTGAAGAAAAAGTGCCTGCAAAACAAAGTAGGAATTTAACAAAGTTAGAAAGAGTGATCAAGAAAACCATGACGCCATGTCAATATGATAACTACTGTCAAGCTTCAGGATAAAGATCGACTACAATGTGCAAATGTGAATCACATGTTATGGCACTCAACAATAGAAACTGTGAACAGCATGAAATGGTGCAAAGGCAACAATGCATCTGCCAATTTAATCCTCAGAGCCTGATCATTTGGAGGTTTCATCCCGTGAATTAGGCAGTTTTCATCAGTTGGCAAAAGTAGTCCTAGTTCCACAGGAAAACCTGATAGCAAAACCCAAACTAAGACCTCATAGCAACAACTCTTCTTTTCCCTGAATGGCCAAAATCTACAAGTATAGACACGAAGCCTCCTCATTATTGTACATGCGGCTATCACAAAAATCCCTACATCCATCCCGAGCCCTTTATATCACCTCTCCTCTAAAACCGTATTATGTTCCTTTGGGGTTATGAAATGAGAGTCTTCCATTCGCCTATCGTATATATCAAACTCAGCTTCATCCCAAACCAAGGAGCCATTTGGTGGATGCATGTGTGAAGGAAGATTGGCGACTACATAAGCTAAAAGAGTAAGACTACAAGACAGGCCAGAAGCGACTTGTATTCTCGTTAGGATTGGATATAGATGGGAAATCTATAGTCGCCAACCTCTCGAAAACAATATGTTCTAGTGGATAGCACCCCAGGGAGTGGCCTAGCGGTTCAATGAAGTTGGGTTGAGCGCTATGAGGTCTCAGGTTCAATTCCCAGAGACAAACACTAGGTGATTTCTTCCCATCTGTTCTAGCCTTGGCGGACAGAGTTACCTGGTACCTGTTGTTGGTGGGAGGTGGCAGACTGGCAGGTATCCCGTGGAATTAGTCGAGGTAAGTGCAAGCTGGCCTCGACACCACGGTTATCAAGAAAAAAATATATGTTCTAGTGGCTAAAAAGATTGTGCGATCTGGGATCAAATCGTTCTTTTTCTTTTTACACATACAAACCAAAAAAAAATGAGGCCTAGTTGTTATTCACACATACGTACAAGTTTCCACTATCATCCATCCCAATTTTAGTGCCTTCTTTTTGTTATGGGTAGATACAATCGTTGAAAGTTCTCGTACTCAAATAGAAGTGGTTTAATTAAGTTTAGCTTTTCAAAGAAGTTGAATCTTTTTTGTTTTGATATAAAAGTATCTCAAACAAGGATGGGACCTCAGCTTTAGAAGACCTTTAAATGACTGGGAGCTGAACATATAAACGGTATTAATCTCTTCAACGGAGTTTACACAGAGAAAGAAAGAATATGTTGCTTACAAGACAAAACAGGAGCGTTTTCAGACAAGTCAGCATATCACATGACGAATAACAACAATCTTCAGATACATTGGCTTGGGACGCAACTATGGAAGACAACATACCATACAAGGTGGTCTGTTTTGTATGGTTGATAGTTAAAAGGGCTTGTTTGACACAAGACAAACGGCAAAGAAGGGGAACACAACTATGCTCTATCTGCAATTTATGTGGGAAGTATGCAGAAACAAATAGTCATCTTTTTTAGCATTCTAGGGTAACTACTCAAACATATTTGTTGCTAATATTGGTTTGAGATGGGCAATGACAATTAACACACTAGATATGCGATCTAGTTGGAACAGGGGAGGAGGAACTGAAACTAAAAAAAAAAAGAGTTGGAGTATGATCTCAGGCTGCATATGGTGAACTATCTGGAAGGAAAGGAATTCAGCATGCTTTGATAACAAAAGCAACCCTATCCAGAAGATAAAGCATAATTGTATTCGACTTTTACAACTTTGGTGTAATGAAAAGTATATAGATGATACTGTGATCTCATACAGTTTTTAGGGCCTCTTTAGTTATTTCTTTTGATGTTTAAAGTTAGATGTAGCTTCTCTTTAACCTCCTTGTAATTATGGCCTCACTGGCCCTTTTGAATCAAAATACAACTTGTTACCTTGTCAAAAAAAAGAAGTATCTCATTTTTTACTTCTAGTTTTCTCTAACAACTCATATTAATTCTTCTCTTGTAAACAATTTTCATACAATAATGAGAGCATATGAGGAAAAGTATCTTGTACAAATGGACAGAATTTTGCAACCAAAAACAAAGTTGGGCAATTAATTATGGACAAAAAAAGTACATAACAAACAAACAACGTTTATCCTCGAATAATCTAGTTAGTCAATGTCACTTTCATCTTGTAATCATGATTGCATCAATATTTCCTCTTCTAATCACATTTTATACATGAATTGGATTGTAATCACGTTGCAGCAATATTGTGTATTAAAGTGCATGACCAACTCATCTAAGACTTTAGCTATTCGAGAGCACACTTTCAGTTTGTAACACCCAGTAACTCTTAGTACGTGAATGACCAAGTTGCAAAGTTCATAACTTATAAGTGTGAAAGGAATATTTATGCCTATATGGTCTACAGAGGTGTCCCACAGAGTTGAGCAAGATTAGATCCAAATACTTAAGCCTAAGTAAGTGAGTTAACCCATTGTGGATTTCACGACCGTACAAAGTCTTTTACGGTCCATATGTTCATATATAGTATAAGGCTTCAAGGCCTAAGCTTTAAGGCTAAGAGTTGAATCATATTATGTGGTTTACGACTGTAAAATGAAGATACAGTCCATACTTCTCGACGTGCATTGAAACACTTCTTCAAACAGTGAACTTGTCCGAGGACATGGCATCCATAGTGGGATTTACGGCCATAAAAATGGTTCCACGACTGTGGATTTGGCTGTGGTTGAGTGGTGGGTGAAAGTGAGTTTCTGGATGAGAATCCACCACCTTGTACAGTGGGTTTCACGCTCATGAATGGTCATCCACTGTCACTTTCACAACCGTGAAAATTTCACAGCCATAAGTCAGTCCATAAAGTTGACGTGGCGGAAAGTTTATGTGATGCCTAAAACTCGATCAAAAGTTTATTTTTCACTCTTGTGTTCACCTCTGAAAGCTCTCTAAGGAGATTTTTTTCACCTCCAAGGTCTAAAGTAAGGATCCTTCATAGTTCACTATCGATTTTCGCGCATTGTCAATGTGTTGCTAATAAGAGCTTCTTCTTTGCTTTTAGTTTCAAGCTGCACTTTTGCAGAAGTATTTGGGCAAGAAAACCAAATGGGTTTGACTACAAAAGGTAAGTTTTTAACTCCCTCTTCAATTATGAGTTTTTTCTTTTGAGAAGGGCTCTTCATTTATGAGCTTATACAAGCGTTTTTACGCCGTTTAATAAGAAACTCATGGAACGGTGTCGCAAGCCATGAGTTCAAGTTATATATGTTTGTTTGAGCTGAGAAAGGGGTTGTTTATTATGAAGGCAGCGGGGGAGTAATCTTGACGTCATAGTAAGGTCATGTAATCAATTGGGAAGCGGCAGAAAGGAAAGGTGTTGTGATACACCGCTTATTTATTGTATTGGTCGAGCTTGTAGATCGTGAGTTATTATTGTGTTGTTGGTAAAGACGTGCTTCTTGGTTAGTTGTTTTATACTGCTTCTATATGATTATGTGATAAAGATAAAGTTCCATTTGGAAGACGTCAATGGCACATCGTAAGTGACCAATCAAGAAGTACGTATGTGAGCTAAAACCTCTGTCACCATTAAGGCACGACCCGGAGTCATATATTTCTCCTATAAGGCTGATACAGTTTATATGATACATGGAAACTGTGTCTTCTTTACTACAAATTACTCGCATGCTTATCTGCCAAAGTCTGTGTACGTAGTACTCATATACGGGTCAAAAGCTCATAAATCTTACACGATTGTACGTGCCTTCATTTGAGACTCTTAGAAGTTATATGGTACGTCTGTCACGTGTTAAAAGGGAACATAACTGGCCACACATGGTTGCACTTGCATAGATCCAATAGTGATACGATTCTTAAGCTAAAAAGAGTACTACATGTTTATAATACCTAGGAAAATTACTAGGTATTATATACTTAAATGAATAACTTCTAGGATGCTATATGAGAACCACCAAGGCTGGTCACATATTACTGCTTCACATTTTACTTCTGATGCTCATATGCTCATGACTGCTCATCTTTGATGTTTGATTCATTTGAACATTCTTACTTGTCTACTTGTTATTCTGTATGCTTTACATACTCATACATGTTTTATATGTACTGACATCCCTACTTTCACAGGCATTACATTTCCATAAATGCAGGGTCAGGTTCACGGGACAACATAGATCCTCATTAGGCCCAGTTGCTTCCCTCAGTTGATCTTTTGGAGAGTTCCATTCCGTCTCTGTCTAGAGCTATTACACGTCTAGAGCTTATCTTTTTGGCTCTATATATGTTATAGTTGGGTAGCAGGCTTGACTTTTCATGAGCCAAACACATGAAAGTTCTTTTTTGATAATGGTAGTTGTGAATTGAACGTGTAACCTATGTCTGCACTCATACTATGTTAAAGTGCACAACCAACTCACCTAAAAGTTTAAATTATTAGAGAGCACACTATTTTTAACAATTATGGTGGTAAGACCAGCATTGTTGTACGAGACAGAGTGTTGGCCAGTCAAGAACGCCCACGTCCAAAAGATGAATGTAGCAGAGATGATGTTCAGATAGATGAGGATGTTCGATTTAGGAACGAAGTTATACAGGGCAAGATGGGAGTGGCCTTTGTGTCGGACAAGATGAGAGAAGCGAGGCTGAGATGGTTTGGACATGTGAAGAGGAAGTACGCCAGTTAAGAGGTAGAAGTAGGCCAAAAAAGAACTTGGAGAGGTGATTAGACAAGATATGGCACAACCTGACATGACCCTAGATAGGACAGTATGGAGGTCAAGAAAAAAGGTTAGTAAATAGCCTAGTGTACTCGCGCGTTAGGTGGGAGAGGCAAGGGGCTTGCTCCATATCCTCTTCTCCTTATTAGTAATAGTATTTAGTAGTCGCTTAGTTTTCTATTCTTCTACGTGTTTCTACTATTTGTTGCTTCATTTTGCTATGTATCTTGATATTTTATTGTCATTTTTTTTCTTGCAACCCTTCTCTGAATAACTTCCTTTTTGAGCTGAGGGTTATTAAAAACAACCTCTATACCTCACAAAGGTAGGGGTAAGGTCTACGTACAACCCCACCCCCACCCCCACCCCACTTATAGGATACAGTAGGTATATTTCGTATACTTCTTGTATACGGGCAAGCTTTTGCCCTTGTATAATGAAATTTATTACTTTATCAAAAAAAAAAGGGATTACACTAGGTATGTTGTTATTGTCGTGTTGTAGTTTATGCACATTTAACAAAAGTAATTTGACATATCCACCAAATAAGTGGAATGGAGCACCATATTCTGTTAATGAAAATGAGCCACAAAGCAGATAATTAGTATTCATAGCATTTATTGGATATTTTCATATAAATAGAGGTAGGATTCTGTTGCAACTTAGAGTAGCTAATGCCTCTGAACAGTTTCTATAACCCAAGGTCTAACTGACTGAAAACAGAGGCTCATTACTTGCATTCCTCGAACTTATGCCATATAGTTTGAATAAATAAAAAGCAAATATATTCAGATTTGAAAGATTCCGCACAGTTATCCAACTATATACTTTGATTCCCAGCAAATATTTTACAAAAGTAAAAAATTTTATCAAAAGTTGGGTATGACTTGAACCGATCCCATTGACAGATCTCCCAAAATAAGTAGAATATGCATACTTGTCAAAGTAAGAAGGAAAATTCACGTAAAATTGATTTTACTCACCAATTCAATAACCTGAAACCAGGAAGATGTCGGTCTTCAGGTGCTCTTCTAAGTAGATTGAACAACTCTTTTGCCATAAAGATTTGGATAACAACTACCATGGCCCAAATATAAAGATGACCCATGTAAATGATGAAAGCAAAGCCTCCGATCATCCACACAGATGAATATGCACGGATAAGCATTGATTTGTACTTGGACCGATCATTAACAAGCAAATGGTTTCCATTTGCTTTGGCAACTTCTGGAGGAACCTGTAATTTTGGGAAGATGGAGAAGAATATTAAGAAAATTTGGTACTTACGTGGAGAAGAGTAGGGTGGCGAACCCATTATCTAGGGAGTTTTGAAACTAAAAAACAGAGGATTCTTAGATATCAAAAAAATGATACAGTTAGAAAATTTGGACTCCTTAACATCTAGAAAATTCCAATCCCAAGAGGTGTCACTATAAAGTATAAACATCTCAACTTTATTTACTAATCTTTCTGTTGATTAATGTACTTGTTCTTTCTTAAACAAATTGACAAAAACTCATAGTTAAAAAATTTAAAATAGCTCAAGTCATTAAAAGAACAAATATGAAAAGGTGAAGTCACCTCATTTGATCCTCTGCGACGACGTATCCGTCCTGAAGGCGTTCCTGGGGCACCGGAATTGCTATCGTTGTGCATACTTCCTTTATCAAGTCCTTACCCCCTAGCTGTTCAACTTACAAAAAGCACATGAATCCCTAAAACCACCTGAATGTAAAGAAATCATAAAAAAAGCTGAAGCAGTTGGGGAAAATGTCGACGAATTCAACATAAAATAGAGTATCAGACAAAATAATGAAACCCATTTATATTTAGACTATCTATAAGACTAAGTCTAACCACATAAGTATAAAGTAAGCAATTAGAAAAGGTCAATAGTTCAACAAGTCAAACAAAATATCAGACAAAATAATTTGAATCATTTACATTTAGCCAATCTATAAGGCTAATTCTTATCATATAAACTACTGACAAATAACAAAGCTGCCAATACAAATAAGAATGGAAGAACTCTACACAAGGATACAAATGCATATTATTAGAATGAGAAGTCCAAAAAGGGAATCAAGTTCATAAACCCTAGTTGGATGAACTAAAGCACCGTGATGCAGGAAAAATAAACTGAATCTTAAGAAACTAAACAGAAAAGGACAATTTAAACAAGTTGCATATTGACATTTTACAAGTCCTTATAAAAAGCTAAAAACAGCTAGAGAAGGTTGTTGAATTCAACAAGAAAACAAAAAGAGTATCAGACAAAATAATTCAAATCATTTACATTAAAACTCTCTATAAGGCTAATTGTAAACATATAAGTATTAAATAAGCAAAGCTTCGAAATACAAATAACAAATGACGAATTCCAATTTGAACAACAACAAATAGCATATACGACCCAAAAAAAAAAAAATTGACCATTTACACTATCTATAAGGTAGCAGCGTTTTGTCTTGTTATCCGTCTATACTAGTAGTTGTAGAATTACTCCTACAGTTTCTGGTCCTTCGATTATGTTATTATATGTTGTCTTGTACTTCGACTACCATATTATTTTGTTGTAATATTGTCGTGTTACTATTAGTTATTTCTTGTACTTCTATAACTTCTTTTTTTCTGAACTGCTTTGGACTATTTTTCCCTTGCGCCAAGGGTCCATCAGAAACACTCTACCTAGAGGTATGTGTACACTCTACCTTCTCCAGACTCCACTTGATGGGATTGTACTAGGTATGTTGTTATGTTGATACACTATATATAAGGCTAATTATAACCATATAACTTCTACTCTCTGTGTCCAAATTTAAGTGTCTTACTTCCCTTTTTGGTGTGTCCCAAAGAATGTCTCTTTCTATATTTAGTCAGTCTTCCAATTCCAACATTCTACATGGCAAGTTTAAGACCACGATATTAAAAGGACTATACACATCTTTAATTTAAGATCACAAGATTCAAAAGTCTCCCTTTATTTCTCAAACTTTGTACCTAGTCAAGCTAAGACACTTAAATTGAGACGAAGGGAGTATTAATAAGCAAAACTTCTAATACAATTAAGAATCAAAGAATACCAATTTGTATACTACACACAAGGACACTCTCGAAATTCCAACCATGCCACAATAAGCAAAACTTCCAATACAATAAGAATCAAAGAGTTCCAATCTACTCACTACACACAAGGTCCAATACAAACTTCCAATGCAGCATATTGCAATTAAAAAGGTCCCAAATGGAGTTAAATAAAGCTAAAAATAGTTCATAATCTAGCCGAAGGAGGTTCCACACTTACAATATATACATAAAAATAATTTTAAACCATGTATAAAAAGTGTAATTTCCCGCTCAGGGGAGCCCAACCTAGCTCCGACCCTGCTCCCTCAATCCCAATTTATGCAGCACGATTAGAATTTCTTCGCGATTCAAACTCCTAAACCTTAACTCTCGAAATTCCAACCATGCCACAATAAGCAAAACTTCCAATACAATAAGAATCAAAGAGTTCCAATATACTCACTACACACAAGGTCCAATACAAACTTTCAATGCATCTTATTACAGTTTAAAAAGGTCCAAAAAGTGAGTTCAATTAAAGCTAAAATAGTTCATAAACTAGCCGAAGGAGGTTCTAACGCTTACAATATATACATAAAAATAATTTTAACCATGTATAAAAAGTGATTTTCCGCCCAAGCTGGCTCCGACCCTGCTTCCTCAATCCCAATTTATGTGGCACGATTGAAATTTCTTCGCGATTCAAACTTCTAAACCTTCTAAAGCCACAATAAGCAAAACTTCCAATACAAATAAGAATCAAAGAGTTTCAAAATATACTCACTACACACAAAGGTCCAATACAAACTTCCACTGCATCTTATTATAATTAAAAAAGGTCCAAAAAGTGAGTATAATTAAAGCTAAAATAGTTCATAAACTAGCCGAAGGAGGTTCTAACGCTTACAATATATACATAAAAATAATTTTAAACCATGTATAAAAAGTGTAATTTTCTGCTCAAGGGAGCCCAACCTAGCTCCGATCCTGCTCCCTCAATCCCAATTTATGTGGCACGATTGAAATTTCTTTGCGATTCAAACTTCTAAACCTTAACTCTCGAAACTCCAACAGTGCCACAATAAGCAAAACTTCCAATACAAATAAGAATGAAGTTGGGTTGAGCACCATGAGGTCTCGGGTTCAATTCCCAAAAGAGAACACCAGGTGATTTCTTTCCATCTGTTCTAGCCTTGGTGGACAGAATTACCTGGTGTGGAATTAGTCGAGGTGTGCGCAAACTGGCCCGGACACCACGGTTATCAAAAAAAAAAAAATAATAATAAGAACCAAAGAGTTCCAATATACTCACTAGTCACTACACACAAGGTCCAATACAAACTTCCAATGCATCTTATTACAGTTAAAAAAGGTACAAAAATGGAGTTAAATTAAAGCTAAAATAGTTCATAAACCCTAAATTAAACAAACTAATAAGCACAATAATACAAAAAAAAAAATACTAAATATACTCACTACACACAAGGTCCAATACAAACTTCCAATGCATCATAATACAGTTTAAAAAAGGTACAAAAATGGAGTTAAATTAAAGCTAAAACAGTTCATAAACCCTAAATTAAACAAACTAATAAGCACAATAATACAAAAAAAAAAATACTAAATTAACAGAAAAACAGCAATTAATACAACAATAATTAACAAAATAAATAAGAATCAAAGAGTTCCAATATATTCACTACACACAAGGTCCAATACAAACTTCCAATGCATCATATTACAGTTAAAAAAGGTACCAAAATGGATTTCAATTAAAGCTAAAATAGCTCATAAACCCTAAATTAAACAAACTAATAAGCACAAAAAAAAAAAAAAAAAAAAAAAAAAAACTGAATTAACAGAAAAAAAAATAATAATACAACAATAATTAACAAAAAAATGTGAAAAAAATTTAGGTTATTGAGGTAGTTTGAATGGAATAGGGGTGTAAAGAGATCGGTACCTATTGAATTTTGAGGGAAAGAACAAAAGCGTATAAACTCACTGGCTCTGTTTGGCTGCAACTTGGAGAACAAATATTGGGTAATATATAATAATATTAAATATTAATATAAGAGCAAATTTTGAAAAGCATAAAATAATAAAGAATTATGAAAACCAACCAAGTTTTTTTTATTTGAGTGTGTTAAACATCATAATTTTTTTTTGCATAATTAATGGAAATCCCAATTTTAAATCCGTCCAGATATATAATTAGTTTTTTATATATTTAATGAAGATATATTTTTTTCTTTTGTAAATTAGCTTTTGGTATATTTTTTTGGCTTTTGGATTTAGCAAGATGCATAATTAACTTTCGATAAATCCAACGAAGACACATTTTTTCCTTTCAAATTAACTTTAGATATATTATTTCTTATTTTGGGTCTGTAAAGATACTTAATTAGCTCCCGATACATTTTTTGCCTTTATAAATTAGTTTTTGGTATAATTTTTTTGACTTTTAGATCTGTCGAGATACATAATTAGCTTCCGATACATCCAATGAAGACATATTTTTCCTTGTAAATTAGCTTCTGATACATTATTTTTTATTTTGGATCTGTCAAGATGCATAATTAACCCCCGATATATCCAACGAAGACATACTTTTGCCTTGTAAATTAGCTTTCGATATATTATTTTCAATTTTGGGTCTATCGAGATACATAATTTGCTCCTAAATACATCCAATGAAGATATATTTTTGCTTTTATAAATTACTAATATAAGATCAAATTTTGACAAGCATAAAACAAAAATATAAAGAATTATGAAAATCACCCAAATTTTTTTAGGTAATAAATACCGACAATTTGTGGATTAATTATAAAAAAAAAAAAAAAAAAAAATTGCATAATTATTGAAAATTTCAATTTTGGGCCTGTCGATATGTTAATGAGCTCCCGATACATCCAAAGAAGACACATTTTTCTTTATAAATTAGCCTTCGGTATATTTTTTTAAAAAAATTGGGTCTGTTGAGATACATAATTAACTACCGATACATCCAACGAAGATACATTTTATCTTTGTAAATTAGCTTTCGATATATTTTTTTTCAATTTGGTCCGTCAAGATACAGAATTAGCTCCCAATACATCCAACGAAGATACAATCTTTTCTTTGTAAATTAGACGCCGATATATTTTTTTGGATTTTGGGTCTGTCGAGACACATAATTAGCTCCTGATACATTCAACGAAGACACATTTTCTCCTTTTGTAAATTAGCTCTTGGTAATTTTTAAAAATTTTGAGTCTGTCGAGATGCATAATTAGCTCCTGATACATCCAACGAATATACACAATTAGCTGAAAATTTTTAAATTACTTGTAAGGATGGGGATTTGTGTAAATATGATATGTTAAGTTGTATGTTTATGTTATTTTTTAAAATTGTTATAATTACTATAAATAATAGTCTACAATTGACTTGGCATACACCTTAAGAAACAATAAATAATAGAGATAATTTTACTATATCATTATTTGAATATAATAAATTCAATATTTTATAAAATATATTGAATGGTGGATAATATTTAATAGAAGGTAAAATAGATAGACATGGATAAATTATACAATGATTTTCAAATTATAACAAATATTATTGAATATCTATTTTTAATATAGTGGACGAGTAATGTTGGACAGAGGAAGTAAGAGTATACATTATGAATATTAATAGCTTTTGGGTAGGCTGAATTTGTCCCCTTGAATCGAGCGTCTACCGAAAATAGCGTCTCTACCTTTAAATAGGGATAACGTGTGTATACTCTAAGCTTTTTGAATTTCACTTTATGAGATTACAGTAAATATGTTGTCGGGCTAAATTCGTCCTCAGTATCTATCAGAAACAATCTTTCTACATATGAGGTAGAGATAAGATCCGCATACATTTTATCATTTCAAGACTCGACTTTGTGAGACTATACCGAATATGTCGTTGTTATTCAACTAAATTTATCCCCGTATTATTCAAAATTTAACAATTTTATTCACTTTAAACTTTGATCCGATGGAATATTATTTATGTCGTTGAACAAAGTGTCATTTTTACCCTTGATCTTTAACAGAGTTTTAACGTAAAGATAACTTAAAACCTTAATAAAAAAACGCGGGGTAAACATGAATCTTCTTTTCGCATTTAAAGGTGCGACCTAGTGATCAATGAACGCGGCTGAAAATCATAAGGTCTCAGATTCAAATCATAACGAAGGCCAAAATACTAAATCTTCGTTTTTCATTTGTCCAGTGTTCTCGTGAAAAGAGTAACTTTGCAATCTGCGGGTAAATATAAGTTGATCTGAATATTACGACTATAAGAAAAACTTGGACCTTTTTTCCTCGAAGAAATTGGACACGTAAAATAAACCTATTAAGCTACTTTGTAGAGTACGGGATCGGACTAATGAGAGCAATATTAAAGAGAAATACAAGACGATTTGCTAACGACAATATTATAAATACTAAAATTTAAAGATTTCGAATAATACACTTTTGTATTATTTTTAAATATTATCATGTCATATATATATTGCTTCTTGTCATTTTTAAATGTTAATTGATAGCTTTCATTTCACGTCCGAAAATTAATTACTTTAATGCATTATTCCTTCCTCTTAATTCCATTTCTTTTATTTAATATATATATTTAATCAATGGCGGAACCAGAATTTTCATTAAAGGGGTCAGAAGTATATATACGAACTAATCGAACGGGGGTTCAATATATATCTACTGTATATGCATAATAAATATTTTTAACCATATAAAAATATTATAAAAACAGTATAATTTTTCATCGAAGGCGGTTCGGATGAACCCCAGGAGCAAAGATAGCTCCGCCACTGTATTTATTGACAGGCGAACTCATTCTTTTAGGTATACAGAGGATAAACTATGCTTCAGTATAATAGACTGCTTAAACCACATTAGGCAAACTCGATGCGATGAGCTCTATCGAGAAAATACGTAGAGGGTTTCGAACCTATGAAATCCCATTGGGAGATCTTCTGCTTAACCAATTCGATCACCTTGTGTGTATTGTGTCTATATCTTATTTATTAAAATAAAAAGGTTGTTTATATATATATATATATATATTTTAATGACAGCTGAACTTATTCTTTTAGGTGCACTGAGGATAAACTATGCTTCAATATAATTGTTTGCTCAAACCACGTTTGACAAGCCCCATGCGATGAGCTCGATCGAGAAAATATATAAAGAATTTCAAACCTATGAAATCCCATTTGGGAGTTCCTCTTCTTAATCAATTTGATCACCTTTACGTATATTGTGTCTATATCTTATTTATTAAAATAAAAAGGTTATGTTTTTCATATTGAATTGCTTTATTGGGTAAGCTTTATGATTTATTATATGAACAATGTATATGGCATCTAACTTTTTCCATGACACTAAAGCAACATAAGTTAAATTATTCATTTGGTACACTCATTTAGCATTAAAGCCACTTAAAATTTATAATATCTTATCGAAATTTCTAGCTTTGCTACGACAAATTAACATAAACGTCATATTATTTCGCTGAGTTTTAGCCTAGTGATAAAAGTACAGCGTACAATATGTGAGTTATGCAATATCACGAGTTCGAGCAATGTTGTAAGTACAAATTTTGATATTCAAGTAAAAGATGATCAAAAGACAAATTCATTATTCATCGATTTTCGAACTATTGCATCATACTTTCTTGAGATAAGCACTCAGTACCCCTCCTCCTCCGAACTATGGTCAAAGTTGTTGCGACACACCCCAACTTCACAGGGGTCCTATTATCCCCTGAATCAATTTTAGCGTATTTTTATCACCATTTTGTGCTGACGTGACACCTTTATTACATAAAGTGAGGTCCACGTTAAAGGTGACACGTCAGCTAAAAAGATTGACAAAAGGTGTCACGTCAGCTAAAATAATTAATAAAAATACGCCAAAATTGTAGTTCGAAGGAATAATAGAACCCGTTGAAATATGTCAGAGAAAATATGCTTTGATATAAACATATAATACTATCAATTGAGTGAGTGTATTTCACATTGTTAAAAGATTCCTATATACACTTTAAAGATTTTGTTCTCCCACAAATCACATTTTCTTTACAATAGATACTTTTATAGGAAACTAAAAAAATATATGCAATGGAATAAAGTCAATAAACACATGAAACTTTTACTAGTAAAGTCAAGGAAATATAATTATTTTATAGAGTTAATGGTCAAAAATGCATATAAACTAAATTTTTTTTTCGCGTGTTACATATTTCAATTATCCATTGTTCCATCTGTATATTAAAACACACATCGACGCTGAGTTGATACCATGGGAGGTACTCGACGGCGACGGTATAGGAAAAATAACATAAATCCCGACAGTTTGGAGCTTAATTACAGAAAATCCCGACATTTTGCATAATTACTGAAATCCCAATTTTGGGTCTGTCGAGACACATAATTAGCTCCCGATACATCCAACGACGATACATTTTTCCACGTTTTTTCCTTTGTAAAGATACATAATTATCTCTCGATTTTTATTTTATTTTTTGGATTTTAAGTCTATTGAGATATATAATTAGCTCTCGATACATCCAATAAAGATATATAATTAGTTGGGCTTACAAGGACCCTGTTGTAAAACTATTATTCCTAAATGGGCCAAACAAAAATGATAAGCCCAAGGTATTTGGGCCAAAATCAATATAAGAGAGAATTTGGGCCAGGTATAGTTGTCCAAGTAAGAAGAAAAGTTTCAAATATAGCAACAGTTTTGACTAATTATCAATCGATAACCACATTGGGTCTGGCTAAATACAGATTCACGTCGAAAAATTTCATATAATTAAAGGACTTAAGTTTGACAGTTAGATAAATTTCCAAAGGAGTAATAATTATCTACTTATATTTTATTTTCTTTTTTATTACAAAAATAGTAATAATTATCGTGACGAGGATGGGGTGGCTCTTTTAATAAACTCAGCTATAGATATTCATGAAGCATGGTGTACCATATTTCAACGAGACGGATGTTCATCGACAATCTCTTAAATTTGTATGTAAATTTCATTTAGATATTTCGAACTATGATCTACTCCAATTGAGCACCGAACACATGATCAGGTAGGGCTGGGCATAAAATACCGAAAACCGAACCGAAAAATTTGGTAATTGGTATTCGGTAATTTGGTATTTGGTGATCTTGAAACTTGGTAATATATTCGTAAAAAGAAACAAAAAGAATACTAAATAAGGTTTCTATTACATATACTCTTTGAAGTTTAAACGTACATTTGCACTTCTCTAACTTTAATATGGTAAAATCAAATACCGTACCGAAGTTTAATTTATCGATTACCGAATTACCGAACCGATGTTCATAAGTATGGTATGTGGTATCTATGTTCGAATACCGATTACCGAATTATCGAATTCGAACTTTGAAAATACCGAACCGAATAGCAAACGACCACCCCTATGATCAGGTGTTCTTATTTGACACTTTCGCCTCATATTTTTGATAAGTTTCTGCGTGTATTCACAAGCGTCTATTACGTAGATAAATTAATCACATAATTCATTAATTTTAAGTTTTTATATTTGTGTCATGAACCACATCATGCCTATGTAAGCTAAAAATAAAGACAAAAGTAAAAGTAAAAGGTGCATACTTATAAATTTGACTTTCATTATTGCTATACTATTTGTGCCTTATTAGTTTTTGATACTTCACAAAATCTTTGAAGCTTCTACAAAGATTTTTTGTTCCTTCTAAAAGTTCATTATTTTTAGTTTTTCATCTGGTGTTCTGTACTCGTATTGAAACTCAACTAATTTAGATTTGCGTCGGAAAATTCTTTTGCTGGAGATAAAACACTTCCTAGTTATAGCATGCATTCAAGGGTATGGCCTGAACCATGAAGTACTAGGTGATTTCTTTCGTTCTGTCTAGCCTTGATGGATAACGCTGTTGTTAATGAAAGATGAATATCCCGTGAAATTAGTCGAGGTATGTAAAAGTTGTTCCGGACGAAGAGTAATTAAAAAAGTTTATGTATAAATGGTTCCTTTTTCCCTTTTTTTTTTCTTATAAGAATATTCATTTGGTTTCTCATTTGGTGTTCGTTATCCTCATTGGAGCCTCGACTAATCCGGATCGTGCACTGCAGGGCTCATTCTGGGGTTGACGCCTCCAACAAGATTTTCTTCATATTAGGACTTGTCATCTGTTATCCTATTCTTGGTGGACAAAAGTTATGTGGTACCTGTTGTTAATGGAAGATGACAAGTATCCTGTGAAATCAATCGAGGTACGTGAAAGCTAATCCGAACGAGGAGTACTTAAAAAAGTTTCTGCCTGTATGCGGGGGCGGAGCCAACATGTGTAAAGGATTTTTATGTATATAATATATGCATATCGATGTCAAACCCCTTTCAATTTTTTTTTTTAAATTTTGAACCTCTTCATAAAAATTCTGGTTTAGTCACTGTCTGAATGATTCTTTTTTTCCCTCTTTTTTTTTCTAGAATTTCCATCAAGTATAGTTGAACTCATTGAGAAAGAAAAGAAAGTACTCAAAGTGTTTGAACAATCAACTTTTTTTCCATTTTAATAATTTACTTTATCCAACAAAGGAATTGCTTTTAATAATTTGCTTTTTCCATTTTAATAATTTACTTTAGAAATTATTTCATACACACTTGAGTTGTCTCTCTTCTATTCTTTTGACTCTTGTAAATTTTTTCCCCCTAAGAACAATTTGTTGTAATAATCATTGATAGATAAATTATATATCATCTATTTGTACAAATATTGATATGAAATATTGATAAATTCGAATTTTGTCCTTTCAGAGTCAAATTAAAATTATAAATATGGATAATTATGTCTCTTAAACTCATCGTATAAAAAAAATAAATGAAGGGCAAATATGAAAGAAATTTCCAATTGTACAATTAGTGAATTTTAATGCTATCAATATATTTATATGTAATCACTCCTTCTGGTCCATATATTAATTTAATTTGTGAGCCATTTTTTAATATTCAAAATAACTTAATTGTTCAGTCTTCAAAAGAACTGTTGAAAATTTCTTTCATTTTTGTCTTTCATTTAAAATTTCTAATTGATGAATTTAAGACTTATAATTTTACTTTGACTTTAAAAGGACAAAAACGAAAAGTGACGTTCAATTTATGTCTTAATTCTTTTTTCTTAATAGGTGCGCATTGTTACATACATTAAATTAATATGAACTAGAGGGAGTATTTTCTTTAGAATATAAAACTCCAAAGCTACTTATAAAATTATCTTTAAATAACTTAATTGTGTAAATATTTTAAATAAAACTCATTAGCCAAAAAATGTCTAGACATAATATTTAAAATCCGATATTATATAGTATTTAAAATCCGGTAAATAAAAAGGTTATAATTTAAAATGCTCAAATTTAAAATTCTGAATTCGCTTCTGGTACTTTCTTTCTTACATGAAGATTTCAAACATAGATGATCAACATCAATGGCTTGATGTCTTTTTTCTTCTTCTTTATCTATCAAAACAAGAAAAATATATATGTTGTCATCAATGCAAAAATAAATAAATAAATAATAATAATGGAATTTGAAAAGACTTTATTACTTACCAATATTTGTGTGAGAGAGAAAAACATAATATATAATCAGGGACGAAGTTACAGTTCTATTTTTCTGGTTCAAAAATGCTAATAAAACCATGAGTTGAGGGGAATGAAGCCTGGTCCGAGATCATTTAAATGATGAAATATATATATGGTCACGAACCAGACAACATTCTCCTTAACAAATCTCGTTTTTTTCCTTCTTTCTTTTGAATAGTGATGACTCATATAACTGATCGTAAAATTTTTAATTTTTTTTGGGGTGGGGGGCGGGGGGTGGGGGTGGGTAGAGAGTATAGAGAGCAAGTGAAAAATATAGTTGCATGAATAGCTTAGTGTGATTTTATTTAATTGAGGAAGCCATTTATATATTAGTGAAGTGGCTATCAATTTTTTTTTATTAATCATTAGATGGATTGTTATTTGTTCTTTTACTTTTTTGATAGATGTTTCCATAATCATTACTTTGACTAACAAATTATTGTTGTCTTTAGACTATGTGCATGGCTATAAAATCACTCGTTTTAACTTGGTACGGAATTTAAGAAAATAAATAAGATTTTTGAATCTTGTGATCACGGAGAATTCAGTTTCACCGGGTCCATGTCGAAGATAGCGGGGCAGTCGTTACACCATTCTTCCAGGTCATTACTTATGCGACAAGAAATTTCGCTATCTTAAGACAGTTAGAGTTACTGTTGCCGTTTACCGAGCTTCCATTCAAAACTTATAACACTTCTCCTTCCGACCTTCCAGTACCGGACAGGTGTAAAAAAGGTCATTCTTTTTGAAACATACAAAAAAAAAATAGATCATTCTTTTTTAAACGAATAAAATTAGTTATGAACTTCGTTGCTAAATTGCTCATAGTTTTTTTTTTTTGGTTTCTCAAGGTATCCTTACAGCCGGCAGCCGTGAGACTAATCCTCCGTTCCTCGGTCAGCGCATTTTGCGGTAGGAAACTGGCCACGGAGTTTGTTTCATTCGCCAGAGGCGTGAATCGAACCCCCGACCTCTTGCTTAAGGGACATAGCGCTGAACTATTATGCCAACTCTGGTGGTTAAATTGTTCATAGTTAATAAATCAATCTTTTGATAATTCGTTACTAAATAGGATTAACGATGAATTTTGTTGTTTAGCTACATAATTTATCCCTTGCTAATTCCAACTTTTTTAATACTAAATAATTGAAATTCTTTTAATTAGTCATGTTATAGAAATTTATATTCTCATATATTTTGAACATATACTTAGTTCAAGGTATCTTTTTTTAAAAAAAAAATAAAATTCTTTTATTAAGGAACAAAGACAACTCTTTAGGGGACATCATTGAGAACAAATATATTATTGGTTTAGTTTAGACTATGCATGACTACTTGTCCTTAATTTATGTAATAATAAGTGTCTTGTATAAATTAAAAAAATCATTCTTTATTAATCAAGTGTATTTAAATAAGGGTGCACAAATTTGTTGCATCTAAACAAAGGTTTAATTTAAATGATTAAGTATAATGTCATACTTGTCACCTAAGGAAGATACAATTCTAACTATGTTATAAGTTGTAATTTTTGTCATATTATGAAAAAAAAAAATATATTTTGAAATGTTAGTTAAAGTTCATATTATTTGAATCTCGAAATAAAGTATGACTTAACTTCACGTAATGATCGTTGTTTCAGATTTTTATTTTTTTTTTAAAAAAATTGTATTGAATTGTTATGATTCATTTGTTTGAAAGCCAAATGACAGAAGGGGGCTTTACTGCAAGATCCACCCATCGAGCAATGACGAAATTAAGTCGACCTTAGTGATCCGACGAAGTCGAGT
The DNA here is from genome assembly GCA_030864215.1 of Capsicum pubescens. NCBI lineage: Eukaryota > Viridiplantae > Streptophyta > Magnoliopsida > Solanales > Solanaceae > Capsicum > Capsicum pubescens. The sequence continues at coordinate 273,831,742 of CM061541.1, read as the reverse complement.
GAAATGGTCATCACTCAACGAATACAAATTATTTTAGGAATAACAAGTTGATCTTATCCAAAAGCTTACATCGATGAAAAGATTTGGCACCTCGATGTTGACACTTTGCCATCTAGGGTTGTAGTATGTTCCAAGAGTTAGATTGTTCACCCGTCAAAGCGGTGTGAGCAGGATTTAGATATTTTTTTTTTGGTAAAGAGGATTTAGCTATTTAAGTAACCATAAATCTTCTCACTAAAGATAAATAGAAAATTTTAAAGCTAATTTATTTTTTAACTATAAAAAGATGATATTATTTTTGAGATAAAATCAAAAAATAAAATGTGACACGTACACATGTCATGCATTAATTGGTTTGATTGAGCAAACATTTGCTAAGCTATTTCCATCAATTTTGGACTTCTTTTATGCTAAACTAGGGTTTCAATTTTGAGACGTGTAGGCTTGAAAATCTATAAATATAATTCTTGTTCTTATAGTATATTGCAATTAATTAATAATTTAATTGCAGCAATTTCCAGAAGCATTTTAGTTCAAAAATCAAGGTAAGTATTATTATTTTCCCCATCAATTTGGAGCTTTGATTGGCTAATTTTTAGTCTTGATTTTGCATGTAAAATAGTTTAATTCAATACTTGAATGTATGAGAAATCAGTGCTAGTGAGCTCTATTTTTTTATAACTGTGGTGTTTGGATCAGTTTTCACGTATCTCGACTAGATGTAGGTAGTGGCGGAGCCAGGATTTTAGGGGTTCAGAAGTAAACATACAATTAGGCGAAGAGGTTTAACATATGCTATATATATATATATAAAATTTAACCATGTAAAAATAGTATAATTTTCCGTCGAATGGGGTTCGGATGAATCTCGTGATGAAAGGTGGCTCTGCTCGTGGATGTAGGTGATACGTGCCACCTCCCACCCGCAACGGATGAACCCTTGGATGAAAGGTGGCTCTGCCCCTGGATGTAGGTGATACGTGCCACCTCCCACCAGCAATGGATGAATCCCTGGATGAAAGGTGGCTCCGTCCCTGGATGAAAGGTGGCTCCGTCCCTGGATGTAGGTGATAGGTGTCACCTCCCACCAGTAACAGATACCACGTAACTCTATCACATCCTTGGGTGCCATTCTTGGCCCCAAGTCATCAATGGACCACAAAGCTTACAACTTTTGCTTTCCTTGGGTGCCTTTCTTGGTCCCCATCAATTTGGAGCTTTAAATGACTAATTTTTAGTCTTGATTTTGCATGTAATAGAATACTTGAATATATGATAAATCATTGCTAGTGAGCTCTACTTTTTTTTTAATAACTGTGGTGTTTGGGTCAGCTTCCGTGCATCTCAACTAGATGTAGGTGATAAGTGCCACCTCCCACCAATAACAGATACCACATAACTTTGTCACACCCTTGGGTGCCATTCGTGGTCCCCAAGTCATCAATGAACCAAAAAGCTTACAACTTTTGCTTTTTTTTTTTTTTTTTTTTTTTCAATTTGCTTCAAATCAAATATGCTTTACTTGAGTCGAGGTACTATGAGAAACAACCTCTCTACTTTTACAATGTAGGAAGGTAGGGGTAAGGCTGCGTATGCGCCACCGTCCCCAGACCCCACTTGTGGGATTACAGTAAGTATGTTGTTGTTGTAATTTGCTTCAAAGAAAATATAGTGAATGATCGTGTGCTTTTGTTATATGGGACGGAGTGTTGGCTAGTGAAGAACTCTCATAATATGCGAGTGGCGGAGATGAGGATCCTGAGGTGGAGGTGTGGGCATACTAGTATAGATTAGGTTAGGAATGAAAATATTAGGGACAAGGTGGGGTGGCTCCCATGGAGGTTAAGATGTGCGAAGTGAGACTGTGATGGTTTAGGCATTGTGAAGAGGAAAGGTATAGATGCCCCAGTTAGGAGGTATGAGAGGTTGACCGTACTGGCGTGAGAAGGGGTAGAGATAAGTCTTAAAAGTATTAGAGTGAGGCGATTTGGCAGGATAAGGAGTAACTTCAGCTCACCGAGGACATGACTCTTGATAGGAGGGTGTGAAGGTCGAGAATTAGGGTAGAAGGTTGGTTGGTTGTCAGGCGTATTTCGTTCCGTTTCTTAGAGTAATACTCCCTCCATTTCATAATAAATAAATTATTGGATTTTGGCACACAAATTAAGGAAAAAGCATTAAAGACATAAATTTAACACAACTTTCCATTTTTATCCCTAAAAAGGAAAAGACTGACCTTGTAATATCTTTTCAAAAGTTAATTGGTTGTCAAATCATAAGGGTAAATTTGGAAAAAAATTCAATGATTCACTTATTTTGAAACACCAATAAATACCCCAACAATTCACTTATTCCGAAACGGAGGGAATAGTATTTTTCTTGTTGTTTTCCTATTTTTTAGATTCCTATCACTGCCAGTTGTTTCTTCTTGTTGTTTCTACTGCCTTGTTTTTCACTGTTCGTTCAGCCGAGGGTCTATAGGAAACGACTTCTCTACCTTCTCAAAGGTATAGATAGGGTCGGCATACGCTCTACCATCCCCAGACTCCACCCGTGAGATTACACCAGGGCTTGTTGTTGTTGTTGTTGTTTGCTTTTGTTGCTTGCACGGTTTCTTCCGTGTATCCTGAATTAGTCTCTATGGCTCATAAAGCTGTAATCGTGAAGCTTTCTTGATTTTCAGTTTCTTATGTTGAATACAGTATGTTGTTGTTCGTTTTTTATCTACTCCTGTGTTTGCATAAACTGATGTGAATCAGTTATCCGGAATGAAACTTCATGTGAATATTTGATGTCGAAAAATTGCACTGATTCACATATTGAACATAAATGCACTTTAGTATTGAGTCTACAGTTTAGAGCATGTCAATTCGTTATTTTCTTTAAGGGTCTATCAAAAACAACCTCTCTATCTACGAGGTAGGGGTAAGGTCGTGTACACTCTATCATCTCCAGACTCTACTTGTGGGATTACATTGGGTATGTTGTTGTTGTTGTTGTTGTTGTCTTTACGAGTTTAATCGTGGTGTATAACCAGTTTAGTTTGTTTTTAGAAATTTCTTCGGGAGGTGAAACAACGAAGAAACTGAACAATGTGGTACCATGTGGCAAGGCCATCTGAGTTTTTGGTGATCACCGGCCGAGGAATCGATGAGTTGAAGATTGCGAAGAAGGCTTTGGTATTGCCGTTTCAGAAATGCACGAGAATTGATGTTAGCCCTGTAAATTATACGTTTGAAGTCAATGCGATGAGCACGGAAAAGCTATCTTTCCTACTCCCTGCTGTTTTCACTATTGGTCCTCAGGCTGATGACCACAACAGCCTTGTCAAATACGCGAGGCTTCTTTCTCTCCATCAGCGCGATTCTCATGATGTCAAGGAGCTTGTTCAAGGCATCATTGAGGGAGAAACGCGTGTCTTGGCTGCTTCAATGTCTATGGAAGACGTCTTTAAAGGTACAAAAGATTTCAAGCGGGAAGTTTTCGAGAAGGTTCAGGTGGAGCTCAACCAATTTGGACTTATCATATATAACGCTAACATTAAGCAACTAGTTGATGTCCGAGGCCATGAGTACTTTTCGTATTTAGGCCAGAAAATTCAAATGGAAGCAGCAAACAAGGCGAAAGTTGATGTCGCTGAAGCAAAAATGAAAGGCAACATCGGAGCCAAACAGAGTGAAGGATTGACAATTCAAAGCGCTGCAAAGATTGATGTTGAGACAAAAGTAATAACCGCACAAAGACAAGGTCGAGGTAAAATGGAGGAGATAAAGGTGGGAGCAGAAGTTATGATTTTCGAGAATCAGCAAGAAGCTGAAGTGTCCGAGGCGAATGCAGAACTCTTAACCAAAAAGGCAGCATGGTCTCAGCAGGCGAAGATGGCAGAGGTGGAATCTGAAAAAGCCGTTGCAATACGAGAGGCTGAGTTGCAGCGAGAAGTCGAGATAAGAAACACTTTGATGAAAACCGAGCACTTCAAGGCTCAATTCCTCAGCCGGGCTAACGTGGAATATCATGTTAAGGTGAATCTTATTTCTATAATCGTATTTCACTTCCCGTATCTGTTTAGTCTACTCCAAAAAGAATGACGCTTTCATATATTTGATAACTCTTTAATTTTGTACTTACCATTTTACTCTTAACGATATGCCCTTTTATCGATAGAAATGTCAAAAAAATGTTAGAAGACCGGAAGTTCTAAGGATACTTTTGATCGGTGCGAAACAAACTTTCTTTCCTAAACTTGGTGCGCGGTCAATCACCAACGTATAAAATGAAATGAAGTACAGTTGTTTTATAATCCATTGACGTTTCTAATGGGATTCAATCGATTTTTTCTTCACTTTTCAGTTCAAAGGATCCGAGGCCCTCGAAATTAACCTTTCTCTGATAAGCATTTATGGTTGATGTTTTACTCAAAAGTGGCTTCGTGGTATGTCGTCGTGATCTATAGAATTAGAATGTCGAAATCTTATTCTATATGCTTGTAAAAATCCAGGTGCAAGAGGCAAATTGGAAGTATTACCAAAAGCAGAAAGCGGCTGACGCAATACTATATGAGAAACAAAAGTTAGCAGAGGCTCGAAAGGTTGAATCAGATGCTGAAACATACGCGAAAAAACAAGCTGCAGATGTTATGCTCTACACCAAGATGAAAGAGGCCGAAGGACTAGTCGCTTTTGCAGAAGCACAAAGAGTTTACATAAGCGAATTGTTGTCAGCGTTTGGAGGAAGTTATGTCGCGTTGAGGGATTACTTGATGATTAACGAAGGGATATACAAGGACATCGCTAAGTTCAATGCAGAAGCTATCAGAGGACTACAGCCGAAGATCAGCATTTGGTCGAGTGGCGGTTCAAGTGAAGGAGATGGACCGATGAATGAGATGGCGGAACTTTATAGCGCAATCCCTCAGTCGTTACAGATCGTGAATGAGCAAACTCGAATGCTGCCTCCGCCGTGGCTGAGTACTTGCAGCACCAACAAGGCCACATCAAGTGAACCAGCTTAATGATTTCTCACATTACCGGGAGCCTTGGAGTAACTAGTAAAGTTGCTGCCGTGTGTGACCTTGGAAACAGCCTCTGGCAGAAATGCAAGGTAAGGCTGCGTACAATACACCCTTGTGGTGGGGCCCTTTCCTGGACCCTGCACATAGCGGGAGCTTTAATGCACCGGGCTTTCCTATTGCTAGTAAATAAGATGACATAGTAGTAGTAGTACATATTGTTGGTTAATTGGGAAGTGATGGAATTAACTTTAGATTCCTATGCTTCATTTAGTATGATGTTCACAAAGATACTTTTCGTCGGTATCGCAGCAAAGAGTGTGGCCTAGCGGTCAATAATATAATCGAATATCCAAGCTTTGGTCGACAAAGTTATCCAGTACATATGTTGTGGGAGGTAGTCGTACCTCGTGAAATTAACTGGTGTGTTCAAGTTGGTCCGGACACCATACGACTTACTTGAAACTTATACTATAGTGGCAATTTCTTTCTTCTTGTACCATAGCTGTGATGGAGTAGTAAGTACTCCATCGTTAATCAGTTCAAGCTTTGGATATCTAGTCGTCTTTGGTAAGGAGCCGTCTTACCTCTAAAGTGAGACTTCTCGACATCAACGCAAAAGTTGTGATGGAGTTGTAAGTACTCTCTCGTTAATCAGGTGTCAGGTTCAAGCTTTGGATATAGAGTCGTCTTTGTTAAGGAGTCGTTTTACCTCTGAAGTGAGACTTCTCGACATAACTCAAAAGCTGTGACAGAGTAGCAAGTACTCTGTCGTTAATCAGGTGTTGGGTTCAAGCTTTGGATATAGAGTCGTCTTTGTTTAGGAGCCGCTTTACTTCTGAAGTGAGACTTCTCGATATCAACTTAATTAATGTTATACATAAATAATTCGTCGATACCCGTAACTTTCTTCATTTAGAATTTAAAACTCATAAACTCAAGATCTTAACTCCGCATATGTCGATAAACGTTTATACATGAAACTTCACTACCATTCCAACGACTATTAAATCTGAACTCATAATTTTAAAGTATACTCGAAAAGTCTGATACGACGAGCTCGACTGAAAAAGCGTTGCCATTAAACTTGATCTTTCAATGTTACTTCCTCGTATTTTCTTATTTAATTTATAATGTGAACATTAGATTAATTTATTTAATTGATGGTTCTTATTATATTCTTAATTTTTACTATATGGTAGTATAATTTATTCTACTTTAGCGTGTAAATTATTTGTACACGCAAATATATGCATGCATCTATTCCCTTCGTTAATTTTTACCTGTCTACTATTTTAAAAATATATTTTCAATTTTTTTCATTATTTTTAATATATCAAAAATTCGCTTTCTTCATATTTTATTTTTAATATTAATTACTTATTTTTTTAATTCATTTCAAAGACATAATATTGAATAGTGATGATATGGTAAAGTAATCATTTCAATTATTATTTTCTTAATGACTGTGTCAAGTCCAAATGTGACAACTAACAAGTAAAGTGAATTTATTGATTGATCGATCAATAAATTTGAATATTTACTTTTTTACATTTTAAATTTCTCGATAAAAAATTTAGCTTCGCCAGCAAAGACGACTCGTGTATATATATATATATATATTCAATTATTATAGTGTTTGATTAATGACTTATTATACCAATATTTATGACTAATTATACTTCAATATTTTTTTTTTAATAATTTCCATTTCTTCATAGTACTCCAAACTTGAATACTATATTGTCAATTCTTCATATATATATTGATTTTGGTCATCCAACGTCGTTGACGTATGCAATTAGTCATCGTGTTATTTTTTTAATTTTTTAATATCATGTTGAACCTAACACAAAGAAATTATACTTTCTCCGTCTCATTTTATCTGACATTATTTGATTTAACACGATATTTTTAAAAAGAGAATACTTTTAAAATTATTATTTATAATTATAATAAGGTGGCACATAAAAAAAAAATATGCGCATAAAATGAGCCGGAAGAAGTATTGCTATTCACATGAAGACTAATATCATGGAGAAGGAAGAAAATAATACTAATTTTGACCTCTTCCTACAAAAGGAAAAAAAATTAATATTTTCATGGTTTCTCACCAGATGTTCGATATCTGTATTATTTTTAAAGTCGATTAAATTTAGATTCATACCATAAAACCACACATTGAGAAAAAAAATATTTTAAACAAAGACGATTTCATACCTAAGGCTGAAACCTCAAACTCTGATTAAAAATAAAGGAGTATATACTTGATATCATTCAACTAGGCATGCCAACAATATAATATTGTAAAGAAAGTATATATATATATACTCTCCTTTTTCCAAAAATCATCTAGTATTCGGTATGTACTGATTCGATCAATTCAGATTTGTGTATATGTAAGGTATGATTAATGTGCGTGTACAGCAGTGACGGAGTCAGAATTTTTATTAAAGAGGTTCAGAAGTGAACATATGAACTAGCAGAAGGGGTTTCAATATCTACTAAAGATATATAAAAATTAATTTTAACCTTAAAAATAATTTTCAAACAGATTATACCGAGTATGTTGTTATTATCGACTAAATAATTGTTTTACCTAAATTATTTTTATATTTACTTTCTATTTTCTTGTTCTTCATAACAACTTAGTCTTAAACATGGACCTAGTACATTTTCATATTTTCCACGTCAAAAGTATACTATTTAAACAAGTAAACATGTTATATAATAATAAGTACAAAAAAGTCAAGTAGAAAAGTATTATCTTTTATGTTTGGTACCCAAGAATTCTTAATTCAACATTCCTAGTTCTTACCATATGGCCAAGTCAACAACATATATCTTTAAAAAAAAACACATTTTTTTTCAAAGTCAAATTTAATTAATAAATACATATATAAAGAAATGAGTTGTCTAAGTAATAGATACATTGTGAAGGTAAATAATTTTTACACTATCAGATGACGGACTGGGTGCTTAAAAAATTTAAAAACTGAAAAAAAAATAAAAAATTCACCTCAATGAGGTTTGAACCTAGGACAACTTAAATACCAATGCACCCCTCCAACTTTTCATTTAGCGGGTGCTTTTATATATAATATATCTATTTTCGTATATTTTCTATGTAATTTTACCTATTTCGCGTCGAGTTTAGTGGGTGCCGGAGCACCCTACAAATGAATGTAGGTCCGCTCCTGATCAGATCATTTTTATATAATAGAGAGTAAAGCATTTAGTACCTCTCTGAACTATAACCAAATTTGCTACGACACACTTCAACTTCAAAAGGGTCCTATTACTCCCTAAACTCAATTTTAGTATATTTTTGTCACTCTTTTTAACTGATGTAACACTTTTTTTTAACTAACGTGACATCTTTAGATATTATCTGAATGACCTGATAAAGACATTTTTTTTATGTATATTAAAGGTAAACTTCAAAGAAATTCTTAGTCTTTGAACACCAAACTATATGTCTATATCTATATTATTTGCCTATAAATATGCCTAACCTACCTTGTATTTTCATTCAATTCTCATTATAAAAACTCTAACAACCTCTTTAAACTTTCTTATAAACCTTCAAAACTCTCTCCATCACCAAAAAAATTAACCAAAGTCCAAAAAAAGTTCTTTTTCATACTAATATTCCATAAAATATATATATATATCATGGTTTTTCTTAAAGGATTTGTTACATTATTACTTATATTCTCCATTTTCACTACTCCAAATATTTCATTATTAGCAAATGCATCAAGGCCATTGGATATGAAAAAATGGTTGAAACAAGAAAAGACACTTTTGACATCATTGCCTAAGGGTCCTGTGCCACCTTCTGGTGCCTCTCCATGCACCAACATCCCCGGCACCGGCCGCGATGGCTCGTGCCCTTGAGTCAGGGCGAAGATCGCGGCTCGTGCCCCTTGTACGTATCCTACTAAAAAAAATGGGAAATTCCAAAGGACTTCGCGTTAAGCATTCAGTACCTCTCCGAACTATGATCAAAGTTGCTACGACACGTTCCAACTTCACAAGGGTCGTATTGCCTCCGTGAATTTAATTTTAGCGTATTTTTGTTACCCTTTTGTGATGACGTGACACCTTTATTACATAAAATGGGGCCCACGTCAAAAGTGTCATGTCAGCTAAAAAGATTGACAGAAGGTGCCAAATTTTTGTTCCCCTTTTGTGCTGACGTGACACCTTTATTACATAAAATGGAGCCCACGTCAAAGGTGTCATGTCAGCTAAAAAGGTTGACAAAAGGTGCCAAATTTTTGTTACCCTTTTGTGCTGACGTAACACCTTTATTACATAAAATGAGGCCCACATCAAAGGCATCATGTCAGCTAAAAAGGATGACAAAAATACACGAAAATTCAGTTCAGGGGATAATAGGGACCCCATGAAGTTGGAATGTGTCGTAGCAAATTTGATCCTAGTTCGAGGATACTGGATGCTTTGCTCGTATAAAAGTTATGATGGGTTTATATAACTTGTTATCATCATCCTGGCATCGAGATATTTTTTCACATGATCATTTTAATAGTATCGTCATCGCAGTAGAGTTTTGGTACGTAGGGTCCACACATGCAATGACATGGATATTCATGGAGGTTTCGTGGTGCTTAAGAAAACTTAGAATATTGAAAAGTTTCCTTGATATAGTATTTGTAAATTAATTAAATTCTTTGCTATTGTAATATTGCTTCAATATTTTTTAAATTCTTTGGTTTGTTTCATTTTCTTATGATGTAAATAGAGATTTAAATTTTTTTTATTTAAGGTTGTGAATTTTGATATCGAATTCTAATTAATTTATATGTGAACTTGCTACATTAACATCTCGAGCCGAGAATCAGAAACAACCTCTCTACCTTTAGAACTACAGAGGCGGAGCCAGAATTTCTGCTGAGGGGGTTCAAAATCTAAAGAAAAAATCTTCGAAGGGGCTTCAATATCTACAATATATACATAAAAATTATTTTAATCATGTATTAATAGTATAATTTTCCGTCGAAGGGGTCAGGTTCAGACGAGCCCCCTATTACTAGACTGGCTCCGCCTCTATAATCACAAGGTAGGATAAGTCTGCGTACATTGGCGGAGCCTCCCACCCTTTAAAACTTTGCATGTATAAATAATGTTTGTCGACTCCCATCACTGATTACGTACGTCTACTTTTTTATATTTTGACACTCATAACTAAAAATTTTGGCTCCGACACTGGTTGTGTACACCAGTATCCTCAGATCGCACTTATAGAATCACGCTGAATATGTTATTGTTGTTTATTTTTTATATATATTATATGGCAACATAAAAAATTTGAGAAAATAAATAATGCTACTCATGTGTATTAATTTATTTTCCATGCAATTTTTATGTTCAACTAAATCAATGAATGCAAAACAAGGCTCTTATATAGTCTTCTTTTAATTTTGGGGTTTTAACTATAAGATGTGTGAGACATGTGTATAATTAAACATTAAAAAAAAAAACTCAAAAAAATAAAATAAAAGATTCGATGATCTAATCAAATATAATGATATTATGGTTCAATAGAAAGCAACAGTATCTACTCGAATACTACAGTGAAAGTGCATGAATCGAGAAAAAACACTAAATGTATTTATTATGAACGTTTTTTTCTTATCTCCACTTATTGAAAGACCAAGGCGAATACGCGCTTGCGATGGAAAGAGCTTTGCTTGGAGAAAAAAATGTATAAAATCTGATAATGACCTATATGAATTTATATATTACCATAACTGACATTCAAAAATCGATACGTTAAAGTAGTCAAACCAATTGACCGAACAATTCAGATTCATATTACGTAGAACTCATTAAAGGGGGGAAATGTTGCTAGGTATATTATATCTCCTTTTACCGATTCTCGAACTCGCACCCAACCATAACTGACATTCAAGAATCGGTACATTAAACTAGTCAAACCAACTGATCGGAAGTTTCACATCATGTAGGACTCACTAAAGGGGGAAAACGTTTCTAGGTATGTCTCCATTTACCGAAACTCGAACTCGCACCTCAACCATAACTGATATTCAAGAATCGGTACATTAAAGTAGTCATACCAATTGACCGAACAATTTAGGTTCACATCACGTAGGACTCACTAAAGGGGGGAAATGTTGCTAGGTATATTATAACTGACATTCAAGAATCGGTACATTAAAGTAGTCAAATCAACTGATCGGACAATTCAGGTTCACATCACTTAGGACTCACTAAAGGGGGAAAACGTTTCTAGGTATGTCTCCATTTACCGAAACTCGAACTCGCACCTCAACCATAACTGACATTCAAGAATTGGTACATTAAATTAGTCATACCAATTGGCCGAACAATTTAGGTTCACATCACGTAGGACTCACTAAAGGGGGGAAATGTTGCTAGGTATATTATATCTCCATTTACCGATTCTCGAACTCGCATCCAACCATAACTGACATTCAAGAATCGGTACATTAAAGTAGTCAAACCAACTGATCGGACAATTCAGGTTCACATAACGTAGGATTCACTAAAGGGGGAAAACGTTTCTAGGTATGTCTCCATTTACCGAAACTCGAACTCGCACCTCAACCATAACTGACATTCAAGAATCGGTACATTAAAGTAGTCATACCAATTGATCGAACAATTTAGGTTCACATCACGTAGGACTCACTAAAGGGGGGAAATGTTGCTAGGTATATTATATCTCCATTTACCGAAACTCGAACTCGCACCCAACCATAACTGACATTCAAGAATCGGTACATTAAAGTAGTCATACCAATTGACCGAACAATTTAGGTTCACATCACGTAGGACTCACTAAAGGGGGGAAATGTTGCTAGGTATATTATATCTCCATTTACCGAAACTCGAACTCGCACCCAACCATAACTGACATTCAAGAATCGGTACATTAAAGTAGTCAAACCAACTGATCAAACAATTCAGGTTCACATCACGTAAGACTCAATAAAGGGGGGAAACGTTGCTAGGTATGTCTCCATTTACTGAATCTCGAACTCGCACCAACCATAACTGACATTCAAGAATCGGTACATTAAAGTAGTCAAACCAACTGACCGGACAATTCAGGTTCACTGCGTAGAACTCACTAAAGGGGGGAAATGTTGCTAGGTATGTCTCCATTTACCGAAACTCGAACTCGCACCTCGACCATAACTGACATTAAAGAATCGGTACATTAAAGTAGTCAAATCGATTGACCGAACAATTCAGTTTCACATCACGTAGGACTCACTAAAGGGGGAAAACGTTTCTTGGTATGTCTCCATTTACTGAAACTCAAACTTGCACCTCAACCATAACTGACATTCAAGAATCGGTACATTAAAGCAGTCAAATCGATTGACCGAACAATTCAGTTTCACATCATGTAGGACTCACTAAAGGGGGAAAACGTTGCTAGGAATGTCTCCATTTACCGAAACTCAAACTCGCCCCCGTTGGTAAAAAGTAAAGAGATCTCATTCATTCCACCGTGCTCGTACATGGGTTATAGTCATTGATTGGATAAGAAGAAAATAATTATAACACTACGTATTTCATTTGAAGAAGGTTTAATAAAGTTTAGTGCATGCATTTTTTTATAATATGGATGTATTAAAGTTCAGCTAATCACAATTTAAAAGGTTAATTTTGGCCTAATTTTACCTAATAACTAATAGACTTTCTACACATGTAATTGAATGTTTTGTTTCATGCTTTGAAAAATAAATGTTTAACTAATTATTACTGTACTTTAAAACACTTTTTTAAAGATATTTTTCAGACGTGACAATTTGAATCTTCTCATCTTACTATGAAAAAAATTGTCAAAATTGACCTTTATAAATTATAATATACTAAAAAAACAGAGGCGGATTCTTGATTTTAAATTTAACGAGTTCGACTTTTAGGATTTTTAACACAACTTATTGTAATGTTAGAATTATGGGCTCATATGTCTCATATTTGTTGATATTTTAGTATTTTTTACATATATATATATATATATATATATATATATATATACTGTTCGAAAGTTATGGTTTCAGATGAACCCATAACCCCATAATGTGTTAGAACCAAGGGGCTGTCGTAAGGGCCGGAATCCATCACGTTCGTTAAAAAATTACACTATATATAAGACAATTTTTTTCAAGTGATTTTACTTACATATAATAGAAGTGAATCCTTTTTCTTTATGTAATCGTGGTGAGTTGAGAGCCAACTTGCACGCAGGTATCAGGTAACTCTATTTACCCAAGAGTAGAACAGATGGAAAGAAATCACCTGACGTAAGTCTATATAGGGAATTGAACGGGAGACCTCATGATGCTCAACCTACATCATTGACCACTAGTGGTGTCCTGAGCCAACTTGCACGCAGGTAGGTATCAAGTAACTCCATCCACCCTAGGTAGAACAAATGGGAATAAATCACCTGGCGTAAGTCTATATAGGAAATTGAACGGGAGACCTCGTGATGCTCAACCTACGTCATTGACCACTAGTGGTGTCCTGAGCCAGCTTGCACGCAGGTATCGGGTAACTTCATCCACCCAAGGCTAGAACGGATGGGAAGTAATCACCTGGCGTATGTCTACATATAGAATTGAATAGGAGACCTCATGATGCTCAACCGACATCATCGACCACTAGTGGTGTCCTGAGCCAGCAACTTGCACGCAGGTATCAAGTAACTCCATCTCAAGTAACTCCATCTGCCAAGGGTAGAACAGATGGAATGAAATCACCTGACGTATGTCTACATATGAAATTCAACCGGAGACCTCGTGATGCTCAACCTACGTCATCGACCACTTTGATGAAAATCCTAGTTCCACCGCTGCGTAAACTAATTTCTCAACCTGCTGATGCCATCTAACAATGGCAAAGCATCAATAGCATACATCAAACTTTGAGGAATAAAAAAAGACCAAACTTCTAAAATGTCAAATACTCAAATATGTGAAGCAATAGCAAAGCCATGGTTTTTAAGTTAAAATTTGAAACAAAGAAGCAGAATCATCCTATACAAAACATTTTCTGTAAAGACCAAAAGGCTCTTCTCAATCAAATGCCTTATTACAAAGGAAAAGGACGTAAATATTCGAGGCCAGGCTCCGCCGTAAGTAGAAGCTTTCACATGCCATTTGAAGGCCTAAATACTCCATACCCGTTTACACCACACGATAAGTTTGAGTAGTCTGGGCCGGGATATGGGTGACTACCATCAATGGTCCCGTTCCTCATTCCGAGAAATGATGGATCGGAACTCAGCATTTGCCACTGGTTAGGAACTAACCCGTCCATATGATGATGACTATTGTTCAAAAGTCGTGGATCAGTCTGCAGAATCATATCACTAGCACTATCGAAAAGGCCTCCTGAGTAGTTATGCTGGAACATGTCGTGATAACTTCGTGATCGTTCAAACCTACAAGAGCTCGAAGAGGGATTTAGATCAACTGGCGAGCTGATATCACCTGGGAATGCAAACCCGTGATTCAGATGCTGCAACCCACTGGTAAAGCTTTGAAAGCGCGAGTCGTGCATAGAAGTCCTTCCAATTCCATGATCCTCGTTCAGTAAGTCGTTAATAATATCAAGATGAGGAAATTCATCAGCTGATACACTCTGGGTTTGACGTCCAGACGTGCATGCCAGAGAATCAGGAAGGTGATCATGTGTCCTGCTGTTTACAGCCCTGAACATATCAAAGTTCCTAATTCCATTTGATGCAGAAGGATGACTTTGTGGCATACTCCTGCTGCTATCCCTTTGGGGACGCTCCCATTGCAGTCCATTCTGCAAGTTGCCGTTATTATTCACCATTCCATATGAAAAGCTTGGTCTGACAGAACTAGGTTCTGCTCTTTCCAAGCCTTGTGGTAAAAATAACGGCGCAGAAATCACTGGAGGTTGTTGAGAGTATGAATGTGATGAGTTAACCGCAGAAACTGGAGAATGAGGTTGACCAAAACTAGCCGGACTTCCAGGAGCAGGACTACCACCCATAATTGCATTCCGATAGGACTGAGTAAGATTGTGTGTTGCTGCTGAAGGGTCAGGACCCAATCGGCCAGCAGCACTCACTGAACGAGCCAGTGATGGCATTGTCTGAACCAAGGAAACAACAGGGGCAGCAGGCCTAGGTCCAGGGACTAAAGGATCAGACAAAGGTCTCGACATGGCAGGCACTTGTTGCCATTTGAAACTTTCTGTTGTAGCAGACACTGTTGCTTTTTGAGACGGGGCCTTGGCAGCCGTAACAGAAGCGGCCTGAACCGGCTTATCCTTGACCCTTTGCTCTATGGTTTTATTAGGATCAGCTTTCAACATCACAGCAGTTTCAGATGGATTAGACACCAGAGCTGGTTTATCAGCAAGCTTGGGACCATCTGAAGATGATCTTTTAACCAAAATAGGATCACTTGTGACTGGGATCTTCACCGGTGACTTTTGCTGAAAAGCAGAGCGTGCGTCTTTTGGAGGACTTTTCGGAGAAGACTGGACACTTGACTTCTCTTTGGAAGGTTTCTCAGTATCGGCCTGCCTCGGCTTCCTCTGTGGCGAAACTACTACTTCCTGCTCAGATTAAGAAAGTAGCAAGAAATTATTTCCTACAGGAAGACCAACAGCAACATATCATCGACAGAAAAGAAATTTCCTATAAACTCATAATCGGAAAGGTCTATGCATCTTAATAAATAGACGCGGTTTACCAGAATTTTCAGAACAATTATTCCTTACATGAACACTAAGACCATGACACCCAGTTTCCAAAGAGATTTTTCTTTTCTTGCATTTCTTTTTTAGTTAACCATGCAACAAATGTGACGGAAGGAGGGGCATTTAAAGGTATAAATCATCAATGTCGTGAAGTAATCAGAGATAAGAGAGGGAGAGAAATGAACCAAAAAAAAAGTATTTTAAGAAAATCAGCTTGTTCTCTAGAAGAAAACGAATGCGTACGGGGAAGATAACAACCTTCTTCACGTCTCGCTGCTCACTCGATAAAAGCACAGTAGACTGAAACTCAGCTGCAGGCGCCCTACAACTCGTGTCATTTAGCTTCCCTGCATCCGAAACAGCATCTAACGGCTGACTTAGTGTTTCACTAGCCCAATCGGCCGCTTTACAGGTTGACTTGTTTCTTTGGTTTCTCCCTCTGAAAAGTTAAAGCATCACGATTTAAAATACAACCAACATTTCAAATATATTTAGAATAACTCACTCCCACCCGCCAAAGAGAAAGAAGAAAAAAAGGTTACCTGCTGGGTGATTTCTGATTTTTCTGGTTTGAAGACGTCCATCTGCAAGGCCCATTCAAAACCACTGACGGAATTGAGTCTGTGGAACATGTTGATGAACTATCATCCATTACAGAAGGACTTCTCCTTCCTGCTAACCCATTTTGCACTGCTGAAAGGTCACTTAACCCACTGCAGCTAGTCTCTGTCGAAGGATGAACTTCCGAGCTGTCAGTATCCCAACTGACAGGACTTGCATCTCTGCCATCAGAGTCGGGATTAATAACCTCTGGAACACAATCTATTGAATCAGAAACATCTGATACTGCTTCCAGGACATCTGGTTTTGCAAGCACTGCTTCTTGCACATCATTCATGTACTCGTTTCCATCACAAATAGGTCCATCCTGATCAGTTTTATATAGCTCCACCACAGCAGATTTTTCATCATTAGCCTTATCCTTTGTTTTGTGATTATTCCGCTTCTGTTTAGCCTGACGTACAAAGCAATCACGATGAATATATCTATCCTCAAAGAAAGGACGCTACTTCATAGATAACATTATTCTGAAATACTCCCTCTCTCTCTCTCTCTTTGTTAAGCGACAAGCATAAATATTTTTGCTCTAAACACTAAAAAAGGAAATTGACAAATTGTGTGCTTCCAAACAATTTTATGTCCACTTCTACTAAGAATGATTACAGTTTTACGTCACTCCCTCTCTCTTTCATTTTTTAATGTTCTTTTTTCCTTTTTAGGTTGGAAGAGGGGCAGAGGAAACCCTACGAGATGAAATGAAAGGATCTTCACCAACAATTTGATTCTTCTACATAGCATTCATCATTTCAACAAGCTTAGACAATTAATTGTTGTTAAGCAGTTCTCAACCAGTCAACCTATTTAAAAATTTCTGAAGAAAACAAAAGCAAGGTGGTACGAGGTCACTATATGAAATTTTCAATATGTCCAAGAACTACAAAATTTAAGCAAATACTGAGAGCCCGAGACGAGATTTTCAAGCAATAATTACCTACGGCAGATGCTCGAGTTCGTAGACAAATAGATCCAAATCGAGATTGCTTCTGTTCACACAATGTACATAAAAAGAACTCAATTCCAAAGCTCATTTCTTACCCTACATAACATTAAGCACTCGTTTGATTTAAATTATTTAGATCTTTCTAGTATTGCTTTATCCAGTCTTTGGTTTGTACTTTCAATCTTGCATAGCTAATCCTGGTGTACTATTCTATACCTAATATCATATGTAATAATAATACATAGATTAGATGCCAAAAGACAAAAACTACCTTTATTATTTTGATTCAGATAAAAGAACAAAACACCTGCGAAAAAATAATCACTGCATTACTAATCTCTGCATTACTTCACCTGTATTACAATCCCTGCATAGCTTGTTTCTACACCAAACAACTCAAGCAGCTAATTTCCAACCCCATCACAAACAGATGAATGGCTTAAAAAAAGAATTGTGATTTCTGATGATTTTTCAATCTTTTCTAAACTCTCGGTGCCAGGGGATTCCACGGTTCAACTAGGAGATGCCACTTAAGAATCCCAAACTCGCACCATTGGACAAACCAACAAAGTGATTGTTGGTTTGTGGGAATAAATTGTTGACAACAGTTACTACGATAACATAGCTCTTAAAGCAAAATTTGTACATAGATCATATGAAACACAATACCTGCTTTTTCTTGGACTTCTTTTCCTTTCCAGATGCTCGTTTAGCTTTCTGCTCAGTTTCAGCCAGCCAAGCAGCTTCCTCTTCACGGATGAGCTCTTCTTGCCTCTTTAAAGCAACTGCCTCCTGATATGCAACCTCTATTTTACTACAAAAAGATAAATGAAAAGGTCATTGTTAACGATTAACAGATGCAAGGATAACAAACTCCTGCTAATTTAGAAGCGTAAGACTATAGTCCCTCACAATGAGGAAAATGCAGATACTGATGCAACTGATTAACTATTTATGTTATACAAACCAATTTGTCCTGCACAGAAAGAATTAACCGGTTGGATATAAAATCAATTTCATTAACGACATGCATATAGTTAACTTGTATGGATGTTTGAGCGACTAGTCACATAATATGAGCATCCCCTTTACCTGATCTGATATAGAAATTAAGCTTCAAATGTTGGTTTCCTACCAATCATGACATCAGCATGCATATAACATGTAAAACCTTTAGTCTCTAAGAAAGGGAATACTAGAGAAGTCTACGCTTGGACCTCCTTTGGCCAAAGTATCATGATGATTGAATGAGGGCTCACTACCAAGGTCTGGATTAGTTTGGACCAAATCTGAAACTGAATGACGAAAGGAAAAGATATTTTGATTTGCTGGAAACGTACGTTATCCAACCATGGGTCAAACGATACATAAGTTGTACATGAGATATATTAAAGGATGTAGCAATATATACATTTTGATCAAGTAAGAAGGACATAAAAAAATATAGCAAATGCAGATTTAATATATAATTTGCTAAATAGAAACGAGAAAATCCTCAGTGCATCTCACGTCTAGAGAACGAGGGATCAAAAAGGAAATAGACCAAATTCGAACCAAGAAAAATCCTCAGTACATCTCAAGTCTCTAGAAAAATAGGTATCAAGAAAGAAGCAGATCAATCTAGACTTAAAAACAATTTCATGCTGGATCCAGCAAAAATCATGTGAACTAAAAAGCAACAGATCTCTAAGTTCTAACCATTAGAATAGCAATGCCAAAAAGAAACTTCTGTTCCCGACATTTCTTAAGCATTCTATCACAAATAAGTGTCACAGATAGGCAAATAAATGATTAGAAGAGTTTACCTGAAAATCTGTGCAAGGACAAATATCTCAATGGTGCGACGACCTAATTCAGTTAAGCGCCTCTCATCACGCTCAATTGAGTCTTTGTTAAACTCATCTCCAGAAGTGCCATCCTGAAAGAAAAGGCAATGGTTCAATAAGCAAATGCCTCTGTGGTATGGATACATGTCACCTGCTAAAAAGAAAGATGAATAGCAAGCATGCAGAGCACAAGCCGGAGTTTACAAGTAGCTCACAAGATAAGTTAACCATAAAGGAATAGACATATAAAAGAACAAGAACAAATGTCATGAGAATATACTTGGCTTATAATTTTAACAACGGCATTCTGTCACTCACCTTTGTCCGGTTTTGAGGACCTTTCTCATCCTTTGGAGGCAATGGCTCCAATGCAGCACTCTCAAGCAATAACAAGACATCATCAACCAAGACAAACATGTTTTTCTCCACACGGACAATAGGAACCAGTTGTTCCTCTGCATCCGAATGTTTTGCCTTACCTTTCTTGCCCATTGTCTGGCCTTCAAGAGACTTAAGCCCACTGTAAAGGGAGTCCATGACAAGAGTAGAAGTAACCTCTTTCTCTATGAAAAAGCTCTTGACAACAACTTTTAAAATTGAATCTGATCTCTCCTTGGACATGCGGCGCCTAGAATTTTGGTCCATGCCCAGCCAAAAAGCACAGAAGCTGAAATTTCATTACAAGTAGTCACTAAGTTCAGGTGAAAATGCTGAGAAATATACCAGTGAAAGACTGACAAAAAAAATTTAAAGCATTTTTCTCAAGGAGATTAGGAGAACACGGTTTATTCGACATAAAAGCATTAACCAGGAGTCACTGGGCACAACCAACCCAGATAGACTAGATCCAACAGAGAGCATAAACCAAGATGCTAGAGGCTTATAGAAAGTAAAAGCCTACAAAACATTGCCAAAATTCAAGAAAATTGACACCCTACCTTGACCATCGTGCTCTATCATCTATCAACTTCCCAAGCTTTACTCGCCGCTCTTCCACGAAACGGCGACAGATTTGTTCCACATTAGTCAAATATACCCTAACAAGCTCCCTTCGATATTGACGGTCAAGGCAACGGAAGGGACGATCTGCTTTTTCCCTACAAACAATGAACATAGGTTCAGCATTGCAAGGAGCATAGCAGTATAATACAATAATCACTATTTTGAGACCCATTCAAGCATGAATGGCACTGCTTAGGAACAACTCACTGTGAAATAGTATAAAAGACAGTAATCCATTCTCAGAAAGGAGTCAGAAAAGAACTGCAACGCATCCAGAAGCAGAACTAAGTTTGAAGATTTATGTAAAACAAAAGGAGCCTTCCAAATCTTGTTGGGTCTTACAATGGTCAAGTTGTTAATAGGTTCAAACTTCACAATATGCAGCAAGGGCACATAAATTATGTCCTATGATATGCAAGGTCAAATTATAATAGTATAATATTACAAGGATAAGAAACACGAGGATGAATCGGATGGAGGAAAAAAAGCTTGACGTATTGCATGACTAAGATTTGTAACATAGACAGTGCGCAAGTATAACTTCTACATAGATAATCTATGTAAAGCTAAACAAAATAGAAATTTTGGAAACCTAGTGATGTACATACTTCGTGTCCTGAGGTCATATGCCATAGTTATGGGATGTTCACATCTATGCTTGAGATCAACCAATTTATAGCTTCTTTTATTATGCATACATTTTTAAAAAAGGGTAGAGAGTTAGGGGTGGGACTGCGTCGGTGACATTAAGGATGCGTTCTTTTGTGTGTAGTTTTTATTTCTGGTGCTATGTGATGTCATTGCTTTCGGTTAGATAGTTCTAATTTTATCTTGTGGTTGCAATATTATCTTGTGGGTAGCAGTGTTAGTTTATTTTGTTTATTTTTGCACTTAGCTTGTGTTTGTTAGTCTGTTATCGGTTCTAAGCCGGGGGTCTATCGGAAACAGCCTCTCTACTTCACCCGAGGTAGTGGTATGGTCTGCGTACACTCTACCCTCCCCAGACCCCACTATGTGGGAATAAACTGGGTATGTTGTTGTACATTTTAAAAAGAAAAAAAGAAAAAAGGCTCGAACTGTACCTTTTACACCCAATTCACAAATGTACATCAGATATCACTTTGACATTTACCATGAGGTGGAAGAAGCACGCTAATAGCACACCTGCTATACCACTTAAGGTAAAACAGAAGGTATATGCATTTGGACGAAGATAGATGAAAGCATGAGGGATGAATTAATAATCACATTACAATCAAAGAAGGCTATCTTTTTCCTGGATCAAGATGCAAGTTAAGTGTACAACCGTGAGAAGCATTAAAGGGAACCTAATATCCAAAATTAGAAGAGTCTCCTGCTTGTCCATGTAATGGTGACGAGAAACAAACATTAATCTAGAAAGTCTCAAACTAAAATGACTTGTACCTGATTACTTGAACTTGAGCCTTTATTATGAGCGTATCAGCATCGACAAAACCATCTAAAACTTTCGACAACTCCATAAACTTTTTCCACCCCCAATCATGCTCTTTCTTCCAGAAACGATGCAATGTATCTGCAGAAATTTGCAACTGTATATTAATGTGAGAACAAATGAAACCAATAAATCAATTCCAAAATAACACACCCAATAAACCAACCTGAATACTTGGACTTCTTTGGGTCTTTGTTCACCACAGCTATAGTGAATTGTGCAAAATGACTCCATCCTGTTCTTATCAAAATAGAGAATGAAACATCAGAAGTCATAACCACAACTCACATCACTATCTAGATAGTTTGTAATAAACCATCACAACATCATCGCACCTGGAAGGAGCTTGTCATGATTAGCCACACAAAGAAACAACGAGAGATGGTTGCAAACATCACATCCCTGAGGATATATCAAAATGTACCTGCCGCAACAGTTGGAGTAAAATTTGTCAGCGACTCTTTATTCATGAGCTGATGATTTCCATTCAATTAAAGAAAACAAACATATCATAAGCAGATGCTACTTTTATTGCACTTCCCCAAGGAACTTCCACTATGATAATGAGAGTGGAAAACATGATAACATCACCAGCCTCTAGATCAATATAACAAGAATATAATTACTTCGCCAGCCACCATCTGCCTCAAACCTAAGTTGCTCAGACTCCGGTGTGGGTGTTCGATATGGTTGTGGTCCTTGTGGATCTAGAGGTCTGATCCTTCATAATCGAAATTTTCAGATGTGGGGGTATGGGTATATGGTCACATGTTTGACCTTGTTTATGAAAGAAATACATTTATGTGATCCAAAAAAAAAAAGATTTGGGAGTACGGGTACAGGTGTGAGGATTCGGTTAAATAATTCAAATATTTTTTTTTTTTTAAAAAAAAGAGTTATAAGAATATGCTTAAGTTATGATGGACTATTTGGAAAGGAAGGAATGCATGAATTTTTGAGAGCAAGTTCCAATCTGTAATTATTATTAAGTGTAGATGCATCTCTTTATTGTTTATTAATAAATTCGAATGGTACAAGTGAAGAGTCCAAGGCTCCGAGCAACTTAGCCTCGAACTAAGCTAAAAATTTATCTGGTTCAACAATGGAGAAGAGGAAGGAAACAGGAACAGGAGTAAATATAAGATGTAATATCAGCTGATGATGAGAAACCACATAAGCAATTCACAAATCATATTTTTTGTCTACTCTCATTCTCAGAGTCTGTCTTAATCTATTCTCAGTACTTGACTAATAATATAGAGTACACATGGAAGACTTTTTCATATTAGATTCTAATGCAGTTATAAAAATGAGCTTACAGAAGAGGTTAACTGATGGTAGCCAAATAAGTATGTTTAACAAAATAATTCTTCACAAAAACATCATACCATTTGTAGCCGCCAACATCAAATGCATTGCTCCGAAGTTCTCTCTTGTTAATTTGTGAAAACTTATCAATCTTCCACGTATATTTCCCATATAGCTCAGAAGGTTTAGGGCCTGAAGACAATAAAAGAGGATAACTGAATAATTCTTTAAAAAAAAAAAAAAAAAAAAGAGGATAACTGAATAAGAATGCCACTGAGTTCCATACAAAAAAGAAAATTCTCAATTATGCCTTAAGGATCATGTCTTTACCCAATAGGCAAAAGACGCATTAGATATATCATGGACCTAAATCCTCTAAATTTTTATCTCTCTATTTGTTATAAAATTCATGTAGCTGGAGAAGTGATAAGTAGGCAGTGTGGTACATTTTATGTTGATTTTTTTTTTAAAAAAGGGAGTCATTGTGAAGAAGCAACTTAATTGCAATAACTTTTTTTACTAACCTAAGAAAAACAGCCAAAAAACATAAAACAAATACACCTCAAATATCCCCGCACAAGGCATGGCTAAGACCTTTATGTCAGCCATATGACTGTAACTAGCACCAAAGAGTTGCCTCATTTTCATACAGCTTAAAGCTGTACAAACTAAAAAAATGAAGAAATGGTAAAACAACAGAATGGATGCAGAGCATTGTCAAAAAAAAAAGTAGTTTTCAAGCCAGAGTATGATTGGATCTCATGAGATTAGCTCTGTTGATAGAGCGGTACACCCAAAAGAAGAAGGCCTTATGGCAACTATGCTACTTAAACCATTCTTATTATTGTCATTTTGTCTTCTAAGAAGTTCCCGTCTGATTGTCTGATTTACCCGGTAAGGGCTGGTGACTGTGAGTCAATATTGGCACTTCCAAATATTGTACAATCCACCTGACATCACCGCTAATATGTAAGATAGCAGAAATAACGTCCATAATTATATTAAAAAAAAGAGACATTAGAAGATTTATTCCCATCTGTTCCATCTGTCCTTGTCCCTAGCCTAGGTGGACAGAGTTACCTAGAACTTGGTACTTGTTGGTGGTGGGAGGTGGCAGGCATCCCGAAGAATTAGTCGTGGTGCTCGCAAGCTGGCCCAAACACCGCAAAAAAAATATTATAAAATCAAATAGACCTTGTATATGGAAAATGGAAATCCATAAGACTGTCCACTTTTGAATCGGGGACTAGAAAAGGGACAGCAAAAGAAGGCTTGATAATTTGACGACTTTGAAGAGCTTCATGCAGTAGAAGAGGAGAGGAAGCAAATTGGAAACCTGATGCTAGTCAATGAACTATTCACAATTTCTAGTCCAAATCACTTAGTTGGAGAGTATCGATTTTTATTCAAATGAGACGTGTTAAATGCAAAGGCAACTACAGCTAATGATGGGTGAGAGTTCTGAACATCCTTTTGGGAGCGGGACAAGTTAATATCAAATGGCTATTCTTGAGGACCGAGTACAAAATCTTAAACTTGGTCTAGCACATCATCAGATCCATAGCCAGATAAGACGAACAATAAGACACTTCAAATCGTGCTCACAAGGAAACTTTTATTATATGTATCCAGATCAGTCACTGATAATTTTTTTTGATAACCGAATCCAGATCAGTCGCTGATAGTCGCTGATAATCTACATTCTTCAAAAGAAAGAAGTGTATGTGTAAGAGAGAACAAGAGATTCATCATTTAAAATACAAATGAAGTAAAACAGATAAACAAGAAGGTTTGAACATAATTCTCTGTCTATCAGAATAGTCAGCAAATTTTCAGGATTTTACCCAGAGTTAAATCATGATTCCACCTCAGAACACCATATTGTACCCAGATACCGAAATCCGAGGAATTAATTGCCATACAGAAACATTCACTCACCCCCAAACTAGTAGGGGGAAGAATTAATTTCCATAATCAACAACATCTGAAGTGAAATCAAAAGAAATGAGTATTTTCACTTGGGTAATCAATCTTATAGGCAATACTGACTAGTTCACATAAACAATCTGACACTCATTTTTAGAGCAATCAAATTACTCCCTTAGTCATAATTTATATGACACTACTCAGTACGGTATACAACAAATGTTGACACCAGTCCACTAATAATATTATCCTGAGCACCTGTCATAACTTTTAAGAAATCAAATTCTTTGATGCGATGTTATGTCTGCCCACTAATTTCTCAATTAGAGTTTACACTATCACTACATATGCATAATTCTAACTAACATCTCCAACTCCACGTTCTTGCAAACACCATTGTATTAAGCTGGGAGTGTTAGGCAAGGACACCAAGGACAAGGAAAATACAAAGAAGTGATTAATACTCTTTCTGGAAAAGACTCGAAGACAGTGGGATACAAGCCTCCAATACTACAGAGTGAAAGAACACTTTTCCGAAATGAAGCGCGCAAAGCACCTCACTTATTAGCAGGCGGAAAAAGAAAACGGATTCTGGCAGGCCAGATAACTCTACATAAATGTAAAATTAGCTGATTAGTCCAGCCCTCCACAATCAACAATAGAACTCCTACACAGCTTTTCACTTTTAGCATATAAAACAGAAGCCCTAAAGAAACCGATAACCTTGTTTACCAAGTATATGTCATTAAAATACTGAAGCAAATACTATGAAGTCAAATATCATGAAGTTCAGGACTCATCGATTAACAAACATAAATCTGAATGAATGGTAAAGGATTTGGAGATTGCAAGCACCATACCAGCATCGTCGTCATCATCACAATCCCAGTAAGGAGGCGAAGTTGATGGAGTTCCATTTTCTACTTGCTCAGATGACCTCCATTCCGCCAATGCTTCACTATTTTGGCATTGCTGCTGCACACTTGACACCCCCTCCGAAGACCTTGCTGTCCCTGCCTCCTCATATGCACTTGAAGCCATTTCTCGCCCTAAACTTCACATGAACCAAACAAATTACAAATTGCACTTTTTTACAGAAATGTTCCAGAGAGCTAGAAGCATGAAACACACTGAATTCTGCATTTAACACATCCGAAAAATCCTCACACTAATGCATAGTACATTGGCAAAAAATGCAACCTTCCCAACTGACAGATTTTAGTTCACACCGCGAATTCATCAAGAACGGGAAAAAATCATTTAAATATATAGTGAGGATCACAGAACCGACTCAACTAGAACCCAACTGAGGCATGATTGCTTTCGTTATAGCAATAAAAATCATAACTTCCTTAAGATAAATCATTAGCCAAACTCTTTAAATTGAAATCCACATAAATAAAATTCCTAATAAACCCCAATCCCATCAAACTTCCCAAAAACAATTAAAGTCCAAAGTCTATAAACAACAACGACTACTACTACTACTACTACTCCACCTCAATCCCAAACAAAAAAAAATCAAAAACATATCGAGTAGTTATCAGAAACTCAGTAAGGAATTAAACCCAATTAACGGAAAAACATACGCTAACAAAAACTTCGGAAAAAAATAACAGAAAACAAATCAAGTAGTAAATTTTTTCTTCTTATTTGATAATCTATGTTGCTCGGACTCTTCAAAAATGTCAAACAGGTGCGTGTCGGATTCTCCAAAAGTAGTGTATTTTTGGAGAATCCGACACGGGTGCGGCACTGAAAATGAAGAGCCCACGCAACTTAGTTAATAATCATGGTGTCGGGATTAGATTTCGCGCACCTCAACTAAATCCACAGGACACGTGTCACCTCACACGTGTAACAAATACTAGGTAGGTAATTGTGTCCACCAAAGCTAGAACGGACGGAAAAATCAACTAGTTACCAAAAACCCAGTTCAGACTTAAACCCAAATACCCAATTTTTAAAAATCAAAATTAACAAAATCATATAAACTAATTATCAAAAACCCAGTTCAGAATTAAACCCAACTGACTAAAAAAATCATAAACTAACAAAAATATCAGAAAAATATAACAAAAATCATACAAACTAGTAATCGAAAACCCAGTCGAGAATTAACCCCAACTGAAAAAAAAAATCCAATTTTTTTATAAAATAATTAAACCCAATTGAAAAAAAACCTAATTTTTTTTATAAAACTCATTTTTTTATATAAAATCATACAAACTAATTATCAAAAACCCAGTAAGAAATTAAACCCCAATTAAATTTATTCTATCAACAATTAAAAAATAAAAAAAATCATATCAATTAATTATCAAAAACCCAGTACATAATCAAACCGAATTTGAATAAGATCCAATAAACTAAATTCAAAACAAACAATTCAAATAACGATCGGAAAACTAAAATTCCTAAAAAATCCAAACCCTAAACCAATCAAAGCAAAAAAAAAAAAAAAACTAAAAAGGGAAAATTAAATTAAATTAATAAATAATGCGAAAAAAAAAACATACCAGAGAAAGATCGAAGAGCTGAAGAAGAGAGAATTTGAGTTTTTTTTTGTATTTTCGTCAATGGCGAATTGGAAGCAAATAAAGAGATTTTAGTTTTTAGAGGTGGAAGAAAGAAGCTAAAATGTGGAAATGAATATAACTATATATACTATGATGCAAATTTTATTTTGGTTATGTTTATGTTTTTTATTATTGTTATAATTATATGTTATACGTCTTTTTCTAGAATATTTTTGTCTTAGCCTGCGTCTTTTGGAAACAGTATCTCTATATTATTTTTCAGAATACTTTTTATCTTGAGTCGGGGTCTTTTTGGAAACTCAGTAATATTGGTACAATTTGCGTATACGTTAGCAGGGGCGGAGCTAGTCATCTGGTAGGGTTCATTCGAACTTCCTTCGACGGAAAAATATACCATTTACACATGATTATAATTATTTTTATGTATCTATAATAGGTGTTGAGCCCCCTTCGATTAGATTTTCTTTAGATATTGAACCCCCTTAGCTGAAATCTTTGTTCCGCCTCTGTACGTTAGAATGTTTTTTTGTCTTGAGCTGAGATTTTTTGAAAACGGTCTCTGTATCTCGCCTCCTGAGTTAGTGATACGGACTACGTATACATTAGAATGTTATTTGTCTTCAGACGAGGTTATTTTAAAAACAGTTTTTCTATCTCACCTTTCGATGTAGTTGTACAAACTGCATATACTTTAGAATGTTTTTTGTCTTGAGCTGCAACCTTTTCGAAACAGTCTCGCTATCTAACCTGTTAAGACAGTAATAGGAACTGTGTATACGTTTGAATGTTTTTTTATCTCGAGTTGGGATCTGTTCGAAAACATTCTCTTTATCTCACTTTTGAGGTAGTGGTACGGACTGCATATACATCAGATTTGTTTTTGTCTTGAATTGGAATCTTTTTGGAAACAGACAATTTATCTCACCTCTGAAATAGTGTTACGGACTGCGTGCACTTTACCCTTCTCGGATTCCGCTTTACGAGAATATACTGAGTATATTGTTGTTGTTGTATATTTATGTCTATTCTTGTGTGACGGTGTGAATAGCGAGTATGTGAGATAAAAATAATTATTTTAGGATAAAATTCGAAAGTAAATTTGTTTATATTCATTCGTTTTAAAATTGTTGTCGTGTTGTGTTTTTCAAGAGTTAATTTGACTACTCTTTAAAGTTAAATTAGATTAAATTAATTTGATATTTTTAAAATTTAAATTTAGATATTTAAAGACTATACGAAAAGTATAACAGTTACAATTTTCTCTTATCAATATGGTAAAAAAAATACATCTTTAAATATTGATCAAAATTTATATCCTTTGACTTTGAAAGACAAATATTTTATAACGGAGAGAGTATTAAGTAACTTAATTATTGTATTTCTTTATTTGTAATAAAATAATAAAATTATTATCTCACATAGAAGATAGATAAAATGACTTCATGAAATATCCTTATTTGTCCATCCGACGTATCAAACAACTTCTACTTTTGCTAGATTTAAAAATTCTTCTAAATATATCTAAATTAATTTTGACATGCTTAAGTTTGTTAAAAGTGAATATTTTTTAAATCATTATTGTAAATATTTATCAAACTCTAATTGTTTGATTTAATCAAAACTTGAAAAACTTAATTAGAAATTTACATTTGGAACGTAATCTTTATAGAAACTCTATTGATATCTCAAAATTCTAATTTTTTTTTAATAATATTGATGAAGTATTACAAGTTGGACAATAAAATCTCAATTAGTAAAATTGAAGGTTAGAAAGCTAATTAACAAGATCATTACACTCGTGAATAATTAGTAACAGACCCAAGATTTAGAGAATGTGGGTGTTCGTGAGGTTCGAACACATGTATTAACGTTCAAAGTTTTAAAGTTTCACCTAAAAATCAAAACACTCAGCTATCTTTTTTGGTTTTTTGTGGTTTTTTTTAAGCTTATATCAATTTTTATGCTTTTTTATATAATTATACTCAATTTACATTGAATTTAACGAATGTCGGAGCACCAAAAAATATATATAGGTCCGCGCATCTAAACAATGATACTATAACATGACAATACAAAATAGCAAGGATTGTGTCCCTGTGATTGGCACATTGGGGCTTGAAACAATATGCAATGTAAAAAATTATTTGTGTTGTTTGGATCAACTTGTCGATCGGCACTTTGAGTAAAGGACTAAGTGAGTTGTCTTAAGAAAATGAAGGAATTCTTGATATCGTTGACGAGCAAACAGACACGGATCGATGACAAGGCATCTGTAAATCATGCAATACAGTGCATGATCTACGCGCGCGACATGTGTGGGGCATGCACGATATAAGTGTTCATGCATTTTCTTTTGATGCCAATATGTTTAGGTTGGAGGCGGGGGGCGGGTTGTGCATAACACATGGGGTGACCGGGTGATTACAAGTAAGTCATGAAATATAGTGCATGATCTATTCGACATGTATAAGGCATGCACATTGTAAGTGTTTGTGCAATTTCTTTTGATGCCAATATGTTAGGTCGGAGGCGGTTTGTGCGTAACACCTGGGGTGACTGAGTAGTTGCAAGTAAGTCATGAAATATAGTGCATGATCTACGTGATATGTATGGGGCATGCACAATATAAGTGTTCATGCATTTTCTTTTGGTGCCAATATGTTAAGGTTGGAGGCGAGGGCGGATTATGCATAACACATGGGTGACTGATCAGTTGTTGCATGTAAGTCATGAAATATAGTGCATGATTTATTCGACATGTTTGGGGCATGCACAATATAAGTGTTCATGCATTTTCTTTTGATGCTAATATGTTAGGTCGGAGGCAGGAGGCGGGTTGTGCATAACACATGGGGCGACTGAGTAATTGCAAGTAAGTCATGAAATATAGTGCATGATCTACGTGATATGTATGGGGCATGCACGATATAAGTGTTCATGCATTTTCTTTTTTCTTTTGATGCCAATATGTTAAGGTTGGAGGCAGGGGCGGGTTATGCATAACACATGGGTGACTGATCAGTTGTTGCATGTAAGTCATGAAATATAGTGCATGATTTATTCGACATGTATGGGGCATGCACAATATAAGTGTTCATGCATTTTCTTTTGATGCCAATATGTTAGGTCGGAGGCGGGAGACAGGTTGTGCATAACACATGGGGCGACTGAGTAATTGCAAGTAAGTCATGAAATATAGTGCATGATCTATGCGATATGTGTGGGGGCATGCACGATATAAGTGTTCATGCATTTTCTTTTGATGCCAATATGTTAAGGTTGGAGGCGGGGGGAGGGGGGGGGGGTTATGCATAACACGTGGGTGACTGATCAGTTGTTGCATGTAAGTAATGAAATATAGTGCATGATCTATTCGACATGTGTGGGGCATGCACGATATAAGTGTTCATGCATTTTCTTTTGATGCCAATATGTTAAGGTTGGAGGCGGGGGGCGGGTTATGCATAACACGTGGGTGACTGATCAGTTGTTGCATGTAAGTAATGAAATATAGTGCATGATCTATTCGACATGTGTGGGGCATGCACGATATAAGTGTTCATGCATTTTCTTTTGATGCCAATATGTTAAGGTTGGAGACGGGGGACGGGTTATGCATAACACGTGGGTGACTGATCAGTTGTTGCATGTAAGTAATGAAATATAGTGCATGATCTATTCGACATGTGTGGGGCATGCACGATATAAGTGTTCATGCATTTTCTTTTGATGTCAATATGTTAAGGTTGGAGGCGGGGGGGGGGGGGGGGCGGGTTATGCATAACACATGGGTGACTGATCAGTTGTTGCATGTAAGTAATGAAATATAGTGCATGATCTATTCGACATGTGTGGGGCATGCACGATATAAGTGTTCATGCATTTTCTTTTGATGCCAATATGTTAAGGTTGGAGGCGGGGGGCGGGTTATGCATAACACATAGGGTGACTGAGTGACCGCAAGCAAGTCATGAAATATAGTGCATGATCTATTCGACATGTGTAAGGCATGCACACTGTAAGTGTTCGTGTATGTTAAGGTTAGAGATGGGGGGCGGGCTGTGCATAATACATAGCGTGATTGAGTGGTTACAAGTTAAAATGGTATTAAGGATTTAGTCAATTTTAATTCTGAAATAAATAAAGTATTGAAATGATTGAAAAAAATCTATCTATATGCTACAATCGACGTTTCAACATGACTCGTGATAAACATGCATGAATGGTAATCAAGCATTGCCTAATAAGGAAATAGTTTGGAATAAGGATTATGTGCATCATAAGATGAAAAATCAAAATACAAGAGAGAATAATTAGAATCCTATTTTGAAACATTAATTTGATGAAATTAAGGTAGTGTTTAAATCATTATTGAGAGAATATGTCCAACGAATTTGTCAAGGAGAAAATCTATTAGAAATCATCCTCTAACAACTACTCGTAATCTAGAAATCAATTTTTATTTGATTCAGATATGTCAATAAACTCTCACAAAAAAATCAGAATATTTATCTACATGATTTCTGTAAAATCACATACATTTTTTAAATAATGAAATCTGAGATGATGTTAACAGAATATACTTAATTCTTTTTTTAATAACAAGAGAAGAAAGAGCTTGAACCTTAAACGTACCAATAGATACGACTAAAAATTTTTATACAAGTACTTCTCACATGTAAAAACTATTAAAATTAGACAATAGATCAACTTAAGTAAAAGCTTAAAACGAGTCGTCTTAAGAAAATGAAGCCTCGATATTTTTGACAGTCAAGTCGGCAAGTGTTGATGACAATGCAAGTGTAAGTCGTGAAATATAGTGTATGTTCGCGACATATATGGAGCATGCACAATATAAGTGTTTGTGTATTTTTTGTTGGCGCCAAAATGTTAATGTTGGGGGCAGGGGCGGGGGCAGGGGCGGGGGCGTGCACATCACGTGGGTGATTGAATGGTTACAAGTTAAATTGGTGTTAAAAATTTAGTAATCTTAATTCTTAAATAAATAAAGTACCAAAATGATTGAAAAAATTATTTATGCAATACAATCAAAGTTCAACATAATTCGTAATAACCTGCATAAATGGTAATCAAACACTGTCTAATAAGGAAAATAATTTAGAACAAGGACTATATGATTTAGAAAATGAAAAATCAAAATACAAGTAACAATAATTCGAATTTAGAAAGGATACATATCTAGTCGAAGTCAATAAAATCAATTTGTGATCGAATAATTATAATTTGTAAAACATTGAAAACAAATATTATAATATTGAAAATTATTTTCTTTCCTTCGTATTTCAAATTTCAAACTTTTAATTTTCCGTTCCTCCTTTTTCATTTTCTTCATCTGCTTTTTCATTCTCTCTTTCTTCGTCTTCTTCCTCCTTTTCATATTTATCATTTTTCTGCCACGTTTTTTTTTCTTTACCTTATCTTCTAATCATTTTTTTCTTCAGAATGTTATTTCCTTCTGAATTTTATCTCTCTTTATCTTCAACTAGAATTTCATCCTTTTGTTTGTGTGTTTTCACCCATTTTCATCTATTTCTTCATTCAGATCTGATTAAAAAAATTACAAAGAATATTGGGGGTAAAAAGAGTTGTAGTTATCGAAAAACAATCAAGAGTTGTTTAAGTAATAGAAAGACGTTGTTTAAACAAATCAAAGTTATTTAAGTAAATGAAAGATATTACTTAAACAATTAAAAGTTGTTTGAGAGCAGTGATGATGTAATGGAAGGGAAATGGTTTTGGAGGGAGGGTGTTTGTTTAAATAAACGAAAGTTGTTTAAGCAAACGAAAGATATTGTTTAAACATCTACTAGCTGTTTAAAAATTTGTGTCATTATCACTAATTAAAAAAATGTTTGTTTTATAATATTCTTACGAGTTGTGTTTTTCTTTATTTTCACTCTCAAAAGTCCTTTTTAATT
Source organism: Capsicum pubescens (assembly GCA_030864215.1). NCBI lineage: Eukaryota > Viridiplantae > Streptophyta > Magnoliopsida > Solanales > Solanaceae > Capsicum > Capsicum pubescens. Next base: position 273,798,394 of record CM061541.1, on the reverse strand, counting down.
TACCTTTCGAATGTTATACTTTCTTGTCCCATTTTAGCACTTTTTTACCAAGCATATTAACATCTCTTTTTTCAGTTTCAGTATTTCTATTCAAACACCAATTCACTTAATTTATAAACACTTATTTTCAACATTTTAACATTTAAGCTAAAACGAATATCACCTTGCTATACTTAAAAAAATTACTTTACAATTTTTATTTTGAAATGATTTACAACAATATAATTATTTAAGAATTAATTTAGATCATAAATTTCAAAAGTCTTTCATTTTTTTCTTAAATACCATACAAATTAAAGGTACCACATAAATGAAACAGATAAATTAATAATTAAAATAATATGACATTATTTTAGCGACAGACTAAAAAAGAAGAAAAGTGATATACTCCTCTATTCATTTTTATTTGTCACTATTTCGCTCTTTGAATTTATGAACTTTAATCAATATTCTAAGATGTATCTTTTTATCATATTAATATGAAAAAGATTTCAACTTATACTAATTTTCATATAGTTTTCAACCTTCTAATTTAAAATTTAAAATATTAAACTCTACATCTTAAAATATCAGTTACTCTCTTTGTCCTATTTTATGTGTCGTCATTTTTCTTTTTGATTCGTCCCTAAAATAATGTCATCTTTTCTTATTTGACAAATATTTAATGGAATCATCCCCATTTTATTTTTATTCAATTCCGCTTAATAAGAAAAAACAACTAAAAAGTAAATAATAAAGTAACTTCAAGAGGAACAATAAGCTTTACAAAGTTATTATTTATTTATTAAACTTCGTGCCCGATGAAATGACGACACATAAAATAAGATAAAGAGAGTAAAATCCTTAAAAATTTTAAATATTAATTTTGAGAAACAAAATAATAACAAGTAAAAATAATTGAAGCGAGAATCGCAAAGAAGCACATACGGTTACTGAATACGCCGTCGTTTTGCCGAATATTGATAATTGATGACGTATGCACCACACGTGTCGGCTGATGATGATGTATGCATTGCACGTGTAAGATGATTCTAGAAAGTATCGTGCATATCGGTTATGGCTTTTTTTTTTGGGGTATATAAAGGGTATAATGGGTAATATAATTATGTATTAGGTTTTCCCTTTGCTCTTATTTTTTCTTCCCTTTTGCTTTTTATAGATCTGGGAAAGAGCATATGTTATTGCTCCCTCTATTCATTTGAATAGATCTCAAGGTATAATATATGTATATATATTTAAGGTCTCTTATTTAATTTAACTTCATTAATTTCATTCCTTTGAGTATTCATTTGAATAGATCTCAAGGTATATATGTATATATATTTAAGGTCTTTTATTTAATTTAACTTCATTAATTTCATTCCTTTGAGTATTCATTTGAATAGATCTCAAGGTATATATGTATATATATTTAAGTTCTCTTATTTAATTTAACTTCATTCCTTTGAGTAGATTTGAAGATGTATATATATATTTAAGGTTTTTCTATTATTATTATTTTTTTATTTTGTTGAGTTGGAATTTATCGAAAATAATTTTTCTATTTTCTTAAAGATCATGGTATGAACTGCATATATTCTATCCTCTCTAGATCATACTATATGAGAATATACTGAGTTTGCTATTGTTGGTCTTGTTATATATGAATTTTTTATTTAAATCTTTTGTTTATTTTTGGGAAATAATTTTACCTATCAGGGTTGTTGAGCAAGTAGCTTTACGCTTGAGATGGATCTAAGATTTAAAGTTTATGAATTTGATTTTTAAAATTTTTATTATTGATTTTATTATTTTTTTGAAATTATGAACTTATGTTTTGTATTGAAAGTATTGAATTCAGATGTATTTGATATAATAATGCTCTCCTGTAAGGAATTCTCTTCATCTTCTTCTTTGCTTGATTTTTTTTGTTGTTGAAGGGTGATTTACCCTTCAAAGTTGTTCAAATAGTTATGTACTCGAGGTGGATTTAAAATTTGAAGTTTATAAGTTTAAGGAGGTGTTTGACCATGAAAATTAAAAAGTTTTGGAGTTTGAAGTTGTAGTTTGGAGTTGTGTTTGGTCGTGAATATAAATCAAAGTTTTTTTTTTATTTTTTGTGAGAGATGAAAGCGAGAAATTCAAATACTATAATTTCCACACTATAATTCACTAAATTTGAAATTTTTATGGCCAAACACTATAATTCACTAAATTTACACTAAAATGAAATAATTTTTTATGAAAAAGTAAAAAGTTTTCATGACCAAACACCTCCTAATTTTAAGAGTTTTAGTATTGAATTATTATTTTCTTCGTTTAAAAAAGAATGACGTACTTTGACTTGACATAAAATTTAAGAATTTTTTTTTTTTAATCTTATGTTTTTAAATTAAAGTTTGTCAAATATACCAAAATACTTTTTAATTTTGTGATCCTGAATATGCCATGTGGAAAGTTGAAATTAAAGTATTGCAAAAAAAAAAAGGTAAAGAAGTCATTTTTTTTGAACGGATTAAAAAGGAAAGTAGATCATTTTTTTGAAACGGGAAATATATTTTTAAAATTATAAATTAATGGTTTTGTATTAAAAGTCCTGGATTCAGATAAACTCGATACGATAAGGTTATCTCATGTAAGGATTTCTCATCTTCTTCTTTACCTTCTTAATTGTTTTGTTGATGTTTGAAAGGTAATTTTATTTATGATGGTTGAGCAAATAGCTTTGTGCTAGATGTGGGGATCTAAGATTTAAAGTGTATGAGTTCAATTTTTAGGATTCGTAATATTGAATTAATCATTTATGTGTTGTGTTGAAAGTATTGGATTCAGATGAACTCGATACAATAAAGTTATCTTATTTAAGGATACTTCTTTATCTGCTTCTTTACTTGATTGTTTTGTTGAAGGGTGATTTACACATCAAAGTTGGGCAAATACCTTTGTGCTGACGTGGATCTAAGATTTTAAGTTTATGATTTCTTGAGCAAAAGAAATATTGGGTTTAGATGAATTTGATACTGCAATGTTTCTCATGCAAAATATTGTAATTGTGAACTTAGGTATTCTAGGTTGTGGTCCATGTCTCCACCAATTATTCTTTTGATTCAAGCTGTTGTTTCTACTCCTTTTGATTCATGCCATTAGTCAAGGATTGTTTTTGGACTAATCGTGTTGTTCGAGCTAGCTTGCACGCTTCTCGACTAACTTCATGAGATACTTGCCACCTTCCACCAACGATAGTTACCAGGTGAAATTTGAACTTGAGGCGTCATGGTTCTTAACCACTTCAATGATTATCGGGCCCATACCCAAGTTGTAGTCATTAGTCTAAGGATCTCATTCATTAAGTTTTATAAGTCTTGTTTAAATTTTGTATTCATTCAAATATAATCACAATGGGTTAGTTATTACAAAATATTAGTTTCTTAGTCTCCTATTTTATTTTGTAGGACACTTTTTTAGTATGCTTTGGAAAAGTTACTTTTTAATATTTGATTTTTTTTATAATCATGGTTTTCAGCTTGTGCTTGCCTCGATTAATTTCATGATTTACTTGCTACTTTGAACTCCTCAACTTCAAAAACTTCAGATAAAGTGAAAAATATTTGTAATAGTATGTAATTGCTTGTATATGTGATTATCTATTATGAGATATTACTCTTTTAGAGTTAAATTTAATTGTATGTTTGAGGTAAATTAGGCGAATTCCTTGTATTCAACCATACTATGGAATTAATAGATATGCAACTTAACCATACTATGGAATTAATAGATATGCAACTTTTGGGAGGTAAATGAACATGGTACATAGGGACTAACATGGGTACCGCCTCAGGTTGTACATGAAAAATACACATAAGAAGCAGTATAATGTATAACATAGGTTCTTCTTGGTGCAGATATAATGTCAAAGAAGTATGATTTGCCTTTCAAGGCTAGGCAATTCGCTGAAGCACTATCTTTCGAGAATGGATTTCGTGGTGCATGGTTTCGATGCAAGGTACAAAATGCAAAATTTGATTCTAGTGTGAGCTTGATGCGTGCAATTCAATGTATGCATGTGGGATAGGAAATCATGCATTTGTAAAATATTTTTTGCCAAGTCTTTAATTGTTGTAAAATAAGGCCATGGTTACTTTTTAGCTTGTGTAATCTTGATTGTCTTTACTTAAATCTCATGACCCAAGATAGGTTCTTAGGCTGCATTTGTTTTTTTTAAGATTCAGACTTCTGAATTCGAATGCACAATGAATGATTAAGATGTTGTCTAAGTGTGAAAACTGAATGATTTAAGACTGTTTGTTTTTCAACATTTGAATGTGCAAATTTTTTTTATTGTATATATAATAAAATAAAAATACAATTTAAATAAAAAATTATTATATATCAGAAAAATATGTAATTTAATACAACAAAATTATTATTTGATTGAAAAAAAATATTTATGTTTGTTAATGATAGTGGAGATGGTTTATAATGGTGGTTGCGGTAACAATGGTTGATGTTAGTGATTAGTAATGTTGTGGTGATAGTTGTGATGGTTGGTATGATAGTAACTATTATGATGGTGACGGTTGACAGTGGTGGTGATAGTTGTGATGTGACGTTGCTTGATGTTAGTAATTGGAGGCGTTGATTGTGATGGCTGAAAAACGAATGCATGATGGTTGACGATGTGTTGAAGCTAGTTGGAGATGTTAATTGTGATGGTGGAGATGGTTGTTAGTAGAGATAAATTGTAGCGATAGTAGTGGTTGAAGTGGTGGTAGAGGTGGCGTTACTAGTGACAATGGTGGTGGCGGCCGAAGAATGTGTGAAGGTTGTGATGTATTAGTGGTAGTTAGCGGTGATGCTAGTTGTGATAGATGAGTTGGTCTATAGTAGGAATTGACGGTAGTGGTTGATGATGTTGACGCAGTGGTAACGGTGAATATAATTAGAATAATAAAGGTAGTGGTTGACAATAGTGGTTGGTAGCGATATTTGTTGTCGATGGTGGTTGTGATGGTGGAGGTGGTTGACAAGGGTGGCGGTTGCAGAGGTGGTTAGTGGTGGTAACTGATGATTATGAATAAAGTAGCGCTGAACATTATTTAACACCAGAATACCTCTTCAGACCTATTAAGACTTGATTTTAGGTCTGAATGATTAAGACCTATTTAGACCTATTAAGAGCTTAAATCTTTATAAAAAACAAATGCACTTAATGGTCTGAAGTTTGAACCATTCAGATTCAGACCTCCATTAAGTGCAAACAAATAAGCCCTTAGTGATGAACTTAAAGATTAAGAAGAGGAGATAGAGGGCTTTGGATGGTCAACCTAGGATCAAGTGGAAAACATTGACCAAGGACAATGCCTAGGAATTGAGAGTAGTTGCTGGCTATGAGGGCCTCGAGGAGTAGTGTGACGCAAGTAGTATGTGGTCCATTCCATCGGCTTGCATTGGGAAAGTAACTAGAGAGGTGCTACGAGCTAGTGGACACAAAGAGTGTGGTGTAATGAAGAGGTCTGAGGAAAAGTGTATATATGAAGCTGGAAATGCAAATGATGAATATGGACCATGGAGTGCTATGAGAAGGCAAAGTTAGCAGTTACAACGATGAAGAATTCATTTTTTGGACGTCCTTATGAAGACCTAGGACAAAGACTGTGATAAAAAGTTATACATGTTAAACCAAGGTGAGCGAGAAAAAGGCACGTGGCCTTGATTAAGTGAGTTGTATTAAAGACGAGGAAGGCGTATTACTGGCAGATAAGGTGAATGTTTTAGACTTTGATGGTAAACACACTTTATAAACTCTTGAACAAAAAGGGGCACATATTCACTGTGTTGGTTGATTTGAAGCAGTTTGAGAGTTGTTGAGGTTTTAGTATCTTAGGCGGGTCAAGGTTGAGGAGGTGGAGCGGGCTATCCTTAAATGAACAAGGGAAAAGAGAATGCCAGATATAATCCTTATGGAATTTTGGAATATGTGAGCAAGGCGAAGATTGGGGTGTGATGTCATTTTAAGGATGTCGATAATGCATGAAAAATAGAGATGGAGCATGATGATTTTGTTGTATAAGAACAAGGGTGATATCCAAAATTATAATAACTATGGACATCTACTAGTTAAGCCACACGATGTAAGTGGGAGAGTAGTGAAAGGAAAGGTGTGGAGGAGAGTGTTTATTTTTGAGAATCAGTTCGGGTTCATGCCTTGTATATTGGTTTCAAAAGCTATCCTCCTTGAAAGGAGGTCGGTGGAGCAATATAAGGAAAGGATTAGGGACTCGCATATGATGTTCGTAGGCCTAGAGAAAGCATACAACAAAATTCCAAGGAAGATTCTTTAGAGATGTTTGGAGGCTAGAAGTGTTTCCCTAGCTTACACTAGGTGATTAGAAACATGCATGATTATGCTAAGACCTTGGTCAGGACTATGGGTGGATTCCAAGCACTTTCTTGTCGTGCTGAGGTTGCATTAGAGATATGCTCTCAGCACATTTTTATTTTAGGTTGGAAGTTTGGATACAAACGTGGGAATCTAAGGGTTTTAAGTTGAGCAGGATTGAAATTGGATATTTGGAGTGTAAGTTCAGTGACGTGACTCATGAAGCCGGGCATTGTGGTGAGTCTTGACACTCCTGTCATTCCTTATAGAGGAAGTTTCAAACAATTGGGTTAGTAATCTAAGGTAATGGAGAAATTGATGATAATGTCACACATCGTGTTGTGGTGGGGTGGATGAAAGGGAGGTTCACATTCGGTGTTCTGTCTAATCTGATTATACCGCCAAGACTTGAGGTAAGTTCCACATATTGTTGGCCAGTTAAGAACTTCATGTTTAGAAGATGAGATCGGTAGAGTTGAGGATGCTGAGATGGATGTGCGAACATACTGGGAGAGATAAGATTATGAATAACGAAATATGAAACTAGGGGAAGTGACTCTGTGTTGGTTAAGATGCTAGAAGTGAGGCTGAAATGGTTTTGACATGTGAAGAGGAGACATAAAAGGTCTGAAGAAGCATTGAGGTGAGGTGATTATGCAGGACATGACGTAATTTCAATCCGTTGCGGACATGACCCTTGATTAGAGGGTGTGTAGGTTGATAATTAGGGTAGAAGGTTAATAGATAGTTGTTCGTGTTTATTTTCTGTTCTCGAAGTATTAACATTTATGACATCAAGACAACTTTATCATATTTTTTCTTTCTAACCTTAGTATTAAATAACTACATTAAGTACTGGTCAAAGTTAGAGTTTCAAATACATCTGTAATCAAGACTTGTGCCAAGTCAACAAGAGCCAAGTAAAATGAAACGGAATGAGCATTCTATTATTCATGGTTTCTATTATTACATATTGTTTCTTTAGCCTCAGTTATTTAATTATCTTGTTAGTTATTTAATTATCTTGTTATTTCTGCCTGCTGTTACTGCCTCTTTTTCATCCTCTTTGAGCCAAGTGTCTATAGGAAACCGCCTCTTTGCCTTCTCTAGGTAGGGTTAAGGTTTGCGTACACACTACAACAACATACTCAGTATACTCCCACCAAGTGGGCTCTGGGGAGGGGGTAAGTGTACGCAGTCCATACCACTACCTCAAATGTGAGATAGAGAGGCTGTTTTCGATAGACCTTAGGCTCGGTCTACATACACTCTATCTTCCCCAAACCCCACTTGTGGGATTACACTGGGTTTATTGTTGTTGCACACGAGGTCCAAAACAAGATGCAATTTGGCAAAATTGGAGCATAGTTTTTGAATGTTCCAGACTAGTTGGGTAGCATCACGTATGGACATTAACTACTACTACAACAACAAACCCAGTGTATTCTCACAAAGTGGGGTCTGGGAGGGTAAAATGTACACAGTCCATACCGCTACCTCTAAAGAAGTAGAGAGGTTGTTTCCGATAGACCCCCGGCTCAAGACAAAGAATAGTAAACAAGGTCTTAATGAAATCGTATGGACATTAACTATTTGAACATAATAATATGCATGTGATTGGGACTAAGACATCTGCATGAACTAGATTAGGCAGTTTATTAATTAGTATTGCTGTCCTAATTGCATTATTAATTCCTTAGATTATTAATTGTATTGTATAAATACGTAAGGGTGTGCTTTTTCAAATTCTCATGAGTTTAATTTATATTTCTAACGTAGTCTTTACTACTCTTTAGTTGCGTTCTAGATGGTAAACTTTTGTTAACTGTTACATGGAACTTTTACAGAGTGCTCTATCTATCGAAAGCCACTATTGCTGTAATTACATTTGGAACCAAAACCTGTTAATTGTTTTTTGTGATCCGTGAATTGTCACATCAAAACCTTATTGAGGTTACTTATGTGTTGATGTGAGGAAAGTCATTTACCGATAAAGAAGTAAAGTACAATGCATTTACTATCTTTTTCCTACTGTAACAGATACATAAGATTAGCTTCAGAGGAGGACATTGGAGTGCGCTGTTGGAATTCTTTGATTATCCCGATGAAAGTATGTTCTCTTACGTGTTTGTTTCAGCATTTAAACAGTTTCAGTATGTTGATTAATCCTATGCATGATAATACCAAATGAAGAATTCATACCTAGCCCCGCTTCATTTCCTTTATGCTGTAGTGTAAAAGGGCAGCCCGGTGCACTAAGCTATCGCTATGCGCGGTGTCCGGGGAAGGGCCCCACCACTAGGGTGTATTGTACGCAGCCTTACCTTGCATTTCTGCCAGAGGTTGTTTCCAAGGCTTGAACCCGTGACGTCCTTTACCAGTTACTCCAAGGCTCCCCTTCCTTTATGCTCTAGTGTGATAAGTTCAATGTGTTAAGCTTGTCCGAGAACAGGAATAATGGTATAGACGGATGGAAACTGAGCTGAGAATGGAATGTAGAGAATTAGGTATTTTCGGCTGAAAACTAAATGCCTTGTAAACCATGTGCCATAGTAAACTTCACACTGTAAATAGTTTCAATGAATTTTTTTGACTTCGTTGGACCTCGGAATGCATACAGGAAGGTTCACTGGAAAAGCTAACTCCTTTTGGCCACTGATGTAATCTCCAGCATCTACCGGATGTATTATCAATGATGAAATTCTGACTTAAACTGATAGAAAGATGTTTTTCGGATAATACTTGTTATTAATTGTTTCAATCCTTGCTGTTTCAGAACTGACTTGGACCAAGCTGTATCAGTATCCCCCATATAATGTTGGAAAGTCGAAGGAGAAAATGCAACTAATGCTGCGGCCGCAGTATCCGTCAGTCAAGCTCAAAATTGAAATTTCAGATATCAGTTCAGTTTCTGAAGCTACGGTAGTTTCTGATGGTAATTGGCAGGCAGGTGATTTGGTTGATTGGTGGGCTAATGGCTGTTATTGGTCTGGACGTCTGATAAAGTTACTCGGCAGCAATGAAGCTGAGGTAATAATCTCTTTTTTACTCCGTATTAACCGTCTGGTTAGCTGTACGGCTGCTGTGGAGGCACACCATGTAAATACCATGTACAAGTGGCATCTCTAGATGCGTTTGATTTTGCGGAGGAACCGAGATACATTGCATATACTATAGATTCCTTCGCAGTATCAAGCAGATATTTTCGACAAAGAGATCTTTTAATTTCTTTTCCTTATAAAATTCTACATTTTGTGTGGTTACTTCATTTTAGTAATGGAAGTTCACTTTTAAGTATGTTCGAAATGGTCAGATGGACTTACCTTAGGGCAAAACGTAAATTAGAAGTGACAAACTGCATCTTTATTTTTGGTAATACATAGCAATTTTCTTTGAGTTATCGAGATTCAGTTTTGCTTGGGTTAACCCAAAAATCATCTTCTACAAACTAAAACGTTGTTCCCGAGATCTGTTCGTCGAATTGATGTGATATATCAAAATCAGCATGTTTTATTTGTTGCTCTGTCACATGTGAAACAGTTGTTGTGCTTCATAAGTTCTCCCGATATTGGTTCAGTGATATTTTACTCGTTGTTTTTGTCTTCATAGTTGGCACTGACACCACCTCCTGTGGGTGAAGGTGCAAGTTATGAAATTTCTTTCAAGGATTTGCGCCCATCGTTAGACTGGTCTCCGGATTTTGGTTGGAATTTGCCTACATCCCAGGTTCTTCCCTTTGCTCTTTTTCATTTTTTTTCTTTATTTATGTTTCCCTTGGAGTAACGGGTAAAGTTGCTGCCATGTGACCAGTAGGCCACGGGTTCAAGCCTTGGAAACAGCCTCTGGCAGGAATGCAAGGTAAGGCTGCGTACGATACACCCTTGTGGTGGGGCCTTCCTCGGACACCGCACATAGCGGTAGCTTTAGTGCACCGGGCTGCCCCTTTTTTCTCCCTACGAAATCTAGTGGCTCTAGTATTATCTCGTGGCTAGTGGTGTTAGTTTATTTTGCATACTGTACAAGTTTATATGCATTTATGTTTTGTGTTCGTTATATTGTTATTGGTTCTAAGCCGGAGGTCTATCGGAAACAGCCTCTCTACTTCACCCGAGGTAGTGGTATGGTCTGCATACACTCTACCCTCCCCAGACCCCACTAGGTGGGAATGCACTGGGTATGTTGTTGTTGTTGTTGTTGATGTTTCCCTACGAAATAACATAGTAATATGTTATACAACGACGACGACAAACCTAGTGTAGTCCCAAAAGTGGGATCTAGGGAGGGTAGACTAGTAAGAGTGTGGTGCATAATGTGTGGATTAGGCTCAATATTTATGTGTAGGAGGGTAGGGGGTGGTCCATTATATACCAAGATTTTGAACGATACTAGTCCCTCGGAGATTTCTCAGTTTTTCCTCATCTATTTCATCATACTAGTCACGGGTTCAAGCCTGGGAAATTCCCAGCCTCTGGCAGAAATGCAAGGTAAGGCTGCGTACAATACATCTTTGTGGTAGGGCCCTTCCCCGGACACCGCGCATAGCGGTAGCTTTAGTGCACCGGGCTGCCCTTTTATCTGTTTCATCCTTCTGTTTCCGCTTTCTCTTTCCCTGTCATCCTTATGTATTGCAATTTTTGATAATTGCGTCTTTTTCCTCGAGGATCCTTCGTCTGAATAAGGTCTAACGATCATGGCCATCAGGTCTAGTGTCGGAAATTTACTAATTTGAATTGTATTCTGATGTAGCTCTCCTCGTTTGGTGCTTCTTTCGTCTATAATTCGTTTTATATCAATTGTAGGATGGTGATGGTGTACGTCAATGTGCTCGACTAATTCAACCTGTCAACCTTGGTAACTATAATTTCAAGCCAAATTCTTTGATAGCCCCATGATGTTGTTGCTTAGCTGTCCATTTCATTCGTTTGTCGGGAGGTTGTTCTGTGATAATATTTTTTTCCCCAAAAAAACTGTTGTAGATCAGCCTCGACTCATAATAACGATGAGCAAAATGTAGATATTTCAACAAATGTTTTGCATTCGGAGTTAGCAACCTCACCTCAGGATATGGCTGCATCATTGATAAGGTTCTCAGAGGCGTAGCTAGCCTCCCGAACTCCCTTCGATGGAAAAATATACTATTTATACATGATTAAAATTATTTTTTATGTGGTTATAGTAGGTGTTGAACCCCCTTCGACTAAGTTTTCTTTGAATGTTGAACCCTGTCAGTTGAAATCTTGGCTCCGCCTCTGAAGGTTCTTTGTCAGTGTAGTCATTGGTCCATATGTTGCCCCTCTGAACCACACTTTGTAGAACGAGAGTTATTTCCATGAAGAAAATCTTGCATTGCTATATTTGACGTGCTCGTTATGTTCATTGCAGCGTTCGGTCGCTTTCCAGCTGTGGAAATACATTCTATGAGTGACGGGAGAACGGGATCTTCATCAGATCTCTCTTTCGCTACTCATTCGTCTGCAAGCCTGTCACCAGCCTCGGATAAAAAGAGTGATTTGAAAACTGCAGAGTTAGCAGAGCGACCCCCGATCAGCGATCTTCCAAAGAAGGTGGCTATGAACACGTCGAAGAAAGTCGGAAGGTCAGATATTAGTTCTTGTTCCCATACTGGTGATGAATCGGCTAAGGAATCCAGTTCGTCAGATAAAGATGCTAGTTCCTGTATCGGAGTCGATCCAGCAAAAGCTGCCGTTGAGCCAACTGAAAACCTTCACCGTTCGAGTTGTCCTTTCAAGAAGTGCAGAACCAGCGATCGGAATCAGTTACATTCGATGGGTTCCGACACAACAGAGGCAGCAATTATGGATTTGGAGGAACTCGTGAGCAAAATTAAATGGCTGAAAGGACTGCTAGAGTTTGGGAGGCCCCCCGTGTCTAATGTTGCTAAGCGTTCATGGAAGTTCGTTGAGCATCATACACCTTCCGGAAATGAATGATTGGACGGTTCCAAAACATTAGAGTTGTCATTCCATGGCTCTCGAGAAATTTTGAGGTTTGAAGCTTCAACGTTTATTGCACGCTTTTACACCTTCCATAGTTTAGGAAGCCGCGCTGACATGAAGTTTGCACGCATCCCCCGTTGAGGTTTCAGGTGAATGGAACCGATGAGGGCTTTCACGCCCTGCTGCTGCAAGGCCTAGTGTGATACCAGCAAAGCGCAAGGTGATAATCCGTCTTCGCTCAGGTATGACTTAGGGATGCTCCGATGAGCACTTAGCGTATGCTGTCCTGGAGATTTCCGAGTGTTGATGGATCGATGACATTGCATAAAGTGTACAAGTTCAACTGACGCAATCGCTTTTTGTAACATTCTCCATTTTTTTTTTCTATGTTCTTGCTCGTGCCCCCGGACAGAGAATGGGCACGGCCCCCCCTTTCCCTTCCTTGTTCTACCGTCCAAATAGGCCGGCCGTTCTATTGATGCCAATATGCATCGACCAAAGTGTAAAAGTTCAACGGACTCAACTGCTTTTTGTACCATTTTCGATTTTCTTTTATGTTCCTGCTCGTGTCCGGATAGAGAATGGGCACGACTACTCCCCCTCTCCCCAGGAGCGGATCTAGGTTTTCAATGAGGGGTTCAGTAGTACATATACGGACTAGTCGAAAGGGGTTCAATCTCTATTATTTATACATAAAAAAAATTAATTTACCATGTAAAAATAATATAATTTTTCGACGAAGGGGGTTCGGATGAACCCCTGGATTACATGTACATCCGCCACTGCCTCTCCCCGTTCTACCCGTCCAAACCGGCCGGCCGTTCTTATAGCCAATGTTTAGTTCACCTGAACTAGAAGCTTTGTATAGAGAGGTGAAAAATGGGAGCAATTCAAATTTTGACATATTGTTAATTAATTCTTCAAGAAATTTTAACCTTTTTAAAATTTATTTTGATGTCTTTGAGACAAGATTTTCGCTGGGGTGAGAGGAGGTATTCAAGATATAAAAATAATAATTTAAGCCAAACAACAATATACGGAAAAACTTAAAAAAAAAATTGTTCCTCCCACCTAATTTTAAAAACTTGAAGGGCTATCACTTAATTGGACGACTTATTTGTCCTTTTTAATTCAAAGTTCCTTTTTTCGGAGGTATTGTAGGTGGTCCTATCTTCCGTTTCTATCGGAGTATGTTTTCAGGCTTGAATTCGTGATCTTCTAATTATACGATAATAACTTTAAATTGAAGGGATAAATATAAAAAGATATCTCAAAAATCTTTGGCACTTTGGTGATTTATGTAATTTAATACTCTCGGAAAAGGATACCCTTCAATTATTGAAAATGGTACAGAAATACTCTTCTTCCACCTTTAGGCTCAAAAATACTCTTAATGTATTAAAAATGGCTCAAAAATGCTCTTCTTTCTCTATTGGTTCAAAAATACCCCTCCATCCACCTATTTGAATAAAAAATGCCCTTAACATTAAATTTAAGTCCAAAAATTTGTATTAATTATGCTTTGAAAATATAAATTTGAATATATACAACTTGTTTGGTCATTTAATAATAAGGGTATTATTGAAAAAATATATTAAAATTTTCTTGATTTTATCAATGAGACAATTAATGAGACAACTAAATTGAAATAAATATTTTAGAAAAAAGAGCCAACTAAAATGAAACGGAGGAAGTATCATTAAAGATATTAGGATGTAAAATTATGTCATATTTTTTCTTTTATACGTTTTTTGAGAAAACATTAATTAAAATGATTGTTTTGATTATTTTACTTTTAGTTATATTTTTTCCTATGAAAATGTTTGTAGTCTTCGCGAATAATTACTATAAATTTTTTCATAAGTCGATTTGATTTACTCGTTCATAAAGTTATTTTTCAGGCACAAAAATCAACTCTAACAAAGCGATAATAGCCAATTTTGAAAACACTTAGGGATTGTTTGGTAGGAGGGATAAAGATAACTAATTTCAGAATTAATTTAAAAAAGGAGCGAGCTTATCCCATGTTCGATTGGGATAAAATGCATGATATAATTCATCTCGAGATTATAGTATTTTTTCTTATCTTTTCTTGAACGTGAGATAACTGATCTCAGAATTAATAATTTCAGAATAACTTATTTTTTCAACCAAATGACCCCTTATTGTCAAATTTAATTTTAGACGTAAATTAATCTGATTCAGCAAAGAAGAACTTGTATAAATATTTAAATTCAAATGAAATATATTACTAACAAATTCAAATTAGTGTGTCATTTTCATTCAGCGCACTCAAAAGTGGACTAATATACATACGTAATGTGTTGTTCCTCTATCTATAATAAAAATAAAAGTGTCACTTTTTTTTTTTTTTTTTAGTTTCCCAAGTTATCCCCACAGCCGGCAGTCGTGAGACTAATCTCCGTTCTTCGGTCAGCGCATTTTGCGGTAGGGAACTGGCCACAGAGTTTGCTCCATTCACCAGAGGCGGGGATCGAACCCCCGACCTCTTGCTTAAGGGACATAGCGCTGAACCAGTATGCCAACTCTGGTTTTTCACTTTCTTTGTTATGTGAATGTGATTTGTGAAAGTACTTTTCCTCTCTATAATTTGGGGAAAAAAAACAAAAAAGAGTTGAAAAATAACACAAAGTAGTGTTTTTATTTTCAAAGTAAATAGAAGTGTGTGGTCTTTACTTGCAAAAGAAAAAGAAAAAAAAATCGAAACCCAAAAAGGAAGAATATTGAATATGAGTCTTCAAATAGATATGGAATTCTTTTTTTTTTTTTTTCAAAGAAAATAAAATAATGTGTGGTCTTTAATAAGAAAAGAAGCACAAAAGAATATTGAATTTAGACAAATCTTCACACCAAAAAAATAAATAAATTGAATATGATTCCATAATTGAAAGTTTTGGATATTGGATACTAATTTGAAAATAAAAAAATTACATGACATGATAAACATTTGGATATAATTAAGTTTTAAAGGAACCATAGCTATATTTTGGAAATGCTATGACAAAAAATTATTAATATTATTTTACTTAGGGCTCATTTGGTCATAGAAATTGTGAAATTTGAATAAAAAACCTTTGTTTTTAGAGTGAAAAGTGTTTGATCATGAATATGAATTAGAGTTGGTTTTAAATTTTTGTGAGTGATTTGAAGAAAGAAGTAAACAACTTTTTAATGTTTTCCAAATTTTGAAAATTCAATTTTTTTTACATTTTATGGTCAAACATAATTTTCAAAATTAACTCATAAAAAAAATTACAAACGACTATTAAGGCAAATAAATTGAAATGAAAGAAATATTATTATAATGAAATAAAATATAGAAACAATTTAGATATGCATTTGAAAATGCAACACACTAAAGACGAGTTGATATGTTTAGATATGACATACTTAAATGAAACTTGTCGACTAAGGCCAAAGTTGACGTGTTTGCATAATAAATTAATGTGCTTTTTAACCTGATCACAACTGACATTTATATTATTCAACTCTGAACGTGTATAAATAGACACATAAACTATGAAAAAATTGAACAAGTAAATACACACGTCATATATGACAAGTCTCACGCGATTTGACATGTAGAACATACGCATCTCACCCAATTTGTCATGTAGAACGTATGCATGTGACTACTTATTCAACTTTATGATAATTTACGTGCATGCTTATACACATCTAAAACTAGAAAGTACGCATGTGTTTACTTATTCAACTTTCTGATAGTTTAAGTGCATACTTATATACAGAACGTACTCACGTACCTACTTATTCAGTTTTATGATAGTTAAAATGCATGCTTTATGATAGTTAAAATGCATACTTCTACACACTCAAAACTAGAACGTGCGCATTACCTACTTATTCAACTTTATGATAGTTAAAGTGCATACTTATACCTACCCAAAACTAGAACGTACACATGTGCTTACTTATTCAACTTTATAATAATTTAAATACATACTTATACGCATCCAAAACTAAAGATCATAGATATCAGTAAAAAACAAGTTAAACGACATGTTTATCTATTATACAATAACAAACTCAGTGTATTCCCACATAGCGGGGGTCTGGAGAAGGTGAAATGTACGCAGTCCATATCACTATCTCCGGAGAAGTAGAAAGTTGTTTCCGATAGACCTCCGACTCAAGATAAAGAATAATAATCAAAGTTGTAATAGCGCATGGAACAAGAAGAATTTTTATCTATTATGCCTATTTTTTTATCTATAAAGTTGTAGAACGCACGCATGTACTTGTTTATTCAACTTTATGACAGTTTAAGTGCATACTTGCACACGCCCAAAACTATACATATGCATGCGCCTACTTATTCAATTTTATATACACCCAAAATTAGAACATACGCATGTACCTGCTTATTTAACTTTATGATAATTTAAAAACATACTTATATACACCCAAAATTAGAAGTCACCGATATCAACCAGAACCAAGTTAAACAACACGTTTATCTATTATGCCCATTTTTTAAAATAGTTAGATCCATGTGAAATGATCCCATTTTTCAAACAAACAAACCAAACTTATACCCACCCAAAATTAGAACATACGCATGTACCTATTTATTCAACTTTATGATAATTTAAATACATACTTATACACACGCAAAATTAGAAGTCACCGATATCAACCAGAACCAATTAAACGACACGTTTATCTATTATGTCCATTTTTTTAAACAGTTAGATCCATGTGAAATGATCCCATTTTTCAAACAAACAAACCAAACTTTTTAATCTCTTTATATTATTATATATTATGTATTACTTGCTCTGTTTAAAAAAGAATGACCTATTTTCTTTTTTAATTTGTTTCAGAAAAAATAATCTTTTTCTTTTTTGGCAATACTTTAATTTCAACTTTTCACATGACATATTTAGGATCACAAGATTAAAGAACATTTTGATACATTTGACACAACTTTAATTTAAGGCCACAAGATTTAAAAGTTTCTTTATATTCTTTTTTAAACGGACGAGTATATTATATCATGTAGAAAACTCACCTATCTTCTCCACTTTTCTCCTCCTCCATTTTCAACACAAAATAATGGAAACTCTTCCTCCTCCTCCTCCTCTTTTACAAAAACTTAAAGTCCACAAATTATCATCAATAATAACAAAAACTCACACATTTATTCACTCAATAGCAATACTCTTCATGCTTTACTACAGACTAATAATCAACTTCAAATGCATACCTTATTGGTTCCTCATATTTCTTTCCGAGTTCGTTCTGTCCTCGTTATGGTTACTCAACTCCGTACATTTATTCTCTCCGGTCACCCGTACCACTTTCCCCGAAAACTTAGTGGACGATAATAATGAATTACCTGAAATTGATGTCTTTGTATGTACAGCTGATCCTGTAAAGGAACCGGCAATAGTTGTTGTGAACACTGTTCTATCAGCAATGGCGGTTGATTACGATCCAGAGAAAGTGACTGTGTATTTGTCAGATGATGGATGTTGTATTACCACGTTGTTTGCTCTACGTGAAGCATGGAGATTTGGGGAAGTTTGGGTACCTTTCTGTAGAGAATTTGGTGTTAAGAGGATTTGCCCTGAAGCATTTTATCAAACAGTTGGTGATGATGATGATGATGATGATGATGATGATGATGATGATGATGATGATGAGATTAAGGGAGGAAATGAGTACATACAACAAAGAGAAAATGTTCAGGTTAGTGTGTGTTTTATATACTTTCTTCGTCTCGATTTATATGATATGAAGATGTTTGAATCGGGATGAGTATTGAATTTTGTGCATCATCGACTGTTTATCAAAATACAGCTCGAATTCACCATTATCTAGTGGCGCGTGCTCTCATTTGCGCTTCACGCGAATAATTAAAGGAATTATAAACGATAATGATCAAAAACACACCCGAAGGTTAATTAGTGTTTATATGCTTTCTTCGTCTTCGTCTCAATTTATATGAAGGCGTTTGAATCTGGATGAGTACGTTAGTGTTTATATACTTTCTTTTTCTTCGTCTCGATTTATATGATATGAAGATGTTTGAATCGGGATGAGTATTGAATTTTGTGCATCATCGACTGTTTATCAAAATACAGCTCGAATTCACCATTATCTAGTGGCGCGTGCTCTCATTTGCGCTTCACGCGAATAATTAAAGGAATTATAAACGATAATGATCAAAAACACACCCGAAGGTTAATTAGTGTTTATATGCTTTCTTCGTCTTCGTCTCAATTTATATGAAGGCGTTTGAATCTGGATGAGTACGTTAGTGTTTATATACTTTCTTTTTCTTCGTCTCAATTTATATGATATGAAGATGTTTGAATCGGGATGAGTATCGGATTCTGTGCATCATCAACTGTTTATCAAAATACAGCTCGAATTCACCATTATCTAGTGGCGCGTGCTCTCATTTGCGCTTCACGCGAATAATTAAAGGAATTATAAACGATAATGATCAAAAACACACCCGAAGGTTAATTAGTGTTTATATGCTTTCTTCGTCTTCGTCTCAATTTATATGAAGGCGTTTGAATCTGGATGAGTACGTTAGTGTTTATATACTTTCTTTTTCTTCGTCTCGATTTATATGATATGAAGATGTTTGAATCGGGATGAGTATTGAATTTTGTGCATCATCGACTGTTTATCAAAATACAGCTCGAATTCACCATTATCTAGTGGCGCGTGCTCTCATTTGCGCTTCACGCGAATAATTAAAGGAATTATAAACGATAATGATCAAAAACACACCCGAAGGTTAATTAGTGTTTATATGCTTTCTTCGTCTTCGTCTCAATTTATATGAAGGCGTTTGAATCTGGATGAGTACGTTAGTGTTTATATACTTTCTTTTTCTTCGTCTCAATTTATATGATATGAAGATGTTTGAATCGGGATGAGTATCGGATTCTGTGCATCATCAACTGTTTATCAAAATACAGCTCGAATTCACCATTATCTAGTGGCGCGTGCTCTCATTTGCGCTTCACGCGAATAATTAAAGGAATTATAAACGATAATGATCAAAAACACACCCGAAGGTTAATTAGTGTTTATATGCTTTCTTCGTCTTCGTCTCAATTTATATGAAGGCGTTTGAATCTGGATGAGTACGTTAGTGTTTATATACTTTCTTTTTCTTCGTCTCGATTTATATGATATGAAGATGTTTGAATCGGGATGAGTATTGAATTTTGTGCATCATCGACTGTTTATCAAAATACAGCTCGAATTCACCATTATCTAGTGGCGCGTGCTCTCATTTGCGCTTCACGCGAATAATTAAAGGAATTATAAACGATAATGATCAAAAACACACCCGAAGGTTAATTAGTGTTTATATGCTTTCTTCGTCTTCGTCTCAATTTATATGAAGGCGTTTGAATCTGGATGAGTACGTTAGTGTTTATATACTTTCTTTTTCTTCGTCTCAATTTATATGATATGAAGATGTTTGAATCGGGATGAGTATCGGATTCTGTGCATCATCAACTGTTTATCAAAATACAGCTCGAATTCACCATTATCTAGTGGCGCGTGCTCTCATTTGCGCTTCACGCGAATAATTAAAGGAATTATAAACGATAATGATCAAAAACACACCCGAAGGTTAATTAGTGTTTATATGCTTTCTTCGTCTTCGTCTCAATTTATATGAAGGCGTTTGAATCTGGATGAGTACGTTAGTGTTTATATACTTTCTTTTTCTTCGTCTCGATTTATATGATATGAAGATGTTTGAATCGGGATGAGTATTGAATTTTGTGCATCATCGACTGTTTATCAAAATACAGCTCGAATTCACCATTATCTAGTGGCGCGTGCTCTCATTTGCGCTTCACGCGAATAATTAAAGGAATTATAAACGATAATGATCAAAAACACACCCGAAGGTTAATTAGTGTTTATATGCTTTCTTCGTCTTCGTCTCAATTTATATGAAGGCGTTTGAATCTGGATGAGTACGTTAGTGTTTATATACTTTCTTTTTCTTCGTCTCAATTTATATGATATGAAGATGTTTGAATCGGGATGAGTATCGGATTCTGTGCATCATCAACTGTTTATCAAAATACAGCTCGAATTCACCATTATCTAGTGGCGCGTGCTCTCATTTGCGCTTCACGCGAATAATTAAAGGAATTATAAACGATAATGATCAAAAACACACCCGAAGGTTAATTAGTGTTTATATGCTTTCTTCGTCTTCGTCTCAATTTATATGAAGGCGTTTGAATCTGGATGAGTACGTTAGTGTTTATATACTTTCTTTTTCTTCGTCTCAATTTATATGATATGAAGATGTTTGAATCGGGATGAGTATCGGATTCTGTGCATCATCAACTGTTTATCAAAATACAGCTCGAATTCACCATTATCTAGTGGCGCGTGCTCTCATTTGCGCTTCACGCGAATAATTAAAGGAATTATAAACGATAATGATCAAAAACACACCCGAAGGTTAATTAGTGTTTATATGCTTTCTTCGTCTTCGTCTCAATTTATATGAAGGCGTTTGAATCTGGATGAGTACGTTAGTGTTTATATACTTTCTTTTTCTTCGTCTCAATTTATATGATATGAAGATGTTTGAATCGGGATGAGTATCGGATTCTGTGCATCATCAACTGTTTATCAAAATACAGCTCGAATTCACCATTATCTAGTGGCGCGTGCTCTCATTTGCGCTTCACGCGAATAATTAAAGGAATTATAAACGATAATGATCAAAAACACACCCGAAGGTTAATTAGTGTTTATATGCTTTCTTCGTCTTCGTCTCAATTTATATGAAGGCGTTTGAATCTGGATGAGTACGTTAGTGTTTATATACTTTCTTTTTCTTCGTCTCAATTTATATGATATGAAGATGTTTGAATCGGGATGAGTATCGAATTCTGTGCATCATCAACTGTTTATCAAAATACAGCTCGAATTCACCATTATCTAGTGGCGCGTGCTCTCATTTGCGCTTCACGCGAATAATTAAAGGAATTAATTAGAAAATTTCAACAAAAAATAAACGATAATGATCAAAAACACACCTGAAGGTTAATTAGTGTTCATATGCTTTCTTCGTCTTCGTCTCAGTTTATATGAAGGTGTTTGAATCTGGATGAGTATGTTAGTGTTTATATACTTTCTTTTTCTTCGTCGCAATTTATATGAAGGTGTTTGAATCAGGATGAATATCGAAGTTTGCGAGTTTCGTTAACTATCATGTGGTTACAATTTTCTACCTAAAGTATCATTATCAACTGTTTATCGAAACACAACTCGATGGGTCTATTGACCATTATCTGATGGCGCGTGCTCTCATTTGTACTTCACGTGAATAATTAGAAAATTTCAACAAAAAATATGCGATAATGATAAAACACACACCTGAAGTATCATCAAATATTTATCAAACTACAGTTCGATCGCTAATTAATTAGAAAATTTCAACAAAAAAATACGCGATACAACAAAGAGAAAATGTTCAGGTTAGAGTTTGAATTTAACAAAGAGAAAAAGATTATAAAAATAATACTTTTTCCGTCTCATTTTATGTGTCCTCGTTTGACCTAACACGAAGTTTAAGAAATAAGGAAAGACTCGGTAATGTTTATCAACTTGTCCTTTATCAAAAAATATGTTACTATCTTTTTTTTTTTTAGTTAAGTGGATCAATAAGCTTGCCTTTAAGCTTGAGGTGCACCTTTTTATCACACAACACCCCCGAGGCGAGTTTCCACTTCATCCATCCTGCCCCAATACGGTGGGAGACATTCTCGTCAATCTCGTCAATATGGAGCGGAGTGTTGGCCAGTCAAAAACTCTCACATTCAAAAATTAAAGGTGGCGGAAATGCGGATGTTGCGTTGGATGTGTGAGCTTACTAGGGGTGATAGAGTTCGGAATAAGACCATTCAGAAAAAAGTTGGAGTGGCTTCGGTGGAGGATAAGATGCAGGAAGTTCGATTGAGATGGTTCGGGCACGTGATAAGGAGGGGCACGGATGCCCCAGTTCGTAGGTGTGAAAGGCTAGCGTTGGATGGCTTCAGGCGGTGTAGGCCGAAGAAATATTGGAGAGAGGTAATTAGGCGGGACATGGAGCAGTTGCAGCTCACTGAGGACATGACCCTAGATAGGAAGATCTGGAGGACGCGAATTAGGTTAGAAGGCTAGTGCCAGTTTGGGTCGTTGGGGTAGGGCTTTACTTGGTGGGTGTATTATTCTTGTTATGCCACCTTGTTGCATGCTTTATTACAAATTTGTTAACTATTATTTATTTATTATTCATTGTGGGTGGCGTATTTATGTCTTCTCATCTTGTTCAATGCTTTATTATGGATTTGGTTATTATCTCGTGTCTTGAGCCGGGGGTCTATCGGAAACAGTCTTGCTACTTCTTCGGAGGTAGTGGTATGGACTGCATACATCTTACCCTCCCCAGACCCCACTATGTGGGAATACACTGGGTTTGTTGTTGTTGTTGTTGGATCAATACGAGTAAAAGTAAAATTGTGTCTTTAGATAGTTACCAAATAAAGAAAGATAACATTCTTTTGGACAGACCAAAAAAAAATGACGATACATAAAATGGAATGGAGAGAGTAATTTTAAAAAAATGGGCTGGTTAATTGTGACCCGCAACCCACAAAGTGATGAATTAAACTTTTTGTTTTTGTTTCATTATGTTGATGGGTCAGCTCGGCCTAACCAGTCAAATTTAAAAGCCCGTGTGAACTAACCCTGCTTGACTGCTTATTCTAGTATATTTTAATATATAAATAGTTATAGTTCAGATAGGAAAAAAATATAAAAAGTTCAAAATATATATTTTATTGTAAGCATATATATATATATATATATATATATATATATATATTATCACTTGATGTTCAAGTGGTTAATGAATTTAATATATTATAGATGTAGATGTAGAGTTACTTTTTAAATATTCTTAAAATCAAATTTAATTGTTTTAAAATTCTTAAACTAATGAAAAAAGTATTAGTTGTCATTAAGGTTTTACCGTAAATATATTTAATTAATTTTCAACTCTTAAATATTAAAAAAATTAGTAAAAAGACGATTTTATCTAAAGCAAATACTTTTAATGAAGGGCAAAAAGTTCAAACGACATTTCTAACGCCCTTCACACTTTTAATATATTATAAATATAAATTATAAATATAGATATGTAAAAATATTTGGCTAAGCACAATCACAATAGGAAGAGTTTTAAAAATGTTGACCAGCCCATTTTTAAAAAATTACTCTCTCCATTCAATTTTACGTAAGTTGATAGTATCTTATTTTTTAAATTATAAATTTTTTGATGGGAGAGAGTAAATTTTTTAAAAAATAGTATCTTATTTTTTTAATTTTAAAAATTACTCTCTCCATTCCATTATAAATTATTTTTAAAAAAAAATGACGACATGCATGTTGATAGTATCTTATTTTTTAAATTATAAATTTCTTTTTGTATATATAGGATTACATGAATGATATCTCTTTTGCATGCATGTTGATAGTGTAATATGTTGATCTACATCTATGTCTACATATACGCAGAAAAAATACGAAGAGTTCAAGGAAAGGTTGAAGAAAATACAAGAAAATGGAGGGACAAAGGATACAATGCTACATTTTGGTCCATATATTGAGGTACATTTTCATCTTAGTAGTTAAAAATTTAGGTGATTAATATATATATATATATATATAATGTTTTAATCTGCTATAAAAATCGAGTACGAATCAACTTTTACGCTTATCCACAGAACAATTCATATTTTTAGAGTCGGGCGGACTTAGGTTCAAATTAGTGGTGCTCCGGCACCCATTAAATTCGACGCAGAATAGATATAATTATATAAAATATATAAAAATTGCTATAAGCTGGAAAAAAAAAGCACCCTCGAAACTAGAAAAGGTAGTTGAGTGCTTTGATTTCCATGCGGAATCTTAAAACTTTGCATAATAATACATGTGTTCCAACCTCTCGAACATCCACGACGCCTAAATCTTGGATCCACCACCGTTTAGAGCAAAACACCTATAAATGGAGGATAACTTGCCTCACTAAAGCTCCCAATGGAGGTTACATTCTTTTTAGGGCAAACAACATAAATCTCGATATTTTGGAGCTTAATTATTGAAAATTCCGATATTTTACATAATTATTGAAAATCCTGATTTTGGGTCTATCGAGATACATAATTAGCTCTCAATACATACATCCAATAAGATACATTTTTTTCTTTGTAAAGATACATAATTAGCTTTAGATACATTTTTTTTTATTTTGGATCTGTCGAGATACATAATACATCCAATGAAGATACACTTTTCATTTGTAAAGATACATAATATGTTCCCATTATATTTTTTTTTATTTTGGATCTGTCGAGATATATAATTATTTATATATGATTAAAATTATTTTTTATATGGTTATAATAGGTATTCCCCCCTTCGACTTAGTTTTCTTTGAATATTGAACCCCCTTACTTGAAATCTTGGTTCCGCCTCTGAAGAAAGATACATAATTATTTGGGATAGGCCTTTGGGATATTTATAATTACTTTATAAGGATGAAGATTTGTGTAATTATAGTAAGTTAAGGTGTATGTTTATGTTATTTTTCCTTCTTTTTATATCACATGCAATGTTTATTAAGGTGTATTTCGATAAATGATTGGCGATAGTTTAGGTAGAAAACTCGCATGTTTAATAGTTCAAATACAAAACTCGCAAAAATGTGTTTTTTTTAATGTGTTTTTGATCCATCACTCTTTTTATTAACATTATTGCCTATATATATATATATATATATCTTCTTCTTTTTTTTTTTTCCAGATAATAGGTTGTGGAGCAAAAGATAAAATACCATCTCTTGTTTATGTTTCAAGGGAGAAAAAACCTTCTCATCCCCACCATTTCAAAGCTGGGGCCCTCAATGTTCTTGTATGACTTTTTTTTGTCCTTTCCATAAATGTCTGATTCTTTTACTGTCTCAATTTACGTGTCTTATTTTATTTTTTAATAGTTTTAAGAAAATATTTTGGAGTAACTGTAAAGTTGTTGCTGTATGACCTCACGTTCAAATATTGGAAACAGTCTCTGGCAGAAATCATGGGCGGAGCCACCTTAAATGAAGGGTGGTCGGATGAACACCCTTCGTTGAGTAATTACGTGGTCTACAAAGGTTAAATGTTGGCTATTATTAGTAAATATTTAATTTTGTACACCCTTAACATATTGCGCTTATTTATCTTATTTCGTATTGATTTGATTTCTATTTTATTTTTAGTATGTCTTATTCCTTTTATGCTATGCCACCCACCATGCTTAATGGTGCATTACGCTCTTGCTTGCTATTCTCTATCTTGAGTCAGGGTCTATCGGAAACAATCTCTCTACTTCTTTGGAGGTAGCGGTATAGACTGCGTACATTCTATGTGACTAAGAGTAGTTAATATTATTTTTTTTTTGCAGCTTAGAGTATCTGGTATCATAAGCAACTCACCATACATATTAATGTTGGATTGTGATATGCACTTAAATGATCCATCTTCAGCTAGACAAGCAATGTGTTTTCACCTTGATCCCAAGATGTCTCCCTCACTTGCATTTGTTCAGTTTCCACAAAGATTTCACAATGTTAGCAAGAATGATATTTATGATTCTGCCTTGAGAGCTTGTTTTGTGGTATGTTGTTGTTCGTATTCATATGATTTTGATGACTTTTATGCATTGATGTTGTACAATAATGTTTATATATTAAGATCATCAGTACATCCCTGCATTGAGAGGATTTACTTGAGCCGAGGGTCTATCGGAAACAACCTCTCTACTTCATCTGAGGTAGTGGTATGGACTGCGTACACTTTACCCTCCCCAGACCCCACGTATACACTGAGTATGTTGTTGTTGTTGTTATTGAGGGTCTATCAAAAATATCTCTTCTTCATCTGAGGTAGTGGTATGGACTACATACACTTTACCCTCCCCAGACCCTACGTTGTGGCTATACACTGGGTATGTTGTTGTTGAGGATCAATCGGAAACAACCTCTCTACTTCATCAGAGGTAGTGATATAAGACTGCGTACACTTTACCCTCCACAGACTCCACGTTGTGGGAATACACTGTGTATGTTGTTGTTGAGGGTCGATCAGAAACTTCTCTACTTCATCTGAGGTAGTAGTATGGACTACATACACTTTACCCTCCCCAGACCCTACGTTGTGGAATTACACTGGGTATGTTGTTGTTGCTGTTGTTGAGGGTCTATCGGAAACAACCTCTCTACTTCATCTGAGGTAGTGGTATCGACTGCGTACACTTTACCCTCCCCAGATCCCACTATATGGAATACACTAGGAGTGTTGTTGTTGTTGTTGAGGGTCTATCGGAAACAATATCTCTAGCTTTATGAGTCTGCGTATACTCTACCTTCCCCTCTCGTGATGACAAAAAGTTGACTAGTAAATATATATGATTAAATACTTAATGTTTTTAACAAAGATTTTGGTTTGTTACTATATATTAGGTCAAGTGGCCAGGGATGGATGGACTTATAGGGCCTATGTTGTCTGGTACATGCTTCTACATGAAGAGAAAGGCTCTATATGGAACTGATATACACAAAGGTATTGCTCAATTATAAAAGATTTTTAAGTTCTCTGTATTGTAAAGATGTCGAGGGGTGCGTGTTGGATTCAGTGGCAATACTTTTGGAGAATCCGAGCAACATATTCTGCTATAGTTGGTTAAAATGAATTGATGGTGCATATAACTTACTGCTATAGTAATTGAAATTCTTTGAACTTTTTGATCAGACATGGATCTCAGTGAGCTGAAGAAGTATTTTGGTTCATCGAACGAGTTCCTAAGTACTGTTATTACAAGCATTAATCATAAGCAAAACGACGCTGGTGTCAAGGAATTTGCTGACGATAAGATCCAAGAAGCAAAGTTTTTAGCCTCGTGTACCTATGAACAGGATTCACAATGGGGAGAAGAGGTAAGTATATAATTTAGAGGTGTCAAATAGTCGGAATGAGTTAATCGATAAATGGTTTATAGCCTGAACTCTTCGGAGTTTCTTGGATCAAAATGGTCACATAACGAGTCATAGCTCAACCCCCTATAGGACCTATGTCCCCTGTATACTTTTTCGTTTTGCTTTTGACACAATACTTCGATGAGTACTTGAAGAGGAGCTTTGGAGTAACTGGTAAAGTTGTTGTCATGTGACGAGGAGGTCACGGGTTCAAGCCTTGGAAACAGCCTCTGGCAGAAATGCAAGGTAAGGTTGTGTACAATACACCCTTGTAGCGAGAGCTTTAGTGCACCTGGCCGCCCTTTTTTCTTTTTTTACTTCGATGAGTCCAGGATGGAGCTAGAAGCGCAAAAGGTCAAAAATACTCTATATGTATATCTAGTAGACGGTGAAGATCCCCCTAAATTACTTTGCGTATATAAGGTCGAGTTGTTTGAATTCCCTTGCCTTCTTCACATGTTTACTTCTTTATATTCTGAATTTCCAATAGTAAATATGACTCCACCACTGAATCGAACGAGTTACTTAAAGAAATGGATATCGATTCTTCATTTTATCATATTCGCGCTAACTTTGATCGTCTTCATTTATACATATAGATCGGATTCCTGTACCATTCGGTGGTCGAGGACTACTTCACAGGTTTCATTTTGCATTGCAAAGGCTGGAAATCTGTGTTCTGTAACCCTTCAAGGCCAGCATTTTTAGGCAGTACAACGACAAATCTGAACGACACATTAGTTCAAGGCACGAGATGGAATTCTGGACTGATGGAGGTTTTGTTCTCGAGATTTTGTCCCCTCGTGTATGGGTTGAAATCGAGAATGCCTCTTCTCGAATGCATGTGTTACGCTTACCTTGCCGCTCAGCCTCTCTATTGCTTCCCGGCTTGGGTTCTAGCTATCATTCCGCAGCTTTGTCTACTAAATGGCATTCCCATTTACCCTAAGGTATGAGAATTTAACGACTTATATATGCTGATAGCGCGAAAACATTTTAAACGATTGGTGTATTTTAAGGCACTGCAGCAAGTAAACGTATATGTATCATGTCTCTATTGTAAAGAATTGGTGTATTTTAACGTGTTTTAGCAGGTAACTTACAGTAATGTTATACTCGTCAGTCTATATAACTTATATACGCATTACCGCTATCTTTTATATGACCTGATAGCGTGAATTCTTATCCGACTGTCTGTACATAGAACTTAAATCAAGACTTTGATAGAACGCTATATTATATTTTCGCAGGTCTCAAGTCCATGGTTCGCTGTATATTCATTTCTTTTCGTGTCAACGCTCTCCAAATACTTATGGGATGTTGTCAACACCAGAGGGACAACGAGGACATGGTGGAACGAATGGAGGGTATGGATGATAAAGTCGATAACAGCTTACTTCTACGGAACATTAGATGCAATCTTGAAGTTACATGGCTTTAGAAAAGCGAGTTTTTTGCCAACGAATAAAGCCGTTGATGATGAACAACAATCGATGAGATACCAAATGGGAATCTACGACTTTCAAGCATCGAAAATGTTCATTGTCCCTTTGGTTACATTGGTTATACTGAATATGATTTCGTTCGCTTGGGGTGTTACCGGAAAGGTGATATATGAAGGGAGATTTAGTGAGTTGTTTTGTCAAGTTCTCGTCGCGTTCTTCATCTTGATGGTGAATTATCCTATACTTGAAGGGATGATATTTAGGACAGACAAAGGAAGCATTCCAATCTCTGTTACTTTGTTGTCTATGTTGTTTTCCTTTGGTCTTTTGTTGTTTGGTTCTGTTTTTGTAATGTAAGATGATGTACTTACAATGGTAGTACTATAGCATATACAAGGCGAGAAGAAGGGATCGTGTATTGTATTCTGAGTTGAAACAATCAAGGGTGGTTCAAGGTAATGCTAGTGAAGCGTTTGCGTTAGGATCCAAAATTTTGATATAGTAAATTTCATGATTTCAATTTCACTTGAAATGATAATGAAGATTGTGAAATGCCATCTACAAAAATTATCCTAAAAAATACAAAAAGATACAGATACCTAATTTTTACTAGAAATATTTTAGAACTTCGAATTAAGCAACTCAAACTTCATATTAATAATTAATGTTTTAACAATAACATCCAAGTTAATGTATTGCAAACAAATGACTAACATCTTATTAACCCGAATGAATCTTCCTTTTATTAAAAGTCATATTATATGTGAAGTTAAAGGTTACGTGTCTTTTAAAATATTAAATAAAAAACAACTAATATACAACAACAACAACAAAAATAACTATAAATTATTATAATATTATTTTTGTATGTATATTTACAGGCATCTTGTTTAAATTTGGCTTTAGGCCCACTAATTTTATTGAGACGGCTCTGGAAATAATGAACATTTTGAAGTTGTTCGTGTGTGCACGATGTGGCATTCATGATTTTTGTGAAGTATAGCGCTATGAGAACAAATGCAAGCCGAGAAGAAGGGCTCGTGTAGCTCATGTTGGATCAATCGTATTCTAAGTTGAAACAATGAACCTATTTGAAGTTGCTCGTGTATGAACAATATCGTATTCATGATTTATGTATTCGTGCAATATCTTCTGTTTCTAGTTCAATACACCTTATATTCATTCGACAAATAACACCAAGTCAAAGAGCGTTTTTCTCTTCAATATGAGCCTTACACAAAGCAAATACATATATTAGTGGTGTGAGGACACATAGTCAAGAGCGTTTTTCTCTTCAATTAGCCTTACACAACGCAAATACATATATAAGTGGTGTGAGGACACATGCACATAAATGTCAAAGACAGCTAAGGAATATTTCTTTTTAATAAAACAGATTTTATGTGATTACAATATATAAATAAATAAATGTAAACCTACCCTACTTTTTCTAGCCATAGCTATTTGTCCCCTATTATTTATTTTCTAGCTAGCTAGAGTCATCACAATAATACTCACTAAATAAAATAAACATACAATTTCATTAGTATTTTTCATTGTACTAGAACAAAAAAAAGTTACTCAAAAATGAATTATTCCCTCATTTGAATGTATATGATATTGTTTAGTTAGACATAATTTTTTTTGTGATATTCATACCTAACCTATAAGGAATTAACTGTATTGTCCAACACTCTTTTAGTTTCATTATTTAAGTAAATTAAATAAATCATTAATAGAATCAGAGAGAGGATGTGGTGCATTGGATGGGTTGCTCCTTCCTTAACTAAAGGTCTTGGGTTCGTGTCTGGGTATGAAAAATACTCGGTAAGGAGCGTTACCCCCGAATGTGCCCTATTCGGTGCGAATTCAAATTAGTCGGACTGCAATGTGAGTTTCGGACACCGAATGAGAAACCAAAAAAACAAGATATTTAATAGAGGTTGCTATAGGACCAACAAGGGGTGTGGATTATGGTGGAAAGATAAATCTTTATTCAACATTAATCAGATGTTTCAGGTTTGAATCTCACTTAATACAGAGTTGCATTCGTTAGGATACACTTTACCTTCAGTATAAAAAAATTGACACGAATTCAAATTTAGTCAATCTCCAATACAGATATCAGTCATCGAGTGGAAAAAATGAAAAAGGGTCAAAACTACTCCCGAACTATCTAAAATGAAGCAAAAATACCCTCCTTTTATTTTTTGGCTCAAAGATACTCCTCAGCTTGTTTTTTGGCTCGAAAATACCCCTCAAATTAACGGAGTCACACCAAGCGCACCACGTGGAAAAAAATTGCCATGTGGCCAATCCACGTTGGCATCTCATCTCATTTACGAAAAAGTGTCAAAACTACCCCTGAACTATCCCAGATGAAGCAAAAATGCCCCTCTGTTTGTTTTACGGCTCAAAAATACCCCTTACCTTAACGGAGTGCCACCAAGCGCACCACGTGGGAAAAAGTTAACACGTGGCCAATCCACGACGGCATCTCATCTCATTTACGAAAAAAGGTCAAAACTACCCCCTGAACTATCCCAAATGAAGCAAAAATACCCCTCTATTTGTTTTATGACTCAAAAATACAGATATCAATGAAAAAATAAATAGAGTTGCCTATAGGTTTGGCTATGTGTTCCTATTAATTTTTGTAGAGCTCAATGGTTTGGTTCACCTATAAGTATATAGATATGGAAAGAAATAAAGTAGCTTAGACATTATTAAATTTTTATCTTACAATATATATAGATGGAAAGGCAATACACCATCAAAAATTATCTTATATTATAAATAAATTTTTTGACATATATTACTTTCTTTTATATTTCTCCAAATTTTTGTACTTTGCAAGATGCCATCAACAATAGAGATGCATGTAGTGGAAGGTCAATGGTCAAGTGGTCTTTGTGATTGCTTCAATGATCCTATCAATTGTACAGTTTAATTTTCCATTTTGTGTGTTCATTATTATTGTAAACTCTAATTTCTTGAATTGAAATATTTTGTTTCTGGGGAAAGAGTCAGAAATATATCTAAACTTTGGCGAAATTTGCTATAATATACCTCAACTTTGCGGGGATTCTATGACCCCCTGGATTATTTATTACCGTATTTTTGTGGCATATATTTGTCTAACTGGACCACTTCAGACCCTTACACGCTCAGTGTACGTGTATTCACGTAGTGGACTAACTGGGCAAATATATGCTACAGAAATACGGTAATAAATAGTCGAGTTTGGTCATAGGACCCCCACAAAGTTGAGGCGTGTTACAGCAAATTTCGTCAAAGTTTAGGTATATTTCGAACATTTTTCCCTTTGTTTTATGAAGAAACATAATTATATTGATAAACAATTATGTGAATAAAATTCTATTTATTCTCTTGATTCTTTTCTCTCGGTCATTTTTGTAGTTCGAGGACTGTTAGTAGTACGTTTCTCGGACGCAGGAAAATTTGGACCTCCTTGCGATATATTTGACTCCGAGGAATTGGCAGTATTTGATGCCTTGATTTCTTTATGAATATTCAGGATTTTATGAGAAATTCTCTCAATCATCTTCGTAGTTCGAGGGGTACGGTGTTAGTAGCACGTTTCTCAAAAAATTTAGACCTCCTTGCGATATATTTAATTGTGACGAACATCAAACAACGGCGACAATGGTCGTATTTGATGCCTTGATTTCTGTATGAATATTCAAGATTTTATGAGAAATTGACTTATCGAAAGCTTTTTCGATGGATTTTCATCGAAATTTCTTATTTCTGACGAACCTTCCTAGATATATTTTTTTTTGAAAATGTTTTTTTTAAAAAAAAAATTTAGTAAAAATGCATCATGATTTTTTACTAAAATATTTTTTTGATTATTTGAAGGTGTGACTACTTGTTTTTTCCCTAGCATTACCATGGGGGAGAATGCTGAGATTATATCAAAAGGAGAAACATGTAAGTTTAATCTTCCTTTCTTATATAATTTTTTTTGTTGTTAGGGAAAAATATTCGAAATATATTTAAACTTTAGTGAAATTTGTTGTAACTCGCCTCGATTTTATGGGGGTTCGATGACCTCCCTCGACTATTTATTACCGTATTTCTATGGTATATATTTGCCCAGCTGGATCACTGCGTGAATACACGCACGCACATTATGCACGTAAGGGTCTGAAGTGATCCATCTGAACAAATATATGCCACAGAAATATGGTAACAAATAGTCGAGGGGGTCATAAGACCCCTCGCAAAGTCAATTTAACTTCAAACTTCTCGTTTTATCTTTAATTAAATAACGTAGAGCTAAACAAATATTTAGGACTTGTTTAAACAACTATATATAAGTTTCAGATTTTTCTTTTGTTTTTTTTAAACTATATAACTAATGGAACGAAGGAAGTTAGGGATTTACTAATTATTGATAATGATAATTAAAATAGAGATAAACATCTTATACCCCTTAAATTATGGTCAGAGTTGTTACGATACACTCCAAATTCACAGGGGTACTATTACCCTCCTGAACTCAATTTTAGCGTATTTTTGTCACCCTTTTGTGCCGGCGTGGCACCTTTACTACATACAAATGGGAGTCACGTCAAAGGTGCCACATCAGCTAAAAAGATTGACAAAAATACGCTCGAATTTAGTTAAGGGGTAATAGGACTCCCGTAAAATTGAAGTGTAGCGTAGCAAATTTGATCATAGTTCAGGGGTACTAGATGTTTTGCTCATTAAAATATGTTAAAGTAGAAATAGCATAAATTGGTGATTTTGTTCCTTATGTATGTTCTTTGATTTGCGTTACTTGAGCTGTGAGTCTTCAAAAACAACTTCTTTACCTTAGGTACGGGTAAGGTCTGTGGGTCTTTTGATTAGAATATGGATCGCGAGAGAGCAAAGAGTACCACCCTAACAAATAATCACGAGTCTGCAGGGGCGGACCTACGCATATTTTTGGGGTGCTCTGACACCCATTAAACTCGACACGGATTAAGTATAATTACATAAAAAATATATGATAATAGGTATAAATTATATAAAAGCACCCACTAAAACAGGAAGATGGTTGGGTGCACTGGCATTTAGGTTGATCTTAAGGCTCTCCACTGACAGGTGTGCCCCAGGTTTGAACCTGGTTGAGGCGATTTTTTATTTTTTTCATGTAGTAAGCACCCACAATCCTTAAATTCTGGGTCCGCCACTGCGAGTCTGTATATAGTCGCAATAGTAACCATAGTCAACGTATACTGAACGAATCATATTTTCATGTGCTAATTTTGCCGTATCTAATTTTTGCAGCTTGTATAGCAGCAACCACAATTTACTTTTTGCTATGCTCAATAGGATGCCAAGGTGGTTATGGATTTTATTACAGATCCAAATTGAGAAAATTATTAGGTTTGCCAGAGCAAACATGTAAAGATAATTTGGTGCATGGTTGTTGTTGTTTTTGTGCAATTTGTCAAGAACATAGAGAACTTAAAGTCCATGAAGTTGATCCCACCATTGGTACGTTGCTCGAATTCTTCAAAAATATTGCTCGATTTCTTCAGAAATATTGTCTTATTTCATTTTAGAGGATTCGATAGGGTATCCGATAGTAATTCTTAAGAATCCGAGTAATAATTAGAGTAAGCGTCCAGTACACCCCCAAACTATGGCCAAAGTTGTTACAACACATTTCAACTTCACAAGTGTCCTATTACCCACCCGAACTCAATTTTAGCGTATTTTTGTCACCCTTTTATGCTGACGTGGCATCTTTATTACATAAAATGAGGCTCACGTCAAAGGTGCGACGTCAACTAAAAAGAATGACAAAAGGTGTCACGTCAGCACAAAAAGGTGACAAAAATACGCTAAAATTGAGTTCAGGTGGGTAATAGAACCCCATTGAAGTTGGAGTATGTCGTAGCAAATTTGGTCATAGTTCAAGGGGGTACTAGATGGATGTTTCACTCAAAATGTTGTCGTATTTAATTTTTAGAGGATTCGATAGGGTATCTGATAGTAATTCTAAAGATCCCGAGTAATAATTAGAGTAAAGCATGCAGTATCTCCTGAATTACAACCAAATTGGCTACGACATAGGGGACCTGTGATCCCTCTGAACTAAATTTTAGCGTATTTTTGTCAATCTTTTTAGCTGACTTGGGCCCCATTTTATGCAATAAAGGTGTCACGTTAGCACAAAAGGGTGACAAAAATACGCTAAAATTGAGTTCAGGAGGTAAGAGAACTACTGTGAAGTTGCTACGACACACTCCAATATCCCCTCGAACTACGTGCAAAGTTGCTACGACACACTCCAACTTCACAGGAGTCCTATTACCCACCTGAACTCAATTTTAGCGTATTTTTGTCACCCTTTTGTGCTGACATGGCATCTTTATTACATAAAATGAGGCTCACGTCAAAGGTGCAACGTCAGCTAAAAATAATTCAACACACTTTTTCAGTTATATATTTAACGGGAAAAGACATTAAATGCATCCTGAACTCGTACTTATTATACATTCAAATTAATGAGACGACCTATTACACACCTATACTATTTAAAAGTTAATTTATTTACACCCTAACGTAATATTTAAAACTTCAACTTTCTCAAGTGAAATTTATGTCTTCAAATTTCAAATACCGTTTTGTTTTTACCCCTCCCCGGGAGCTCCCGCCCATTTTGCTCCCATAATGACTCGAACTCACGACCTTCAGGTTGGATATGTCGAGTGCTTACTATCCGAGCAACTCCCTCTTGTCCTCAAATACCCTTTTTCGACTTTTAAAACTCCTTTTTTTTTTTCGAATTTATGTCCAAACGCCTACTAACAACTTGTTTGGTTGTTTGGTGATGATAAAACTATAGGTTGGAAAGCAAATGTAGAGAGTTGGAGAAGTCGAGCGGTAACTATTCCTCCATTCTTCGAACCACAAATGACGCGTTAGGACTTCGTAGAGATGGCACTAGACAGAGTCCGGAGCTGAAAGGGCAAATTTTTAGAGCAAAAATACCAAAGTAGGGCCAGTGTCTTGCAAGTCATTGTGGGTCCAACGACTTACAAGTCACTGGCCCGCCAGCGACTTCTAAATTGTTGGGCCAAGGTCGTTTTGTCCCCTTTAGCATTTTTGCTTCAAAAATTAGCCCTTTCAACTCCGGACTCGCACTATATATGTATTTTTAGAACTATATATGTAGCTTTGATAATTACTATAATGTTGTTAAGCAAATTTGGTAATAGAATATCACCCTTTTATTAATTTTTCATTTAGTGTTTGATATCACATTAAAAGGTAATTAAATTTGAATTCGCATCAACAAGCCCCACATTGGGAGCAAAGCGCACAAAGACAATTAGGTATCCAGCAAGACTTGAACTGAAACCTCTGATTAACGATAAAAAAGTATTGAACTGAAACCTGTGATTAACGATGAAAAAGTATTGAACTGAAACCTGTGATTAACGATGAAAAAGTATTGAACTGAAACCTGTGATTAACGATGAAAAAGTATTGAACTGAAACCTGTGATTAACGATGAAAAAGTATTGAACTGAAACCTGTGATTAACGATGAAAAAGTATTGAACTGAAACCTGTGATTAACAGACGAAGAAAAAGTATTGAACTGAAACCTGTGATTAACAGACGAAAAAGTATTGAACTGAAACCTATGATTTATGATGAAAAAGTATTGAACTGAAACCTATGATCAACGATGAAAAAGTATTAAACTGAAACCTATGACTAACAGACAAAAAAGTATTGAACTGAAACCTGTGATTAACGATGAAAAAGTATTGAACTGAAACCTATGATTAACAGAAAAAAAAAAAAGTACTGAACTGAAACCTGTGATTAACAGACGAAAAAGTATTGAACTGAAACCTATGATTAATGATGAAAACCTATGATTAACGATGAAAAGGTATTGAACTGAAACCAATGACTAACGACGAAAAAGTATAGAACTAAAACATTGAACTGAAACCAATGACTAACAACAAAAAAGTATAGAACTGAAACCTATGACTAACGACAAAAACCTATGATTAACGATGAAAATCTCTAATTAACGATGAAAAAGTACTTACAACCCCATCATAACACATTGAACATGCAAAAACCTTTGGATTAAAGCAAATCCAAAGCATAATCAACTTACCATATCTTGGTTTGTGACTTCATAAAGACTTTACAAAATTAAGGTGGAACTATTGTCACTATACAAAAACATTTTCATCCACCCCATAAACCATTAATTTTTTTTCTCACTAATTTTACATCCAATTAAATATATATATATATATATATATATATATATATAATTGGAATTTTTCTAATATATTAAAATTAAAAATTTATCTAAAAAGCATCTTGAGTTCTTCAAGTCTAGCAGATCTCACTTCTTCATCAGTTAAAGCTCCAGCTATCATCCTTTGCTTTCTTGCTTGAACTTGTTGCATTCTTTCTTCTACTGTATCCTATATAGATATATACATCCCATTTTACAATAATAAGAAGAAAAAATATGTATAAACTGAAAAAAAAGAAATTAAATAAAAATTTTAGAGAAAAAGGTTCGAAATATGTTTAAATTTTGGCGAGATTTGTTGCAACGCGCCTCAACTTTGCGGGGTCCTATGACCGTCCTCGACTATTTATTACCGGATTTCCGTGGCTATATTTGCCCAGCTGAACGCGTGAGGGTCTGAAGTGGTCCTGCTCGACAAATACATGCCACAGAAATACGGTAATAAATAGTCGAGGGGGTCAGAGGATCCCCACAAAGTTGAAGAGTGTTAACATCTATATATGCATATTGTTCAACCTTATATAGTATACAACAACAACAATAATATACCCAGTGTATTCCCATAAAGTGGGGTCCGGAGAGGGTAAAGTGTACGCAGTCCATATCACTATAGAGAGGTTGTTTCCGATAGACCCCGGCTCATGACAAATAAACAGTATATCAAGCAGAGAACATAGAAATAAACAACAAAATATGATAACAAACCACTAGATAATAAAAGAAACAAACACTTACAGAGTAGTACTATGAACTATCTATTCGAAATCACAACATACCCAAAATACCACGAATAAGAAGCTACAAGACGACGACAACAACAACATATCCAGTATATTCCCATCAAGTGGGGTCAAGGGAGGGTAAGTGTACGCAGTCCATACCACTACCTCAGAGGTTGTTTCCGATAGATCCCGACTCAAGAAGCTACAAGAGACATGCATAATATTATGACTACAAGTAAATCAACAAAAAAAAACACCCCTTCCCTACTACTAGTAAGGACGCACTCGTATCCCACTAACCCTAATGTCATGTCCTTTCTAAGCTGTAACTGTTCCATGTCATTGAATCGCCTTGCCACAAGCTACCTCTCTGCCGACTTACGCTTAGGGAGATAAGGTTGTGTCAGTCAAAAACGAAGGCAAGATTTTCACTAAGGAGTTCAAGATATGAAAGAATTAAACATAGGAAGAAGACAAGTAAATTCATTCTTACTAGTTTTCCCATTAGGGGTGTGCATCGGTCGGTTCGGTTCGGTTCGATTTTATGTGTTATTGGTTCGGTTTATTGGTTTTCGGTTTTTAAATATGTAAAACCAATAACCAACCAATAAGATATTGATTCAAAATATACTTAAACTTTGGCGAAATTTGGTTTAACGTGCCTCAACTTTGCGGGAGTCCTATGACCGTCCTCGACTATTTATTACCGTATTTCTGTGGCATATATTTGCCCAGCTGGACCATTGCGTGAATACACGCGCTCAATGAGCGCGTAATGCTCTGAAGTGGTCCAGCTCAATAAATATATGCTACAGAAATACGATAATAAATAGTCGAGGAGGTCATAGGCCCCCCCGCAAAGTTGAGGCGTGTTACAACAAATTTCGTCGAAATTTAGGTTTATTTCAGACTCTTTTCCCAAAATTTTAACATGAAGTTGTATATTTTAAGTGGATGTGAACTAGTGAAGTTTTTTGATAGGAATATAAGATTGTCTTCGTTAATGGCAGAACCAGAATTTTCATTAAGCGTTCAAAATATGAAGAATAAACACACAAGGGGATTTAACATCTATATATACATATAGTAGGTTAATTTTTTGTCGAAGGGGTTTTGGATGAATATTTACCTTAACGATGAACCTTCTAACACGAACTGTTTTCTTCTGACCAATACGATGAATTCGCATAATTGCTTGTTCCTCAACTGCAGGATTCCACCATGGATCCTGTAACGAGTAAAAGCAAGAAAAGGTTGAAAGTTAAAACCAAATCGGAATTATCACTCTTCGCGAGTTTCACATTTCAACTATCAGTTGTTCAACTTTTTCCGACTTAACTATATGTAGGTGGTCATAATTGCGATAGGCAACTGATAGTCGAGGTATGAAACTCGCGAAAACATGATGAGTAAAAGCAAGAAAAGGTTGAAAGTTAAAACCAAATCGGAATTATCACTCTTCGCGAGTTTCACATTTCAACTATCAATTGTTCAACTTTTTCCGACTTAACTATATGTCGGTGGTGATAATTGCTATAGGCAACTGATAGTCGAGGTATGAAACTCGCGAAAACATGAAATGTAGATAGAATTACCATGAGAAAGACATTAGAAGCTGCTGTTAAGTTCAGGCCAACACCACCAGCTCTTAGTGACATTAACAAAATCTGAAAATATTGAAATATAAAGGGAAAAAAAAAATTAGATTTTTATAAGAACAGAGGAAAATATTCAAGAATTTGAATAGTGTATCGGTATTGTATGTTGCTCAGACTCTTGCAAAAATGTCCACGGATGCATGTCGAGTCCTCCAAAAGTAGTTCATTTTTGGAGTGTCCGACACTGGTGCAACATTTTTTCTGAGTCTAAGCAACATAGATACTGCTCAGACTCTTGCAAAAATGTCCACGGATGCATGTCGAGTCCTCCAAAAGTAGTTCCTTTTTGGAGCGTCCGACACTGGTGCAACAGCATTTTTTTTGAGTCTAAGCAACATAGATACTGCTCAGACTCTTGCAAAAATGTCCACGGATGCATGTCGAGTCCTCCAAAAGTAGTTCGTTTTTGGAGTGTCCGACAGAGGTGCAACAACATTTTTTTTTAGTCTAAGCAACATAGATACTGCTCAGACTCTTGAAAAAATGTCCACGGATGCATGTCGAGTCCTCCAAAAGTAGTTCGTTTTTGGAGTGTCCGACACTGGTGCAACAACATTTTTTTTGAGTCTGAGTAACGTAGATACTGCTCAGACTCTTGCAAAAATGTCCACAGATGCATGTTGAATCCTCCAGAAGTAGTTCGATTTTGGAGTATCCGACAACAAGTGCGACAACATTTTTTTGAGTCCGAGTAACGTAGATACTCCTCAGACTCTTGCAAAAATGCCCTCGGATGCATGTCGAGTCCTCCAAAAGTAGTTCGTTTTGGGAGTGTCCGACACTAGTGCAACAACATTTTTTTTTGAGTCTGAGCAACGTAGATACTACTCAGACTCTTGAAAAAATGTCCACGGATGCATGTCGAGTCCTCCAAAAGTAGTTCATTTTGGGAGTGTCCGACACTGGTGCAACAACATTTTTTTGAGTTTGAGCAACGTAGATACTACTCAGACTCTTGCAAAAATGCCCACGGATGCATGTCGAGTCGTCCAGAAGTAGTTCGATTTTGGAGTATCCGACAACAGGTGCGACAACATTTTTTTGAGTTTGAGTAACGTAGATACTACTCAGACTCTTGCAAAAATGCCCTCGGATGCATGTTGAATCCTCCAAAAGTAGCTCGACACAGGTGCAACAACATTTTTTTTGAGTCCAAGCAACATAGATATTACTCAGACTTGCAAAAAAGCACGTCCGATGACTATTGAATCCTCCAAAAGTACATCATTTTTGGAGGTTCCGATATGGGTGCAGCCTAAGTTGCTCAGACTCTCCAAAATGTTGCCACACCAGTGTTCGGATCCTCCAAAAATGCACTACTTTTGAAGGATCCGACACGTACCCGGTGACATTTTTGTAGAGTTCGAGCAACATAGGCCGTGCAGCAACATCTTTTCAAGAGTCTAAGCAACATTGGTACTTGCCGACTCTCCAAAAATGATACAGCGGACGTGTTGGATCCTCCAAAAATGCACTACTTTTGGAAGATTCGACAAACATCAGACAGCGCTTTCAGAGAGTTCGAGCGACACAGATGACGAGTACTACTTACCATTTTTTCGTTAGTCTCACTGAACTCTTTCAACACCCTTTCTCTTTGTTTTTGTGACAATTTCCCATCAAACCTCAAGTATCCAATGTTCTTTCTCTTGAGTGGAATTTCCAAAAGATCGAGAAACGATGTCCATTGACTAAACACGATGCTCTTTTCGCCAGCTTTTCGTATAGACTTCAAGCAATCCATAAACTTTGAGACCTTTGAAGATTCTTGCCAATTCTTCTCAACATCAACGCGAAACCGATTGGCAGAAGGACATGTCATTAGCTCATGTTTACTTAGCATTTGCCTACAAATCGGGCAAAGTCCACTTGCCGGAGTTCTCCAGCTTGATAGAAGGCATTCTCTGCACATTCTGTGAGCACATGGTGTTAACACAGGGTCATCTGCTGATTCAAGGCATATGGGACACTCCGTATTTTCGCCATTTCGAATTCCCTCAACAACTTCTTCTACATATGCTGGTGTTGGAGCTTTCTGTGTCGATGAATCGGGATCTGTTTCCAAAAACCTTCTTGCTAGCTTGTCTAAATCAGCAAATTGTTGTGTATCACTTCGGCTGCGCATTTACAAACAACGTATATGTATAGCGTTAGATATTGCAAGAAACTAACGAGTTATGTCGTTGGATTCTATGTTGCTCGAACTCTTCAAAAATATTGTCGGGTGTGCGTTGGATCCTCATAAAGCGAGGCCTTTTTTAAGGATCCGACGCAAGAGCAACAGCATATTTGGAGGGTGTGTATTAGATCCTCCAAAAGCTACGGACTTTTGAAGGATCTGACATGGGTGCGACAACATTTTTGGAGGGGTACGAGCAATATAGGTTAGAATATAGCAAGTATAATATGGATCGAGACTCATTTTAACCTCATCACAAGGAAAGGATGGTTGCAGCACTGCCTCAATCGAAGTAGTAATTCAAGAATGTTAGCATAGTTGTGAAGAACTTTTCCTTGCGCCACAAATTGATCGAATTGAACCTGGTTCATTCACCAAAAACAAAAGTACAAAGCATACATTCCATCAGCAAAAACGATGATCATTTCATGTAAAAACACGAGAAATTTAACAAATTCCGGTTTTACATTGGAAGAACAAGATTTTATTTCTTACTTTAGATCTCTTGAAGAGGGCATCATAGAAATCGCGCTCAGCTTCTGATTGTTTACACTCAATGACTTGAATGTCGGTTGGAGGGAGAACAAGAATCGGCCTGATTTTAGACGAATACATGTAAGTGTTGGCCGAAAGAAGTGTAGGATAACGAAGATTTGGAAAAAATAATAGAGTAAGCACCTTCCATCTTTGTCCTTGGTATCTTTCGTTCTCCTCAACATCAGCGGCCGCAAAATGGCCTTGATCAACTTTAGAGCTCTTTGATCACCATTTTCATAAGGCCTCTGTATTAACTTGCTCCACCTAAATTCGGAGCAAACATGAAAACAGAACTGCCTCAGTCGTGTTACACAAACCTTTTAACAGATGGAAAAGGGGCCAGAATAGTTGGCATTTTAAAACTATCCCGACTCCATATATATATGTGTGTATGTGCGAGCGCGCATGCATGTGTGTGTGTGTGTGTATTCATCGAAACTTACCATGCCCAGTTGCACCATGGCTCGACGTGCAAGAAACATAAAAGACTGTAAAGGTCTTCCAAATTATTCTGCAGCGATTAGTTATTATTACAATCAGCGCAAACCATAACAGTGATCTCAATTACAGATTTTTCTGTGAAGCAAATGAACCAGAAGAACATCATGCAATTTTCGCGACATACCTGAAGAGGAGTACCAGTAAGACACCACCTACAATGTGCTGATAAAGTAAAGGCAGCCTGTGCACCGAGAGTCTTCCAGGATTTTATGGTGTGCGCCTCGTCCAGAACCACCCGGTACCAATCAACATTATGAAATATGCTATTCTCATTATTCTGAGTAACAACAAAGCTGTTATCAAACAACGGTAATAGCAACACAGATGATGTCAAACTAAACGGCATGCATTACTACTTACAGCCTTATAAGTTGCACTCAAGACGCCATAAGTTGTCAGGACAACATCTTGGTCCGCTATCACTCTAGGGTCATTACTTCTGTCCCCGCCATAGTGAACGAAAACTGAAATGCTACCAGGTCTTGAATGTGCTTCGAGTTCATCCTAGTATTCAAAAGAAAAACAGCATGGGTTTAGTGT
Organism: Capsicum pubescens; assembly: GCA_030864215.1. Lineage (NCBI taxonomy): Eukaryota > Viridiplantae > Streptophyta > Magnoliopsida > Solanales > Solanaceae > Capsicum > Capsicum pubescens. The sequence goes on along the minus strand of CM061541.1, from coordinate 273,755,084 downwards.
ATTTGGAGCTGCATTACCTATGTCTTCGCAGAAATGTAATAGCAAACATTGGCGTTCTATTGCTTTTTTATATTACGACTTACCTTCCACTGGCCTAGTAATGCCATAGGACACACAATGAGAGTGCCACCTTTCGCTTTTCTTGAAACTTCTGTATCAGTATAAGTAATTCGTTTTGTCACACATTCAGTTTCATCTGCGTCTTCCATGACAATATCCTGATCATCAGGACTACCCCTGCCGAGATTTGCTAGTATTAGAGCAATTGCCATCACAGTCTTTCCAAGACCCATCGCATCTGCCAATATCTGCAGAGATCAAATGATTCAGACAAATAAAGAATACTAAAAGAAAATAACATACAGTAAGAGAAACATGTGAAACAATGTAAGACAATTAAGAGAAGGGTGAGAAAGCCCACCCCTCCACGTGCTGCGTTTGATGCAGTTGGGAAGTCGGTAGTTGCTTCCCCGGAGAAAATGTTGACATATATTTTCCTCCTGTTGGAGGAGTTTGGTTAGTCATACATGTTAAAAAAATTATCAACAAAATTATCTTAAAGCATAGTTTATCGATGACTTCTTTTTCCTGATGTGCAACGTCTAATCCAGTGAGGGAAGTGCCTTACTCTTCACATATCCGATATGCTGCCCAACATGGATGAAGAGTTTTCGATGCTTCCTCTACACCAGCTCCTTTCTCTGATTCTGACATCCAATAAAGAGCCTCCTTCTGGTAAGACCTTAGACTGCACATAAGCGTATCGGGAGCCTCCATCTCCTACAAAATGTAAAAGGTATAGATCAGCGAGTAGCAAACTTAATACGCTCAGCATCATTTCATTTCAGTTAATTAAAAAGAAACATGTCCATGCATTATACCTTCAAGTCATACATGTCTACAGAACCGACTAGCTTGTTAAGAGATGCTTCGGATATAACTTGCTCATCTTTGTTTGGCTCTGAATACGGCTGGCAGCCCCTTCTTCGTTTTGCGACTGATAACAGTGAAGCAGCTTCGTTTGAATCTGACTGTAAGCAATAAACAGAACATCAGTGACAATCTAAATTTTTTTCTTTAACTGCTGTTTTACAAAGTATAAAAAGGTTTTGGAGCAATGGGCAAATGTGCATACCATTTGGGAGGCGAAATTACTGGACACAAGAATGAAATACAAGTACAAGTACAACAAACCCAGTACATTCCCACATCGTGGGATCTGGGGAGGGTAGAGTGTACGCAGTCCATACCACTACCTCTAAAGAAGTAGAGAGGTTGTTTCCGATAGACCCCCGGCTCAAGACAAAGGACAGAATATATAGAAAAAACATCAAATGCATGGAACATGATAAAATAACATAGGTATGACATCCACCAAAAATATTGAACACTGCCAAACAAGGACACCAAAGCCCTCCTACCTACTGCCTACGACTCAACCACACACCTTAGCCCTCTATCCTAATGTTTTTCCTCCATACCTTCCTATCCTGGGTCATGTCCTCAGTCAGCTGTAGATGCTCCATGTCACAAGAATGAAATACAAAAGCTTTAAATTCCTCTAATAAATAGTTGTCGTTGTGTATTTTTTCGACAAAGGAGTGGTCATCTTGGGCGGTTGTTTAATTGCAGAAAAAGTTGGAAATATATACATAATCCCTTATATCTTTAACTTCAACCAGAAAAAACTCCAAATGGCTTAACATTTGAACAATATAATCGACATACAGATTATTATTCTTGCTTCTAAAAATGGAACTTGGCAAATGGAATTAAGAAACAACTGCATGACAAACCAAAATAAGATCAACATACGTCTAAATTGAGCTGGCGTTTACGAGAATCAAGCTCTTCTGGGGTGAACTCAGCCTGCATGACATTACGGAAAGAGAACAAAGACATCGGTGAGAAACTAAAAGGAGCTTTGAATTGTTTCCAGCCATTGAATAACTAACTATATAACATACATTCTGAAGGGGTTTGACTTTGAGTAACTTGAACAGTGTAAGTAATGGATACGTTGTGGTATCAATTTGTGAGGGAGAATCCAGCCTCCATGATGACTTATCACAGCTCGTAAACACTGTGTGGTGAATGTAGAAACTGTGAAAAAAACACAATGTTAACGGCAGGCATTAGTTTCTGATAGGACTGATTGCTTTAAAGTCGAAAGCACAAAATGCAAAGAACGGTATGTGTTTACCTTACATACAACATAAGCTCCTGCATTAGGGACAGATTTACAGGTGCAGCAACGCATCGACCAAGAACCTTTACTTTTGAAGAATTTACAAGCGGTATGAGGCATTTCGCCCATTCCATTGGGAGACGTCCAATCTGTGCAGTTGGAAAAAAATTGATAAGAATGTGATTTGCATATGTATGATCTCAGCATAAAAGGATCAAGATTTTCACATGAATCAATATAAGACGACCCAATATTTTACACACAGAATACATATACATGATACATATGCGGAAAAAAACATTTTTATATTTTCAACAAATGTTAAATCAACAACAACATACCAATGGAATCCCAGAAGTGGGGTCTGGGAGGGTGGCATGTATGCAGACTTACCCTTACCCTCTGAAGGTAAAGAGGGTGCTTACGATAGACCCTCACGTCAAGTAAAGAACATCAAAAAAACAAGTTTGTAAGCAAATAAAGTAGTGAGAATAAACCATGTCGAAAACAATGGAAATGAGACTAGTAGCAACAACGAATAATACAATAACTAAGCAAAGGTCCTAATGATTGAATTCAAGTTTTGTCAACACCAATAGTTTGATCAAGATCCTAATAATTTGATTACATCAATACACTCTCGACACCAAAAATCAAGATTTTCACACCATAAAATCCACAATAAAGTATACTTAAGAGAATTAACCCAAAAAAGAGGGAACTTTAGCAAACTACAACAAGAATAACAAGACTAAATACTAAAACAAAGACCGTAATGGTTGAATTCAAATTTATCTCCCCCAATAGCATGATCAAGAACATAGTACTAGTTCATCACATCGATACAATCTCAACACCAATAATCAAAATTTCCACACGAATAAATTCACAATAACATACATTTAAGAGACTTAACCCCAAAAAGTACAACAAGAGTAACAAGACTTAATACAACAAAGTCAAGCCGATGTGCACGCAAGCTTGCCCCGACACCACAATTATCAAAAAAAGTAACGAGACTTAATACTAAAACAAGAATCATCATCAACAACAACAACATACCCAGTACGCTACCACAAAGTGGGGTCTGGGGAGGGTAAAGTGTCTGCAGTCCATACCGCAACCTCAGATGAAGTAAAGAGATTGTTTCCGATAGACCCCCGGCTCAAGACAAACACCAGTATAACAAACAAAAAGCATAAAAATACACAACAAAATGATACAAGAAACAAGACACCAATAGATTGACACTATAAACTATCTACAAGAATCATAAAGAATAAATTCAAGTTTACCTCCCCCGAACGTTTAGTAGAGAACCTAACAATGGATGATGCAGCAGCAATAGCAGCTCTTGACCCACCCCACTGTGAACTATTCTTACTACTCCCAGGCTGAGGAAATGAAAAATGAACAATCTCATTATTCTCCAATTTTCTCCCCTTTGTTGTTGAAAGCCCAGTAACAACAGTTCTTCCAACTAACAACCAATCAGAATCTTCTGGAAAATCACCATCCTCAATCACAACAGTACTAAGACTATTACAACTACTATTCAGTTTGTTGTATTCTTGTTTTGACAATGGCATTGATGACAATGGCTCAACACAAAGTATTGGCTCTTCTTTGAACTTTACCATTTCGAGTTCCTTTTCTTCTTTCGGCTTCTGCATATCGATATGTGGATTACTCTTGGGCGGCTTTATCCACTGTTCAAGAACCAGTTCTTTAATCGCCTTACCAACGAACCCTTTCGCTCCACGCCCATCAAAATCTTTCTTTTCTTCCTCTTTTCGCACTTTTTCCTCGATATCCACATCGAGTTCTTCCTTAACTTTCAACCTATTAACCATTTCACTACCCAAAACCGATTTATCAACAACCCCTTTTGTTCCACACACATCAAAAACCTTCTTTTCTTCCTCTTTTCGCCCTTTTACCTCGACAAACTCATTGATTTCTTCTTTAACTTTCAACCCTTTTTCATTGATACTCACATCAGGTTCTTCCTTAACTTTCACTCCATTAACCATTCCACAGCCCGAAATCAATTTACCAGCAACCCCTTTTGCTCCACATTCATCAAGAACCTTCTTTCCTTCCTCTTTTCGCCTTTTTTCCTCGATATCCATATCACATTCTTCGCCCTTTTGCCCTTTTTCATCGATACACACATCGGTTTCTTCGCTAACCTTCACCCCATTAACCATTTCACAACCCAAATCCAATTCACCAACAACCCCATTTGCCCCGCACACATCAAGAACTTTACTTTCTTCCTCTTTTCGCCTTTTTTCATCGATACCCACCTCAATTTCTTCGTTAACTATCACCCTTTTTGCTCCACAAACATCAAAAACTTTCTTTTCTTCACCATTTTCTTGATTTACAGGGCCAGATATACGTACACCGGTACTCGTAACAGTCTTCTTCACTATCAATGGCATCGAAAAATCGAGCAAGTGATTAATAGCTGCTTCTATATTATTGTTTTTCTCTACAAGCACTTCCATAATTTCAATATCCGGAATTTCAAACCCAATTATCGATCGTATCATTTTCATTTTCTCATCATTTTCTTCAATCTTCCCTTCCATTTTACACTAATTTTGCTCAAAAAATTAAGCAAAATTAATTATTTTTTTTAAATGTATAGATTAATTTAGGAGAGATTGTTGAAAGGGCTTTTTTAAAATTTATTTATAGTAACTGAAATTTTGGCGCTAAATATATTTTACCTTTGTGTAAATTTTCGCGGGTGTTTTTGTTAAAGAACTTTTGGCGCGAAAAAAAGGAAGTTAAAAAGGAGGGTTAAAAAAAAATAAAAAATTCGGGGGCGGGGGGGTGGGGAGGGTAAAAAAGTTATTATTGAGCTTTTCATATTTGTGAAACGGTGTCGTTTTTGTTTCCCTTTTTTATTTCTTTTAATTTTTTAATTTTTTTTGTGTGTGTGTCCAATTGACGTGCGGATAGGAGTGTGCATCAGTCGATTTGGTTTGCTTTGTAAATTATTATTTTCTTTTGGTTTCTAAACACACTAAATTGATAACCAAATGTATTCGTTAAAAATAGGGGTGTGCATCGGTCGGTCGGTTCATTTTATGCGTTATTGGTTCGGTTTATCGGCTTTCGATTTTTAAATATGTAAAATCAATAAGATATTTTTTATCGGTTTTTTGTCCTTAGCGGTTCGATTTTCGGTTTAACCAATAAAAAATACTCATAAAAATAGTAACAACTAGCATAAAAAATAGAATTTTACTTGCCGCCAAACTCCTACACAATGCTTTTTTGTTAATAAGAATCTTCAAACTTGAACTGAATGTTAGTTCGAAAAAAAAAAAACTAAATCCAAACTGTTGTAAGCTACTGGACGCTTCAAGCTTTCCAATACGACAATACGCGTGCTTTGTATTGTGCCTTTATTGTCTTGAATAGGTTAATATTTTGTGAATCACTGAATTGTGAATAAGTAGTATATCCTTATTGGATTATCGATTTAACCGATAATCCAATAAAAGCTAAAACCAAAACCGAACCATCTAGCCAATATTTTTTTTTATAAAACCAATAAAAAATCGTTAACCCAACAACCCAATACTAATAGCCCAATAACATTTTTATCGGGTCGATTTTTATACACCCCTACTAAAAACATTCCGTGTATACATCAAACTATTAATACCAATACAAACACATCCAATGTATACCCAAACTATATTCGAATTACCCATTCCATGTATTCATCAAACTACTAATACAAATTAACACAAATTTGGAATATGATTAATTGATATCAAATACTCCCTTCGTCCCAAATTATGTGTCGCCATTTACTTTTTGATCCGTCAGAAAAAAAATATCAGCTTTCCTTATTTAGTAAGTTTTTAAAGACACGATTACAATTTTACCCCTAGTAATCTCACTTGATTTTAAATACTATTACTCCTTTTTTATTTATCTTTTCAATTAAAAGTAATCTCACTTAATTTGAAATACTATTACTCTTTTCTTTAAGAAAATTAATTTGGTAACTTTAACAAAATTAATACTTATTTTTTAAATATCGTATCCAATTAAATGGCAACACATAATTTGAGATGGACGAAAGGAGTACAAGTTAACTACATGGAAAAATTAAATTAGAATATTTTGGATAATATAGAATTGGAGGGTCGGCCAATGAGAGACAACCCTTTGTGGGTTCCACAAATTTATTAAAATACTTACTCCATCTCAAATTTTTTAATTTAATTTCTCATTTTACTTATCCTTTTTCATTAATTAATAAAGAGACAATTTTTTTTTCATGTTTACATTGACATTAATTACTTTTTCAATTAAAATAAAAAACACTATAATAAATTAGCCATGATATTAATTATTATTTTTTTAATTTGATTTCTCATTTTACCTGTCCTTTTTCATTAATCAATAAGGAGTCAATTTTATTTTTCTTTACATGTATGTTTACTCTTTACATTAATTACTTTTTCAATTAAAATAAAAGACACTATAATAAATTAGCCATGATGTTAATTATTCTTTTTTTTAATTTAATTTCTCATTTTACTTGTCATTTTCATTAATCAATAAAGAAACAATTTTTTTTTCTTCATGTTTACCTTTACATTAATTATTTTTTCAATTAAAATAAAAGACACTATACTAAATTAGCCATGATATTAATTATTCTTTTTTTAATTTAATTTATCATTTTACTTATCCTTTTTTATTAATCAATAAAGAGACAATTTTTCTTTTTTGTCATGTTTATCCTTTATATTAATTACTTTTTCTATTAAAATAAAAGACACTATAATAAATTAGTCACGATATTAATTACTCACGTGCATCAAATCAATATTCTCTCCGTTTCACAATAAGTTAATTGTTGAATTTTGGCACACATATTTAGAAAAAAAATGAAGACATAAATTTATCATGTTTTTCCATTTTTACCCTCTTAAAAAAGGAAGGACACATGATACATCACTCTCAATATCCACATTTAATGAATTGTGAATCATTCACTTATTTTGAAACACAAATATCAAATACTCCTTCCGTCCCAAATTATATGTCAGCATTTCCGTCTTTCCTTAGACAACTTTTTAAAAACATAATTACCCTTATTTAAAATAAATATTGACATATTTTTTTATAATAAATAATTTGATAAACTTGACAAGACATAAAATGAGACAAAAGGAATACAAATTAATTACATGGTAAAAATAAATAAGAATATTTTATAATAATAGAATTGGAGGGTCGGCCAATGAGGGGCCAACCCTTTGTGGGTTCCACAAATTATGTCGGCCATATGTCTTGATAGCCATACAGCACTCGCCGCGAAGGGCGAGAGTGGCATATTTAGCCAACCGACCCTTTTTAATGTATGGTTGACACTCATCCTTTGTATTTATATTCACATACTTCACCTTCACACTTGCTCATCTGTCGATGTGGGAAGTGGAAGAGCATAATAGACTTTCCTTTTCAACTTTTTATTTTTTTTGGGGGAGGGGGCTTGTCACCTAAAGTGGGATGGTCAACGTATTGAAGCTCGATTATATCTGAAGTGAACGTATTGGAGTTCAACTACGTCTGAATTCATATTGGGGTAAAGTATTTCTGCAAGTATTGGAGTTCGACTGCATCTGAATTTATATTGAGATTGGGTTTGTCACCTAAGTCTCTGGTGAACCTATGGGAGTTTGACTACGTCTGACTTCATATTGAGATTGGGTTTGGTGAACGTATTGGAGTTCGTAGACTTAGGTGGACGTATTGGAGTTCGACTACATCTGACTTCATATTGAGATTGGGTCTGTCACCTAAGTCTCTAGTAAACGTATTGGAGTTCGACTACGTCTGAATTCATATCGAGATAAAGTATATCTGACTTCATATGAGTTCGACTACATCGGAATTCATATTGAGATAAAGTATATCTGACTTCATATTGAGGGGATGTAGACTTTACTTTTCAAATTTATTTTGGGGTGGGGTGGGGGGCTTGTCACCTAAAGTGGGATGGTGATCGTACTAAAGTTCGATTAAATTTGACTTCCTAGTGGGATAAAGGATGTTTGAAGGTTTAGGTTTGTTGGTGTTTCGTAGTATTTGATAGCTTAGACACCTCGGTGTCTGGTGAAGGTATTGGACTTTGATTAAATTTGAATTCATAATAGGATAAAGTATTTCTGAAGGTTTAGGCTTGTTGGTGTTTATCGCGTAGTATTGGTAGCTTAGGCACCTCAAGTGTCGAGTGAATATATTGGAGTTCAATTAAATTTGAATTTATATTGAGATAAAATATTTATGAAGGTTCAGGCTTGTTGGTGTTTGCCGTGTACTAGTCGTAATATTGGTAGCTTAGAATTTATTAGTAGAAGATGTTGATGGAGAGTTGGTCCCTACTATTCTTCCTTCTTTATTTCGTACTATTGATGTGTGAGTGTTGACTTTTCCTTTTCAATTTCTTGAGTTGGTCATCTAAGTTAGTTCGATTAAATTAAAATTCATATTGAAATATAGTATTTCTGAAGGTTTAGGCTTGTTGGTGCTTATCCTGTATTGGTCATAGTATGTGAACGTATTGGAGTTCGATTAAATTTAGTCATATATGTTGATGAGGAGTTCGTTGATATATCCCTGCTTATGATATCAATCAATATAATCTACTATTGTTGTTGTTGTTTCGTAAAGTATTTTTGAAGGTTTAGGCTTGCTGGTGTTTGTTGTGTATTAGTAGTAGTATTGGTAACTTAGGATTTAGTCGTAGATGTTGATGAGGAGTTGATCCCTACTTGTGATATCTATTAATATAATCTACTATTGTTTCTTGTGTTTCGACTATCACACTATTTTATTATTTTTGTTTCTTTCTCGTTGATTTTGAATTGTTGTCTTATTAGTTGTTATGTTTTCTTTATTGTTTTCTTTTTATTTGGGGGTACCTGGATTTGCTGAGCTTGAGCCGAAAGTCTTTCAGAAACAACATATCGACTTCCACGGAATAAACGCTTGTGAAATTTTATTGGCTACTATAATCTCTTTTTGTTCTCTCTTTTATTTTCTGATAGCTCCTTTCGAATAGACTTTACGCACAGAACGAATTCGGATTAATCGATTTTCAATATGAATACTTGAACGCCAAATGACAAACCAAGAAAAAAAAAAAAGATCTTACTCCTTGAATTAAGAAAATCGAAGTTGAAATTGAAAATGAAACTTTATTTAAATTTATCCAGTATGAAATGAAATATATATTTTATATTATAATTAATACTCCCAATAGAACAATTATTACACTAATATGTATTTTCCCAAAATTTGCACATAAATCGCAGCGTTTACCAGCCCGATTTATTTGTTATTTTGCCAACTGACCCCTTTTTAAAATATCTCTTAAAGTCCCATCCTTCACATTTGCTCAACTGTCGATGTGGTAACATTGTATTTCTTTTTTTAACTTTTGACATTTCTTACGGCGTCTGATGCATGCATTAGAGTTCGACTAAATTTGAATTCACGTAAAAAGGTGTTTCCTATCAGAGACGATGTGAAATTACTGATAAAATTCGCGTTAGGAGCCTTGGAGTAACAGGTAAAGTTCTCGCCATGTGACCAGGAGGTTGTGGGTGTTTGATGCACGTATTGGAGTTCGACTAAGTTTGAATTCACGTAAAAAGGTATTTCCTATCAGAGACGATGTGAAATTACTGATAAAATTCGCGTTAGGAGTCTTAGAGTAACTGACAAAGTTGTCGCCATGTGACCAGGAGGTCGTGGGTGTCTGATACACGCATTAGAGTTCGACTAAATTTGAATTCACGTAAAAAGGTGTTTCCTATCAAAGACGATGTGAGATTACCGATAAAACTTGCGTTAGGAGTCTCAGAGTAACTCGTAAAGTTGTCGTCATGTGACCAGGAGGTCGTGGTTGTCTGATGCACGTATTAGAGTTCGACTAAATTTGAATTTACGTAAAAAGGTGTTTCATATCAGAGACGATGTGAAATTACTGATAAAATTCGCGTTAGGAGCCTTGGAGTAACAGGCAAAGTTGTCGCCATGTGACCAGGAGGTCGGGGGTGTTTGATGCACGTATTGGAGTTCGACTAAATTTAAATTTACGTAAAAATGTGTTTCCCATCAAAGACGATGTGAAATTACTGATAAAATTTGCGTTAGGAGTCTTGGAGTAACAGGTAAAGTTGTCGCCACGTGACCAGGAGGTTGTGGGTGTCTGATGCACGTATTGGAGTTCGACTAAGTTTGAATTTACGTAAAAAAAGGTGTTTCCTATCAAAGCCGATGTGAAATTATTGATAAAATTTGCGTTAGGAGCCTTGGAGTAATTGGTAAAGTTGTCGCCATGTGACTAGGAGGTCGTGGGTGTCTAATGCACGCATTAGAGTTCGACTAAATTTGAATCCACGTAAAAAGGTGTTTCCTATTAGAGACGATGTGAAATTACTGATAAAATTCGCTTTAGGGGCCTTGGAGTAACAAGCAAAGTTGTCGCCATGTGACCAGGAGGTCGGGGGTGTCTGATGCACGTATTGGAGTTCGACTAAATTTGAATTTACGTAAAAAAGGTGTTTCCTATCCAAGACGATGTGAAATTACTGATAAAATTTGCGTTAGGAGCCTTGGAGTAATTGGTAAAGTTGTCGCCGTGGTACTAGGAGGTTGTGGGAGTCTGATGCACGTATTAGAGTTCGACTAAATTTGAATTTACGTAAAAAAGGTGTTTCCTATCAAAGACGATGTGAAATTACTGATAAAATTCGTGTTAAGAGACTGGGACTAACTGGTAAAGTTGTCGACATGTGACCAAGAGGTCGTGGGTGTCTGATGCACGTATTAGAGTTCGACTAAATTTGAATTTACGTAAACAGGTGTTTCCTATCAAAGTCGATGTGAAATTACTGATAAAATTTGCGTTAGGAGTCCTGGAGTAACTGGTAAAGTTGTCGCCATGTGATCAGGAGGTCGTGGGTGTTTGATGCACGTATTAGAGTTCGACTAAATTTAAATTTACGTAAAAATGTGTTTCCTATCAAAGACGATGTGAAATTACTGATAAAATTCGCGTTAGGAGTCTTGGAGTAACAGGTAAAGTTGTCGCCACGTGACCAGGAGGTTGTGGGTGTCTGATGCACGTATTGGAGTTCGACTAAGTTTGAATTTACGTAAAAAAAGGTGTTTCCTATCAAAGCCGATGTGAAATTATTGATAAAATTTGCGTTAGGAGCCTTGGAGTAATTGGTAAAGTTGTCGCCATGTGACTAGGAGGTCGTGGGTGTCTGATGCACGCATTAGAGTTCGACTAAATTTGAATCCACGTAAAAAGGTGTTTCCTATTAGAGACGATGTGAAATTATTGATAAAATTCGCGTTAGGAGTCTTGGAGTAACTGGCAAAGTTGTCTCCATATGACCAGGAGGTCGTGGGTGTCTAGTGCACGTACTAGAGTTCGACTAAATTTGAATTTACGTAAAAAGGTGTTTCATGTCAAGGACGATGTGAAATTACTGATAAAATTTGCGTTAGGAGCCTTGGAGTAATTGGTAAAGTTGTCGCCATGTGACTAGGAGGTTGTGGGGGTCTGATGCACGTATTGGAGTTTGACTAAATTTGAATTTACGTAAAAAGGTGTTTCCTATCAAATACGATGTGAAATTACTGATAAAATTGAAGAAGTGATCACAGAAGAGGAACAACAAGGAAAAGAAATCATGAGTAATGGGCCCTTATTTCTCGGCTGAACCTTTACGATCTGCCAAAGCTAAGACATTTCTTTGCAACGAAGCACAGTACTCTTGAATTTCCATTTCTCGGAGAAGTGAATAATAGGGATCTATGAGTACACCGATTCTTGAAACTATGAACTATGGAGGTCGGAGGATAAAAGTAGATGATCTGAATAGATGGGTATTCAGATAATTACTTATGTTTTTCACACGAGCCCAACAAACATCTTTTGCCTAGAGACATTGCATTTGTATTAGTAATTTCTAGAAAATAGTTTATTGAGAACACAATTTTTATTTTTAAATTAAACTTGAGGTCATTTAGGATTTTATAAATTTTAAATTTTGATTTCTCTTGTGATTCTATATTCTTCTTTCACTACAATTAGCTGATATGTGGTTTTATTTTCTCATGACATCTTGCATTTTTAAAAGATTATTTTAATAAAAGTTTTCTGATAGAGACTCTATTAAAACAAAGCTAGGAAGACATCTTGAAGTTTATTTTGTCTTTTTTCGTGTGTGTTACTCTATGAATTTTTATGGATACGCGCTCAGACTGCTTGTGTACCACAAACTCATGATGACTTATTAAATAGTAAAGGTTCTTTGGAGAGGCAGACGTAGCCTGTTTTAAGACAAACGAGAGAAAAAAATTGAAATTATGGATTATTTCAATTTTACGCGTGTGTTATCTTATGAATTTTTGTGGATAGGTGTGTAGAAATAATTTTTTTTACCGAAACTCCATGGCTGCGTCCGTGACAACCTATTAAATAATAAAAGTTTTTTTGGAGAGGCGGGCGTAACCTATTTTAGGTCATATATGTGAAAAATGGAACAGTGGATTATTTTAATTTTTCGTGTGTATTTCAGGGGATAAATGCGTCGGAATAGTTTTTTAATCAAAAATTCATGATTGCACTCGTGACAACCTATTAAATGATAAGAGTTTCTCTGTAGAGGTGGACATAGCCTGATTTAGGACAAATGAGCGAAAAAGCAGAAATGGTGGATTATTTTGATTTTTCATGTGTTTTAGCCTATTAATTTCTGGGGAGAGGTGTGTTGGAATTATTTTTGTCGAAAAATCATGGATGCGTCTGTGAAGACCTAATAAATGATAAGTGTTGCTTTAGAGAAACGAACATAGCATGTTTAGGACAAATGAGCGAATAAAGCAGGTATTGGAGATTATTTAGTTTTTTTCGTGTGTGTTGGAATATATATGTATTTATGAAGATAGGTGTGTCAGAGTGATTTTTTTGTTGAAAACTCATGTTTTCTCTCGTGATGACTTATTAAATAATAAGAATTCAATTGGAGAGACGTACGTAGCCTGTTTTAGGACAAATGAGCGAAAAAAGTAGAAAGTGTAGATTATTTTGGTTAGTGTAGATTATTTCGATTTTGTGTTTGTGTTAGTCTATGAATTTCTAGAATAAGTACATCAGAATGATCTTTTATCAAAAAATCACGGATGCATACATGAAGATCTATTAGATGATAAGGGTTGCTTCGGAGAGGCGAAGGTAGACTTTTTTTAGGACAAATGAGTGAAAAAACAGGAAATGCAAATTATTTCAATTTTTTCGAGTGTAACGCCTATGAATTAAAGGGGATAGGTGCGTCGTAATGATATTTTGTCTAAACTCATGGATGCATCCGTGACGACCTATTGAATGATAAGTGCTACTTCAGAGAGGCGAACGTAGCTTGTTTAGGACAAACAAGTAAAAAGGGAGGAATTACAGATTATTTCAGTTTTTCTGTGTGTGTTAGCCTATGAGATTTTGGGAATAGGTGCGTCGGAATATCATTTGCTGAAAACTCATGGCTACGCTCGTGACGAGCCTATTAAATGATGAAGGTTGCTTCAGAGAGATGGATATAGCCTGTTTTAGTAAAAATGAGTAAACAAAAAAAAAAGACTTACAAATTATTTACATTTTTTCGGGTGTGTTAACCATGTTGTGTCATCTGTTTGAACGACCTATTAAATGTTGCACATTATTTTTGTAAGGCAGATGCATCTTCTTTTAGCCCACTTGTGTAGCGATAGAAACAACGCTCCCAAAAATGTCAGAACCTAAACTTGCCTAACGGAACCCTAGCTTGCCTATCATCGCCGGTAGGCATTATGGCCACCATTGCTTGGTGGTGAATCCCATCAATATACTCATGGCTACGCTCATAATGACCTATTAAATGATGAATGTTGCTTTAGAGAGATGATATAGCCTGGTTTAGTATAAATGAGCAATTAAGAAAAAGCAAGGCTTACAAATTATTTTCATTTTTTCCGTGCATGTTAACCATGATTTTTTTGAAATGTGTGTGACCGATTGTGTCATATGTTTGAACGACCTATTAAATGTTGCACATTATTTTTGTAAGGCAGGTGCATCTTCTTTTAGCCCACTTGTGTAGCGATAGAAACAACGCTCCCAAAAATATCATAACCTAAACTTGCCTAACGGACCCTAGCTTGCCTATCATCGTCGGTAGGCATTATTCCCACCGACGCTCTAGTGGTGAACCCCATCAATATGCTCTTAATTAAAGTTTTTTTTAAGAGGTTTATCAAGTCAACAAGGACCAGGGTAATTGAAATGGAGATGGACAACCAAGGTTGTCAAGTGGGCTGGGCCGGGCCAACTCGGAATCGGCCGTTTAAATTAATCGGGTTGTCGGTTGACCGGGTCCGAGTTGGATTAAGTGGGTCGGGCTCAACAGTAAAAATTTTTAAAACAACCCTAACCCGGCCCACTTAATCCAACCCGGTCAAACCCACCTAAACCCGGTCAAACCCGGTTAAAAATCCGGTCAACCCCTGTCAAAAATAAAAAGAAAAAACTTTTTTTTCAATATACACTATATATACCCACCTATATACATTTTAAATACGTTAAACAATATATATACACTATATATATAGTATATACTACATCAGAATTTAAAAAATATATACACATATACACAATTACACATATATACGCACCATTCAATATATGCGACTAGATGTACTACTTTAAATAAAACATATACTACAACATATATATATTACAATATATCTAAGTATATAGAGAGAGTTATATACTAATTTATAAAATATATACACATGTATACATTAAATATACACGTCTATAGAAGATATATACACAAATATACACACCATTCAATATATATGTACTACTTTAAGTAAAACATATACTACAATATATATATATATAGTTATATAGTAATTTATATAACATATGTATATACTACAATATATATAGTTATATACTAATTTATAAAACATATACACACGTATACGTTAAATATATACTACTTTTGAAGATATATACACACATATACGTACCATTCAATATATGTACTACTTTAAATAAAATATACTACAATACATATACACTACAATATATACACACACTATATATATAGTTATATATTAATTTATTAAACATATACACATGTATGCGTTAAATATATACATCTATAGAAGATATATACACATATATACGTACAATTCAATATATATGTACTACTTTAAATAAAATATACTACGATGTATATATATATATACACTACAATATATAATTATATATATAGTTATATATTAATTTATAAAATATATACACATGTATACGTTAAATATATACGTCTATAGAAGATATATATACACATATATAAATTAATAATACTTGATAGTAAATTAATAATATATTAAAATTAAGTTATAATTAATTTTTTTTTTTAAAAATAAAAAATATTCGGGACGGGTCAGTTAACCGGTGGACCCTAATCGGGTCCAACCAAAAAAATAAACTGACCCAGGACCCTACAGCCCATGGGCTGATCGGGCCGAGTCAAACCTGACCGATTTTTATAAATGGGCCGGGATGAACCGAATCAACCCGGCCCATTTGACAGGCTTATGGACAACCAAGTCAAGAATTGTCAACCAAGAAGACTACTCCAATTTCTTGGTTAGTCATTGTTTTCAAAACAATTAAGAGATTGTCAAGTCCATGTTGTGGGGTGGGTGAGAGTAATAGTGGAGTAGTACCAAGTAGACGTTTGTTTGTGGAAACTATAATTTTTTGGAGCTGGAGTTGGAATTGAAGTTGTTGTTGTATTTGATTATGTCTTTTTTGAAAAAAAAATTTAGACTTTCAAAATAACTTTTAAAAATATAATTTTATATCCCGATTTTTAAAAACTATCAAAATCATCAACTAAACTAATTTACCTACAAGATACAATCAAATGTGAGAGGAGAAAATAATGTTGTCTTTTTTGTGGTATTGTATAAAGAGTCGCAAGAATGGATGAATTAAGGTTCTATTGTATCACGAGAAGATTTTGAGGAAAAAGAAAAAAATTGAAATTGTCTTCAATTTTGAGGTCTTTTATCGACGAAAGTAGAAAGAAGTAGGCATGTGATAGTTAGACATTTAACTTCATTATTGGATAAAATTAATAGGGTATTTTTATAAAAATAATGGGGTCAGTCATTTGTAACAATAATTTAAGTTGAAATTGAAGTTGGAAAAAAGTATTTGAAATTGAATTTAAAATTCTCATGACCAAACACCCTATTTTTCATTAAAGTGAAATAATTTTTTTTAAAAAAAAGTGAAAAATTCTTATGAACAAACACAAAAATCAATTAAGAAGTGACAAGTCCATGTTGTGGGGTAGGTGAGAGTAATAATAGAGGTAGTACCAATTAAGGGGTCATTTCGTAGAGTGTATTAAAAAGCTAATGCATGCATTAGTTTAATGTGTACTATTAGTACCTTGTTTGGTATGTTTTTTCACCCTATTAATTATACACTCTATTGTGTATTGAGGTGTGTATTACTAATACCTCAAAATCCATGGTATTCCTCAAAAAAAAAATCGTATCCTTTCCAACATATATATGAAGGATATTTTTGTAAAAGTCTTTTTTTTTTTAGAAATTATGTAATTCATGTTATTTTTAATACATCAAACCAAACTCTGAATAAGGAAAATACAAGCATAACTAATACAAACATAGCTAACACAAACATTACTAATACATCATATTTTACATTAAACTCATACACTCTACCAAACGACCTCTAAGAGTTAATTGGTTACAGGTCCATGCTGTAGTACCAATTATGAAGTGACAATTCCGTGTTGTGGGGTGGGTGAAACTTGAAAGTAACAATAGGAGAAAAGACATCGTTTCCATCCAAGCTATATCCGAAAATTCGAAGCCACACTTAAATTATACTAGTTATCAAATAACAAAAGACGACATTTTTTTTTGGAATAGAGTAAAAAGAAAATAACGACACATAATTAAACAGAGGGATCAGCTATTTAAAGACACAATTTTACTTTTACCTTGTAATATTGTATACATCAACATGTCTTTATTTAATTTTTAAATTTGATGCCCAATCAAAATATGCTACGTAAAATGTAATGGAGGAAGTATCATTCATGACATTATAATACTTTTCCCCTCAGAGACCTTGAAGTCCTAGTGTGAGTTTTCAGTCACTCTCAAGCTGTTTTCAACTAATTCCTACTCCAAAAAAAATTTGATCTCCTTGTTCCTTGTAAATCTAAGCAAAAACATCACAAAAGAAAAAGAAAAAGAAAAAGAAAAAAGAAACAACTTTGGTAGAGAAGTCACAAGAAAAGTTGTTTGATGCAGAAGTATAGTCGTGTCCTTATAATTTTGGATGATGTTTGGGAGGTTCTTGATCTAAAGAGGCTTGGAATTCCATGTGGTAGCAACAAAAATTATTGCTGCAAAGCGATAATTGCAACGCGCAAACAAGATGTTTGTGCTGCTATGAGGGCTCAAAAGATCGAAGTTGGAATATTACATGAAGAAGAAGCATTGAGTCCTTTTGGGAAGATAATCGGTAATCCAGTTGATGATCATCTTCTTGACTTAACAAAGGCTGTTGTCAAAGAATGCAAGAGGCTGCCACTTGCAATTGTTACAGTTGCTGGTGCACTCATGGGTAACACTAGGCGTTCATGGGAGAAACAACTTGTTTGAAACTTCCTCTGACAAAGCAAGAGCGAATCAAACAAAGACCACATTACACATCTTTTCCAGGATCGGTTCAAAAGTTTTCAAGTCTGAAGACACTATCTCTGATTAACTTAAGTTTTCAAGTCCGAAGACACTATCTCGAGGTCACTGAAACTACTCCATTAAGTGATTGGATCCGCCGCCTGTTGAGGAAGAGCGAACTTGTACATTCAAAAGGAAAGGGCTCTAAGAATGTGTTGACCGAATTGCAGAACATGAAAGACCTCCGCTTAGATGATTGTGATTCATTGAATATCGACTGTCTGAATAATATTCCACTCCGCAAGCTCAAAAGTCTGAAGGTGAGCGATCTACAGTATCTTTTTTCTGTGTCTGGAGGGAGTTCGACAGTACGTTTTCCTGATGAGGAAGAGGAAATGACACATACCGGACTTCAAGTAATCAAGTTCCCCAATTTTATCTATTGCTTGGAACTTCGCGTTCTACCATGCTTCACTCACATTTGCAGTAAAGATGTAGAGCGCATTGAGTTCCCTCATTTACAGAATATGATCTTTTTGGAATTACCTAAGTTCCAAAATTTCTGCCCTACAAAATCTGACGCAACTCCTCCTCTTTTTGGCGAAAAGGACTGTTTTAACTGCTTTACACATCATGAAAAATCTTGTAACAAATCTTTTTGGCGAAAAGGTCTGATGAACCTCCACGTGGCTACTTTAGCGAACTTGTTATTTTGGAAATAAGATCTTGTAACAAATTGAAAAACTTCATCAGTGGCCATAGGTCTTTTGAATCTCCAGAAACTAAAGATAGAAAGGTGTCAATTAATGGAAGAAGTGATGAGGAAAAAATTGACTAATGAAGGCTTACCTCGGTTGGCAGAGTTGTATCTTAGTTATCTACCAGCACTGAGGCATTTTATTCGAACAAAGAAAGATCTTGAATTTCCATCTCTCAGAGAAGTGCAGATTAGTAAATGCCCTGAAATGAAGACGTTTGTCCAACAGGCCGGATCTGTCAGTACACCGAGGCTCAAAAGCGTGAACAATGATGATGAAGTGAAAGTAATTGATACGATGCTCAATTCTAACGTTTGTTGTAATGATTTTACTGTATTTTCATATAATTGTAGTACTATCTAAATATATTATTTAATTTAATTTGGTATTTTGTAAAAATATAATTTAATACCCTTTTAAAATATTTTCGATATTTGTAAAATTCTTTAAGTCATGAGATATTTATCTCGCTTTATAATAGGTTTTTATGATTTGTTAATATTTTAAGCGGAGATAGAAAATTAAAAAAAAATATTAAAATACTATTATTATATAATAGAGGTTTTGTTAGAAATAATTTTCTATTAATTATGGTATATCCAAAATATTATAATTATTTTACCACGAATTTATACAATATCCGATTATGTATATGTTTGTCCATGATTTGGCCAATTGGAAAGGGCTTTACCTTCCTTTTTTTTTATATATATATATATATACCTTTAGACCTTTTTTTGACCAGAAAGAAAGCAAAAAGAAAACTTT
Organism: Capsicum pubescens; assembly: GCA_030864215.1. Taxonomy (NCBI): domain Eukaryota; kingdom Viridiplantae; phylum Streptophyta; class Magnoliopsida; order Solanales; family Solanaceae; genus Capsicum; species Capsicum pubescens. Next base: position 273,735,533 of record CM061541.1, on the reverse strand, counting down.
CCAACAACTTATATCTTTCCCATTTCCTTGGCTTTCTGTTTTTCCATATCTGAACCTTCGTTTTTTTAAAAAAAAAAATTAGTTAGGTTTCTTGTTTAGCCTTGCAAAATTGCTTATAAATTACGAGGCGTTGTGGAAAACAATTTCTTTGATGTTGGTCAAATTCGGGTTCTAGCGAGATAGTATTCGGAGGTTTTACGGACAGATATTATAGCTTTGACGTCTAGGTAGGCTAGGTTTTCCCTATCTTTAGATTGAACTTAATTACTGAAAATGTAAACTATTATGTTAGCCTTGAATAAATTTTTGTAGATGCGTATTTTTGATATATATAAATTATCTTATTTATCCGGATTAGGATCCCGTTCTAGAAAATTTTTGAAAAATTATCTTTTAATATAATATAACATCTATCACTTTGGGACGTAAAAATACTTTTTATTTGAACGTACAGTTGTTCATATATACAATTGCTTCTCTTACTCATCCTTCAATATACCTTTAGAATTAGTTATATGAAACATGTATACATATATAATTATTTGAAAAGTATATATGTATAAGAGTATATAATAATATTGGCATATAATATATTACTTAAATTGCGAAACCTTGAATTTATTCCTTGTTAATTAAGATTAACGGATGATTGTTTAGACATTGACATTGTTATGATATGGTATGAATTTTATTATTTTCGGTGGTTATGGTTACTATGAGTTCTGGTTTGAGTCCGGCAAATGATTATTATAGTTACTATGAGTTCCGGTTCGAGTCCGGCAATTGACTATTATGGTTACTATGAGTTCCGGTTCGAGTCCGGCAATTGACTATTATGGTTGATACAGATTTAATAATAATTGATCTCTATGATATTGAAGGGGTTACAGCTGTATATATAGAGAACTGAAGAATAACTAATTACAGAATAACCCAGATGTATTTAATAATTATATATGTAGTCTATTATCCCCCCGCAAGCTGATCAGCGGTAACGAGGGACAGCTTGGAGCAGAGAGACTGAAAAGGCTGTAACGGAAGAGGCTTGGTGAGAATATCAGCAAGCTGGTCAGTAGATGGGACATAGTGCGTGGCCATCGCTCCTGCAAGTACCTCATCGCGAACAAAGTGACAGTCAGACCCAACATGCTTCATACGATCATGAAGGACTGGATTTTTGGTAACACAAATAGTGGACTGATTGTCACAATAAATCTGTGGTTTCGTCGGAGGAATGCCAAGTGCATCCGTAAGGTATCGTAACCACATGGCTTCAGCAACACCCGCAGCCATGGCACGATATTCTGCTTCTGTGGAGGAACGGGACACTCGCGTTTGCTTCTTGGTGCACCAGGAAATCAGATTCGGTCCCATCATAACAATATATCCAGTAGTGGACTTTCGATCATCTTTGTCGTTAGCCCAATCCGAATCAGAAAAAACAGATATATCAAACGAGCCCTTTTGAAATAAAATTCCACAGTGAAGAGTACCTTGAAGATAGCGCAGAATGCGTTTCAAGGCCTGAAAGTGTTGTTCTGTGGGAGCATGCATTGATTGGGAGACTCGATTGACTGCATATTGGATGTCCGGACGAGTAACAGCAAGATAATGAAGTCCACCTACGAGGCTCCGATATAGTGTAGGATCGGCAAAGGGAGTATTCGGCCCTGGGGATTGGCGGACTGCCATGGGAGTGACCGCGGGTTTGCAGTCAGTCATTCCAGCCCGATTTAGAAGTTCAAGGGTATATTTTGTCTGATGCATCAATATGGTTCCCGATTTGCGGATGAGTTCGAGGCCAAGAAAGAACTCCAGAGGACCGAGGTCCTTAAGTTTGAAGTCACGATGCATAGCTTCAGTAATTTCAGTGATGAGTGATGACGAGCTGCCTGTAATAACAATATCATCCACATAGATAAGAATGATGACTGTCCCTCGAGAACAGTGAAGGGTGAAGAGGCTGTTGTCATGATGGTAGGTGCGAAAACCAAGACCCTGCAGAAAAGTAGAGAGACGTGTGTACCAGGCACGAGGGGCCTGTTTCAGGCCATACAGTGATTTGCGAAGCTTGCAAACATAGTGAGGACGGTTGGGATTAACATATCCCGGTGGCTGAACCATATAGATTTCTTCCTCAAGATGACCATGAAGAAAGGCATTGCTGACGTCTAGCTGATGAAGCGGCCAATCATAGTGAAGAGCAAGAGACAAGACCAGACGAATAGTCTGTTGCTTAACAACAGGGCTGAAGGTCTCCTTATAATCCACACCATACTCCTGATGATACCCTTTTGCAACCAGACGTGCTTTATAGCGAGAAAGAGATCCATCTGAATTTCGTTTGATGCGAAACACCCATTTGCACCCAATAGACTTTCGGTTACTAGGCAGAGGTACCAAATCCCATGTACGTTGTTCATTCAGAGCCTGAAATTCCTCATCCATAGCTTGGCACCAGAAACTATTTTTGGAGGCTTGGTTGTAGGTAGTAGGCTCAGTTGTGGGATGTGCATCAAAGGGTATTTGAGTGTGGTAGGCTTTGGGTTTGAAGGTACCGGCCTTGGCTCGGGTTGTCATAGGATGAGTGTTGAGTGGAGGGTGATTAGGAAGGGGTGGTGGAGTTGTATGATGTGTGGGCGGGGGTTGGGTGGGGCTGCCGTGGGAGCTGGGATGTGCAGCGGTGGATGGGGTGGCTGTATGTGTGTTAGGAGTATGATGTAGGGAAGTGGTGGGTTGTGTGGCAGTCAGCTGGGTGTTCGGGTGGGAGGTTTGGGGTTTCGGGTGGGTAGTGGTGTAGTGGGGTACCGGGTTAGGTGCCGAGTGAGCCGGAGCATGAGCGTGAGAAAAGGACGGAAATAATGGCACAACGCCAAGTGGATTGGGGGAGTATGGAGTAGAGGAAAGACTGGTGTAAGGAAATTGTTCCTCCACAAAACGAACATGACGGGAAACATATGTTTTCTGAGATACAGGATCGAAACATTTGTAACCTTTGATAGTGGGATGATAGCCTAGAAAGACACAAGGGGTGGACCGAGGTTGAAGTTTATGTTGAGTGTGCGGACGCAACCAGGGATAAACTAGACACCCAAACGGGCGGAGATGGATATAGTCGGGTGGATGATTGTAGAGACGGGCATATGGAGTGGAGTTGGAGAGAGTGTGAGTGGGCATGCGATTTATGAGGTAGTTGGCAGTAGCAAGGGCATCAACCCAAAAGGAAACAGGTAAGGTGGAATCATGGAGGAGCGCAACAACTGTTTCTATTAGGTGACGGTGTTTGCGCTCAGCAACGCCATTTTGTTCAGGGGTATATGGACATGAAGTGTGATGAAGAGCCCCTAGATTTTGAAGAAAAACACCAAATGCATTGTTGACAAATTCTTTGCCATTGTCACTTCGAAAAATTTTGATTTTGGCATTAAATTGATTTTGAACCATTCGGTCAAAGTTTACAAAAAATTGATACAGATTTAATAATAATTGATCTCTATGATATTGAAGGGGTTACAGCTGTATATATAGAGAACTGAAGAATAACTAATTACAGAATAACCCAGATGTATTTAATAATTATATATGTAGTCTATTAATGGTTACTATGAGTTCCGGTTTGAGTCCGGCATTTGATTACTATGGGTACTATGAATTCCGGTTCAAGTCCGGTGCACATCTGGATGACTATAATGATTTATTGGGATCACCGCAGTTTTAGATTATTATGTTTATTTTTGTTACTTGGGTGTCCCACCGGCTTATGGGGTATGATTGGGCTAATTGTCTTCTTCAGTGTGCCTAGCGGGCTTATGGGGGCTCAGTTAGGTTATTTTGTGTGCCTAGCAGGCTTATGGGGCCCAGTTAGGTTATGTTTGATTTGTCTATTATTACTGCATTATTTATTTTTCGGTATCGCATAAGTTTATTCCTTTACAAACATTGCGTAGCTTGGTAGTTGTTTACCTTTCCATCCCTATCTACTAATGACTCAGATTACGCCCTCGCATTGTAGTTATACCTTTTCTGTATTAAGCTCAGTCGGTCGATGATGCCTACTGAGTACCCGTGGTTTTTTTGGTACTCATACTACACTTCTGCATCTTTTTCTGATGCAGATCGGGGTAATAGCAGTCGACGTTAACGTGGTTCCTACCTTCCATCAATGATTCAGAGCAGGGTGAGCTTGCTGTCGTCCGAGGCTGATCCTCTTCTAGCTATTCCAGTTAGTCTTTTGTTCTCGAGACTGCTTGTGTATATTGTGTACATTTTATATTTTTGTCTAGTACTCTAGGTACCTTTTAGTAATGACTCTAGTACTGACCTTATCAGGTCTTGGGAGGGACTCATTGTATAGTTGGTCTTTTTTTTTTTCTCATCTCCTTTTGATATAATATATATACTCTTACTTAGTTTTTACTTATTATTATTATACATGATCCTTTATTTGGTCTCTGTCTGTTAGCCCGTTACTTATCATTCCGGACTATGGCTTGGGTTGCCTACTGGTGGGTTAAAGTAGGCGCCATCATGACTTGAGAAATCGGATCGTGACATTTGTCTTGTGCTGCTAGCTGATTAACTAATTACTACGTATTACTATATTTGTGTCATGCATTAATACACCCTTAGGCTACTGTAAATAGTAATAATCAACCTTCATATAGGTATGATATGGTTCATTGAATTTTCATCCCTTTTATAAAATGTAACGCTGGCCTTCAACATTTGTAGGTTTATTGCCCCAACCTGGAAATGTTATCTATCAGTGAAGCTAAAAGCATAACTTCTCTATGCTCTCACCGACTTCCAACTGCTTACTTCCACAAACTTGATACATTGAAAGTACACAAGTGTGAAAATTTGAAAAACTTGATGTCTCCATCAGTTGCCAGCCAGAGAGAGGTTTTATGAATCTCCGGAAACTAAATATAGAAAGGTGTCCATTAATGGAAGAAGTGATCATAGAAGAAGAAGGAAAAGAAATCATGACTAATGTGCCGTTAATATTTCCCGTGTTGGAAGAGTTGTACCTTGAGTATCTCCCAAAGCTGGGGCACTTTCAGATAAAGCGTGCTCTTACATTTCCGAAAATCATAAAAGTGATAATTCATGAATGTCCTAAACTGAAGACGTTTGTCCAACAGAGTTCTGTGAGTTTGGTAAGTCCCGAACATGTGAACAATGATGATGAGGTGAAAGTTGATGATATGATATTCAATTCTAAGGTTTGTCTTGTGCTGCAATATAACTAATTATTTTATATATTCGTGTCATGCATTAGTATACCCTGGTCTACCGTAAATGGTAATAGTAGAATTCAGGTAGTTATTTATGTTCGTTAGTTGAAGAAACTTTTCGTAAGTAATTAGTTTTAAACTTGCTACCTTGATGTAAGATGTGATATGATTCATTGAACTTTCATCCCCTGTATAAAATACAATGCCGGCCTTCAAAATTTGCAGGTTTCTTGTCCCAACTTGAAAATGTTATCTATCAATGAGGCTAAATGCATAACTTCTCTATGCTCTCACCAACTTCCAACTCAATCCTTTCGCAAACTTGAGACATTGGAAGTACAGAGTTGTGGAGAATTGAGAAACTTGACGTCTCCATCAGTTGCCAGAGGTTTTCTTGATCTCCGGAAACTAATGATAATAAATTGTCCATTGATGGAAGAAGTGATCACAAAAGAAGAACAACAAGGAGAAGAAATGAGTAATGAGCCCTTCTTTCCCCAATTGGAAAAGTTGTGCCTTTACGAGCTGCCAAAGTTGGAGCACTTCTTTCAGGCAAAGCATGCTCTTGAATTTCCATTCCTCAGAGAAGTGAAGATTAGTAAATGCCCTTAAATGAAGACGTTTCCGCAACAGGGTTCTGTGAGTACACTGAGTTTCTAAAGTGTAAAAAATTGATGATGAGGTGAAAGACGTTTCCGCAACAGGGTTCTGTGAGTACACTGAGTTTCTAAAGTGTAAAAAATTGATGATGAGGTGAAAGTAGGTGATCTCAATGAACGGATACGCCAGAGGTTCAACTCTTAAGGTTTGTCTTATGACACTAGCTGGCTATATAACTAATTGACTCTACTGCTCTCTTTCCATCTTAACCTAATAGTAATAGTAATATTCAGATACTTATTTATGTTCGTCACTTGAAGTAGCTTCCTTTTACCTGCCCCCAAATGTTTATCTTTCAACTATATATTGTAATGTTTGTTCTTTTGTTCTCTCTTCTGCTCTCAGGAAGAAGATGGAAGCGAATCTGAAGCTTCAATCGAGTGACGGCAGAAGCTAAAGTGTTGTCTATGAATCCAAAACTAAGAAGGTAATAATTAAGTACTCGACGATAAGTCCAAAATGCATCCACATTAGCTCGAACATCGCCTGATGCATATGCTCGTGATGGGTGGTAACAAGCAGAGGTGGGTCTACACTCTAACTCGTGGGGTTCGCGTGAACCCAACGGCTTTTGCCCAGAGACTTGTATCTCTATTTGTAATTTCTAGAAAATAGTTTATTGTGAACACAATTACTATTATTATTGTATTAAACTTGAGGGCCCCGTAGGATTTGATAAATTCTAAATTTTGAATTCTCTTGTGCTTCTAAATTCTTCTTTCGTTATATTAAATAGCTAATATATAGCTTTATATAAATTCTAAATCTTTCTTCCTTGTGATTCCATGTTGTTGAAGCTTGCATATGAACAATCTCCTGAATTTATTGCATGATTAGCTAAGTAATCCGCTAACTTATTCCCTTCCCTGTATATGTGCTGAATGATTGTATGTTATGTATCCCTTGAATCTTATCCTTTATCTCCTCCACAATATGAATTATGTTCCATTCACCTAACAACACCTTCTTAAGTAAATAAAGAATCTGTTTGGAAAATAATTTGCTCAAAACCTGAGTGCTTGCAATGTTTAGTTGCATGTAAGATTGCTAAAGCTTCCGCCATTGTGTTTGTTGTATCTTCTATATTAGTTGCTTCAGCATAAACTAGATCTCCATCTTCATCCCTGAGAGTAAAAGCATAGGAGCTTAAACCCGGATTTCCCCTAGAGGCGCCATCAGTATTATACTTCAGCCAACCTCTCGGGGGAAAATTCCCATATGACCTTCTTTATCCTTATACCTCCTCTGCAACTTTTCGGTTATTGTAATACATCTGGCCAGCTTCCTTTAAATTTACATTTGGGATTTCTGACCTTCAGAAGCATATGTAGTGTATGCATCACATTGTGAATGACCCTCTGGATGCTTGTAGTCTTGCCATCATGCTTACTCTTGTTCCGTCTTCTCCACAATTCCCAAACTATAATGCTTGGTAGTGCTTTATAGGAAGGTTTGAGCTTGCTTTTAACTTGTGCTCCCCACCAAAGCATTATAACTTGTCTCGGTGAAGGTCCTGCTATATTCAGACCTGCAAAAAGAACAGAAGTAGGACCAAGTCCCGTTAGCAGTATAACTTTTTCAGGAAGACACGAGTCATGGTCTCCTGATGGGGGTTATGACAACACCAGCATCTCGAGGGTCCTTCAAATCCCCATCTCCGCACCCTATCATCCACTGGGATCTTAAATTTCCATAATCTCCACATCAAAAGAGATATTTTGAAAGGGAGTCCTTGAATCCACATCCCTTTATAAATTCTATTATTCTCCTCTTTGTATCGCACATACTCCCATGCTGATTTAACAGTAAAATCCCCTTTTAGCATTAATCGGCCAGTATGGTTTATCAGTGAAAAAAAACCCTCCTGGTGGTTTAATGTTACAGATAATATGCTCTGTCGTAACTTCTAATTATCCCAATTCAAATTATTTGTTAAATCCTTCACCATCTTATACGTATCATCCCACTCAAATTCTTCCCCTTGTAATGGTGTATAAATCACCCAAACCCGTCCAATTGTCATGCCAAAAAGAAACTTCTCCCCTTCTAGCATTCCATCCTATCTGATGCTCAATATGTCTCTGGCTTGTAACATCTTTTTCCGTACCTGCGAGCCTCCTCCAACCTTCCACATTACAAGATTGCAATGTTCCTTTTTGCGGTATTTATTCACCATAAATTCCCTCCACAAGGATTGCTTTGTTCTAAAATTCCACCACAATTTACAAAACAAAGCAAGAGATATATCCTGCATAAGTCTGAAACCGAGCCCTCTTTCTTCCTCTGTCAAGCAAGCATAAATTCTTCCATTTTGTCCAGTGTCTACCTGTTCCTCCTATGTAGTTACTCCAAAAGAATTGTGCAATAATCTTCTGAAATATGATTCAGTACATTCAACGGAGGATTCATTACCGACAAACAATGAATGGGTATACTCTGGAGAACATGTTTAATCAATATTGCTCTGCTTCCGTATGATAACAATTTTCCTTTCCAGGCCAAGATAAGACTTCTTTTGCTTCCTTCTATAAAAAAACAGGGCAGCCAAGATAGTTGAAAGGAATGCAATTTCTGCAATTACTACATCCCCACCCGATACTTTATGATGCATATAAATAGCACTTTTGTCCTTATTCACCTTCCGACCCGATGCTTTCTCGTACCTGTCCAATGTAGTAGCAATCAATTGCATAGTCCGAATATCTGCCTTACACAAAATGATCATGTCGTCCGCAAAGGCCATATGATTAATCTTTGGACTCCTCCTTGGCATTTCAAACCTTTTGAACTCTTTCTGCTCCATTAAAGCATTTAGGGATCTGGATAATACTTCCGCAACTAAAATAAACAGAGTCGATGAAAGCGGATCTCCCTGCTTTAAACCTCTAGTTGATTTGAACAATCCTTAAGGCTGACCATTAAGAAGAATAGAATACCAGTTATTTTCAATTAGTCTATACACCATATCTATCATCTTCTCACTGAATCCAATTCTTCTTAATACGTTCATTAAGAAAATTCATTCCACTGTGTCATATGCTTTCATCATATCCAGCTTTATTACCAAAGTTGGAGGCTTATCTCTTTTCCTGATTTTAGTGACAATTTCTTGAACCAGAAGGACATTCTCCGCAATACTCCTCCCTTGGACAAATCATGCTTGTTCTTTTGAAATAATTCTTGGTAATACAAGTTTCACTCTCTCATGGACTATTTTTGAGAAGATCTTATGCCCAAAGTTACTAACTGATATCGGCCTTAAATCTGAGAAAGTATTCACTATAGATTTCTTTGGAATAAGAACCAAGTTAGTATGAGTGATATATCGTGGAAGGTCTGCCCCATTAAAGAACGCTCTCACCATCTCATAAACATCATCTCCTATAATTTCCCATGCATCCTTGTAAAATGCTCCAATCATCCCGTCGGGTCCTCCTGCACTGTTTCTGTTCCTTTGTAGGCACCTCATATGCATTAAGTTATTTTCTTCCTCCGTGATGATAGTAGGAAGGGCCTCTAAGATATCCATATTTGTTAACCCCTCTTGCTTTGTGAATTGACCATTGTAAAATTCAATTGCCGCAAGCGCTATAGCTTCCTCGTCTTCTTTGAACCACTCCATGCCTGATTTCTGTCTCCAAAAGTGTTCCTCTCTATGCGAATGCACGTTCAGCTCGGCTTGTGCTAGATGTAATTTCTCCCTATTTAAAGGGGAAGGGTACACCTCAAATTGCTGCTCCATCACTTTTAAAACTTCTTCCTGCATCACCGTCTCTTGGAAAATATTTCCAAATTTCTCTTTGCTCTATTGACTCAGTGCTTTCTTCAATTTTTTCAACTTGTAGTGAAATATGGAAAATCCGTTGTCCATTGCTCCCTCACCACCTCCATAAAGGACTCATCCTTTAACCAAAAGTTTAAGAATTTAAAACTTTTAATAATCTTCTCAACTTTTGTACTAATAAATGATATAAGCAGTGGAGCATGATCTGATCCACTTCTTATCAAATGATCAATGTCAACCTGCGGGAACAAATCATGAATCTTGTCATTACACATCACCTCTTGAAAATACATTCTTCATCCGTTCAGTGAATTTACTGCCTTTAAATCCTTTATCTTTCTCCCTGAGTACACTTGGCATATACTAACTAATGTCACGAGGATTTGTATCTGCTGCTCCTCATTGGTAATTTTCAGAGTTAGCTGCTGCTCCTCTCATCTCTCTCCATGTCTACCTTCAAAACTTCATCCACAAAAGCCCAAATTTTGCTATTGGAATTAGCAAAAGCATGTTTGAACCTTCTGTAGTCTTGTAAATTCTTGCTGTCTTGAAATGATGGTTCCATCAGCCCAATAAAATAAAACTGATGCCTTTTCTGCATATTAATCAAAATTTCTCTGTTTTGATCAATATAATAAGTGTGCTTCAATACTCACGAGACTGAGTTGCCAAACCATTGTGATCAATTTCAATGGTTTTTGGTGTGTCCTTGGGTTGCCCTGATGATGAAGAAGAGGGGATCTCTCGAAAAACACATATCAGACCTGACATAATCAAGTTCCCCAATTTATATCGCTTGGAACTTCGAAAAAAATCATACAATAAAACAACTTTAAGACGAACAAAGTCATCACTTATTTCATAAACTCCGTGTCCGATAAAAAAAAACACATACAATAAAACAACTTTAAAAGGAACAATTTTATAAACTTTTACAAAATCATCACTTAATTCTTTCTTAAACTCCGCGTCCGATCAAAAAACAAAACATAAAATAAAAAGAGAAATAATCTATTAACACCTTAAAACTTATCGCGGCTGAGACACATCTGAACTTTAGGAGGGTCTTATTACCCCGAACTAATTAAAATTGTATTTTTAAGAACCTTAGTGTCTACGTAGCACATAGTCCAGGGAGACTATAGAAAATGAAATAGCAATTACGATCAGGCGTAAGTTTAGTTGGAAAATTGGATAGGTAAAAGTGTAAATCGCGTAAGTTTAGTGGGGAAACGGATAGTGTTTGTCACCTAAGTGGGATGGTTGAAATCAATCAGAAGTGCAGATCACGTAAGTTTAGTTGGAAAATGGATAATCAAAAGTGTAAATCGCATAAGTTTAGTGGGAAACGGATCGCAATGTAACAATTAGGAGAAACGTATTGTATCGGAGTTTAACTAAATTGAAATTCATATTCATATTCATATTGGTATAAAGTGTTTTATATCAAAGATGATTCTGGTTCAAGCCAATACTAATCAGAAGTGCAAATCACGTAAGTTTAGTCAGAAAATGGATCGCGATGTAACAATTAGGATGAATGTATTATATTGGAGACACCCATCCTTTGTATTTATATTCACCTATTTCCCCTTTACACTTGATCATCTGTAGACGTGGGAGGAGCATTGAATTTCCCTTTTCAATTTCTTTTGGGTTTGTCACCTAAGTGGGATAGTTGGAATCAATCAGAAGGGAAATCGCGTGAGTTTAGTTGGGAAACGGATAGTCAGAAGTGCAAATCGCGTAAGTTTAGTTGGGAAACGGATAGTCAGAAGTGCAAATCGCGTGAGTATAGTTGGGAAACGGATAATCGGAAGTGTAAATTGTGTGAGTTTAGTTGGAAAATGGATAGTCAGAAGTGTAAATCGCGTGAGTTCAGTTGGGAAACGGATAGTCAGAAGTGTAAATTGTGTCAGTTTAGTTGGGAAATGGATAATCACAAGTGTAAATCGCGTGAGTTTAGTTGGGAAACGGATAGTCAGAAGTGCAAATCGCGTAAGTTTAGTTGGGAAACGGATAGTCAGAAGTGCAAATCGCGTGAGTTCAGTTGGGAAACGAATAACAATGTGACGATTAGGATGAACGTATTGTATTGGAGTTAATAGGTTCATGTATGTTTTCAAACAAAAAATGTCATTCTTTCAAGAACCTATAACGTAAAACTTAATGAATAATGAATTTGTCAAATACATTTCCTTTGTAACTCAAAACTTATGAGTAATGAATTTGTCAAATTCATTTCCTTTGTAACTCAAAACTTTAAGTAATGCATTTGTTTCAAAACTAATTGAAACATAACTCTTAAAAATCTTTAACCGATGTATTTGTTTCAAAATTTATTGAAACATAAAATCAACATCAAAGACGTGCAGATCGCCTAAGTTTAGTTGGGAAACGGATAATCAGAAGTGCAAATCGCATAAGTTTAGTTGGGTAGCAGATAATCAGAAGTGCAAGTCGCGAAAGTTTAGTTTGGAAATGGATTGCAATGCAACGATTGGGATGAACGTACTGTATTGGAGTTTAACTAAATTTGAATTCACATTGGGATAAAGTATTTTCTATCAAAGACGAGTTTGTTTCAAGATCACGTAAATTTAGTTGGGAAACAGATCGCAATATAACAATTAGGATGAACATATTGTATAAGAGTTTTAAGCATATGAGTGTTGGCAAGAAATCGCAACTCTCGAAGGGGCCACCAACCGGGTCGAATCACTGTAGCAAAACACCTTTTTACTCTTTACTCAATGACAAGCATATTGGAGTCTAACTAAATATGAATTCATGTTGGGATAAGGTGTTTTCTACCAAAGACGATTTGTTTCAAGTCGAAACTAATCAGAAGTGCAAATCGTGTAAGTATAGTTGGGAAACGAATCGCAATGTAACGATTAGGATGAACTTATTGTGTAGGAGTTTTACTAGATCTGAATTCATATTGGGATAAAGTGTTTTCTATCGAAGAATTGCAAATCGAGTAAGATTAGTTGGGAAATGGAATAACGGATTATCATAAGTGCAAATTGTGTAAGTTTGGTTGGGAAAAGGATTGCAATGTAACGATCAGAATGAACGTATTGTATTGGAGTTTAACTAAATTTGAATTCATATCGGGATAAGGTATTTTCTATCAAATATGTGCAAATCGCGTAAGTTTAGTTAGGAGACGGATAATCAGAAGTGCAAATCGCGTAAGTTGAGTTGGGAAACGAATCACAATGTAACGATTAGGATGATCCTATTGTATAGGAGTTCTAAGCATGAGCGTTGGCAAGGAACTGCAATTCTCGGAGGGCCCACCAACCGATCGAATCGCTGTAGCAAAACACCTTTATACTCGACGACGAACATACTGAAGTCTGACTAAATTTGAATTTATATTATAATAAAAGTATTCTTTATGAAAGACAATTTTTGACTTTTGACATTTGTACGATGTCTGATATACGTATTGGAGTTCGACTAAATTTAAATTCACATAAAAAAGTGTTTTGTATCAAAGACGATGTGAGATTATTGATTTTTTTTTTCAATCTTTTTATTTTTTATTTTTTTTGAGTCGGTGCATGATGCACGTATTGAAAATCTGACTAAATTAAATTATTGCGTTAGCAGCCTTGGAGTAATAGTAAAGTTGATGTCATGTGACCAGAAGGTCACGAGTTCAAGCCGTGAAAACAGCATTCGATAGAAGTGTTGTTTATTGAAATGCTCTTTCGAGAAATGCTGCTTCAAAATAAACTACTAGTTGTTGCTTTTCTCTTCTATATTTCGTGGACGTGACTACCTTTATATGAAAATACAATAAAATCACGAGGGTGACGTGTATGTAACTTTGCTCCTACTTTAAAGTAGTTATCGATAAACTCTCGACTCACGTAAAATATATTAAAACAGGTGGAGAAATTAATAACAATGGAGAAAAGACAGTACTAACATCAATATAATATCAAGAGTAACAGTATTATTTAATTTCTATATTATAATTTATAATCCCTACATTATATTATCTCAATACTTCTTGTCCATATACCAAAGTCCAATTAACCTAAGTGGAAGATGCATGCATGACTGCTTCACCATGAAGAAAAATAATTAAAAACTATAATTAGAATGTGCCATAATTAATTAATTAACTTCAATTTGAAAAATATATTCAATCAAATCATGTCATAGATTTGGTCTTTAAAGATGTTCTTCAATATAATAAATTGAAGGCGGAATACATCGATGGTCTCTTAAATTTATCAGAATATTTTATTGAGTAAAGTATTTAGTACTCTTGAACTATGATCAAATTTGTTACGTCATACTTCAACTTCACGGGGGGTCTATTATGCCTCGAACTAAATTTTAGCATATTTTTGTCATCTATTTTAGCTGACGTGACGTCTTTTGTCAACCTTTTTAGCTGACGTGGTCTCCATTTTATGTAATAAGGTGTCACGTCAACACAAAAAGTGATAAATAATAGTACTCTTGTAAAGTTAGAGTGTGTCGTAGCAACTTTGACCATAGTTTGAAGGTACTGAACGCTAATTTTGATTTTATTTAGTATTTAAATTACGTCATATTTCATTGAAAATCCAAATACATGGTAGGTATTTCTAATAAATATATTTTAAATAATAATTTATCTACCTACTGAATGTTTGAAATTTTTTACAGAAACTCTAATTAAATATTCCCAAATGGTCAAGCTAGGTGGCTATTCCAAGATTTTTTAGTCTTTGTTTGGTGAAAAGAAATTTAGATCAAAAAAGTCATTTCTAAAATTGAATAAAAAAATATTCTAATGTTTTAGAAGTCCATAGCACTCACTTAAAGACTTTTCTTCAAAGAAGAATAAGTTTAAAATTGATACAAAAAAATTCTTTTTATCTTGAATGGCAATTTCATTTTTTAAATATTTATTAAGTGATGGAGGTAATAATTAACTTATTTTATTTTGTACTAATCAAATTAGAGAAAAATATACTTTCTCATCGCCCATTAATAGTTGTTAATTATTAACTTAAAAATAATAAATGCTAAAAATAATTTACCACATCAGTCTTTTAAAAATAATTAATTCAACACTTTGAAAAATGTAATGAATAATGCTTGTAATTTGTAGCTAGGATAAAATAGGTAGAAATGAATAAATTATCTATTGATTTTGCAAATTGAATAAATATTATTCGACATGTATTTTTAATGTAGTGGACAAATAAAAATAAATAAATCGAGAGTGTAAAATTTATATTATTAATATATTATGGCATGTTCTAACATACTCCCTCCGTCTATCTTTATGTTCACTTATTGACTTGACACACAACTTTATTGATATGTAAATTCAAATTCAAAATTTCTCATTAAAATAATAATTCCATGTACATAGGGGATGGAGCTAGCTCTTTGGCAAAAGGTTCATTCGAATCTCCTTCGATGGAGAATTACATTATTTATACATAATTAAAATTATTTTTATGTATTTATAGTAGGTATTGAACTGTCTTCGACTGGACTTTCTTCAATATTAAATCAGTGACGGACCTAAGATTTAAGGATCGTGCGTGCTTGAAAGGTTCAAACACACTTACTAACACCCAAAGTATTAAGGTTCCGCCTGAAAATCAAAGTACCCAGCTATCTTCTTGATTTTATGGGTGCTTTTTTCATCATATACTAATTTTAATATATGTTTTTTTTATAATTATACCAATTCTACATCGGATTTAACGGGTATCGGAGCAGCACATTTTGGACTCTAGGTTTGCTCCTGTATTAGACCCCCTTAATTGAAATTTTGACTCCCCTTCTGAATTCATCGCAAATTTAATCGGGTTTTCTTATTTTAAAGAGTAAATGCATTGTTTTCACCCTGAACTATAAACGGAATTGTTGAGACACATTCCAACTTAAAGGGGGTCCTATTACCTCTTGGACTAATTAAAACCCTATTTTTGGCAATCTTAAGTGCTTACGTGGCACATACGTGTGCCTGCGTGGACCTTCAGTATGGTGATTCACGCAGTGTACCACGTAGGCATTAAGGTAGCCAAAAATATGATTTTAATTAGTTCAGGGTGGTAATAGGACCCACTTTAAGTTGAAGTGTGTTTCAGCAATTTCGTTTATAGTTTAAGGTGAAACTAATGCATTTTTTCCATTTTAAATAAAATAAAACTTTTTTTGATTTGATTTGATTTTTTATCCAATGAGAGAAAATGCTTTTCTTAACGCGCTGCAATTGTAGGTGCTTTCCACTCGCTCTCTCCATCCGCCACGTCACCAATAATACATCATTTGACCATATTCTATTGGTCCACAAACGTGTCTTCACTAGATCAACCAATAATAAAGCGAGTACGTACTTTTTACTCTACTCGCGAGCGTTTGCTTAACATAAAAGGCCCTAAAAGGTAATCCGTTCACGTATGAGTAAAGTTCGGAAAAGGGTCCCACCATAAGGATATATTTTACGCAGCCTTACCTTATATTTTTACCAGAGATTTTTTGCTTAACAAAAAGGCCCTAAAAGGTAACCCGTGCACGTTATGCGCAAGGTTCGAGAAAGAGTCCCATCATAAGAGTGTATTTTACATATCCTTATCTTATATTTTTTTTCTTGAGCCGGGGGTGTATCGGAAGCAACCTCTCTACTTCTTCGGAGGTAGCGGTATAGACTGCGTACTTCTTACCCTCTCCAGACCCCACTTTGTGAGAATACACGGAATTTGTTTGTTGTTGTTATCTTACATTTTTACCAAAGTTTTTTTTGCTTAACAAAAGGCTTTACTTGCCGAAATTCTATTTAGACACACGAATTAAGTAATGTTTCAATTGTCACTTTAAGGGGTTGTTCGATAAAATGTATAAGAATAATGTAAATTTTTGATGTATTAATAATGCATTTAGTAATAATTTTTGTGTTACCTATGCTTGCATTAGTTGTGTGATTTGATGTATTAAAACATAATTTCTATAAAAAATATTCTTTACAAAAATAGCCTTCATATATTGTGGAAAGAATGTGAATTTTTTTTTGAGGGATAATTATATTGTTAATCATGTTAATGCATATATTAGAATTCAAATAAAATATTCTAATAAGTTTAAGAGGCTGTGTACTTGTTTCTAGTTAATCTAAAGCAATTCTTAAGAAAACTTTAATTAAAGATCTATTTTATTAAATAAATCTTATCAATGATGTTATGAGAAATTCTACGCCACATATAGCCATGAAAATTATAATTTTTCGAAGTTAGAATTCTTTTTGGCTCTGAGTACTTGCGTTTGGCTATTTACTTGTTCACTTTTTCAAAAATAATTTTTTACTAAAGTGAAATAATTCTTATGATCTAACAACACTATTTTCAGTAAAGTGAAATAATTTTTTTTTTTAAAATAAAAAAATTCGCATGATCAAACGCCTACTAAATATTTCGAATACTATTTATATAATTATTTAATATTAATACTATCAGTAGCATAAGAAAAATAAAGTAATCTTTAATTACTGAACTAAATAAAATAAAATAAAAGCACATACTAGTGTTTATTTTTGATTAGTGGAGGCAAAAAAATAAAAGGGAGGAACTTCAAATACTTTTAGCGCGGCAATGGAGGGAAAATACAAAATTTTTTTTTAAAAAGAAAAGGATTTAATTTAATTTCTTTAAAAATTGAACCATACTGTTCTATCACACCTATAAATAAACAAATGGAAATCGAATAGCAGTAGAATTCTTCCTTTGTTTCTCTCTCTATATTTTTTTGAAATCTCATAGTAGCTGTTTTCTAGAGAGAGAAAGTTTGCAGTAATGGCGTTGTTATCGTTCCTAGGGAGACTTCTCTTTGTATCAGTTTTCGTTTTCTCCGCTTATCAAGAGTAAGAAACTGTTCAGATCTACTCTGTTTCTGTACATTTTTATACAAATTTGTGAAGTATTTTTTTTGAGTATTTTATGGTTTGTTGTGGTAGCTGTATGGTTTATTGTGCTATTTAAAGTTAGCTAGGTTTGGATCTAGTTAGATTTGGAGCTGAGGTTATGGAATTTGATCATTGTGGCTAATTCTTCAATTTCTGCTATGTTTAATAATATACAAATTTGTGAAGTATTTTTTGAGTTTTTCATAGCGATGATTTGGTTTATTGTGTTTTTTAAAGTTAGCTAGATTTGGATCTAGTTGGATTTGGAGCCGAAGTATTACAATTTGATAAGTTAATTGTTCGATTTTACTAATGTTTATACAGGTTTTTTTAGTGCTACTTGAGTTCTTCGTCGCGATGATTTGGTTTTTGAGCTGTTTAAACTTAGCTAGTTTTGGATCTACTTGGATTTTGATGAGCGAATCTGTTTTTTTTTGGAGCTGAATTATTAACATTTGATAAGTTAATTGTTCGATTTTACTATTGTTGATACAAGTTTTTGTAGTGTTAATTGAGTTCTACATCGCGATGATTTGGTTTGTTGTGTTAGCTGTATGGTTTATTGTGCTATTTAAAGTTAGCTAGGTTTGGATCTAGTTAGATTTGGAGCTGAGGTTATAGAATTTGATCATTGTGGCTAATTGTTCAATTTCTTCTATGTTTTTGTACTTTTTTGGTAGTTTCAATTGTTTATACAAATTTTTGGAGTATTATTTGAGTTTCGTTGAGTATTTTATCGCGATGATTTGATTTATTGTGCTATTTAATGTTAGCTAGGTTTGGATCTAGTTGGATTTAGAGCTGAGCTAATTGTTCAATTTGATTTTTATTCAGTTCAAATGTGTATATGAGTTTTTGTTGGATTATTTGAGTTGCGTTGAGTTTTTTTTTTTTTTTTTGCTATGATTCGATTTTGCTATTTAAAGTTTGCTATATTTGGATCTAGTTGGATTTGGCGCTGAATTATTAAAATTTGATGAGTTAATTGTTCGATTTTACAAATGTTTATACAAATTTTGTAGAATTATTTGAGTTCTTCATCACGACGATTTGGTTTTGCTGTGTGTTTTTTGAGCTGTTTAAAGTTTGCTAGGTTTGGATCTAGTTGGATTTGGAGCTGAAGTATTAAAATTTGATAAGTTAATTGTTCTATTTTACTTATGTTTATACAAGTTTTTGTAGAATTATTTGAGCTCTTCATCGCGATGATTTTGTTTGTTGTGCTGTTTAAAGTTAGTTAGATTTGGATCTAGTTGGATTTGGAGCTGAAGTATTAAAATTTAATGAGTTAATTGTTTGATTTTACTAATGTTTATACAATTTTTTGTAGTGTTAATTGAGTTCTTCATCGTGATGATTTGGTTTATTGTGCTATTTAAAGTTAGCTAGGTTTGGATCAAGTTGGATTTGGAGCTGAAGTTAATTTTTTTTGATAATTGTGGCTAATTGCTTAATTCTGCCATGTTTATTTATGCAGTTTCAATGTTTATACGAGTTTGTGTAGTATTATTTGAATTGCATCGAGTTCTTCATCGCTGTGATTTGGTTTGTTGTGTTAGCTGTATGGTTTATTGTGCTATTTAAAGTTAGCAAGGTTTGGATCTAGTTGGATTTGGAGCTGAAGTTATAGAATTTGATCATTGTGGCTAATTGTTCAATTTCTGCTCTGTTTTTGTACTTTTTTTTTAGAAGGTTTTAATTGTTTATACAAATTTGTGAAGTATTTTTTGAGTTTTTCATAGCGATGATTTGGTTTGTTGTGCTATTTAAATTTAGGTAGGTTTGGATCTAGTTGGATTTGGAGCTGAATTATTAAAATTTGACAAGTTAATTGTTAAATTTGACTAGTGTTTATACAAATTTATAAGTTAATTGTTCGATTTTACTAACGTTTATACAAGTTTTTGTAGAATTATTGAGTTCTTCATCGTGATGATTTGGTTTATTGTGTTGTTTAAAGTTAGCTAGATTTGGATCTAGTTGGATTGGAGCCGAAGTATTAAAATTTGATAAGTTAATTGTTCGAATTTAATAATGTGTCTACAAGTTCTTTTGTAGTATTACTTGAGTTCTTCATTGCTATGATTTGGTTTGTTGTGTGGTTTTTGTACTGTTTAAACTTAGCTAGTTTTGGATCTAGTTGGATTTGGAGCTGAAGTATTAAAATTTAATAAGTTAATTGTTTGATTTTACTAATGTTTATACAAGTTTTTTTTTGTAGAATTACTTGAGTTCATTGCTATGATTTGGTTTGAACTTAGCTAGATTTGGAGCTGAAGTGTTAAATTTTGATATGTTAATTGTTCGATTTTACTAATGTTTATACATGTTCTTCATTGCTATGATTTAGTTTTGCTGTGTGGTTTTTGAACTGTTTAAACTTAGCTAGTTTTGGATTTTGATGAGCAAATTGTCCAATTCTAATTGTTCGATTTGATAAGTTTGTTTAGTATTATTTGAGTTGAATCAAGTTTATTATCGTTACGATTTGGTTTGCTGTCTGCTTAATTGTAAGCTAGGGTTGGATCTAGTTGGATTTGGAGCTGAAGTATTAAAATTTGATAAGTTCATTATTCGAATTTACTAATGTTTGTACAAGTTTTTTTGTAGTATTACTTGAGTTTTTCATTGCTATGATTTGGTTTATTGTGCTATTTAAAGTTAGCTAGGTTTGGATCTAGTTGGATTTGGACTAGATTTGGAGCTGAGGTTATAGAATTTGGTCATTATGGCTAATTGTTCAATTTTGCTTTGTTTTTGTACTTTTTTTGTAGTTTTAATTGTTTATACAAATTTGTGAAGTATTTTTGCGTTCTTCACGGCGATGATTTGGTTTGTTGTGCTATTTGAAGTTAGCTAGATTTGGATCTAGTTGTATTTGGAGTTGAAGTACTAAAGTTTGATAAGTTAATTGTTAAATTTGACTAATGTTTATACAAGTTTACAAGTTAATTGTTCGATTTTACTAACGATTATACAAGTTTTTGTAGAATTAACGAGTTCTTCATCGCGATGATTTGGTTTATTGTGTTGTTTAAAGTTAGCTAGATTTGGATCTAGTTGGATTTGGAGCCGAAGTATTAAAATTTGATATGTTAATTGTTTGATTTTACTAATGTTTATACAAGTTTTTGTAGAATTATTTGAGTTCTTCATCGCGATGTTTAAAGTTAGCTTGGTTTGGATCTAGTTGAATTTGGACTAAATTTGGAGCTGAGGTTATAAAATTTGATCATTGTGGCGTTTGATAAGCTAATTATTCAATTTTGCTATGTTTTGAACTCTATTTTGTGTTTTTTTTATGCAGTCCAATGTTTGAGTTGTGTTTATTTTTTTTTCTTTTTTTTTTGCTATTCAAAGTTAGCTAGATTTGGATGTGAAGTATTAAAATTTGATAAGTTAATTGTTCGATTTGACTAGTGTTTATACAAGTTTTTGTAGTATTACTTGAGTTCTTCATTGCTATGGTTTGGTTTGTTGTGTTAGCGGTATGGTTTATTGTGCTATTTAAAGTTAGCTAGGTTTGGATCTAGTTGAATTTGGACTAGATTTGGAGCTGAGGTTATAGAATTTGGCCATTGTGGCTAATTGTTCAATTTTGCCATGTTTCTAACTCTATTCTGTGTTTATACAAATTTGTGAAGTATTATTTGAGTTTTTTTTGAGTATTTTATCGCGTTGATTTGGTTTGTTGTGTTAGCTATATGTTTTATTGTGCTACTTAAACTTACCTATATTTGGATCTAGTTGGATTTGGAGCTGAAGTGTTAAAATTTGATAAGTTAATTGTTCGAATTTACTAATGTTTATACAAGTTTTTTTGTAGTATTACTTGAGTTCTTCATTGCTATGATTTGGTTTATTGTGCTACTTAAACTTACCTTTTGGTTGAATTAGAGTGTTTGTTCGTCTCTATTTGCTCATACATAATACTGTTTCCATGATAAGGTGCACTTTGTTCGATCTGAATTTCTAGGTACTTGTTATCTGTTCCAATTTAGGTGCACCGTTTTACTTGATGATGTTATCCTGGAAGCATCAAATGTGTTCTACTTTTACCATGTATTCTCTCTTTAATTCGAGACTATAAGGTTGTAGTGTAAATATTGTGCGCTTGTAAGGTTCTTCCCACGATTTAGGGTGTTTCATGCCAAGTGACTAGTATAAACCTCAGTTTCTTCTCGAAGTTGGCAGTCCAATCTTGTCTGTTGTTGGGTCTTATGGGAGTATGTACAGAATTTGCGCTGAACTGCTGTGAAGTTCTTCTTTCCCTCATATTAGACACACAAAAGCTTTATGAAAACTTACCATTTGATGGAAATGGTTCAGATATGGAAGTCTTTTCTGTTTATTACAACAACATACCCAGCGTATTCCTACATAGTGAGGTTTGGGGAGGGTAGAGTGTACGCAGACCATACCACTACCTCAGGTGAAGTAGAGAGTTTGTTTCCGAAACTTGACTTTCTATATTCTTTTGTGAAACTTGTCCATTTTAAAGTTGTTAGGTTGATGGGTAATAAGTTCTAAGGTGCGGAACATAATGGTACTATGCTACAATCTATTATAGTTGCCAGCAAGTTGTCTCCCATCCTCTTTGCAGAATAGTTGTTTAAGAGGAGAACATAGTCATACATATGTTTTAGAGCTATTCATAGTTGTCGAGGATAATCAGGGTCGATCATGCTGCCATATTCACCATGACCATGAATTCATGTAAATGCTTTCGGATATTAGTGATAAATACGATTACCTCTGCAACTAGCAAAGCCTTAGGTTTGTTGAGAGTGCAATATTGGATTCGTTATCTATCGGCTGACATATGTAGTTCAAACTTGTTTGTTTCGTTTTCTTTCATACTTCTGTTTCAAGAGTTTGGAGCATTTTGAAATCGAATCTTTAACTGTGTACATGCCTCGTATTTTATTGTTGTTTATAGGTTCAACGATTTTGGGGTTGATGGTGGTCCAGCAGCGAAAGCACTAAAACCCAAGTTCGATGTTTTGTCAAAGCATATCGCAACACATACTGGATTTCAAGTACCACACGTAGAGGTAATCATATCGCCTTTGCTTATTCGAATATGGTTTTAGCAATTGTTCCCATTCATTCTGTCTAAACTTATGACGTCGTTCACAGATGAAACATCTAATTTTGGGGGCCATAGTCATGAAGAGCCTCGGAAGCCTTCTCTTTATCTTCGGTAGCTCTCTCGGAGCAGTAATCCTGGTGTGTATCTCTACTATTCGCTCAAAACACTTTCGATATTGCTTTAAAATCTATGTTGCTCGGACTCTCTGAAAGTGTCACCCCGCACTCAATGACACTGATACTTTTTTTCTCAATGAAGGTTTTGCATCAGTTCATTACTACTCCAGTCTTATACGACTTCTACAACTACGATCCTGACAAGAAAGAGTTCGCTCAACTTTTTGCCAAGTTTACGCAGGTAACACAACCGATATCTCTCTAAATCATCGTTCCTCACATTCACTTTCACCACGTGTATTTTACGCTACTCTTTTTTACGACAGTGCTTGCCACTCCTCGGTGCGCTCTTCTTCTTCATCGGCATGAAGAACTCTATGCCGAAGAGATCATCTCACTCAAAGAAGAAGGCCCCCAAGACGAAAACAGTTTAAAGAATGCGATAGCCCGCCCTTCGAAGAGCTTCTTGTAAGCTTTGTATTTTTCGATTTTATTTTGGTTAAATTTCCCAACTTTGTAGCTTTGATTTTGTATTCTTGTTTTCTTCTTCTTCTGTTGCTGGAAATTTTCACTCTTTAAGAAAAAAAAAAATTAATTTAGACATTAACAGTCCCTCTATTAAGTTAATTACTTACATTGACTACTGAGTTAGTGATAATTGATAGCTTTTGTTGGTTCTCACATTCAATTTAATTTCAATTTAACTTGTTTACGAAACCTTACACGTAGAAAAGTTGTTTTTGATAGATCCTCGACTCAATAGTTCAAAATCTTAATATGGCTAAAGTTAAAGTTTTTTTTTTTTTTTTTTTTTTTCAATCCATCTAAATTTTAAGTTATCCTCTTGTCAAATTAAAGCATTTATCTCCCCCCCCCCCCCCCCCCCCCCCTTTTTTTTGTTCCCATTGGGTTTTTGGTATCTGCATTGAACTTCGATCAAATTTATATTCGTGCCAGAAAGTCCTACATTGGAGGTAAAACACTTTCTAAATAAAGACGATTTTATACTCACGGGGACTTGAACTCGAAACATTTAGTCACTAGATAAATCATGTAGTATGAAGGAATACTTATTGCTTCATCACAACTCTTATTGCATTGAACTTCGATTAAATCTGTATTCGTGCTGTAACGTCCTAGTACATTGGAGGTAAAACACTTTCTAAATAAAGACGATTTCATAATAGGGGGACTTGAATTCGAGACCTCTAGTTACTCGATGAATCGGTAAGTATGAAGTAATACTTATTGCTTCATCACAACTCTGGTTGCGTTGAACTTCAACTAAATTTATATTCGTGCTGTAAAGTCCTAGTATATTGGAGGTAAAACACTTTCTAAATAAAGACGATTTCATACTAGGGGGCTTGAACTCGAGACATTTAGTCACTATATGAAGGAATATTTACCACTTCATCACTAGATATAAATGTATTACTTACAATTATGTCTTCCTTTTCCATATTTTCCCAAACCAATATATAAAGGGAAACACAATTTTTATTCCTTACTAAATTAGGGAAAAAGATAAACACATGAAATTGATGTTTTAATTGCAAAATTTAGTAAAATTCTCTTCTTTGCATCTTCTTGGACTTTTAGCATCATTTTTTTTTTAACACTATAATCGTTTGATATTTGGTATTCATTGACTCGATTAATTCAAATTTGCTTCATGTAAGATTCGTTAAAGAAGAAGTGCTTACCATCACAATTTTTTTATATTCAATTTTCAAACCCGAGGCCTCTGATTAAATACGGAGAAATTAAAATTCATCCCACCACACTTATTAGTTATTGCATCAATTCTTTGAAGTTAATAATATCATGTTTTCCACTGTTACTATCTCATCTTCACCTTATCTTAAATTCTTTATGTTTCACCTTATCAATTTTTTTTTTCTTTTTTAAATTTATTTAAAGTAAGTTTGAAGAATCAGCATTTATGTTTTTTTTTTGGCTGGCAACAACATATATACTATTTTTAGTCAACTAAATAATATTTTAGCTTTTATAGTCATGTTGGAGTTACTGTTATTAATGCATTCTAAATAATGGTTAGAGAATATGTGCTTTCAATAATGTCCATATTGGGGGGCTACCCTTTTTAACTCCCTCCGTCCATTTTAGTTGGTTATCTTACTAAATTAAATATTTCATATTAGTTGATCACTTATTAAATTAGGATAAAATTAATTAAATTTTTTCATTTTACACCTACGATTAATAGTATATACTATTAAATATGAACAATTACAATTTCAATATTCATTCAATTTAGTGGTGGAGTCAGGATTTTCATTGAGGAAGTAAATATACGAACTAGTCAAAGGGGTTCAACATCCAGTGGTGGAGCTAGGATTTTCATTGAGGGGGTTCAGAAGTAAATATACGAACTAGTCGAAGGGATTCAACATCCAGTGGTGGAGCCAGGATTTTCATTGAGGGGGTTCAGAAGTAAATATACGAACTAGTCGAAGGGGGTTCAACATCTACTATATATGCATAAAAATATTTTTAACCATGTAAAAGTAATATAAAAATAGTATAATTTTTCGTCGAAGGAGCACACATGTAGCTCTACCCCTGCCATTCATATGCCCAATAAATATCATTAATATGCATAAAGGATAAAATAGTAAAATTCATCATTTAATTTATGATTTTGTAATCACCGTATAAAATGAAATATATCCCACTAAAATAGGACGGAGGGTGTAGTTTTTCGTTCCTATTTAGTAAATAGTAGTGAGATTTTGCTTTTTTTTTTTGGTTCACCATCTGGTGTTCGGTACCCGCATTGGAGTCCGACTAATTCGGATTCGTGCCGCGTAGAGCCCCATTCAGGGGGGAAGTGCTCCCTATCAAGGATTTTTTCATATTCAGGGCGCAAACTCGAGACCTCTGGTTAAGGGAGGAGCAGTCTCATCTGCTGCACCACACGTCCTTTCGTGGTAGATTTTGCTTAATTACAAATTGTAGTAGTATTTTAATTTCAAAATGTAGCTTTTTACATTGTATTCACACGCATAATAATAATGATATATTGTATTTGTGCACGTACAATATTTCTATAGCGAAATACACTATAATAGAGCGCATAATAATAGTGAAATATACTATACTCGCATGCATAATAAATATATATATACATACCATATCTCTACCTAATTATATATGTGCGAATAATAAGTATAGTTAGTAGAAGTACTTTGAATGAGCATTGAATCTCTAATAATAGAGACTTAATTCTCATTCATACGATCGATCGGAGGAAGAGAGTGGATCGAGCGATCGAATTTTTACGAGCATTGACGAGTTTTAGAGTGTCTGTCAAGGACGTTAGCGCATAACTCAGAGCGACGGTCACTCCATGCACCTTCATGTACATGTAATGTTCAAGTATACGCTCGTATTACAAGCATGGTTGGTGTGTATGTACGGTTAAACGTCTCTATAACGTCACTTCGTTATAACAACATTTAACTACAACGGTTTGATTTTCTTCGGAATTGATTTTTCATGTTAGATTTTACTTCTCTATAATGACGTTCTACGTATAACGACAACGACGACTGTTACAGCGGTAGACTCTTTGTAAAATTGTCTCTCTATAACAACATAATCAAACATTATGTAATAGTATTTTGTAAGAAATATATCATGTACAAAACAAAATATCAAAATTTCTATGGTAATCATCATTATTGTCATGTAGACATTAAGTTTCAAGTACGAGTATCTAATTTAACGGAAAAGTTTGTATTTAAATGGTGTAAAACAGTAATTCATAGCTTTACGAGAAAAATGCTGCTAATGTTTACTTTATTTATAACAGTTAAATGAGAGTTGAACATTAAATGTCAGTATACATATATAACAACAACATCTCTCTATAATAACTATGAAATTTTCGAATAAATTATTGCCACCATACAGAAATTTGACTGTATGCACTCTTAAAAGAATCTTTGTATGATTAGGGTGAAATAATACAAAAATACTCATAAAATAATAACACATATTTTGACATAATGTGATATCATTCGCTTTATCAAATTCACACATTTTTATACAAATTAATGCCTCACATCATTTAAGAATACCCTTACATGACCATTAAAGGATGCGGTCTAGTGGATGGGGCTGCTCCTTCCTTTAATTAGAGATTTCGGGTTCGAGTCTTGGGTATGAAAAAATCCTTGGTAGGAAGCACTATCCTCAAATGGGCTCTACCCAACGTGAATCCAAATTAGTCGGACTCCAATGTGGGTACCAGAGACCGAATGAGAAATAAAAAAAGAAAAAAACCATACATGGCTGGATTTTATATAGGAAAAAAACTCAAATATGCCATCGAACTATCAGAAATGACTCATTTATACCATATGTTAAAAGTTTGACTCATTTATGCCATCGTTGTTACAAAACAGGTTCATCCATGCCATTACTTGTTAATGTTGGTTTTTCAAAAACAGCTTTTCCACGTGTCGTCTTACTAGAGGTCGACATCATTCATTAAAATTATGGAAAAAGGCTCAAATATGCCATCAGACTATCAGAAATGACTCATTTATGCCATCTGTTAAAATTTCAATAATTTTTCCTTAATTGAAAGCAAATAAGAGATGAAAATTTTGTGTGGTTTTCATCGGATTTCATATCTTCTAAATGAAACTTTTAATTCTCATCGGACTTGAATGTTATTTTAATGAAAGCAACCTTTAATGAATTGTATTTTTTTTTTTTTAAAGAAAAAATCTAAAAAGTACATGTATTTGTGATGGTGGTATATTAAGTTTTTTTTTTTAACATCTAAAGTCTACGTGTATCTTTTTAATTAGATGACAACATTTGGTTGGAGTACAAGTCCACATAGGAGCGATTTTCACTCATATGTGTTGCAAGATTGAAGTATTTTTTTGTTCAACTTTTGTATAGTTAAAGAGCCTTCTTGTACACTGGCAAAGTTAATATCTAAAATCTACGTGTATCTTTTTAATTAGGTGGCATCATTTGGTTGGAGTATTAGTCCACGTAGTAGCGATTGAGTTTCACACATATGTGTTGCAAGATTGAAGTGTTTTTTAATTCAGCTTTTGTATAGTTGAAAGGCCTACTTGTACACTGACAAAGCTAAAAGTCATAGTTATAATTTGATGTCAAGTTAAAGGTCCTGTTTATGTATTATGCCTTTTGAAAAACCTCTTTCACAAATACCGGACCTGTGTTGCAACGACAATGACATAAACGAGCCAAATTTTTAATGGATGACATAAATGAGCCATTTCTGATACTTTGATGACATATTTGAGCCTTTTTTCTTTGTTCTAATTAAAGATGTGGACCTCTAGTAATACGACACGTGACAAAACTGTTTTTTAAAAACCACCGTTAATAAGTAATGGCACGGATGAACCTTTTTTATAACGGTGATAACATAAACGGGCCAAACTTTTAACGGATGACATAAATGAGCTATTTCTGATAGTTCGATGACATATTTGAGCCTTTTCCCTTTTATATATAATCTGTTTGACAAAACTTTTAAAACTAACTAATTTTGAAAAATACTTTTTAAAAAAATACTTCTTGTAAGAAATAATTTGTGTCTGGATAATAAATTTTTAAATGTACTTTGAGCAACAATTAATATTTGATCAAACTTTTTAAAAGTGCTTCTAAATGTATTTTTCTCAAAAATACTTTCAGAGTTTTTTTTTTTTTTTTTTTAGTTCATGAAAAACAACTCATACTACTTTTCCGAAATACTTATTTTCTCCCAAAAATTAAGCTAAACACCTAACGTTTTCAAAATAAATATTTTTTTTTTGAAACAACAATTACTTGGGTATACCCCCCACCCCCCACCCCCACCCCCCAAAATTGGTCATCCATATAGTGTTAGCATAATTTTGTGGTAAAATCTGACAAAAGAAAGGCTAATTTAACTGCATGTTGTTTAGGCAGTTATTTGCTTCTTAATCACAATTAAATTTTAAATGTGAAAACAATTAACTTAAACGTTATATATTCTTAATGGGTAATTTTTATAATCATATGCATGTTTAAGATTGCAAAATTTAAAAAATTTATAATCACACAAATATCGACACATACTTAAATCGCATATTTTAAAAGCCTTCATTTTTTTTAAACCCCTTATATATATTATCGATTCAAACTATAATATCTAATCGAGGCTGGCTCCGCCCCTGATCTCATAATTCGTTTTCTTTAATTTCATTTTTTTTTAGTATATTAATCGTGTGAAGGGGAGCTTTGGAATAACTGGTGAAGTTGTCTTCATGTGATCAGGAAGTCACACGTTAGATCAACCCATAGAAATAGTTTCTGATAAAAATACAAAATAAGACTGCATACAATGAATTCTTGTGGTCCGGTTCTTCTCCAAATCTTGTGAGGAACAAAAGTTTTAGTGCATCAGACTATTTTTTTTCTTTTATTTTTGGGTATATTAATAATATACTAAATTATGCAAAAAGAATTGTGTGTGGTTCCATCATCAAATATTTTTATTTTTTATTGGACCTGAAAATATGCCTAGAATAACTTAGAAAAATGATTTATACAATTTTTTTTATTTAATATGTATAAATAATCTATTCAATAATCATTAACGCTAAACAAATCTATTCAGTTGTTCTAATCTTGTTGGACAGAGTTACCTAATATCGGTTGCTGGTCGGAGGTTGTTGGTAACTCGTGGATTTAATCGAGGTGCGTGAAAGCTGCCCATACACCACGATTATAAAAGAAAAACAATATTGGACTACACACAACAATAACAAACTCAGTGTAATTTTACAAATGAAATACGAAAAGAATGGTGTGCATACAACCTTATCCCTACCTAGTGAAGATAGAAAAACTATCTCTGACACACTTCCGGTTTAAGTATATCCATACATATATATATATATATATATACATATATATATATATATATATATATATATATATATATACACACAGTGGCGGAGTCAGGATATTCACGAAGGGGGTTCATAAGGGAACATAAGAACTAACCGAAGGGGGTTCAACGTCTAATATATATACATAAAAAATAATTTTAACCATGCATATATAGCATATTTTTTCGACGAAGAACCCCTCGGCAAAGGATAGATCCGTCACTGTATATATATATATATATATATTACAACATTAAACACCCTTTTTATTCCTTTTTTCTCATTAAATATTCAAGAATAATTGTATCTATTCTTTAAATATTCAAGAATAATTGTGTCCTTTCTTTAAATCTTCACTTAAAAGTATTTATTTTCTTTACACTAAAAAAGAAACATATTCTATATATATCTTCACCACAAGAATATTTTTGATTAAGAATAAGATCCCAAATGTCTAATAAATTGGAGGAATAGAACCCCATTCTTAATTCCACATTAATTTTCTATGTTAGCTACTAAATTATTGTCACTATTTTTCAAAAATAAATAGGGCATTTTTTGCCAAGTTATTATATATGGCTATGGAGAAATTCAAACCTCATCTTCTTATGATTTTAGCTCAAATTTGTTACACTTTTTTGTATTTCATTACTCAAGCTTCATTTAATCATGGGATGAATCCACATGTCTACGTAACTTATCGACACGTTGTGGGAGGTCTATTTATGTTACCGTTCGCGTATTTTCTCGAAAGGTATGTACGTATAATCAACACTCTGATATATGTTAATGATTTTAGCTATATATACTGACAATGAAAACAACCTTTTTATAACTTATCGACATATTGTGGGAGGTTTGTTTATGTTACCGTTCGCGTATTTTCTCGAAAGGTACGTACGTATAACTAGCACTCTGATATATGTTAAGGATTTTAGCTATATATATCGAAAATGAAAAAAAAACTTTTTAAAATTTATCGACACGTTGTGGGAGGTCTATTTATGTTATCGTTCGCGTATTTTCTCGAAAGGTACGTACGTATAACTAACACTCTGATATATGTTGAGGATTTTAGCTATATATACCGAAAATGAAAAAAAAACCTTTTTAAAACTTGTTGACACATTGTGGGAGGTCTATTTATGTTACTGTTCGCGTATTTCTCGAAAGGTACGTACGTATAACTAACACTCAATGTATTTTTAGGATTTTAGCTATATATACTGACAATGAAAAGACCTTTTTATAACTTATCGACACATCGTGGGAGGTCTATTTATGTTACCGTTCACGTATTTTCTCGAAAGGTATGTACGTATAATCAACACTCTGATATATGTTAATGATTTTAGCTATATATACTGACAATGAAAACAACCTTTTTATAACTTATCGACATGTTGTGGGAGGTCTATTTATGTTACCGTTCGAGTATTTTCTCGAAAGGTATGTACGTATAATCAGGGGCGGACACATGTGTAATTTTGGGGTACTCCGGCATCCACTAAATTCGACGTAAATTAGGTATAATTATATAAGAAACACAGAATAAATGGTATAATTTATTAAAAGCACCCAGAAAACATATGGTTGAGTGTAGTTGCTTGAGGATGTGACTCCCATGTCCAGTTTTCCAGGTTTGAATCCACACAACTACATACTATTTTTTATAAATTTTTTTGAGAACCCACAACCTTGAATTCCTGGGTCCGCCACTACGTATAATTAACAGTCGGTATATGTTAAGAATTTTAACTATATATACTGACAATGAAAACAACCTTTTTAGACTATAACGACAACAACAATAACATATTCAGTGTATTCCTATATAGTGGGGTTTGGGAAGGGTAAAGTGTATACCACTACCTCTGAAGAAGTAGAGAGGTTATTTCCGGTAGACCCCCAGTTCGAACAAAAGGACAGTAAGCAAAGTCGTAATAAAACATGAGACAAGGTGAAATAACAAAAATAAGACACCGACAGAGTAGTACTATACACTATCTAATCGAAAGCACACACCTCACTCAACCCTCCTAACTAGAAATTCCAACCTGCGTGCAAAGCCCTACGACTAATACCAGCTTGGCTATACCAAGATACTCCTATCTACTGGCTACGACTCATCCACACGCTCTAGCCCTCCAACCTAATTCACGTCCTCCATACCTTCCTATCTACGATCATATATATCCCCAGTAAACTGTAACTGCTCCATATCATGTCTAATCACCTCCCTCCAGTATTTCTTCGACCTACCTCTACCCTACCTGAAACCATTCAGCCAACCTCTTACACCTACAAACTGGGACATCAGTATCCCTCCACGAAGGACATTTTTTTTATGAACTTTGGTATGTCAAGCACATAATTATGATTTACCTTTGAGTAACGAGAGTCTTATTTACATTCTTAAACTTGTGTACTGTCAAATTAAGACATACAAAATAAAAAAGGATAATTACTTTTTTGATCCTTTATTATTAATAAATTATGTTTTTTTTCCTTGAAATATTTATTTATTTATTTATTCTTTTTTTATTGCAGAGGAATAAGACCAAAGTTAACTATGACTTTGCTATTGGAGTTCTTTGTACTTTCTCTACTAGGGTAATTAAGCTCAATTAAACATCATTAATTATCCTTTTGAAATATAATTTTTTCGAAGCAAAATATAATACTAACTTTTTTTTTTGTCATTAATTTTTTCAGAGTGAGTTTAACATTAAACATGTATTTTGTGAGCTTGAATTTCACTTCTCCAACTTTTGTGGCTTCTATGCTCAACACTATTGCTGCACTGACTTTTGTATTGGCAGTAATACTCAGGTAATTATTTAATTAATTAATTTTTTTGTTGCTTAATTAAGTTTATTAATTACCTAATATATGACTAATTAAGCTTGCTTAGTCTTCCTTCATGTATTATGTTAATCTTGGACTAATTAAAACCGTATTTTTGGCAACCTTAAGGCCTACGTGGCACACTGGGTGAATCAACATACTAAAGGTCCACGTAGGCACATGTATGTGCCGCGTAGGCACATGTATGTGCCATGTAAGCATTTAAGGTTGCTAAAAATACGATTTTAATTAGTCCAGGGGTAATAGAATCTCCTTTTAAGTTGAAGTGTGTCTCAACAATTTCGTTTATAGTTCAGGCTGGAAATAGTCCATTTTCTCTTTTATATTTGACACTGTCCAAATATAACATATTCCTACATGAATGAACAAAAACACACATTTTAATTGATCAGAAATGGTTAAATTTTTGTCACCCTTTTGTGCTGACGTGACACCTTTATTACATAAAATCAGGGGCGGACCTACACATATTTTTGGGGTGCTTCGGCACCCATTAAACTCGACGCGGAATAGGTATAACTACATAGAAAATATATGAAAATAGCTATAAATTATATAAAAGCACCCACTAAAATAGAAAGTTGATT
This sequence comes from Capsicum pubescens, assembly GCA_030864215.1. Classification (NCBI taxonomy): domain Eukaryota; kingdom Viridiplantae; phylum Streptophyta; class Magnoliopsida; order Solanales; family Solanaceae; genus Capsicum; species Capsicum pubescens. The sequence goes on along the minus strand of CM061541.1, from coordinate 273,702,330 downwards.
GGGTGCATCACTACATTGACATTTATGTTCATCTTAAGACTCTCCCTTGGTAGGTGTGCCCCGGTTTCGAACCTGGTTGAGGCGATTTTTTATTTTTTTCTATAATAAGCATCCACAATCCTTATATCCCGGGTTCGCCACTGCATAAAATGGAACCCATATCAAAGGTGCCGTGTTAGCTACAAACGTTGACAAAAGGTGCCACGTCAGTTAAAAAGATTGACAAAAATACGCTAAAATTTAGTTCAGAGGTAATAGAAATCCGGTGAAGTTGGAAGTGTGTCACAACAAATTTGTTCATAGTTCAGAGGTACTAGATGGTTTACTCTTAAGTAATATATTACCAGAACCAAACTCAGAATTTACCAATAACTTCGAAGACCAAAAGTACTATTATTCCTTAATCAAATTACCAATAAATGCTTATCAAGACTTTTACTTGTAATTAATTACCTAATAAGTGACATGATTTTGTAAATATTTTAGTAGTATGAGTAGGGGTGAGCGTTTGGTATTCGGTTCGGTATTTTCAAAGTTTGGGTTTGGTAATTCGGTAATCGGTATTTGAACGTAGATACCACATACCATACTTAAATATCGATTCGGTAATTCGGTAATCAATAAATTAAACTTCGGTTCTTGGTAATACCATATTATAAAGTTAGAGATGTGCAAATGTACATTTAAACATCAAAGATTATATTTAATAAAAACCCTATTTAGTATTCCTTTTGTTGCTTTTTACGAACATATTACAAAGGTCCAAGAGATTCTTTGGGATGACTAATACTATTGTCTATTGGGTTGGTTAAACATATTGTATTATATATATATATATATATAGAGAGAGAGAGAGAGAGAGAGAGGTGGAGCCAAGATTTTAAGTAAGGGAGTTCAATATTCAAAGAAAACTAAGTCGAAAGAGGTTCAACACCTACTATAACCACATAAAAAATAATTTTAATCATATATAAATAGTGTATAGTATATTTTTCCGTCGAAGGGGGTTCGAACGAACACCTAAAGAGGGCTGGCTCAGCCCCTCTCTCTCTATATATATATAGTTCGATATTCGGTAAATATTGAATACCAAGCGGTATTAATATCTTGTACCAAACCCAATCCCGAATACCGAAATGTTGAAATCTTAATCCCAAATACCATACCACATACCGAATACCAAATTTTTCGATTCGATTCGGTAATTCGGTTTTCGATATTTTATGCCCAGCCCTAAGTGTGAGTTTAAAGTCTGATTAAAAATGTTTTTTTTTTTTTTTTTTTCTTTTTGATATTGTAGGTTGGAAGTTGTTAATGTACAAGACCCTAGAGGAATAGCAAAAGTGATAGGGACATTGGTTTCTTTGGGTGGGGTTATGATAATGACATTGTATAAAGGAGTTATTTTGAAGAATTTATGGCATCCTATCATTTATATTCATCAAGGAGGAAACAATGTTGTGAAGGAAAATTGGGTGAAAGGTTCAATTTTGACTGTTGCTAGTTGCATTGCATGGTCCATATGGTTCATCATGCAGGTCATTTTACAAAAAAATCTTGTCTATTTTTTGACTTGTTTTGCAACTATATAAGTTGTTGTATGATGGTTATAGGGTGGTGGTGGTGGTGGTGGTGGGGAGCGGGTGGCGGTGGGGGTTGCTAACCGATGCCCTATATTGCATGTGTTTGATGTTACGTGGGGGCGCCTTATGCTCCTATTTTGCATGTGTTTGATGGTATGGAGACTGTATCGCGTGTTTTCTATGTTTCTTGATTTTTGTTTGGAGGTGAGGGGTGGGTGGTGGTGGTGGGGTGGTGGTGGAGGAGGGGGGGGGTCTCCCAACGCCCTATTTTGCATGTGTTTGATGGTATGGAGATGGTATCATGTTTTCTATGTTTCTTGATTTTTGTTTGGAGGGGGGGAGGGGGTCCCTATTTTGTATGTGTTTGATGGTACAGAGACGTTATCGAGTGTTTCCTATATATGTTTTTATGTTTCTTGATTTTTGTTTGGGGGTTGGGGTCTCCTAACGCCCTATTTTGCATGTGTTTGATGTTACGTGGGGGCGCCTGACGCTCCTATTTTGAATGTGTTTGATGGCATGGAGACGTTATCGAGTGTTTTCTATGTGTTCTTATGTTTCTTGATTTTGTTTGGGGTGGGGTGGGATGGGGGGTCTCTCGACGTTCTATTTTGCACGCGTTTGACGTTACGTGGGGCACCTGGTGCCCCTATTTTGCATGTGTTTGATGGTATGAAGACGTTACCGAGTGTTTTCTATGTGTTTTTATGTTTCTTGATTTTTGTTTAGGGGGTAGGGGGGGGGGTCTCTTGACGCCCTATTTTGCACGTGTTTTATGTTACATGGGGCGCCTGATGCCCTTATTTTGCATGTGTTTGATGGTATGGAGACGGAATCGAGTGTTTTCTATGTTTCTTGATTTTTGTTTGGGGGGTGGGGGGTCTCCCGATGCCCTATTTTGCACGTGTTTGATGTTATGTGGGGGTGCCTGATAATGCCCCAATTTTGCATGTATTTGATGGTATGGTGACGTTATCGGTGTTTTCGATGTGTTTTTATGTTTCTTGATTTTTGTTTGGTGATGGTGGCTCTCTAGACGCCATATTTTGCACGTGTTTGATGTTATGTGATTCACCAGGCGCCCCTATTTTGCATGTGCTTGATGGTATGGAGACGTTATCGGTGTTTTCTATGTGTTCTTATGTTTCTTGATTTTTGTTTGGGGTGGGGGTGGGGTGGGGTGGGGAGTCTCTTGACGTTCTATTTTGCACGCGTTTGATGTTACGTGGGGCACCTGGTGCCCCTATTTTGCATGTGTTTGATGGTATGAAGACGTTGCCGAGTGTTTTCCATGTGTTTTTATGTTTCTTGATTTATGTTTAGGGGGTAGGGGGGGTCTCTCGACGCCCTATTTTGCACGTGTTTTATGTTACGTGGGGCGCCTGATGCCCTTATTTTGCATGTGTTTGATGGTATGGAGACAGAATCGAGTGTTTTCTTTGTTTCTTGATTTTTGTTAGGGGGGTGGGGGGTCTCCCGATGCCCAATTTTGCACGTGTTTGATGTTATGTGGGGGTGCCTGATGATGCCCCAATTTTGCATGTATTTGATGGTATGGAGACGTTATCGGTGTTTTCGATGTGTTTTTATGTTTCTTGATTTTTGTTTGGTGGTGGGGGCTCTCTAGACGCCATATTTTGCACGTGTTTGATGTTATGTGACGCACCAGGCGCCCCTATTTTTGCATGTGCTTGATGGTATGGAGACGTTATCGGTGTTTTCTATATGTTTTTATGTTTCTTGATCTTTGTTTGGGGGTGGGGGGTCTCCGGACGCCCTATTTTGCACGTGTGTGATGTTACGTGAGGGCGTCTAATGCTCCTATCTTGTATGTGTGAGATGGTATGGAGACATTATCGGGTGTTTTCTATGTGTTTTTATGTTTCTTGTTTTTTTTGGGGTGTTTGTGTGGGGGTTAAGGGTTCGCTTGGCGAGGGGGCGTAGTTGTGGGTCCCGACAGACTCATTTAAAGCGAATCCAAGAATTGAAGCTTATGTGTTAGGCCGTGTTCTCGCGTGCCTATCACGATCTTCCAATTTTTGGTAGTGACACGCTCACAGGGGTGGAGCTAGAAGGCAACTTTTAGGTTCAGCCGAACCCAATAGTTTTTTTCCTAAATCATATATTTGTGTTATGCAGTTTTATACTATTTAGTAGCATTTGAAATCGTTATTGTAGACTTCAGAATCTATAAAATTCAAATTCTGAATCCGTCTCTTACCTCCTTTGAACTTAATAGGCTTACACACTGAAAAGATATCCAGCACAGTTGTCACTGACAACATGGATGAGTTTTGTAGGAGCAGCACAATCAGCTTTCTACACAATCATAGTACAACATAAAAGAGTTGCTTGGACAATTGGTTTCAACATTGATTTTTGGTCTATAATGTATGGGGTAAGTAAGGGTCAAATTATCTCCTGCAAAATATATTGCTCGGATTCTTCAAAAATGTTATCGAAAGCATGTCAGATCGAGTAAAGCATCTGGTACCTGCCTGAACTATGACCAAATTTGCAACGACGCACTCCAACTTCACGGAGGTTCTATTACCCGCTTGAACTAAATTTTAGCGTATTTTTGTCAACCTTGTTAGCTGACGTGACATCTTTTATCAGCCTTTTTAGCTGGTGTAGCACCTTTGGCGTGAGCCCCATTTTATGCAATAAAGGTGCCACATCAGCACAAAAGGGTGACAAAAATACATTAAAATTGAATTCAAGAGAGGTAATAGGACCTCTGTGAAGTTGGAGTGTGTCGTAACAACTTTGACCATAGTTCGGGAGGGTACTGAATGCTTATCCCTTTTGGAGGATCCGCTACAAACGTAACAATATTTTTGAAGAATTCTAGCAACATAGCTGTATAGTGAAATTCCTTTTATTTGGTTGTGACAAGCTTTGACATTTTTCGAGAAAAAGGTTCGAAATATACCTAAATTTTGGCGAAATTTGCTGTAACGTGCCTTAACTTTGCGGGGGTTCTATGACCCCCTCAACTATTTATTGCCGTATATATGTAGCTTATATTTTCCCAGCTGGACCACTGCGTGAATACAAGCGCATTGAGCACGTAAGGGTCTGAAGTGGTCCAGCTGGACAAATATATGTCACAGAAATACAGTAATAATTAATCTAGGAGGATCATAGGACTCCGCAAAATTAAAACGTGTTACAATAAATTTCGTCGAAGTTTTAGATATATTTCTGACTCTTTTACCCTTTGTTGTACTTAATACAGGGTATAGTGATTTCTGGTTTAGTGGTCTTTATTCAATTGTGGTGCACAGAGCAAAAGGGACCTGTTTTTGTGACAATGTTCAATCCACTTGCAACAGTATTAGTGGCAATTTTAGCATACTTTGTTTTTGGTGAAAAGCTATATATGGGAAGGTAAATAACTCTTTTTTACATGATCAAATATAGAAAAATTCTAGTATTTTCTATTTTTTTTGAGATAAACATTCAGTATCCTCTCGAACTTCATAGGGGTTTTATTAGTCTCGAACTCAATTTTAGCATATTTTTGTCATCCTTTTGTGCTGACGTGACACTTTTATTGCATAAAATGAGGCTCATATCAAAGGTGTCGTGTCAGCTAAAAAGGTTGACAAAAAATGCCACGTCAGCTAAAAAGGATGACAAAATATGCTAGAATTTAGTTTCGAGGGTAATAGGATCTCCGTGAAGTTGGAGTGTATCGTAACAAACTTGGTCATAGTTCGAGGGTACTAGATACTTTACTCTTACTATTTTTTTTTAATATAAGTCAGAAATGAGCTTATTAAATAAAGCGACATGATCAGTGAGGATTCATATTGCTAACCTCAACTTTCTTGGGATTGATGCATAGTTGTTTTATTGTGGAAGCCTCATGCATTAAAGACAACAACAAACTACACCTCAGTCCCAAACGAGTTGAGATCAGTTCTAAGAATCCTCACAATCAGTAGCGGAGTCAATATCTTAATTAAGGGGATTCAAAATCGAAAAATGTGAATAAAAGAACTAGTCGAAGGGGGTTCAATGTCTGCTGTATATACATGATAAATAATTTTAAACTTGTATAAAAATATAATTTTCTGCCGAAGAGGGTTCGGATGAACCCCCTCACTATTAGCCAGCTCCGCCACTGTTCACATCTTCATTTAAGCTCAACTCATGTCACCATCATGACTAGTCGTATTATGCCAAATAAATTAAAACGGAGGAAGTATAGAACAATGAATTGATTTGTATTTTTTTAAAAATAATTAACACTTTTTTCTTTTTTCAATTTTTCAGCATCATAGGAGCAATAATAGTCATTGTTGGACTTTACTTGGTCTTGTGGGGAAAAGAAGATCCAAAATCACAAAGAAAAGATGAAGAAAAATGTTGCACAACAAAAATAGAACATCAAGAAGACAATATGATGAAGAAATTCCAATTAGAATTATAGGAAGATTGCGTATAATAAATCCTTGTGGTCCAGCCCTTCCTCGAACCTCGTGCATGGCGAGAACTTTAGTACACCAGTCTGTCTTTTTTTTTTTTTCTTAGAATAGGAAGATTGAAGAACTTCCAATAGCTTATTGTTCTCAAGAATAATAAAAACCAATAAAACAAATTAGTATCGACGGAAAAATTCATGGTAGGGAACGCTTCTACCTTATTTTTTGAGTCCATTATCGAGGAGGGAAGATTGCAAAAACGATATTTAGTCTGCCTCAAAATACTTATCATGTTTTGCTTTTTGAAAGTTAAACTGTATGAACTTAGATCAATAAGATGTATTTTTTTTTTTACCATATAATATGAGAACTATTACAACTTATAGTACCACCAAAAGTGTACTATGAACAACATTATCAATCATGTGGATAAATCATCACAAACACCAATGGTTAAAACATAAACTAATTAGACAAAAACACTTGAACATAAACACCAATTAGACATCATGATAGTTCTACCAAATTTGGACAATGGTACAAATTACAACAACAACATATCCAGCAGTGTATTCCCATAAAGTGGGATCTGGGGGAGGGTAAAGTGTACGCAAACCATACCACTACCTCAGGTGAAGTAGAGAGACTGTTTTCGATAGACCCCCGGCTTAGAACCAATAATAGTATAGCAAACACAAAACATAAAAACAAATAACAAAAAGGGATATCACACCGCTAGATAATAAAAGAAACAAGACACCCACAAGGTAATGCTATAAACTAGCTATTCGAAATCATAAACATCACCAAAACACCACGAACAAAAGACTATAAGAAACTACAGGCACAGGTACCAATTTTCATCGGCAAAATAACTAGACATTAAGCTACATTGTTTGTTACATACCCATCGGAAACAACCTCTTCTACTTTCCCATGTGGAAGGGCTCTCGCTCAACGGATCAAAGGTACGCTGGGGATAACAGGCTGATGACTCCCAAGAGCTCTTATCGACGGAGTCGTTTGGCACTTCGATGTCGACTCATCACATCCTGGGGTTGAAGAACGTCCCATGGGTAGGTTGGTGCATCTTTTGACCCAGGTGAAGCCTTTGTCCTTATAGGTTCAATCTTTAGCTAACCAGATGGTTAGGTTGATATTTCGACACCTGGGCATTTATAACACTCACCTATACCATCTAAAGTGGTAGAGAACAGTCGTTGTCAAGAGTCAACTTTCGTTGAGGTCGAATCCACGAGGAGCCAAATTTAGATTTTGAGTCCTATGGGTGTCAAAATTACTAAAAAGATACCCGAAGTGTACACTAGATAAAACACATAAGGTAAAGTGGGAGGGGGGTTGGTTTTGAATAGAATCTTATCAATATGATCAAGTCAAGCAACACACTACGATAACACTCTAACACACTACGATAACACTCTTTGTTTTAGAATTCAATTTTGGAGAGATATTAGGATTATGTCTACCTAAGGGCAAGTTGTGCATGGGATCATGATGGTTTGGCATAAGTCCTAATTGTTAATGATGTGGTCGGCTAGGTTACGAGTCATTGAGGCTACTTTGTCAACAAGGCCTCAAGGATGTCACTCGTTGACTCTTTCGAGTACCTAACGAGTGTGTCAATAAAAGCCACCAAAACCTCAATTGGGCATCCCTATTTCTAGGAAGATACCCGTGACACAACATACTCTCCATCTACACTTATTTCTAAGATGACAAAAGAAAGTAAGCTATATTTACAATTGTCCACTATTGCTTCGTCCCCTAATAACCCTCTTACAAGAATGCTATGGGTTCCTAAGAGTTCACCCACATCCTTCTTTCAAGGATAATGAGAGCTTTCAATAGTTAGGGGTTTTCACCCAAAAAAACCCATTTTGGGTATTTGGGGTTTTCGCTCACAAATCCCAACTATTTAAGCCAAGCAATAGTGGAATCCTTGACGAGTTTGTATCCAATATCACCCGTGATCTTAGCAGAATTCAACACCTTACATGTGCAGACCGGCTGCTAGACATTCCTTGATGTAAGATGTTGCAGAACAGCAGCAACTCAATCGAAAAAATGACATAACACATTGGATGAAATGACATCAAACTAGAAGCAGGGAGAGAGCGTTATACAAACGCTTCACTTTCCTGCTTTGTACCTCTCATTGTTCGTTATTGAACTGATATGACATTAGCAAGTAGTCATGGAACATAACTATATATGCTCTCGAGAGTCATCATACACGTTTATAATGGGCGTGGATGACTGAAAATTGAACCATGACTCAAAACATAGACGATCCATTAAACACTGTACTAAACAACTACTGTTATCCAAGAACGAAGAAGTATTCGACTCTACATCTTCAGAATGTGACTTTGAATTCTTGCTGCTGTGATATGAAACTGTTGATTTATCCTTCGCGTTAGCTTCTCGGCTTCTATAGTAGCTGTTAAGTCCTTAGTTTTGATGATTGACGAATTATTTGTTAGGACCTGGTTCCTGATGAATATGTGATGGCTAAGCTGCAACTATTTAGGGACCTGGTTGACCGCATTCATGTCGCTGTCGTGCACGGCTGGACGATAGTACAAAAGTTGGTGAGAAAGCGGCTGCATTTTTTGTCTCAACCAATGAGACTCGTCCTAGGTTTTCTCGTCTCGTATATATTGCTCATATTCCACAACAAGAAAACCAAGCTTCCATATACTCACAACAAGAAATCCTTTGAAGCTCTTGAATGATCAAAGCCTCACTCTCAACCAGTGACGGACCCAGCATTTTTAGGTTGTGGGTGCTCAAAAATAAATTTTACTACAGGAATTCGATCCCAAGATGGGAGACATGAAAGTTATGTTTAAAGCCAGAACACCCAACCATGCTTTTGTTCTCTGGGTGCTTTTGTATATATTTTATCATTTTTTCACTGTTTCTTATATAATTATACCTCTTCTATGTCGAGTTTAGTGGGTGCTCGAGCACCCTAAAATTGCACGTCGGTCCGCCCATGCTCTCAACAACGGATCGGACCTGCTTGCTCACATGTCGTGTCTTATGTTCTTGTTGTAATTGAGTCTTCGTATTTTGATTATAAACGTTGCCTACTGTTGTATTCCAGTTCTGAAATCAGTGTTGTCATCTAGAGTTAAGGTGATTATGAAGCTAGAGTTAGCTTGTTGATTCGGTTAGAGTTAGCTGGGTCTTGGTGCGGTAGAGTTATTGCATGTTTCTCTTTGTAATACAACTATTACTAGGAGAAGGAGAGGAGTTTCCACGTAAATATTGTTGTGTTTCTTAGTTGTTTATTTTACGTCCTGCATTATTGAGTCTCTTGAAGGGGAGCCTTGGAGTAACTGGTAAAGTTGCTGCCATGTGATCAGGAGGTCACGGGTTCAAGCCTTAGAAACAGTCTCTGGCATAAATGCAAGGTAAGGCTGCGTACAATACACCCTTGTGGTGGGGCCCTTCCCCGGACACCGCGCATAGCGGTAGCTTTAGTGCACCGGGCTGCCCATTGTTGAGTCTCTTGCTATATATGTTTGTTTGCAGCTCATTCATCATGGTTGTTATGAAACGGACAGCAATAAGCAATACCACAAAACGAAAGAAAACAAGAACACACACAGCTTTACGTGAAAACCCTTAACGTGAAAAAACCACGGACAAAGGAGGAGGAAATCCGCTATAATGGAGAGGAATACAGTGCGGAGACAAAAGTCTCAATGACGTATATCAACCGTCCAAAAACGACCCACTAAATCGCACTTATATAATACGTGCGTACAAAACAAGTCCTATCGGCCCCATAAAAAATCACAAATATGGGTCACACCGCAAACTTTTCAGGACCGAATCAACAAAATTCGGGTCACAAATAAAACCCACTACCCCTTACACTAAATTCGGGTCACAAAATTCATTGGGAGTATATTTGTTCCTTTTCCGTTTTAGTTTTTTTATTCCGAATAATTAATAAAAACCCACTATCCCTTACACTAGCGATAGGGACATATGTGTACCAAAGTATGACGGAAGGTATATACGCACCATAAGGATGAATTAACAAAAAATAATAAGGAAAATGGTCAAATTGTTCTTTTTACTTTATATGCTAAAAATACATTAAAAAAATATTAACTATATAATACTTGTATTATTTGCTAACTGCTTACGAAACAAATCATATGTCATTAAGGCTCTAAGCAATAATTGTAAAAGGTGCACTTATTCCTCAGTCTTCCCAATGAGAATGAGATAAAAGTATTCAGTACCCTCGAACTATGATTAAAGTTGTTACGACACACTCTAATTTTACAGGGATTCTATTATCCCCGAACTCAATTTTAGCGTATTTTTGTCACTCTTTTGTATTGACGTGACACCTTTATTACATAAAATGAGATCCACGACAGCTAAAAAGGTCGACAAAAGATGTCACGTCAGCTAAAACGGTTGACAAAAATACGTAAAAGTTTAGATTGGGGGTGGGTAGTAGGATCCCCGTGAAGTTAAAGTGTATCGTAGCAAATTTGATCATAGTTCAGGAGTACTAGATGCTTTACTCAATGAGAATTTGTCAAAATCCTTACATCGGTTTCTAGATCCGCGCCCTTGATATATGACAAATGTATATAACTTAAATTCTAAACGAAAACTATAAGAACGACAAAGTTTTTGGGGTGTCGTCAATTTAGATAGATTCATAATTTGAACTTTATGAATTTCTACGCATGTCTCAAATTAATATACTATAGTAACAATTGCATTTACAACTAAATATATATCGATATTTAGTAAATTCCTCTCTCTAGCTCTCTCTCTCTCTACACACACACCAGAGGTGGGGTCAGAATTTTCACGAAGGAGATTCAAAATTTGAAGAAAAATTAATCGAAAGGGGTTCTACATCTATTATATATACATAAAATATAATTTTAGTAACGTATAAATAGTATAATTTTCCGCTGAAGGAGATTCGGTGAATCCCCATTACACATGCTGACTCCGCCCCTCACACACACACACATATAATTTTCCGCGCACACACACACACACATATATAAAATTTTCCGCTGAAGAGGGTTCAGTGAACCCCCATTACACATGCTGGCTCCGCCCCTGACACCCACCCACAAACACACACTCACATAGGGGTGTTCATGGTTTGGTAAAAAACCAAACCGAACTGCGAACCAAACCAAATTGAACCGAACTGAACTAAACCGACAAGAACCAAACCAACGGTTATTTTTTTGTGCTGGTTTTAGAAATTTAAAAACCGACTACGTTGGTTTGGTTATGATTTTGACCAATAACCGACCCATGAACACCCCTACACTCTGAACACCCCTACACTCACATATAATTTTCCACACATATATAATATAATTTTAGTAATGTATAAATAGTATAATTTTCCGCCCATGAGACACACATATATAAAATTATTGAATTTCACGTTAAGCAAATTATGCTAATACATTGGAACAAACTTAACTAAATTGTTCAATGTAAAGAGATAGAATAAACATATTGGATTCCTTGTATAGTGAAAAACTTTTAATTAATAAATATTATAATGCATTAACGTTTTATAAATTAATTAATTCACCCTACTCCACTAATAATCTCTCATTAGGATATCATAACTTATATAAAAACGAATCTAACTTAATAATATTTATTACTAATTCATCTTATATTCCATGTACGTTCATTTAAAAAATCCCACTATTATTTTTTTAAAAGGTTAATTAATGAATCTTTCCATATATACCTATAACTCTAAAAAATATTTTTACTTTTTTGTAGGGGGGAAATAGTTAATGTTTTTTTTTTCTATACTATTACGTAAGAGGTGAGTGCATAAGCATATGATCTCATCATTAATACAATGTACAATTAATCTTAATTTTGCATCAAATTCTAATTAATTGAACAATGCCAAAATCCAATTTAATTTTGCATCAAATTCTAGTTAATTAAACAATGTCAAATCCAACCATAATTTTGCATCAAATTCTAGTTAATTGAACAATGCCAAATCCAATTTTAATTTTGCATCAAATTATAGTTAATTAAAAAATGTCAAATTAATTTTTCATTAAATTATAGTTAATTGAAAATGTCAAAACCAATCCTTTTGAGTTTAAATTACTCCATATATCCATTTCTATTTATGTTTACCTGTTTGATTAGACACGTTAAGATTATTTTCTATAACTTATATTTTAAGAAAATAAAATGAGAAGTTTAAGGTTATCGATTTCTGAATGTAAAAAAAACATACTAAAATGAAAAGATAATACTGTCACACGTAATAGATAAAACACCGAGTTAAAATTCTACCTAAATGTTATTATTTATCTATTGACTATGTTAATACCGTTTACAAAAATATTGCGTACGTATTATTAGTTATTAGGTTACGTCAAAAATATTTTATCGGTAAAAATGATCTGATAATGTAAAAATTCTTTAGAGATTATTTAAAACAAGTGAATGAAAAGTAGTGTTTGAATCTATAGCCATCATTTGACCAATTAGATACACTGAATTATAATTAACTTTTTGGTCATCATAGAAGGTTCTTATTTTTGGCTAAACTAATAAACTTTGGTCCCCAAGATATTCCATTTAATTCAATCTCAACCATTCTTTATTATGCCAAACAATAAATCCCTTTTTGTAAATTCCTTTATAAATTAGCCACATTGTAGTACCATAATTTGCATGAAAAAAAACAAAAACAAAAACAAAAACAATAATATGGATGAAGTGAGATATAGAGGTGTTAGAAAGAGGCCATGGGGTAAATATGCTGCCGAAATTCGCGATACGAATCAACAAGGAGGAACTCGTGTCTGGTTAGGTACATTTAACACTGCTGAAGATGCTGCTCGAGCTTATGACAGAGCGGCTTATAACATGAGGGGAAATTTGGCGATTCTTAATTTTCCCGAGGAGTATAACTTGCCTAGGACCTCTTCTCATTTTTACGATAATTCATCAACGATGGCGGCCTCATCATCGTCTTCGAGTAATGTGCATGCAAGAAATGATGATCAACAACGTACTGGGCAAGTTCTTGAACTTGAGTATCTGGACGATAAGGTTCTTGAAGATCTTCTTGATTGCGATCAACATGCAAACAAGAGAAAATGAAGATCGTTAACAACATTTGTATCGTTATAAAGCTAAGTATTTCGCGTAATATATACTAATATAATAAACCTTAGTTTTTATAACTAAGAAATGGGGATTTTATTTCAATAAATACCACCTTTTTGCATGGGAGGGGGACATAAAATCTTACCTTTTCATAGCCAATATATATACATATAGTAGAGTTGGATGGGCCAACTCTTAACAATGGTGGTGCATTTTATGATCATATATATATATATATATAATATGCAATTAATGTGTGCTAATTACCTATTAAATTTTGGAAATTATTGCTAATTATTACATATAGAGTGTATGTTCATGTATACTAATTGTATAACATCTGTGACTTCATTTGCTATGTTAAAATTACAATGTTGTATGTTTTCTCTAATAAAGTGGATTTTATAGATGTTTCTTGGGTTTGATACATGCTTAATAAAGTATTGTTTACGCCGTAGTTAAGTAAATAAAAATGTGCTCTCAGACTTTAGTATAATATCAAAGCAGACAAAGGTCCTCGGCAACAACAAAATCACGTTGAAATGAATCTCGTTCGTCGGAAGCTGATACTACACAAATATAGTAAAATAATGTATTTCTCACACGTATGCAAAATTTCGAATAAGTGAGCTACAAATTCAACTCCGAAGTGTAATCTTCTAGGTTTGAGTTTCACTGTCATGACTAATACGCGTGCTTGACAATGAAAAAGAATCAGGCTCTCGGCACACACATTTCAAGATGTTCCAGACTTCTGTCTCATAGGCAAAACTAATTTATTCGCGATGAACAATAGAGGCTAGTTTTTCAATATATTGTTAAGTGAAGCTAAAAGTTAAAGACTACACACTATGGTGGTTATTTTTGCAAATCATCCTTTCTCTTCATATTGGGTTATGGGCTACAACATGAATCATCCAGCTGGCCCATTGGGCTTGTAGTAGTAACACTAGGCCTATGTATGTAACTAATCAAATTAAGATTGTTATACACTTAGGCCTCTGATATTTTGATTGTTGAAAATTTAAGAAGAAATAATATAAACATACACCTTAACTTACCATATTTACATAAATTCCCATCCTTGCAAAGTAATTACAAAAATCTCAGATAATTATGTATCTTCATTGGATGTATCGGGGAGCTAATTATGTATCTCGATAGATCCAAAAAAAAAAAAAAAGTATCATGAGCTACTTATGTATCTTTTATAAGAAAAAAAATGTATCTTAGTTGGAGGTATTATGTATCTCGATAGACCCAAAATAAAAAAAAATGTATCGGGAGTTCATTATTATCTTTTTTTAAAAAATATATCTTCGTTGAATGTATGAGGAGCTAATTATGTATCTCGACATACCCAGAATTGGAATTTCAGTAATTATGCAAAATATCAAAATTTTCTGTAATTAAACTCTATACTGTCGAAATTTATGTTGTTTGCCTTTACACTATGACATATTCACTAAATCATATTATTCTACCATGATTATATCATAGAAGATAAAGGTGAGAAAGTATATTAACTATAGTTTAATGATATATTCGAGTGTATACAAATTACAAAGGGTTAAAAAACTTTAATCGCACCGATATTTATATCAAACCAATAAATATATGATACGAATGCTATATAATGTTGTAAATATGCTTTTAGCACTTAATCATGATTGATTAACATGCATGTTCACCTTTATAAATCACTTAAATAAAGTAAATTTACGTGATATGATATAAAAATCCTGTACAAGCAAATATTTATCGAATATAAAGACACGTATCATGTATTCATTGGATTAATGTAAATATCTGGTGCAATTAGAATAATGAAATCCAATATTACTGATTTCATTCTATGTTTCCCTTAATTATTACTTTATATTCTTCTTTATAACTATAGTTATTTTTGTTGTGTAATATTTCATACGTTTCATATTAGTTGTTTTGTTTCAATTTTTGATAGTCTAAATATATGAATTTTGATTGGCATTTAAAAATACTTTTTCATCAAATTAATGTGAGAAATGTTGCGACTTGTAATACTTATTGTATAGTTTTTGAATATCTATATTCTCTATATATAAAGTTGATCTAAGTTATCCACCACTAATTATTGTTTCTCTTTTTCATAGTGAATAATATTTCTGAGTGAAAACAACTTAACTAGGGTAAAGAATACTTTAATTTGACTTCTTACCTGATCAAAATAATAATAATAATAATAATAATAATAATAATAATAATAATAATAATTTGACTTCTTATACAAAGAGAAATTTAATTTAATATTTATATTAACGTTCGATTAAATCTGAACTCAATATTATAAGGGTCATTTTTTGACGGCGAAACTTATCTGAATTTTTTTCCATTCTTACCTGGTCGAATTTGAACGTTTAATTAACGCTAAAGGAATATCAGTCATCCCACTACGATTCATATTGATTAACAGTAAAGGAATATCAGTTATCCCATTACGATTCATATTGATTTACCTAGAACTTATAATATATATGTACTTAGATACTACAAACATAAATTAGAATAATATATATATATATATATATATATATATATATATATATATATATATATATATATATATATATATATATATATAAAATTATATATTATGCACCTGATCTCTTAAAAGAAGATTCAAAATGTCAGTAACAAAGCAAAAACTCATTTATATTCTTTTGATTTTAGTCCAAAATATCATTTTTATTCGAATAATTTTTTTTTTTGCAAATTGCTGCATTATTGTTAAAAAAGAGACAATGTCTTAATCACTTTAATCTAGAAACTTCTCTTTCATATATATATATATATTTTAGTCAAATTAACATTGAATTCACATTAATTATATTAGCACTTATATTATTCTTCCCTAGTCTTATAGAATTTATGCTATAAGTTTTTCATTTAATGTTCGATATTCAGGGTTTGACTAAATTCGTATTCATATAAAAAAGTCCTATATTGGAGGTTAAACGGTTCTTAATAAAGTCCATTCTATAGTCAGACCAGTTCGAATTCGACATCTTGATGTCCTATGATGAGATCGTATGCTAAACTATGTTACTCGGTCTTTTCAAAAATGTCAACGAACGCGTATCGAATTCTTGAAAATGAAGAGTTCGTTCAACTTAGATGCCAAGGAACTCCAAAACGAGCACTTACCATTTATTTACGATGATGATGGCCAAGTCAACTGACACATACCTCAACTATTCCATTGAATATCTGTTACTTTTTGTCGGCACAAGCTAAGTATCGAATTATTCTGTCTATCAAGACATGGACAAATGGAACAAATATCCGTGATGTTCATTGAAGATCGTATCTTTTCTTCTCGTAAAAATTATTAGATTCGCAGGTAATTGCGAAGTACATGAATTCTCTTTCTCTTTCCTTAGCTGAGAGAGAGAGGGAGCGCCCTCGATCGACATGCAGGCATCTCGTTGAGTTAGTTTTTTCAGCCACATCGCGTATAAGGGGAATCGAACCGGACCATGATGTCCATGATGAAACAAATTTTAAGATCATGATGTCCGTAGTGACGTTATTTAAAGTTTATAAATTCTGAATTTATCATTGAATTATAACTCATTTTAGTTATTGGGTTCACCATTACATATATTAAATGAATTTAATTTCTAATACAAATACAGAATCTAAGTTAATTTCTCATTTTTTTCTACTTTCTGATTCTTTTATATATGCATTACATAAATATTTATTGCAATAATATAAATGAGGAATTTATATTTTATAGTAATCTTCCACAAAAATACATTTGATGCACAATTAATTATTATAGTGGCATATAAAAAGTGACACATTAAATTTGTTATATGTATGACTTGCATCATACTCATTATTTCATGTTAGTTTATTTTCCCTTCTATTTTTTTTATTTTTTTTAATTTCGTATCTGATACTCTAAGTAGTAGTTGTTGTTCAATACTCGCAGTAATGTCAGATTAAATTTGAATTTGTATCGAAAAGTTCCACATTTGAGTGACACTCCCTAACAAAGACGATTTTGTACCACATTTCTTTAAAGTCTTTTTTCTTGGGCGGCGCAATGTGTGACAGGTCGACGTATGTGCCCTCAGCCTAATGGCTTGGGGTGCAACTTACGTTTAAAGACTCGATTGATAGTTTATGAAATTCTGCAATTCACATTTCACGATGTTCTTCATTAACGTGAGAGCTGAAATATTCGTTGTCGAGAGTCGTTTCTTTCTCGTTTAATTAGTTACAATATATTGTAGCTTCTTTTATATATCACACTAAATCATAAATATTCTAAGTCAAACATACAAGAATATATTTTTCATTTCCTCCAAACTTTTTCAGATTGGAAACGCATTACATTATTCGCATCTAATTAGGTCAAACACTCCATTTATATATATGGTTGACGCAAAGAAAAAAGAAGTGTTTTGGGGGTGGGGGTGGGGGTGGGGTGGGGGTGAGGCTGGGGTAAGGGTGATTGACTAAAAGATAATTCAGATTAATCAGGTCAGTAATTTCTGAATAACGAATACAACAAAAACAAACTGTCTCAGTCTCAAACAAAACACGATTGATTATAAGAATCATCATACATCAGATTTTTCTCTTGAATCTCATCTCATCATACTAATATTACATAAACTAAATTTCTAATACCATATTACTACATAACAATAAGAAAAGATAAAGGGAACTTTGAAAATAAAACGACAACCCGGTGCACTAAAACTTCTACCATGCACGCGGTTTGGGGAAGGGAAACTTTAAAGATAACTTAAAAAAAAAGAGCAGCCCGGTGCACTGAAGTTTCCGCTATGCGCAGGGTTCGGGGAAAGGCCCCACCACAAGGATGTATTGTACGCAACCTTACTGAAGGCTGTTTCCAAGGCTTGAACCCCCCGTGACATCCTGTTCACACGACAGCAACTTCACCAGTTACTCCGAGGCTTCCCTTTCAAAACCTAATCTCACTTTCTTATCACCTTTGGCTCATCTACCCCAAGTAGTTCCTCTAACACACTATCATCAAGATACTCAAACTCAATTTTTTCATCTTGACCAATTGATGAAATTCCCCTCTCTAAACACTTACTAGGAACATTAACATTTAATGAAGTACGATAATTATAATAAGGTGGATCATTAAGCTTAGAATAATACTCATTTGGGAAATTCAATATAGCTAAATGTCCCCTTAGGCTAAATGCCGCCTTGTCATAGGCCCTCGCCGCCTCCTCGGCCGTGTCGAACGTGCCGAGCCATTGGCGAGCGCCTTGCCTCGTTGGGTCACGTATCTCCGCAGCGTATTTACCCCACGTACGCTTACGCACGCCTCGATATTTGATAATGTCATTATTGTCCTTAGTCCCAACTTTGTTGACATCTTGCATGACTTTTTTACCCTTACAAGAAGATGAAGAAGAAGAATTGCTCTCCATATTGTATGTGTGAAGTTTTTTTTTTTTCTTTTTTGATTTCAAATTTGGAGCTAACTAGGCACACCATATTTGGACATATTAAATGTCTATTTATATAGAGGTCATGATATGAGATTGTAACTCACAAGATTCTTTGAAATCAATGAATTTTGACTTAATATAACTAATCACATTTTTTATATGTCTCATTCACATGTTATAACAACTAATCTGTCTTATTTTTAAAATTATAACTCACACATTTTAAGGAGTTTTATCTGTACAATTTATTTTCTAAAAATTACACAAATCTATAACTTAAGTTTCACTTATTACAAAAAATCCCATCTCTCCAGACATATTACAAAAATCCCATTTTTTAAGTTAATACATAAACATAGCTTTCTATGCATATGTCGGTCTTGTTATGTATATGAATCGGTCTTGTTATGAATATATCGACCTTGTTATGTATATGTCGGCCTTGTCATATACAAATGTTTCTATGTATATGTCGGTTTTGCTATGTATATAAATCGAAAAAAAGAGTAAAGTAATTAAGAAAGTGGGAGAGTGTGTAAATAATTCTAATAAAGTTGGAATTTATGTTATTTTTACATTTATTTTTGTACTGATAATGTATATAGCTTAAGCTGTAATTTATCTTTATTTGTCTAACTCTATATAACTAAATCATGTTTTTGTACCACTCAGATCATGTTCATGTGTTGTAACAGATAAATCTATCTTATCTCCAAAATTATAGTTCACACATATATTCTAAGGAGTTTATACATTTTTTTTTTTATACTGACAATGTATATAATTTAAACTGTAACTTATCTTTGTTTGTCTTACTCTATATAGCTAAATCATGTTTTTATACCATCAAGTCACATTCACGTGTTGTAACAGATAAATTTGTCTTGCCTCCAAAATTACAGCTCACACATTCTAAGAAGTCTTATCTGTATAATTTATTTTTATACTAATAATATATACAACTTAAACTGTAACTTATCTTTGTTTATCTTACTCAATATAACTAAATCACGTTTTTATCCCATCAGGTCATGTTCACGTGTTGTAACAGATAAATTTGTCTTGCCTCCAAAATTACAGCTCACACATTCTAAGAAGTCTTATCTGTATAATTTATTTTTATACTAATAATATATACAACTTAAACTGTAACTTATCTTTGTTTATCTTACTCAATATAACTAAATCACGTTTTTATCCCATCGGGTCATGTTCACGTGTTGTAACAGATAAATTTGTTTTACCTCGAAAATTACAGCTCACACATTCTAAGGAGACATAGCTGCATAATTTATTTTTATACTGATAATGTATGTAACTTATCTTTGTTTGTCTTACTCAATATAACTAAATCACGTTTTTGTACCATCAAGTCACATTCATGTGTTGTAACAGATAAATCTGTCTTGTCTCCAAAATTACAGCTCACACATTCTATGGAGTCTAACTCTTGCCTTTATAATTTTTTTAATTTTTTTTTTGTTACTGATAATGTATATAACTTAAACGGTAATTTATTTTTGATTGTCTTACTCTATATAACTAAATCACATTTTTATACCATCATATCACATTGTGTTCCAACAAATAAATTTGTCTTTATCTCCAAAAATTACAACTCACACATTCTAAGGAGTCTTACCTATATAATTTTTTTTTTATATTAATAATGTATATAACTTAAACTGTAACTTATTATATATTGTTTGTCGTACTCTATACAACTAAATCATGTTTTTATACCATCATGTCACATTCATGTGTTGTAACAAATAAATCCGTCTTGTCTTTAAAACTACAACTCGCACATTTTAAGAAGTCTTACCTGTATAATTTTTTTTATACTGACGATGTATATAATTTAAAATGTAACTTACATTGTATTGTTGTTTTATATTGGGTATCTTAGAAAAAAAAAACTTCCTTTGCATGGAAGTTTCTTCAAAGATTTCAAAAAAATTCGATAATTATTCTACCAAATCTACTTTTCACTGCTAAAACTTTATATCTATAATTCTATATATATATATTGTTTTTGGTGAACCTTTTTCTTAGAGATAGATTTTGTTTTGATCAATATAATAGTAAAGTTGCATGAATATTGTGAGGGTGGTGGGGCAGTTCAATGCACAAAACATTCCTCGTTAGTCAGGATTTTAAGAAGGATCGCATCCCAAGGGATGTGATCCAGACGGTCTATCCTAATAAATATTAGCGTTTGCTTTCACAACTCGAAACCCGTGACCCATAAATCACACATAAATAACTTTACCGTTGACTCAAAGCTCCACTTCAATATTGTGAGGTGGTATATAATAATTAGCCAAACTCATATATAGGATCGGGGGCGGAACTACACTTGGGTTAGGGGGTTCATCCAAACCCCCGAACCCCCTTCGGTGAAAAATTATGTTATATATACGTGGTTAAAATTAATTTTATATATATAATAGATGTTAAACCCCCTTTGATTAATTCTTATATTCATGTACGAATCCATTTAGTAAAAATCCTAACTCCGCCACTTAATAGGAAGTAATGCCAAGAATTTGGATAAGATTCTTATGATTTCCTTGGATCTTACTTTAAGAAGATTTTCCTCTCCTTAGTAAAAAACTTAATTAAAAGTTACTCTAATCTCCAAAGGCAAATATAAAATTTGAAATTAATTAGAACAAAGGTACATATAAGAACAATAAGACTATTAAAAAAAAAAAATAGTCCGGTATACTAAAGCGCCTTATGTATTCAGAGTTCTGGAAAGGGCTGAACTACGAGGGTTTATTGTGTGTGGCCTTACCTTGCATTTCTGCAAGAGATTATTTCCACGGCTTGAACCCGTGACCTAAATAAATATACGAACAAATCAAAGGGGGTTCAACATCTACTATATACACATAAAAAATTATTTTAACTATTTATAAATAGTATAATTTTCTGTTGAAGGAGGTTCGGATGACCCCCTTGCCAAATTGTAGCTCCGCCCTTGCCTGATCACATGACATGACAACAAATTTACTGGTTACTCCAAGAATTCCCTTAAGCAAGGACTATGAATATTACAAAAACTTTTAACACATGTTCTATTAAAAATCTTTTTTGAATTTTCTACACTTCAAAATATTCTGTTGAATAATCTCTAGCAACAATTAATTTAGACATGCATTTTTTTTTTCCAATGAGAAAAAAAGTCTTTTCAAATGGCACCAACTTGTTAATTCTCAGAATCATTTCCAGCTAATTAAAATTGAGTTATAAATTTTTTTAGTCCACATGTTTTTTTAATTGAATTTGACAGAATAATGCAAAGATTAGGGTCCACTAATTTTATTAGATACACTTTCATATGCATTTTTAAGAGAAGAAGGTTGTGTTTGGTATGAAGGAAAATGTTTTCCATGGAAAATATTTTTCTAGAAAATGTTTTCCTGGAAAACAAGTTGATTTCTTATTTGTTTTTTTATATTTGGTTATTTTCCAGAAAATATTTTCTAGTATTTGGTTGGTGAATGAAGAAATATTTTTCAAAAAATACATTTTAGTGTTTAGCTAAAGCGTAAAAATACATTTTAGAATCTTTTTTTAAAAAATAAATTAAAAAAAAAAATCCTTTTTTGGGAAAGAGATTGGTAGACGGGTAGGTGGGGGTGTCAGAATAGGTAGTAGGGGTGGGATAAAAAAAAGTTTTGAATTTCTTTTATTAAAACAAAATTAAAAAAATTAGCGGGGGAGGAGGGAGGGAGGGGGGGTTAGTAGGAGCTGAGGGACAGGGTAAGGGAGTGAGGGGGAAGGAGGAAGGAGGAAGGAGGAAGAAAAAAATTGATTTATTTTTTAAAATATTTTTTTTTTTCTTAGGTTGGGGGATGGGGTGGGGGAAGGGATGGGAGAGGGGGCTGGAGGGTAGGGGTGGGGGGTAAGAGAAAAGTTTGAATTTTTTAATAAAATGTAGATATTGTTTTTGGAAGGGGGATGGTAGGGATAGGGGTGGGGTGGGGTTAGGGGATGGACTAAGAAAAATTTTTAAAATGCTTTTTAAAACAATTGAATTTTGGGGGTGGGGGTGGGGGTGGGGGTAAGGGGTGGGGTGGGGGTAAGGTAGGGGTGGCGTGGGGTGGGGGTAAGGTAGGGGTGGTGTCGGGGTGATAGGGTATTGGGGGCGGGGTAGATGATTTTGAGAATTGTATGAACATTTCAACTTTAAAGTGAGGTTGAAAGAGAGTTTTGGAAAATGTTTTCCTTACTTTTTGAAGGGAAGTCATTTTGTTTAGATTTAAGGAAAATAAGTTGGTTTGTAAAACATTTTCCAATACACATAAATCAACCAAACATAAGAAGCAAATGAGATAATTTATAACGAAGCAAATAATCCATTTATAACCTCTATAATTTTTAAAAAATAATTCGGACATAGTGGCCAAGGCTATAACTCGTTGAATACATCGTGTGTATTGCATAGAATATCTAAGGACATCAACAGATCGACTTGTTACTATCTCAAACTTCTACGACCAATGGACGTAGTCTCTCTAAGAAGCTGACCGCAAAGGGAATACAAGCAAATAATCCGTGATTTATAACTTCCATCACGATATAATTTTAAAAAATAATTCGGACATGTTGGCTAACGCTATAAGTCTATAACTCGTTGAATACATCAGTATAGCGCGTGTACTACCTAAAATATCTCAGGACATACATCAACAGATCGACTTGTTAGTTGTTACTATCTCAAATTTCTACGACTAAAAAGGTTGTAGTCTCTCTAAGAAGCTGACCGCAAAGAAATACTTTTTGGTTCGATTCGTGAATGAAATTAACCAAATAAATAGCTCCACTTATTAAGTACGATTCTGCATCGTCAATTCAAATAATATCACATAAAATAAAATAAAGGGAATAAGAAAAAAAAG
This sequence comes from Capsicum pubescens, assembly GCA_030864215.1. Lineage (NCBI taxonomy): Eukaryota > Viridiplantae > Streptophyta > Magnoliopsida > Solanales > Solanaceae > Capsicum > Capsicum pubescens. The sequence continues at coordinate 273,678,739 of CM061541.1, read as the reverse complement.
AATTTAATTTGTTTTCATCAGCAGAATGTGGATGCCACAACACAAGTTGTCAATTAATTACTATACATTTTTTTTTTGTTACTTTAAAATATATTAGGGAATATAAGCTATTGTTATGCAAGACATTTCAATTTTGGGTACGATGACAGTATTAGCAAGAATAGGTCAAAGGATTTTAATGTTTAGACGGATTCAAAATTTGAATTTTATGAATTTAATATTTAAAAAATTAAAAAAATAACATAAATATATAACTTAACATATCATATTTACATAAATTCCCATCTTTATAAAGCAATTACAATAACTAAACATATATCTTCGTTGAATGTATCAGGTGCTAATTATGTATTTCGACAGAACTAAAATAAAAAATAAATATATCGAAAGCTAATTATGTATTTTAACAAAGGAAAAAATGTATCTTCGTTGGATGTATTATGCATCACGACAGATCCAAAATCGAAAAAAGTGTGTGGGAAGCTAATATATCTTCATTGGATGTATCGAGAGCTAATTATGTATCTCGACAGAACCAAAATTGGAACTTTCAGTAATTATGTGAAATGTCGGTGTTTTCTGTAATTAAGCTCCAAACTGTCGAAATTTATGTTGTTCGTCCAAAATTTTAGTATCGAACATATAAACGTTTCAAATTTATGGACTCAAATCTTTTTAGTTTCTTTAAATAATTTTGATAAATTTGTATATTTAACGTATTTTATATAAAAAATATTGAATTCAGATGAATCTACGGGCCCGCCCTTATGCTATTGAATATTGGCACGTGATTTTTTTGTCTTTAATTTGTCATGAAATTCCTTTGTTAACGTTAGTGGCATACTTCATTAAGATGAAATTCCCATTATTTCTCTTTCTTTTACAAACATGGAGAATAAAAGCACGAGGGAATATTGTGGATATAAAGTGAAAATAGTAACATTATCCATTTCAATATATGTAATGATATTTTATCGATCACGATAGAAAAGTGTGGATAACGCGAATTAGTGTGGAGGGTTAGGGGTAGGAGTGCGTCTGTAACTGTCACAATCCGAGTTAAGGCCCTGGCCGCGACGGGTATCCCGAACCACAAAGGCACGAGAGACCTCTTAGCCCAGCCTACTAATGATATTGTCCGCTCTGGGCCTAGACCCTCAACGGCTTTAAAATGCGTCACTAGGAAATAAGATTTGCTTACCGAATGAGATTTGCCCAGACTCAGGACTGAGGTTTGCCCCGCCTTATCAGGATTTGTCTAAACTCAGTGAGCGGCTCTGATACCATTCTTGTCACGACCCGAGCCGAGGCCCTGGCCGCAATGGGTATCCCGAACCACGAAGGCCCGAGAGACCCCTTCGCTCAGCTCACTAGTGATATTGTTAGCTCTGGGCCTAGACTCTCACGGCTTTAAAACTCGTCACTAAGGAATAAAACTTGCTTACTTATATATCTAGCATCCCTCTCGTGGTTTACCGATGTGAGACTCCTTATCCTAAGTTAATGTGTAACCGTAACAGTAGGGAAGAGTACTTTGTTTGCGTCTGGAGTTTTCCTGTTCGGGGTGTTTGAGTGATGATTATGATTTCGGATAGATAGTGTATAGTATTATCTTGTGGTTGTATTGTTTTCTATAGTAGATAGCAATGTTAGTTTATTTTTGCGTACTATATTAGCTTATATGCTTTTCTGTTTTTGTATTTGTCATAATGTTATCTGTCTTGAGCCGGTGGTCTATCGAAAACAACATGTCTACTTCATAGGAGGTAGTGGTATAGTTTGTGTAAACTTTACCTTTCTCAGATCCCATTATGTGGGAATACACTGGGTATGTTGTTGTTGTTGTTGATAGTTAAGATGGAAAATGGTCGAAAATACCTCTGAACTATCTGAAGTGGATCAAAAATACTTCTCGTTAATTTTTTGCCCAAAAAATATTCCTCTGTTAAATATTTGATTCAAAAATGCCCCTTCCCACCAAAGACGCCACTTGAATAAAAAGAGTCACCTGGACATTAGTTAGACGGGTAAATTATATGTAAAATATAATCAGTTAGACAGGGTTAATGAAAGATCATGAAGGCCCACAAGCCACGACCTAGATTGACGACCTTTTTTTTTTTTACTTTTTCACCCGATGTTCGGTACCCGTATTGGAGCCCCGACTAATTTGGATCGCGCACTGCAGAGATCATTTGGGGCTCGCGCTCCCAACAAAATTTTCTCCATACCCAAGGCTCGAACCCGAGACCTCTGGTTAAGGGTGGAACAATCCCACCACTACACCACGCCCATGTTGGTAGATTGACGAACTTTTTTTTTTTTTTTTTATTTCTCACCGATGTCTGATACTCACATTGAAGCCCCGGCTAATCCGGATGGCGCACTGCAGGGCCATTTGGGGGTGACGCTCCCAACAGAATTTTCTCCATACCCGGAGCTCGAACTCGAGACCTCAGATTAAGGATGATGTTATAAACCAAACGGGAGAGCCCAACCCAAAAGACTAGTCTAATAGGTGGGAGAACCCATTTGACATATAAACCCCTTAGCATTTTTTTTTTTTTCCAATGTGGAACATTGGTTCATTACAATCGCCTCCGCTTTGGTCACGGCTAGCACCCCTCCTGGGTCCAGGCCACTACTACTGACACACAAGCCACCACTCCGAGACGCGGCTCCACACGTGGTTTTTGTTCCTCGTTGGTCACGGCTATGCCCAGTTGGTCACGACTGGCACTCCTCCTGGGTCCAGGCCACCACTACTGACACACAGGCCACCACTCCGAGACGCGGTTCCACACGTGATTTTTGTTCCTCGTTGGTCACGGCTATGCCCAGTTGGTCACGACTGACACCTTTCGGGTCCAGGCCACATAGGCCACCACTCCGAGTCACGGGCTGGGCTCCTCGTTGGTAGCACCCCTCCTGGGTCCAGGCCACTACTACTGACACACAGGCCACCACTCCGAGACGCGGCTCCACACGTAGTTTTTGTTCCTCGTTGGTCACGGCTATGCCCAGTTGGTCACGACTGGCACTCCTCCTGGGTCCAGGCCACCACTACTGACACACAGGCCACCACTCCGAGACGCGGCTCCACACGTGATTTTTGTTCCTCGTTGGTCACGGCTATGCCCAGTTGGTCACGACTGACACCTTTCGGGTCCAGGCCACATAGGCCACCACTCCGAGTCACGGGCTGGGCTCCTCGTTGGTCACGGCTGGCACCGCTCGAGTCCATCCAGGCCACCACTACTGGCACATAGGTCACCACTCCGAGTCACGGCTCAACGCGTGGGACTCTCAATGAAAACACCAATGTTATAAACCAAACGGGAGAGCCCAACCCAAAAGACTAGTCTAATAGGTGGGAGAATCCATTTGACATATAAACCCCTTAACATTTCTCTTTTTTTCTAATGTGGGACATTGATTCATTACAGATGAAGTAGTCCCACCACTACACCACAACCCATGTTGGTAGATTGGCGAGCTTCATTACATTTTGGAAGGGCACACGTTTAAGATCGACTCAAGTAATCGAGGTTACGTCATGATTTATACCAGCACATTATTCACCTATTTAGCAAATAACTTTTTTTTTTTTTAAAAAAAAGATAGCTTATGAATCTTTTAGACTATGATTTTAAATATTTTTTAAAAATATGATTTAAATGTTAGATCATGCTCTAAAATTTATAAGTTATTCAAAAGTTAGACGCAGACAATTTGATGTTTTATTTAAAAGATTGAAAAGTATATGACCAAATATTAGACCCAAATTTAATAGGGCAAACAACACAAATCCCCACAGTTTGGAGCTTAACTATAGAAAATTTTGATATTTTACATAATTTCTGAAAAACTCAATTTTGGGTCGACTGCATAATTTCTGAAAAACTCAAATTTGGGTCTGTCGAGATGCATAATATATCCAACGAAGATACATTTTTTCTTTATAAAGATACATAATTAGCTCCCGATATTTTTTTTTTCGATTTTGGATCTGTAGAGATATATAATACATCCAATGAAGATAATTTTTTTTTTTGTAAATATATGTAATTAGCTTCCGATATTTTTTTTTCAATTTTGGGTCTGTCGAGATAGATAATTAGCTCCTCGATACATCCAATGAAGATACATAATTAGTTGAATTTTTTTATAATTACTTTGTAAGTTGGAGATTTATGTAAATATAGTAAGTTATGATGTATGTTTATGTTATTTTTCTAATTTATAATTCCTTTATAATTTAATATTATCTGAAAGGGTAAATTAGAAGAACTATATTTACGTAATTTTAAAAAATAAGGACAAAATCTAAATAGTGACCGAAGAAAAACAAATTTATGTAAACTGGCCCATTAGTATTGCATTTTAACGGCCCATAGAGGAAAAAAAATGGGCCGGCCCAAATGAGAGAGATTTGCAACAAACACAAAGAGTTTGATTAGGGCCCAATTCCCCTTTTTTGTGTGTCATTTACAATTTTGCGGCATTAATTTTTATTCATGAAGATAAATAATTTTTTTCGTGGGGAATAAGTTCTATATTTTTACAACATAATAATATATACGTTATACTCTGCTCTCTAAAAGAACTTACGTCCAGCTAGACATAAGTTCGATTTTGAAGGGCAAATTTTAAAGATCAATTCATTTGAAGGACAAATCGTGCAATTAACGCCTGTCTTTCGTGAGGACGGTATGGACGTATCTAACACTTTCGTCCTTTTGTTCTTGTTAAATTTTAATTTTATCCTTTTTAATATCTGATTAAATATAATTAATCTTCAATCACTTGAAATATGCACGTTTGATACTTGCGCTTATAAATATTCTAATATTTTTGAGATTATTAACTGTTTTACCGTTTAATAAGTTATTGCTTAGGGAAAAACCTACTCAAACCTGATGTTTATACTTAGATCAATTGATGCATGTCATGATTAATTAATACATATTTTCATCTTATTAAATCGCTTAACCTTGATAAGTTAAAATAATATAGTGCAAGCATCTGATTCGATAAATTTTCTATTATTAAAATGAGACAGTATATAATTATAATTTAATCAGTTATAAGTATAGTGACCACCAAAGGATATAGTAGGACGGGAAGTACTTCTTCAACTTTAAGTAGAGGTCTTAGATTCGAGCGTTAAATATGAATTCGCTTTTAATAGGAAGTGTTTAACCCCTAAATAGAGATTTTTCGACGTGAAACTCAATCAGTCGAGTTCCAAAAATGAATATCGAAAATCAGATGGAATATTAAATAATTTAAAAAATACTCCAAGTGTCAAATATGCAAAGAGCAAATACAAAGAATTCCTAATAGGATAATTACCCCCCTCTTTAAAACCAAACTAAGTATTAAGAATTAATAGAATTGAATTAATTAAAGTTAATTACAATTTGCTACTTGAAAGGGAAAGTTAATAGTTTCCTAAACAAATTTGGGAAAAAAACATAGAAAAAGACCATGTACCATGAATGTGTTACATCTTAATCTACCTAACTAATTAGGATTTTATTCATCATCATAATCATCATGCCTATTGGAAAATTAAATATTTTTATATTTATTAATTTGTTGTTCTTAATGTTTTATCATTATCTGACGGCTCTAAATTTATATATTTCAAAACTTTATGTCATTTTCTACTTTTAATTACATTCTTTATTTTAGGTTACAGATTAATAAAAAGACAGTTCGATGTACAAAGTATTCTGCGTTAACAAGGTTTATTGACAACTTACCCCAATACAAGTATTAGTAACTGCTTCTACGACTCAAGTTTAAGTTTATTATTGCTCCGAGACTTTCCGTTTAGATTATCGATCAATATCTATATCTATATATATATATTTTAAAAGTACATGTATATTATATAAACAATTTGTTCTAGAAAATTGCCTAATTATGCTGCCCATATGTGTATACTTAGATTATTTTATATCATATTTGTGTTTGTGATTACTGCTAATTACTAATTGGAACTTTGGGATTTTCTCCACGTGTTTATTCCAAATTGAAAGCAAAGATTAAGGCTTAATACTATTATTTAAATTTTAAAATTCTTTATATTAAATCCCTAATGCTCACTCGCGGAACAAGAAGGGAAAAGAGTCAGAAATATACTTAAATTTTGACGAAATTTGTTGTAACACGTCTCAATTTTGCGAGGGTCCTATGACCCCCCTCGATTATTTATTATCGTATTTCTGTGACGTATATTTGTCTAGCTGGATCATTTCGGACTCTTACGCGCCAGTGCGCGTGTATTCACGCAATGGTCCAGCTGGGCAAATATATGGCATAAATTTATGATAATAAATAGTCTAGGGGGTCATATGACCCTCGCAAAGTTGATGCGTGTTACAATAAATTTTGCCAAAGTTTAGATATATTTCAAACTTTTTTTCCGAATATGAAATTGTCTTTGTTAAAAAATTCTGCACAATATGAATTTAAATTAATACTTGAAACCAAATGATTATACAAAAAGAAAAAAAAATCATGGTCGATATGCATGGAATAATAGAAGCCAAAAAAATAAAAAAAAACTTATTGTTAGTTTTTTAATTTTATTATTAAGTGTACTCAAAATATCAAACAAGCTAGTTATATCAATTATTTCATGATGAATTTTTGCATTAAAAACTTATTTGAAGTCTATATTTATATCAAAACAATTACATATATGCCAATTTATTATAATCAAAATAATGAAACAAAATGAATAGTATATATTTAATTTATTTTATTTAACGATAATTAAGAGAAATTTATATATAAATACATTTATGTATTGATTTATTAATTTTATGCAAATATCAAATAGACACAAAATTTATATGTATTTTGAACTCAAAAGGTATCTTGGCTCTTATATTTCAAAGGGATCTGTATTTGGACAATTTAATATAAATCATTTTCATAACAAATGGCCCACTTTTAATTATACTGCTACTTTATAAATTATAGAAAAATAATCCAATAGGATGTATAACACCGTCTATGCGAGCTCGTTCATATTGCTGGTCTCAAATTTGAATAAAAAAAGAGGATGATCGAGGGTTGATCGAAAATAATTTCTCTACCCGATAAAGGTAGGGATAAGACTGTTAGATCAAGGGCGGAGCTACCCTTTGGCGAAGGGATTCATTCGAACCTTTTTCGACGAAAAATTATAATATTATTTATACATGGTTGAAATTATTTTTCTATGTGTATATACTAGATGTTGAACCTAGGGGCGGAGCCAACCTTTGGTTAGGGGTTCATTCGAACCCCTTTCGACGAAAAAATATACAGGATTAAAATTATTTTTTATGTATCTATAGTAGGTGTTGAACCCCCTTCGGCTAAGTTTTCTTCAAATGTTGAACCCCTTAATTGAAATTTTTGCTCCGCCTCTTGTTGAACCCACCTTTGGTTTGCTCGCATGTTTATTTCTGAACCTTCTTAGTGAAAATACTGGCTACGCCACTGCTAAACTGCGTACGTCTTGTCATTTGATACCCCACTTATGATATTACTGTATATATTAGAAAACTTTAAAGGTTATTCCTATGAAATGTCATAAAAATATAATGTGAACTTTGTGAAGTAGCTGGCTAGTAATTATGATTATCTTTGATTAAATTGGTTGACATGAATCTCCTAAAGTGATGATTCATTTTTTAAAAATAATATGATGTGATGGCTTAAGTTTGGGAAACATTTTTCTTTTTGTTTTGTTTTGTTTTTTATCGAGCATATGATATTTATTTTTTGTTATTGATTTTAAATCGGGGTCTGATATGAACTGTGAACACTCTACTCTCCTCAAATCTCACTAGGTGGGAATACATTGAGTATGTTGTTGTTATTGTTGTTATATGATATTTACTTTATAGGTTTAACTACTAATCTAAATTCACGCTAAAAAATCTATTTTGAAAATAAAGTACTTTCATTTAAAGATTACTTCATTTGAAGGATTCGAACTCGAGATTTTTAGTTAAGACGTTTAGTACGTTAATCTAGAAGTTTGAATTTAAAAAGAATAACAAAGAAAGGTCAAAAAAACCACTATGTGATTCTCTCCATTCCGTAAATTTAATCGAGATATACAAAAACTGATTCAGACACTAAGATATAATAAAAAGAAAAAAATAATAAGACTTGTTTGACCTGGCCGCCATGCTATAGCCCTCGTGTCCTTTTTACATATTGTTCTAATTATCTTTTTTAAAAAATTAATCAATAATAAGCCATAAAATAATTCCAAAACATCCTCCTTGGTCACTTTTTTCTTTTGTCCTTTTCATACTCCCTCCGTTCCATTTTTAGTACCGGACATAAAATATCAAAAATTAAATTATCGAATCGAATAAAAAAAATATTTATGATTGGTATTCGGTAATTTGGTATTTGATATGATATTTGGGAGTAAAATTTTAATATTTCTGTATTTGAGATTGAGTTTGGTACAAGATATTAATACCGTTTGATATTCGGTATTTACCGAATAACATATATATATATATATATATATATATATATTGTTTAACCAATCTAATAGACAATAGTATTAGTCATTCCAAAGAATCTCTTGGACGTTGGTAATATATCCGTAAAAAGCAACAAAAAAAAATACTATATAGGATTTCTATTAAATATACTCTTTGAAGTTTAAACGTAGATTTGCACATCTCCAACTTTAATATGGTATTACCAAATACCGTACTGAACCGAAGTTTAGTTTACCGATTACCGAACTACCGTACCAATGTTTATAAGTATGGTATGTGGTATCTATATTCAAATACCGATTATCGAACCCGAATTTTAAAAATACCGAACCGAATACTGAACGCTCACCCCTACCCATATTAGTTAATCATCTTACTAAAAATAAATGTCCCATATTAGTTAATTACTTACTAAATCAGGATAAAATTAATTAATTTTTTTCTATTTTATCCCTACAATTAATAATATGCATTAAATATAAACAACTACACTTTCAATAGCTTATGTCTAATAAATATCATTAATACGATTAAGGAATAAAATAGTAAAATATTACAATCTATTTTTTCATAGTATAAACTTACAGTTTTTTTAAAAAATCTATAACTATATTAGATTGTCTTTGTGGGGCCCGCCAACTAATATGGTTATAAAAAGAGGATCAAGCTTCAACAACTTCTTCCCATAATGGATTTACTACTAGAAACAAAGTAGTCACCTACTTCTTTGTATCTTTCTTGAAAAAATCCATAACCAAAAAGAGAAAATCAATGGATTTTGAATTTGAATTTCATAACCATAACCATAACCATAACCATAACTACAATTTGATTTTCAACACCTCTTCCCTCCCATTCAACATAAATGACTCGAACGAGATGTTTCTCTATGACCTTCTTCAGGCGCAAGCTGACACAGACACCAGCACGAATAGGGCCCCTGTGGTCGAGCCAAAACCCTCATCAAAGGCAAAGAGTTATAGAGGTGTTAGGCGTAGGCCATGGGGAAAATTCGCGGCAGAGATTAGGGATTCGACTAGGAATGGTATTAGGGTATGGCTAGGGACATTCGATAGTGCTGAAGAAGCTGCTTTAGCGTATGATCAAGCCGCTTTTTTAATGAGAGGTACAAGTGCAATCTTGAATTTTTCAGTTGAAAGAGTTGTTGAATCACTTCATGAAATGAAGTGTCACGTTGAAGAAGGTTGTTCACCTGTTGTGGCTCTTAAGAAGAGACACTCTTTGAGGAAGAGGAAATTGAACAAGAAATATTGTAAGGTTATAAAAGATGAGACAAATTGTGTTACAAATGTAGTAGTGTTTGAAGACTTGGGTGTTGACTATTTGGAACAACTCTTGAGTTCAAATGATCATAGTAGTACAAGCAATGACTATCAAGAGCTGTGGTCGAATGAATAAGATCTTTTCATCGTAATCAGAAGATTCAAGTTCGAGTCGTGAGAATAAATTGTCTTATGGGGCATGATGAATGGAATGAATCTCACATTAGTGAAAGATATATAGCATGGACAATCTTACCTCCTTCGAACTAGCTTTAAGGATTGAATCAGATCCGAAGTCCATTTAACGCCGCATGAATCCAAATTAATTAGAGTTCCAAAATGATTAATGTAGAGAATGAGAAACGAAAAAAAAAAATCGTGCTACTAATGCAACTTTTAGTGTTGTAAAGATTTTTAGTGATTTAGCATGTTATGGTCAATAACTTAAATATGATATTGGTATTGGAGGCATCTTTTATTTGATTATTATTTTGTAATAATTTATTAGCTCGACTAAACTAGAAATTGGTGTACTAAAAAGTCAACTAGTGGAGCGGATGTGGGTGGTCCGACGGGGTCGGTGGGAGCATTTTAGTGGCAAACGGGTAAAACAGTGTAAACAGGCCATTTTTGACCGAATTAGGTGAGTTTCAGCCCATGCTGGCGGCTGCCTGACTGGCTGAGGAATGGGCGAGTGTGGGTCAGTGAGGTCGGCGGGTTCATTTGGGTGGTCAAACGGGCGAAATGATGCGAATGGACCATTTTCGGGCCAAATTGGCGTGCTATAGCCTACTATTCCAGGGGTGGGTCCAGGGGCCGGAGGAGTTTTGGGCCGAAAATCGACTGGCGGCCCCCTGACTGGCTGAGGAGTGGGAGAGTGTGGGTCGGCAGGGTAGGCAGGGTCAGAGAGGCCATTTAGGTGGTCAAACGGGCGAAACGATGTGAACGAGCCATTTTTGCGCCAAATCGATGTGCTATAGCCCACGGTTTCGGAAGTGAGCCCGACGAAATTTCTGGGCCAAAAATCGACTGGTGGCCCCCCGATTGGCTTAGGAGCGGGTGAGTGGGGCACCCCCAAAATTTTGTTACCTTCCTTTAACAAAATAAGGTAAACAAGGAAATTAGTTAGTAAAATACCTCAATGAATCCACCTAGGTTTGAACCCTTGTAGTTGTGAAAAATTACAAGTTTCTAGAGACAAATGCAAGATCACCAAACCAAGTGGGCCTTTTGTGCTATTCTTACCTCTGTTTAAATTTACATTTTTAACTTATTCTATCTACCTCATTTTTCAAAAATTATATTTTAAACGATGAAAGTGACATTCACATCTGCCTTACCATGCCTGTCATTAATAATTGGCTTAAGTCATCGCCAGACACCTAAAGTTGTTTCGAAATTCACTTAGACCCCTCAACTAAGATCTGTACCTATCAGACTCCTAAACCACGCGAATTTTGATCCAATCAAGCCTTTTTTACACAATCAACAAAAGATATATAGAGAGTGTGTTACACTCGCGTTACGTGGCACAAACGACGAATTAAACGATGACACTTGGCATTGAATTCAAAATTAATTAAAAAATATTTCATAACTAATTAAATTATAATTAAAAAAATTATAATTTTTTTTTAAAAAATAAAATAAACCCCTGCCCCCCCCCCCTTCTTCAGTAATTTTTTTTTTTAAAAAAGGGCAAAAAACCAAACACCCCCTGCCCCCCTCCCTCCTCTTCTTTATAATTTTGTTGAATGAAATTTATAATTTTCTAAATTGAATTAAATTTACATTTTTGTTGATTTGTGAAAAAAATGAATTTACATTTTTCAGACAAAGTTTCATTTTTTCAGGCAAACTAATGGCGGAAAAGAATTAAGAATAAGATCGAACTAAGAACAAAAAAATTTAAATCGAATTCAAAGATAAATTCAAAACTAAGAACAAAAAAGGAGAAAAAGTAGAAAAAATGGGAGGTAAATTAAGTTTAAGAAATTTTTTTTGAGAAAGAAGAGTGGGAAAGAAGATGAAGAGGGGGGGGAGCCTTTTTAAAAAAAAATATATATTATTAAATTTTTTTTGGCCCTCAGTGCCACTTGGCACGTTTTCATTCGTTATTTATTCAAAAGATCGTGCCTTATGCGTCCCTATTGAGTGGACAATACACGGAGTACCACGTAGGCAAAAAAGACCCGATTGAATCAAATTCAGGTAGGTTAGGGCCTGATAGGTACAAGTCTCAGTTGAGAGGTCTACGTAAATTTTCGGGACAACTTTAGGTGCCTGGCGATGACTTAAGCCTTAATAATTTATAATCGAGGTATCCTGGAAGCCCATTCCATATAAATAAAGATTAAGAAAGATAAAAAGGTTAACCAAAAGTAGGGAGTGAAAGAAGATAGAAAAAAATAGTTGTAAATTGGTAAAACTTTAAACCTTCATAACTTTGCGCTTGAATGTCCGTTTGAGGCATTTTTTTTTGAATTTGCGTATTTTTTTTAGATCAAATGGGGCCATTTATTCAAAATCTAACGGAGCCTAGTGCGTGCCGTTTGGAAGGGAAGGGGTATTTGGGTGGTCAAACAGGAGAAACAGTACAAACGGGATATTTTGGGGCCAAATCGGTGTGTTATAGCCTACGGTTCTGGGGGTGGGCCTGGGGTTCGGGTGTGCTGTGGGCCGAAAATCAACCGAATCGTGGCGGGGAGGCTGGGGAGCGACATAGTATGGGCCGTTTAGGTGGTAGGGGCTATTTGGATGGTCAAACGGGCAAAACAGCGGGAATGGGTCATTTTTGGGCCAAATCGGTGTGCTGCCTATAGTTCTGGGGGTGGGCCCAGAGTCCGGGCGTGTTGTGGACAAAAAATTAATCGATTCTTGCCGAGGAGGCTGGGAGCGGCCTAGTGTGGGCCGTTTGAGTGGGCGGGGCCATTTGGATGGTCAAACGGATGAAACGATGCAAACGGAGCATTTTTGGGCCAAATTGATATGTTATAGCCCACGGTCCAGGGTGGGCCCGAGGTCTGGGTATGTTGTGGGCCAAAAATAGACCGGGCGTGCCAGGGAGGCTAGGGAGTGGCTTAGTGTGGTCCGTTTAGGTGTGAGGGACCATTTGGGTGGTCAAACGGGTAAAACAACGCGAACAGGGCATTTTCGGGCAAAATTGGTGTGCTATAGCTAATAGTTTTGGGGGTGGGCTGGGGTTCCGGGAATGCTGTGGGCCAAAAATCAATTGGGGCAGAGAGGCTAAGGAGCGACCTAGTGTGGTCCGTTTGGGTGGGAGGTGCCATTTGGGTAGTCAAACAGGCAAAATAGCATAAACGGGGCATTTTTAGGCCAAATCGGTATGCTATAGACCACATCTACGGGGGTGGGCTCAGGGTCCATGCGTGCTGTGGGCTAAAAATTGATCTAGATATGCCGAGGGGGCTGGGGAACGGTCTAGTGTGGGCCGTTTAGGTGGGCGAGGCCATTTCGGTGGTCAAACAGGCAAAACGATACGAATGGGGCATTTTCAAGCCAAATCGGTGTGCTATAGCCCACAATTCAGGGCGTGGGCCCGGGTTTCGGGCGTGCTGTGGGACAAACATTGATCGACTCATATCGAGGAGGCTAGGGAGTATCCTAGTGTGGGCCGTTTGAGTGGGCGGAGCCATTTGGATGGTCAAACAAGTGAAACAACGTGAATGAGGCATTATCAGGCTAAATTCGTGTGCTATGCCCACGATTTTAGGGGTAGGCTCAGGGTTCGGGCGTGCTGTGGGCTAAAAATTGACTAGGTCGTGTCGGAGAGGCTAGAGAGAGGCTTAGTATGGGCCGTTTGGGTGGGCGGGGCCATTTGACTGGTCAAACGGGCGAAATAGCGCTAACAGTGCCTTTTTAGGCCAAATCAGTGTGCTATAGCCCACGATTTTGGGGGTGGGCCCAGGTTAGGGCGTGCTGTGGGCTGAAAATCTCTGGGTCGTGCTGGCGAGGTTGGGGAGTGGCCTAATATGGACTTTTTGGGTGGGTGGAGCCATTTGGGTGGTCAAACGGGCAAAACGATGCGAACGGGGTATTTTCGGGCCAAATCGGTGTACTATAGCCCACGGTTCTGAGGGTGGGCCCAGGTTCCGGGCATGCTGTGGGCTAAAAATTGATTGAATCATGACACAGAGGATATGGAGCAGTCTAGTGTGGCCCGTTTAGGTGGGCAGGGCCATTTGACTGGTCAAACGGGCGAAACGATGCGAATGAGGCATTTTTGGGCCAAATCAGTGTGCTATAGCCTACGGTTTTGAGGGTAGGCCCGGGGTTCGGGGATGCTGTGGGCCTAAAATCAATCGTCTTATGCTGGGGAGGCTCGGGAGTGGACTAGTATGGGAAGTTTTGGTGGGATGGGCTATTTGGGTGGTCTTGGCGATGGAAGTGATAAACGTCAACTAGGGTTGGACATTTTTGCTCCTTCCGTTCTTCTCAAGAGAGTCGTGTTTCTCTGTTAAAACTTACAGAATATTGTAACGTGAAGTAGTAGCAAAAGTCGAATGGAAAATACTTGAATTAATAAGTGAATCGAATTGTAAGAGTTGAATGAATTATTCGAATGGAGAGAGATAATAAAAAGCTTCAGCAAAATAGGGTATTTATAACACCCATATCCTGTTCCTACTAGGCTACTGCGTACTTATCCTAATCCTACAAGGTTACTGCATCCTTATCCTAATCCTACTAAGTTACTGTTGATCCCCAAAGTCTTTAGAAATGCTGTTTTTGCCCGGGACAAGTTATCCATGCATCACTTTCAGTCCATAGGCGTCCAAACGCTGCTTTCCTTCTTTCGTGAAGCTTCCTTGGGCGTCAAGTTATCCATAAAGTGCTGGAATCTTCATTATTTATACCTGAAAACTTGCTAATCACGTTTTTTATCTCACTTACAGGAAAAAGGACTAAAAGTGCATGAATTATATATTTTGTCCTCAAAACTTAGCTAAAATATGGGTAAATTAAGGTGCTTTAGGCGTGTAAATACGCCTATCATCAACACCCCACACTTAAAGCTTTGTTCGTCCTCGAACAATATATCATGTCCATATAAACATCTACTTAGGGTTTCACAGTAACAACACAAAATATTCAGCAAGACAGGCACGACAATTATTAACAAAGAGAAGTTTTCTAATCACTACTAGAAACAATTCAACCTCCAACATAGACTCGTGATGATGGTTAATTCATATTCAAAAGTCAAGGCACAAAGAATCATACAAGACTACCCAAAACTCATCAACCATGTGTGTCTCACATAAAATATTACCCATAATCACTCACAAGTATTGCGTTTTTCAGAACATGGGTATAAGATTATCCTTGCTCTCACTCTCACAAAGAATTCATATGTTGCAACTGATGACCATAGGCTTGCCCTTAGTTTAATGCTCTACTAATATCAGAATGCTAAGCTTAGGATCAAATAGGTCTTTTACAGGTTGTAATGTAGGCTAAGGGACGGGTAGGACTATTTTGGCCAGAAATAGTGACTATGTTCCTAAGCGCTTTAATACATCACATTATGCCATTAACACTCTTTTTTAATCAACCTTTCTACCTTTCTTTCATCTCTCACCCCTTTTCACCTATTGTTCCATTCAAACATAACTATCTTTTTATTTAATCATAAACACAATTTATCTTTTTATTTTTCTATTTTTTTTTCTTCTCTATAGCACACCTCTTATGATAGCCACTCTTTTTCATAACAAATTCAAGCACCAACACACTTTAAGGCATCACTCTCACCCAATTTCCTCTTATTTTGTCACATGACTTTACAATTTAAAGCACTTAGGAATTTGGATCAAATTATGGTCTTGAAAAAAATGGATTAGGCTTACATATGAGGCTGTCAAAGAAAATAGGCTAAAGGCTCAAAGGGGGTTAACTAGGATAATGTCCACGGGTAAGTAAAACGAAGGTAAACAATCACAGGTTGCTAAAGAAATGCCTAAATCATCTCCTAAACTTGCACTCTTTATTTCGCTTTACACACACACCATGCAAGTTCTAGCATCAGTCACCAACACAGAATATACTATCATCTCACACACACAAGGCACATGGTCAACTTTATTGGGAGTATTATAGACTCTTGACCCAACAGATGAATGAATTAAACCACACAATTATCACACAGTGAGTCACACTTAGAGCCTAAATGTCTCAATAGTAATGATTCTAGCACAAACTCTTGTCATAACACCATGCCGCCTATCAGAACAATTTCATGCATCAAAATCTAAAAAAAAATCTATGACTAATTAAAACAAACAAAAAAATATGACCATAAATGTAGGCGAAGAAGTACAGCATACGAATACCAGCACCCCACACTTAGACGGGACACACTGCCCTCAGTGGAAAATAAATACGGAAAACCTGATTAGTCGGACTCCTCTTCTATGTCTGGGTTCATTCCCCCTGCGTCGGAATCATCATCAGAGTCGTCATCCTCAGAGTTTCCTCAAATTGTACCCCACTTGATCCAAAAGTGCGTTGAGGTATTTGTAGCGAGGAGGATTCAGCTTGCTCTTTTCTTCCCCTTTTCTGGCCTTTCTGTGAGGTGGTTGCTTTGTCTTTTCCTTGGCGTGCTTTTGGTGCCATTGTACTTGGTTGATGGCCTCGGAAGATGTTCTTTCAAAGTAAAAGAGCAAAATGAAATTTTTTGAGAGATTTTGGAGAGGTAGGCGGCACTTAGGTTGAATTTGCAATGCATTTTTGTTCTAAGACTAAGGTTCTATTTATAGGACAAGCTTGGGTCGGGTTTTGACCCATTTGGAGGCCAAAAGTGACCATAGGCGGCGCCTAATGCTTTGCCTATGCTTGGCATAGGCGGCGCCTATGCTATGGCATTGTTAGGCATAGGCGACGCCTATGCCATGGCATACTAGATTCAGAGACAAAATGCTTTTGCATAGGCGGCGCCTATGCTATGGCATTGTTGAGCATAGGCGGCGCCTATGCTATGGCACTCTAGAATCCGAGATCTTAGGCCATAGCATAGGCCATGCCTTGTTCGTGGCCTAGATTTACATAGGCCTTGCCTTGTTCTTTGCCTATATTTTCATAGGCAATGCCTAACCCATAGCCTTTTGCTTCTTCATTCCTAACTTACCACCTTCAACATGCAATACTTCCAAATCAAAATTTGAAACCAATCTCCTCCTTTATACCTCTTGCACCTACACTTACTCAAAAACAACAAAAACGATTAGAACGATGGGTTGCCTCCCACCAAACGGCTTAGTTTTGGTCGTGGCTCGACAAAATCTTAAGAAAACAAAACAATTAAAAACGATGGGTTGCCTCCCACCAAGCGCTTGATTTATTGTCGCGGCACGACATAGCTATCTCGATTACTTAGACTTCATCGAGATAGATGGGGCATCATTTTCTGAATGGATTCAGACGACGCTGATGCTTACTTGTAGACATGCAATCTTCTTCGATATGACTCTTGTGCATACATATCCCAGGAGGGATACCAATTATATCATCAATAGTCCAACCCATAGCTCTCTTGTATCTCTTCATAGCAGAGATGAGAGCCTCTACGTGCTGTTCGCTTAAATCATCTGTCACACTCACCGGAAGTGTATTTCTACTTCCCAAGCATGCATACCTTAGATAATTGGGGAGCTCTTTCGATTCTAGCACTGGGGGCTCTTCAATGGAAGTCTTCGCTGTTGGTGACGGTTGATTCTTAAGATCAAGGTCCGGCTGTTTAGGAGTATGAGAATAGGACCTTGTTTCTGTTAGAGCACACATAGTTTCTTCATAATCTTCATCATCCTCATGCTCAACATTCAGCAGCGCAGCATACAATGGCTCAACAGTAAGCTGTTTCTCTACAGATAATGCTTTCTTATCCTCATAATGAACATCAGCTACGGAGAACACATTCATATCGCTGGGCTGCTTCATTGCTTTGCATATATCAAAGCAGACCACTTCATCATTCAACCGAAATAAAAGCTCATTAGCTCTCATATCAATAAGCACACTTCCTGTTGCAAGGAAAGGACGTCCCAAGATTATGGGAACTTCAGAATCCACCTCGCAATCCAAAATCACAAAGTCTGCAGGAAAGATGAAGGTGGAAACCTTCACCAACATATCATTCAAGATACCCACAGGTCGTTTTACCGACCTATCTGCCATCACGAGCCGCATATTGGTTGGTGTAGGGTCGCCCAACCCTAACTTTTTGTAGACGGATAGTGGCATCAAATTGATGCTAGCTCCCAAATCGCACAATGCCTTAGCAAAATTCATAGATCCAACCGTGCAAGGAATAGTGAAAGCACCAGGGTCTGCCTTCTTCTGTACTAAGGACCTTGTGGCAATTGCACTGCAATGATGAATATTATCTGCCGGCTCATAGCTTACTTTCCGCTTCTTTGTTAAAAGGTCCTTAATGAATTTAGCATATCCGGGCATCTGCTCTAGCGCTTCCACCAAAGGAACATTAATAGTCAGCTGCTTCAACATAGTCATGAATTTACTGAACCTGGTATCATCATCTTTCTTCTTCAGTCTCTGCGGAAAAGGTGGTGGTGGAAGGGGAATTGTTTTCTCCACTACTTTCTTTTTATCTTGCTTCCGATTATCAACCTTTTCAGGAGTGTCGTCAGCCTTCTTCTTCAGTCTCTGAGGAAAAGATGGTGGTGGAAGGGGAATAGTTTTCTCCACCTCTTTCTTTTTACCTTGCTTCCAACTATCAATCTTTTCAGGCTGCAAACATCTAGGGGTGACGTCATGAACACACTCTTCAGCTTCTTTGGTCTCTTCACATTCTGCATCAATAACATTATCCGCTATATCATCAACCACCTGCTTGTCCTTGGATGGATTTTCCAACACTTTACCACCCCGGGTAGTAATAGCCATACATGATTCGTCGTTCCTTGGGTTTTGCACAGTGTCGCTAGGTAACGTTCCAGCCTTTCTTTGGTTGAATGCCGCTGATAGTTGACTCAATTGTTGCTCCAGCTGTTTTATTGTAGTAGAATGCGAGTCAACCAATTGGTTTATTGAAGACAAATCATTCTTCACCTCGGTTACACCCATGTTGGTTGCCTCCACTCCTTTCAACAGCTTAGCCATCATATCTTCCATGGACATCTTCCCAAAGCCAGACTCCACAGCCTCACGATTTCCAGGAGGAACGTACAAACCACTCCTGTCGGTCTTATTCTTCCAACTACCTTGATCACGGTCCTTATATCCTGATTTATCATAATAGTTCCGACCTTGGTTTCCTTGGGCATTTCCTCAAAAACCCCCCTGATTGTTCAAGTAGTTGGCTTCTTCCTCGGAATCGGATTCCTCTCTTCCTTTTGACGCAACAACTTTGATTTTTTCGGTCTTCCCTGATAATAGATGCTTTGTAAGAAGATCCATTTGTGTTTTCATGTGCGCCATATCTTGATCACGTTCTTCCTCTCTTCGCCTTTGTTCGAAGGGGCCATTTTTTTGGTCAAACGGGCGAAATGGCGTGAATGGGGCATTTTTGGGCCAAATTGGTGTGCTATAGCCCATGGTTCCGGGGGTGAGCCCGAGGTCCGGGGGTGCCGTGGGCCAAAAATCGACTTGAGCATGCCAGGGAGGTTGGGGAGCATCTTAGTGTTGCTTTTTTGTGTGGGTGGGGCCATTTGTTTGGTCAAACGGATGAAACAACACGAATGGGTCATTTTGGGGCAAAATCGGTGTGCTATAGCCTATGGTTCTGGGGGTGGGCTCGGGGTCCGGGGGTGCCGTAGGCCGAAAATCAACTTGGGCGTGCTAGGGAGGATGGGGAACGTCCAAGTATTGCCCGTTTGTGTGGGAGGGGCCATTTGGTTGGTCAAACAGGCAAAACGGTGCGAACGGGGCATTTCGGGGCTAAGCTAGTGTGCTATAGCCCACGTTTCTGGGGGTGGGTCCGGGGTACGGGGGTGCCATGGGCCAAAAATTGACCTGGGTGTGCCAGGGAGGCTGGGGAGCATCCTAGTATTGCCCGTTTATGTGGGTGAGGCCATTTGATTTATTAAACGGGCGAAATAACGCTGACGAGGCATTTTAGGGCCAAATCGATGTGTTATAGCCCATGGTTCCGGGGGTGGGCCCGGGGTCGGGGCTGCCATGGGACAAAAATTGACCTGGTCGTGCCAGGGAGGCTGGGGAGCATCCTAGTATTGCCCATTTTTATGGGCGGAGCCATTTGGTTGGTTAAACGAGCTAAAAAATGCGAACGAGGCATTTTAGGGCTAAATTGGTGAGCTATAGCCCACAGTTCCGATGGTGAGCTTAGGGTCCGGGGGTGCCGTAGGCTGAAAATCGACTTGGGTATGCCAGGGAGGATGGTAAACATCCAAGTGTTTCCCGTTTGTGTGGTAGGGCCATTTGGTTGGTCAAATTGGCAAAATAGCGCGAACGAGGCATTTTGGGGCCAAATTAGTGTGCTTTAGCCCAGGGTTCCGGGGGTGGGCCTGGGGTTCGGGGGTGTCGTGGGCCAAAAATCAATCTGGGACTGACAAGGAGGCTGGGGAGCATCCTAGTGTTGCCCGTTTGTATGGGCGAGGCCATTTGGTTGATTAAACGGGCAAAACGGCACTGACGGGGCATTTTGAGGCCAAATAGGTGTGTTATAGTCCACGGTTCTGGGGTGGGCCCGGGGTCAGGGGAGCCGTGGGACGAAAATTGACTTGGGAGTGCCAGGTAGGCTGGGGAGCATCCTAGTGTTGCCCTCTTATGTGGTCGGGGCCATTTGGTTGGTTAAACGGGCGAAACGACGCGAATGGGGAATTTTGAGGCCAAATCGGTGTGCTATAGCTCACAGTTCTGGGGTTGGGCCTGGGGTTAGAGGGTGCCATGGGTAGAAAATCGACCTGGGCATGCCAGGGAGGCTGGGGAGCATACTAGTTTGCCCGTTTGTGTTGGCGGGGCCATTTGGTTGGTCAAACGGGTGAAACAATGCGAACGGGGCATTTTGGGGTAAAATCGGTGTGCTATAGCCCATGGTTTTGAGCTATGCCATGGGCCAAAAATTGAACTGGGCGTGCCAAGGCTGATGATGAGCGTCCTAGTATTTCCCGTTTGTGTGGACGGGGCCATTTGGTTGGTCAAACGGGTGAAACGATGCGAACGGGGCATTTTGGGGTAAAATCGGTGTGCTATAGCCCATGGTTTCGAGCTGTGCCATGGGCCAAAAATTGAACTGGGCATGCCAGGGATGATGATGAGCGTCCTAATGTTTCTCGTTTGTGTGGGCGGGGCCATTTGGTTGGTCAAACGGGTAAAACGGTGAGAAACAGGCATTTTGGGGCCTATTCGATGTGCTATAGCCCACGGTTCCGGGAGTAGGCCCGGATTCCTGGGGTGTTGTGGGCTAAAAATTTACCTGGGCGTGCTAGAGAGGCTGGGGAACATCCTAGAGTTTCCCGTTTGTGTGGGCGAGGCTATTTGGTTGGTCAAACAGGCAAAACTGAGCTAACGGGGCATTTTGGGGCCAAATCGATGTGCTATAGCCCACGGTTTTGGGGGTGGGCCTGGGGTTCGGGGGTTCCGTGGGCTAAAAATCGACCTGGGCATGCCAGGGAAGTTAGGGAGCATCCTAGTGTTGCCCATTTGTATGGGCGGGGCTATTTGGTTGGTCAAAAGGGCAAGATGGAGAGGATGATCCAAGCATGAAAAATATAAAAGAGTACAAGGTATTGTCAAAGGTTCAAGCTTCGGAATTGGCAAGTGTTTGGAACCTTTTAAATCCTTGGCAAGTTGAAGGAGGAGAAGGGAACCATTACACTCAAGAGACGCCTTACTTGAAAGACAAGATGGACCTTGCACACTATAATTGGACACTCAAGAGGCGCCCATTGTTAGGGCTATAATGGTCCTTTAAGACTTTCATTTTACACTCCAAAGGAGCACCCTTCATTAAGGGTATTTTAGTCTTTGTTTTGTAATAGTATAAATAGGCACCTTGGCTCTTATTTTCCTAAGTTTTGACATAATGAATTGAGTGAATTTTTAGATTGTAATATTAGTGTTAGCTTGTAGTATTCTCCTTCTCCTTAAGAGAGAGAAACCGAATTAGGGTTAGCACAATTGATGGATTTCACTTGTGTTGACAAATTGGCAAAAAAGGTTGGTTTTGAGGAGTGTGAATTCCCTTGGTCCACCTAAGAGTAAGGTTTGAGCTTCTATTGGTGAGGTGTGATTGATGGTTTGATACACCATCTTTTGTTAACCACTTGGTAGAAGTAAGGGTCTTTCTATCTATCTTTACGTTTATGCAATCTTCTTCTTCATCCCCTTTCTTTTGTGTTGTTTTTGCTTGCTGATTTTTGCATCTCGTGTGTCCATTTCGTGAATTTATAATCTTTTCTTATATCATTTGGTATCAGAGCCATGTATTAGAGTTGTTCCCACAACTCTAAGTCTTGGATTTATGAAAATCTTCACAAAAAAAGAGTCTAGAGTCAAAAAATCCACAAAAAGAGTCAAAAATCTGAAAAACTCAAAAAAAATTGTGTGTTGTCTTGTTGTTTGGTAGTAGATCCGAATTTTACAACTTAGATCTAATAATTTTTAGTTTGTTTTGATAGTTTCTAGTGTTAGATTCTTATTCTCTAGCACTTAAAGGGTCTAGATCTAAGTTTAGAACACGATTTGATTGTTTTTGAGCTAGATCCACCATTGTTGTGGCTTGTTTGAAGCATTTGAGGAGGGGTCTCATTTTTTATCAAATTGTGTGTGGTGTTTTGTGGCTGGTTTTGTGTTGGTTATGCTTGGTTTGTCAAAGGGAACCTAGATCTAAAAGAAAAATTGAAGTTAGGGTTCATTTGCCTAGTGGTCAAACCTTGGTTAACTCTTGAATATTCATCTTGTTCATCCATCATCTTCAAATCTTGTTGAAGAAGAATATTCAAGTAGCTTGTTTGATACAAAAAGGGAGAAGAAAGAGAGTGTACTAAGTGTTTGTACAAGAATATTCCCTAGCATATTCTAAGTCTTCCAAAAAGGAAGAGGGGACAAACCAGTACAATTGAAAGTACACTTGAGGGGACCAATCCATTTTGAATTCATTTGAAGCTCCAAAAAAGGCTTCAAACCTTCATTTTCCCCCCTAAAACCGAAATTCTTCTTCCCTAAAGGAGTGTTTCACTGAAACAAGAGATTTGGAGTTGAAAATTTTGAAAAGTGACGTCCAACCACAAGTTGCCACATCATCACTTTATGAATAACCAAATTGAGTTCTAAATTAGATTTCTAAGTTTCTATTTATTGTTTCTAGTTGCTTTTGTGTTGATTTTATCACTAATTAGCAAACTAGTAAGTACCTACTAGGTTGATAATTAGTCTTGAGTCCGTTTTATTTGTGTTTTCGCTTTTTGTGTGCTTTTCTTATTTTTAAGTCATAGTAGTTTGTTGGTTCAAGTTCGTGCATCATTTTATTTGAATCTTATTAAACAAAAATCGATTCCGGACCAAGGCATATTCACCACTCAATTCACTTACCAAGTATTGCCAAGTATTCAACACTTGTGAGGCCAAGTGTGAGGTGAGATCCGAGTGTGAGTGTGTGAGGTTATTTGAACTAACTTATTTCTTCGTTTTGTAGGTTTTTGCCTTTGCTGTTTTTTGCTCTTTTTAGGTACCTTGACAATGGAAGGAACAACATCATCCACTCCGATAGTTATAGTATTTATACTACCTCGGATCCTTTTGAAAATTTCCATCAGCACCTTGAAAGTCTACGCCAATTGATGATTGAAGCATGCCATCTAAGTCGAATCACCACTAACCAAGATACTAGCATTTTACCTAGTATCAATTCTCCTTGTGTGCAGGTTCAAGATAATATACTTCCATCGGAGGATTCAAGGAGAGTACCTCAAGAACACATAGTTGTTGATCAGGTGAAGCTTTTGGCTAAGAATTCCAACTTTGGGAAAAATGACAAAGAGGTGATGCAAGGAAGAATTCTTGACAAACTCCCTTGTAATGAGAGCTTCCCAAAGGAACAAATGGGCTGCCATGATCCAAACCTAGGTGAAGGCCATACCTCATGTGAGCTAAAAGGTAACAATGCTATCTCCTACACTCTTATAAACTTAGAATGTCGTGATGTGGCTAGTAGTAGCCAAATGGATCGAGTTGATGGTTTGCTTGGAGGAGAATCGCATGAGTCTTCCCTTTGTGATACTCTTGGTATTGTTAGATTGCATGAAGACCAAATTCTTGATGAAAGTTTGCAAGAACTAGTTGATCCTAAAGATGACAAAATTGATTATTTTTGTAAGAATGATTTGTGTCCATCTAGTGCTAGAACTTATGACTTGAATGAGGTTCCCTTACTAAGTGACAAGAGTATTCACACATTAGTTGACCCTTGTGAAAGCCACGGTGAGTCTACGTTGGTATGTGAGTTTCCAACAACTAGTGAGGGTGTGAATGATGATCAACCTACTCCCGAATGTAGTCCACTACTTGAGCATATGTGTGGTGTGTTTAATAAGTCTCAAGTTAGTAATGATGTTGATAAAGTTTATCATGGGATTGGAGATGTTCTTTGAGCATGAAACCAAGAAAAGGCACAATCAGATGAAGGTGACCTTGAATTGCATGAATATGTAGGAAACCCGAATTGTGATTGTTCTTGTGAATATGTTTTTGTGTGTGATCCCTTTGATGCTCATGGTGACTTATATATATATGGAAATTACTCTCTTGAGATAGAAAGTGGTGCATGCTTAGAGATTCCATCTATTTCTTTTTTTGTGTATTTCCTATGTTGAGCATCCTAGTGGTGATGAACTTGGAACTAGTGAGTACTTGCATAAGGGCACTATAGTTGAAGTTGATTTGTGTGACACCTTTCTCTACTCTCTATTTGGCTTTGATGATATGTATGTTATTATAGAGAGTATGTCTTTTAGATGGGGTGAAGCCTATGGGGAAAAAGAGTGTTGTCTAGATCCATGTCTGCCACTCTTTCCATTTGACCATAGTGCCAAATTTGGAAATGACGATGCTGGCACACCCAACTTTTTGCTTGGTCTACATGACAAGCAAGGTATTATTCTTGAAAACCTGAGGGCAAATATGTCATTTTCGTCTTAGGATAATGCTTCTAAATGTGCATCCTTGCTTGACACACTTGTGCTTGAATTGAATGAATCCAAACTTGTGGATGCCAAGTTGATGTTTTACTTGAAAGAAGGAAGCCATATGTGTTTAAATGACTTGATTCCAACCTTATATGCTAAAACTATTGAACCAATTGGTATTCTTATAGATTATAGCACCTTGGATGATGCCTTTACACTTAATGCCTTCCTATACTACCTCTTTGTTTATGATGATATCCATGCTAGTCTTGGATTTGCTTTATGTAGGGTGATAACGCTCAAACTACAGCTCTCGTAAGAGTGTTAGCGGTCGTTGTCAAATATATAACCCAATTGGGTTGGGTATCGATCCCACAGAGAATAGCCGGTCACTAAGTAAGCAAAGATTATTAGACTTTTGGTGCAAGTCTCGAAAAAGGGGGGATTTTGTAGCATGCAATAATGTAACAAAATAGTAGAGTAAAAACGGAAAATAGCAAAGTAAAAAGAAAAGAATGTTCAGTAAGATGTTTAACCAATGAGAATTGAGAGTTGGGGTTATGTCCACCGTATGAGTTATACGTCTCTATTGGCTATGAGTTATGCGGAATTCAGACATGCATGTGCTTATAGAGAATTGTATTCTATGGTAAATCCAGGCGTCTTTCGACCATCAAGGATTATTTCACTTTAACTCTTTCGAGCTTAAAGCGTGTCTAACGGTACAAATTCTCCAAGAGGTTAATCCAGTTACGACACTAACTTTTTAACAGGGGTTGGTGCCCTATTACCTTGACATTATCTCTTTTCCAGACATATAACTTTTCTTTCGAACAAGTTAATGCTATACTGGCGTATTCTATGCGTTTGCAACCACAAGAATTTGCATTAAGATGAAGGGAATAATGATATAAGCAGCATACGTGTCACGAATTCACAAACTCATAGCAATAGATAGTATCTCATAAGGCTTCCATAACCCCAACAGAGAAGTTTAGCTATTCATGAGTGCAACAGAAATCACAATAGACTTTATCATTATACCAAAATAAAGATCTCACGTGTAGTAGGGTTTGGTATGGCGTTAGGCGTGAATTCCCTTTTAGAATAGTGGTTCTCTTGTTGTGGAAATTAAGAATTGAATAGATGAAGAGAAAGTAATTAATTGAAAGAGAATTGTTTTCGGAACTCCAGAATTAATGAAAATCTCTAGCAAAATAGGGTATTTATAACACCCATATCCTATTCCTACTAGGCTACTGCATTACTTAACCTAATCCTACTAGGTTAATGCATCATTATCCTAATCCTAATAAGTTACTGCTGATCCCCAAAGTCTTTGGAAATGCTATTTTTGCCCGGGACAGATATTCCATGTGTCACTTTTGGTCCTTGGCGTCCAAGCTTTCCCTTCCTTCTTTCGTGAAGCTTCCTTGGGCGTCAAGTTATCCATAAAATGCTGAAATCTGCATCATTTATACCTGAAAACTTTCTAATCACGTTTGTTAGCTTACTTACAGGAAAAAGGACTAAAAATGCATGAATTATATATTTTGTCCTCAAAACTTAGCTAAAATATGGGACAATTATAGTACTTTAGGCGTGTAAATACGCCTATCATCATAGGGGTAGGATATTTGTTTGTTGGTCCACTTGGAGTTACAATGCTATATGGCTTTTGTGGACCTTTGTAGTTGTTGTACCTCTTGATGTTTGCCTTAGCTGTGTCCTTTTTGATGCTTGTGGTAGGGTTTCATGATCATAACGAGGGATAGTTGGTTATATTCTAAAAGTGTACCCCCTTGGCATGTTCACCTAATTTGTGGTACTAATGCTAATCCTCCTATCACGAGGATTGTGTGCTTGTTTTTCCCTCTTTTTTGTTTTGCAAGGTGTGAATTTGAGGACAAATTCCTTTCAAGATGGAGAAGATGATACAAGCATGAAGAGCATAAAAGAGTACAAGGTATTGTCAAAGGTTCAAGCTTCGGAATTGGCAAGTGTTTGGAGCCTTTTAAAGCCTTGGCAAGTTGAAGGAGGAGAAGGGAACCATTACACTCAAGAGGCGCCTTACTTGAAAGACAAGATGGACCTTGCACACTATAATTGGACACTCAAGAGGTGCCCATTTTTAGGGCTATAATGGTCCTTTAAGATTTTCTTTTTACACTCCAAAGGAGCACCCTTCATTAAGGGTATTTTAGTCTTTGTTTTGTAATAGTATAAATAGGCACCTTAGCTCTTATTTTCCTAAGTTTTGACATAATGAATTGAGTGAGTTTTTAGATTGTAATATTAGTGTTAGCTTGTAGTATTCTCCTTCTCCTTAAGAGAGAGAAACCGAATTAGGGTTAGCACAATTGATGGATTTCACTTGTGTTGACAAATTGGCAAAAAAGTGGGTTTTAAGGAGTGTGAATTCCCTTAGTCCATCTAAGAGGAAGGTTTGAGCTTCTATTGGTGAGGTGTGATTGATGGTTTGATACACCATCTTTTGTTAATCACTTGGGAGAAGTAAGGGTCTTTCTATCTATCATTACGTTTATGCAATCTTCTTCTTCATCCCCTTTCTTTTGTGTTGTTTTTACTTGCTGATTTTTGCATCTTGTGTGTCCATTTCATGAATTCTAGTCTTCTCTTGTATAAGGGAGCGTCCTAGTGCTGCCCGTTTGTATGGGCGAGGCCATTTGTTTTTTCAAACGGGCGAAACAGCGCGAACGGAGAATTCTTGGGCCAAATCGGTGTGCTATAGCCCACGGTTCTGGGGGTGGGCCAGGGGTACCGTGGGCCGAAAATTGACCTGGGCATGCCAAGGAGACTGGGGAGCATCCTAGTGTTTCCTGTTTGTGTGGGCGGGGTTATTTTGTTGGTGAAATGGGCGAAACGGCGCGAACAAGGCATTGTTGGGCCAAATCGGTGTGCTATAGCCCACGATTTTGAGGGTGGGCCAAGGGTCCGGGGGTTCCGTGGGCCAAAAATCAACTTGGGCATGCCAGGGAGGCTGGGGAGCATTTTACTTTTTCCCGTTTCTGAGCGGGGCCATTTGGTTGGTCAAACGGGCGAAATGTCGCGAACAGGGCGTTTTGGGGCAAAATCGGTGTGCAATAGCCCACGATTCTGGGCATGGGCCCGGGTTCGAGGGTACCATGGGCCTAAAATTGACCTGGGCATGCTAGGGAGGCTGGGGAGCATCCTAGTATTGCCCGTTTGTGTGGGCGAGGCCATTTGGTTGGTCAAACGGGCGTAACGATGCGAACGGGGCATTTTAGGGCCAAATAGGTGTTCTATAGCCTATGGTTTTGGGGGTGGGTTCGGGGGTGCCGTAGGTAAAAAATTGACTTGGACATGCCAGGGATGCTGGGGAGCATTCTAGTGTAGTCCGTTTGTGCGGGCGGGGCCATTTGTTTGGTCAAACGGCAAAACGGCATGAACGGGGCATTTTAGGCCAAATCGGTGTGTTATAGCCGAAGGTTCCGGGGATGGGCCCGAGGTTTGAGGGAGCCGTGGTCCAAAAATTGACCTGGGCGTGCTAGGAAGGCTGGGGAGCATCCTAGTGTTCCCCGTTTGTGTGGACGAGGCCATTTGGTTGGTCAAAGGGGCGAAACATCGCGAACGGTCCATTTTGGGGCCAAGTCGGTGTGCTATAGCCCACAGTTTCGGGGGAATCGTGGGCCAAAAATTAACCTAGGCATGCTAGGGAGGTTGGGGAGCATCTTAGTATTTCCCGTTTGTGTGGGTAGGGTTATTAGGTTTATTAAAAGGGCGTAATGGCACAAATGGTGTGTTTTAGTGCAAAATTGGTGTGCTATAACCCACGATTCTGGGAGAGGGCTCGGGATCCGGGGGTACCGTGGGCTAAAAATTAACCTGGGCATGTCAGGGAGGCTGGGGAACGTCCTAGTGTTGCCCGTTTGTATGGGAGGGGCCATTTGGTTGGTCAAACAGGAGAAATGGTGAGAACGGGGAATTTTAGGCCAAATCGTTGTGCTATAGACCACGGTTTCGGGGGTGGGCCCGGGGTCTGAGGGTGCCGTGGGCCAAAAATTAACCCGGGCGTGCTAGGGAGGTTGGGGAGCATCCTAGTGTTGCCATTTGTGTGGGTGGGGCCATTTGGTTGGTCAAACGGGCGAAATAGTGAGAATGTGGCATTTTCAGGCCAAATTGGTGTGCTATAGCCCATGGTTCTAGGGGTGGGCCCGGGGTCCGGGGGTGCCGTGGATCGAAAATTGACCTGGGGGTGCCAGAGAGTCTGGGGAGCATCATAGTGTTGCCCGTTTGTGTGGGCGGGGCCATTTGGTTGGTCAAACGGGCGAAATAATGCCAACAAAAATTTTGGAGCAAAATCAGTGTGCTATAGGCCATGATTCCGAGGGTGGGCATGGGGTCTATGGTGCCGTGGGCCAAAAATTGACCTAGGCATGCTAGGGGGGATGAGGAGCATCCAAGTGTTGCTCGTTTGTGTGGGCGGGGCCATTTTCATTGGTCAAAATAGGGAAATGGCACAAACGTGGCATTTTGGAGACAAATAGGTGTGCTATAGCCCACGGTTTTGGGGGTGGGCCCAGGGTCCGAGGGTGTCGTGGGCCAAAAATTGACCTGGGCGTGCCATAGAGGCTAGGGAGCGTCCTAGTATTGCCCGTTTGTGTGGGCGGGGCTATTTGGTTTGTCAAATGGTAAAAATAAAGCGAACGGGGCATTTTGGGGCAAAATCGGTATGCTATAGCTCGGGGTTTCGGGGGTGGACCCGGGGTCTGGGAGTATCGTCTGCCAAAAATCGACCTGGGGGTGCTAGGGAGGCTTGAGAGCATTCTATTATTGCCCGTTTGTGTGGGCGGGGCCATTGAGTTGGTAAAACATACAAAATAGAGTGAATGGGGCATTTTAGGGCCAAATCGATGTGCTATAGCCCACGGTTCTGGGGTTAGGACCAGGATTCGGGAGTGTCGTGGGCCAAAAATTGATTTGGGCATGCCAGGAAGGCTGATGAGCGTCCTACTATTGCCTGTTTGTGTGGAAGGGGCCATTTGGTTGGTCAAACAGGGGAAATAGCAAGAACGGGGAATTTTGAAGCCAAATCAGTGTGCTATAGCCCACGGTTCCGGGGGTGAGCTCGGGGTCCGGAGGTACCGTGGGCCAAAAATTGATCTGGGCATGCCAGGAAGGCTGGAGAGCATCCTAGTATTGCCTGTTTATGTGGGTGGGGCCATTTGGTTGGTCAAACAGGAGAAATGACGCAAACGAGGAATTTCGGGGCCAAATCGGTGTGCTATAGTCCACGGCTCCAGGGGTGGGCCCGGGGTCCGGGGGTGTCGTGGGTCGAAAATCAACCTGGGTATTCCATGGAGGCTGGGGACCATCCTAGGTTTGCCTTTTTGTGTTGGCGGGGCCATTTGGTTGGTCGAACGGGCTAAATGGAGCGAATGAGGTATTTTGGGGCCAAATCGGTGTGCTATTGCCTACGGTTCTGGGGGTGGGCCCGGGGTCCGGGGGTACCATGGGCCAAAAATTGACCAAGGCATGCCAGAGAGGCTGGGGAGCGTCATAGTGTTGTCCGTTTTTGTGGGTGGGGCCATTTAGTTGGTCAAACGGGCGAAACGGCCTGAACAGGGCATTTTGGGGCCAAATCGGTGGGCTATAGCCTATGGTTCCGATGGTGGGCCCGGGGGTGCCGTGGGCCAAAAATCGACCTAGGCATTCCAGGAAGGCTGGGGAGCATCATAGTGTTGCCCGTTTACGTGGGCGGGGATATTTGATTTTTCTAACGGGCAAAACAGGGCGTTTTGGGGACAAATTGGTATGCCATAGCCCACGATTCTAGGGGTGGGCTTGGGGTCAGGGGTGTCGTATGTCGAAAATTAACCAGGGCATACCAGGGAGGCTGGGGTGCATTTTAATGTTTCCCGTTTGTGTGGGTGGGGCCATTTGGTTTGTCGAACATTTGAAATGGCGTGAACCAGGCATTTAGGGGCTAAATCGGTGTTCTATAGCTCACGGTTCCTGTGGTGGGCCTGGGGTCCAAGGTGCCGTGGGCCAAAAATTGACCTAGGCATGCCAGGGAGGCTGGAAAGCGTCCTAGTATTGCCCGTTTGTGTGGGTGGGGCCATTTGCCTGGTCAAATGAGTGAAACGGTGCGAACGGGGCATTTTGGGGCGAAATATGTCAGCTATAGCACACAGTTCCGGGTGTGGGCCCGTGGTCCAGGGGTGTCGTGGACCAAAATTAACCTGGACGTGCCAGAGAGGCTGGGGAGCGTCCTAGTGTGGCACGTTTGTGTGGGCGGGGACATTTGGTTGGTCAAATGGGCGAAACGGTGCAAACGGGGTATTTTGATACAAAATTGGTGTGCTATAGCTCACGATTCATGGGGTGGGCCCGGGGTTCGGGGATGTCGTGGGTCGAAAATCAACCTGGGCATGCCAGGAAGGCTGGGGAGCATCCTAGTGGAACTCGTTTATGTGGGCGGGGCCATTTGGTCGGTCAAACAGGCGAAACGATGCGAATGGGGATTTTTGGGGCAAAATCTGTGTGCTATAGCCTACCGTTCCAGGGGTGGGCCAGGGTTCCAGGGGTGTTGTGGGCTAAAAATTAACCTATGCGTGCCAGGGAGGCTGGGGAGCATAGTAGTGCTGCCCGTTTGTGTGCGCAGGGCCATTTAATTGGTCAAATAGTCAAAACGGCGGGAAAAGGACATTTTTAGGACAAATCTGTGTTCTATAGCCCACGGTTCCGGGGGTGGGCTCGGGGTTCGGGGGTGCTGTGGGCTAAAAATTGACCTGGGCATGCTAGGGAGGTTGGGCAGCGTCCTATTGTTACCCGTTTGTATGGAAGGGGCAATTTGGTTGGTCAAACGGGCGAAACTGCGTGAACGAGGTATTTTAGAGACAAATCGGTGTGCTAGCCCACGGTTTCGGGGGAGGTCCCGGGCTCCGGGGGTGGGCTCGGGGTTCGGGGGTGTCGTGGGTAAAAAATTAACCTGGGTATGCCAGGGAGGCTGGAGAGTGTCCTAGTGTTGCCCGTTTATGTGGCCGGGGCCATTTGGTTGGTAAAATGGGCAAAACAGTGCAAAAAGGGCATTTTGGGGCCAAATTGGTGTGCTATATCCCCCGGATACAGGGGTTGGCAGGGTCCAGGGTGTCGCAGGCTAAAAAATGACCTGGGTGTGCCAGGGAGGCTGGGGATCATCCTAGTGTTGTCCGTTTGTGTAGGCGGGGAGATTTAGTTGGTCAAACGGGAAAATTTGAGGCAAAATCGGTATGCTATAACCCACAGTTTCGGGAGTAGGCCAAGGGTCCGGGGGTTTCGTGGACCAAAAATTAACCTGGGCGTGACAGGGAGGCTATGGAGCTTCCTAGTATTTCCCGTTTGTGTGGGCGGGGCATTTCGTTGCTCAAACGGTTGAAACGGAGCAAAATGAGCATTTTGCTATAAAATCTATGTGCTATAGCCCATGGTTCTGGGGTCCGGGGGTGCCGTGGGCCGTAAATCGTCCATGGCGTGTCAAGGAGGCTTGGGAGGATCCTAGTGTTGCTCGTTTGTGTGGGAGGGGTCATTTGGTTGGTGAAATGGGTGAAACAATGCAAATGAGGCATTTTGGGGCCAAATCGGTGTGCTATAGCCCATGGTTCCGGGGGTGAGCCAGTGGTCTGGGGGTTCCGTGGGCCAAAAATTGACTTGGGCGTGCCAGGGAGGCTGGGTAGAATTCTACTGCTCCCGTATGTGTGAGCGGGGCCATTTGGTTGGTCAAACAGGTGAAACGTCGCGAACGGGGCATTTTGGGCAAAAATCGATGTGCTATACGGTTCCAGGGATAGGCCCGGGTCTGGGGTTATCGTTGGTCGAAAATTGACCTGGGCATGCTAGGAAGGCTGGGGAGCATCCTAGTATTTCCCGTTTGTGTGGGCGGGGCCATTTGGGTGGTCAAACGGGCGTAACGGCACAAACGGGACATTTTGGAGCCAAATCGGTGTGCTATAGCCTATGGTTTTGGGGGTTGGCCTGGGGTACGAGGGTGTCGTAGGCTAAATATTAACCTGGGCATGCCAGGGAGGCTGGAGAGCATCCTAGTGTTTCCCGTTTGTATGGGCGGGGCTATTTGGTTGGTCAAACGGGCAAAACGGCGTGAACGGGGAATTTTAGGAAAAATCGGTGTGCTATAGCCCACGATTTCGGGGGTGGTCCCGGGGTCTGAGGGTGCCGTGGGCCAAAAATTGGCCTGGCCATGCTAGGGGGGCTGGGGAGCATCCTAGTGTTCCTCGTTTGTGTGGGCGGGGCCATTTGGTTGGGCAAAGAGGCGAAACATCGCGAACGGGTAGTTTTGGGGCCAAGTCGGTGTTCTATAGCCCACGGTTTCGAGGATAGGCCCAGGTTCGGGGGTACCGTGGACCAAAAATTGACCTGGGCATGCTAGGGAGGCTGGAGAGCATCCTAGTATTGCCTATTTGTGTGCTATAGGGCCAAATCGGGCGTAATGGCGCGAATGGTATGTTTTAGGGCCAAATTGGTGTGCTATAGCCCATGGTTCTGGGGAAGGGCCCGGGGTCCGGGGGTGCCGTACGTCAAAAATTAACCTGGGTGTGCCAAGGAAGCTGGGGAGCATCCACGTGTTGCCCATTTGTGTGGGAGGGGCCATTTGGTTGGTCAAACGGGCAAAACGGCGTGAACGGGGCGTTTTGGGACAAATCGGTTTGCTATAGGCCACAGTTCTGAGGATGTGCCCAGGGTCTGAGGGTATCGTGGGCTGAAAATAGACCTGGGCGTGGTAGGGAGGCTGGGGAGCGTCCTAGTATTGTCGTTTGTGTGGACGGGGCCATTTGGTTGGTCAAACGGGAGAAACATCGAGAACGTGGCATTTTCAGGCCAAATTGGTGTGCTATAGCCAACGGTTCTGGGGTGGGCCCGGGGTATGGGGGTACCGTGGAACAAATATTGACCTGGGGATGCCAGGGAGGTTGGGGAGATCATAGTGTTGCCCGTTTGTCTGGGAGGGGCCATTTGGTTGGTCAAACGGGCGAAACGATGCGAACGGAATTTTTGGGGCAAAATCGATGTGCTATAACCCACGGTTCCAGGGGTGGGCTCGGGGTTCGGGGGTGCCGTGGGCCGAAAATTGACTTGGGCATGCCAGGGAGGCTGGGGAGCATACTAGTGTTGCCCGTTTGTGTGGGTGGGGTTATTTGGTTGGTCAAATGGGCGAAAAGGCATGAACGAGGCATTTTGGGGCCAAATCGGTGTGGTATAGCCCACGGTTTCTGGGATAGGCCAGGGGTCCGGCGGTTTTGTGGGCCGAAAATCAACCTGGGCGTGCCAGGGAGGCTGGGGAGCACTCTAGTATTGCTTATTTGTGTGGGCGGGGCCATTTGGTTGGTTAAACAGGTGAAACATTGCGAACGGATTGTTTTGGGACAAATTCGGTGTGCTATAGCTCACGGTTCCAAGGATGGGCCCGAGTTTGGGGCTACCGTGGGCCTAAAATTGACCTGGGCATGCTAGAGAGGCTGGGGAGCGTCCTAGTATTGCCCGTTTATGTGGGAGGGGACATTTGGTTGGTCAAATGGGCGTAACGGCGCGAATGGGGTATTTTGGGACGAAATCGGTGTTCTATAACCCACGGTTCTGGGGATAGGCCCAGGTCCGGGGGTATCTTAGGCCAAAAATTTACCTGGGCATGCTAGGGAGGCTGGGGAGCATCCTAGTATTGCCCGTTTGTGTGGGCAGGGTTATAATATTTGTCAAACGAGCGTAATGGCGCGAATGTTGTGTTTTAGGTCTAAATCGGTGTGCTATGGCCCACTTTTTGGGGGGAGGGCCCGGGGTACGGGGGTGCTGTGGGGCAAAAATTAACCTGGACGTGCCAGGGAGGCTGGGGAGTGTCCTAGTATTGCCCGTTTGTGTGGGAGGGGCAATTTGGTTTATCAAACGGGCGAAACGGCGTGAACGGGGCATTTTAGGCCAAATCATTGTGCTATAGCCCACGGTTCTGGGGGTAGGCCCGGGGTATGAGGGTTTCGTGGGCCGAATATCGACCTGGGCATTCTAGGGAGGCTGGGGAGCGTCCTAGTGTTGCCGTTTGTATGGGCGGGGCAATTTGATTTGTCAAACGGGCGAAACGACGAGAACGTAGGATTTTCAGGCCAAATTGGTGTGTTATAGCCAGTGGTTCTGGGGGTGGGCTCGGGGTCTGGAGGTTTCGAGGACCGAAAATTGACCTGGGGGTGCCAGGGAGGTTGGGGAGCGTCATTGTATTTCCCGTTTATTTGGGCGGGGCCATTTGGTTGGTCAAACGAGCGAAATGACGTGAACGGAAATTTTGGGGCAAAATCGGTGTACTATAGCCCACGATTCTGGGGGTAGGAATGGGGTCTATGGTGCTGGGGGCCAAAAATTGACCTACACGTGCTAAGGGGGATGAGGAGCGTCTTAGTGTTGCCCGTTTGTGTGGGCGGGGCCATTTTCATTGGTCGTAATAGGGAAACGGTGAAAACGTGGCATTTCGGAGCCAAATCGATGTGCTATAACCCACGGTTTTGGGGGTGGGCCCGGGGTTCGAGGGTGCTGTGTGCCAAAAATTGACCTGGGCATGCCATGGAGGTTGGGGAGCGTCTAGTGTTGCCCGTTTGTGTGGGCAGGGCTATTTGGTTGGTCAAATAACCAATATAGCGCGAACGTGGAGTTTTGGGGTAAAATATGAGTGCTATAGCCCGGGGTTTCGAGGGTGGGCTCGGGGTCCGGGAGTACTGTGGGCCAAAAATTGACCTAGGGGTGCTAGGGAGGCTTGGGAGTATCTTATTATTGCCCATTTGTGCGGGCCCAGCCATTTAGTTGGTAAAACATACAAAACAACATGAACGGGGCATTTTAGGGCTAAATCGGTGTGCTATAGCCCACGGTTCTGGGGTTAGCTCTGGGGTTCGGGCTTGTCGTGGGCCAAAAATCGACCTGGGCATACCAGGGAGGATATAGAGTGTCCTAGTGTTGCCCGTTTATGTGGACGGAGCCATTTGGTTGGTCAAACGGGCGAAATGGGAAGAACGGGGAATTTTAGGGCCAAATTGGTGTGCTATAGCCCACGGATCTGGGGGTGGGCCCGGGGTCAAGGGTGTCGGGGCCTAAAATCAACCTGGGCGTTCCATGGAGGCTGAAGAGCATCTTAGTTTTACCCGTTTGTGTGTGCGGAGCCATTTGGTTGGTCAAACAGGCGAAATGGAGTGAACAGAGTGTTTTTGGGCCAAATCGGTGTGCTATAGCCCATTGTTCTGGGGGGCCCAGGGTTCGGGGGTGTCGTGGGCTAAAAATTGACCTGGGTGTGCCAGGGAGGTTGGGGAGCATCCTAGTGTTTCCTGTTTGTGTGGGAGGGGCCATTTGGTTTGTCAAATGGGCTAAACAGCGCGAACGGAGACTTTTAAGGCCAAATCGGTGTGCTATAGCCCACAATTTTGGGGGTGGGCCCGGGGTTCGAGGGTGCAGTGGGCCGAAAATTAACCTGGGCATGCCAGAGAGGCTGGAGAGCATCCTAGTGGTGCCCTTTTATGTGGGCTGGGTTATTTGGTTGTTCAAATGGGCGAAGCGACGCAAACGAGGCATTTTAGGGCTAAATCGGTGTGCTCTAACCCACGGTTCCGGGGGTGGGCTCGGGTTTTGAGGGTTTCGTGGGCTAAAAATTGACCTGGGCGTGCTAGGGAGGCAGAAGAACATCCTAGTGTTGCCTGTTTGTGTGGGCGGGGCTATTTGGTTGGTCAAACGGGACAAATGGCGTGAACATGGTATTTTGAGGCCAAATCGGAGTGCTATATCCAACAGTTCCGGGGGTGGGCCCGGGGTCCGGGGGTGCCGTAGGCCAAAAATTGATCTGGGCGTGCCAGGGAGGCTGGGGAGCGTCCTAGTATTTCCCGTTTATGTGGGCGGGGCCATTTGGTTGGTCAAACAGGCAAAACGATGCGAACGAGGAATTTTGAGGCTAAATTGGTGTGCTATAGCCCACAATTTCGGGGGTGGGTCCGAGGTCCGGGGGTGTCGTGGGTCGAAAATCGACCTGGGCATTCCATGGAGGCTGTAGACCATCCTCGGTTTGCCCTTTTGTGTGGGCAGGGCCATTTGGTTGGTCGAACAGGCGAAATGGAGCAAACGGTGTATTTTGGGGCCAAATTGGTGTGCTATAGCCTACGGTTCCGGGGGTAAGCCCGGGGTTCGGGGGTAACATGGGCCAAAAATTGACCTAGGCATGCCAGGATGCTGGAAAGTATCCTAGTATTGCCCGTTTGTGTGGGA
Organism: Capsicum pubescens; assembly: GCA_030864215.1. Lineage (NCBI taxonomy): Eukaryota > Viridiplantae > Streptophyta > Magnoliopsida > Solanales > Solanaceae > Capsicum > Capsicum pubescens. Next base: position 273,641,542 of record CM061541.1, on the reverse strand, counting down.
GGGGCCTTTTGGTTTGTCAAACGGGCGAAAAAATACGAACAACGAATTTTAGGGCCAAATCGGTGTACTATATCCCACGGTTCTGGGGGTGGGCCAGGGGTCCGGGGGTGCCGTGATCTGAGAATCGACCTAGGCATGCCAGGGAGGCTGGGGAGCATCCTAGTGTATCCCGTTTGTATGGATGGGGTCATTTGGTTGGTCAAACGAGCGAAACGGCGCGAACGAGGCATTTTTGGGCCAAATCAGTGTGTTATACCCATGGTTCTGAGGGTGGGCCTTGGGTCTGGGGGTTTCGTGGGCCGAAAATCAACCTGGGCGTGCCAGGGAGGCTGGGGGCATTATAGTGTTGCCCGTTTGTATGGGCGGGGCCACTTGGTTGGTCAAACAGGCAAAACATCACGAATGGGGCATTTTGGGGCTAAATCGGTGTGCTATAGCCCACAATTCTGGGGATGGGTCCGGGTTTGGGGGTACTGTGGGCCAAAAATTAACCTGGTCATGCTAGGGAGGCTGGGGAGAGTTTTAGTATTTCCCATTTGTGTAGGCGCGACTATTTGGTTGGTCAAACGGGCGTAACGACGCGAACGGGGTATTTTGAGGCCATATCGGTGTGCTATAGCCCACGGTTCTGGGGGGTAGGCCCGAGGTCCGGGGGGTGTCATAGGCAAAAAATTATCCTGGGCGTACCAGGGAGTCTGGGGAGCTTCCTAGTGTTGCCCGTTTGCGTGGGTGGGGAAATTTGGTTGGTCAAACGGGCGCAACAACGCGAATGGGGCGTTTTGGGCAAAATCGGTGTGCTATAGCCCACGGTTCTGGGGGTGGGCCTGGGATCTGAGGGTGCCGTGGGCCGTAAATCAACCTGGCCCTGCTTAGGGTGGATGAGGAGCGTCTTAGTGTTTCCCGTTTGTGTGGACGGGGCCATTTGGTTGGTCAAACAGGCGAAACGATGAGAACGTGGCATTTTGAGGCCAAATCGGTGAGCTATATAGCCAATGATTCCGAGGGGTGGGCCCGGGGGTCTGGGGGGTGCCGTGGGCCAAAAATCAACCTGGGTTTGCCATGGAGGCTGGGGAGCGTCCTAGTATTGCTTGTTTGTGTGGGCTGGGCCATTTGGTTGGTCAAACGGGCAAACCAAAGCGAACGAGGCATTTTGGAGCAAAATTGGAGTGCTATAGCCCACGATTCCGAGGGGTTGGCTTGGGTTCCGGGGGTGCCGTGAGCCAAAAATTGACCTAGGTTTTCTAGGGAGGCTGGGGAACATCGTAGTGTTGCCCTTGTATGTGGAAGGGGCCATTTTTGTTGGTCGAATGTAGGAAATAGCGCAAACTTTGAGTTTTGAAACCGTATCTGTGTGCTATATAGCCCACGGTTCCGGGGGTGGGCCCAGGGTCCAAGGGCGTCGAGGGCCAAAAATCGACTTGGGCGTGCCAGAGAGCATCCTAGTGTTGCCCGTTTGTGTAGGGGGCATTTGGTTGGTCAAATGGGAGAAACGGCGCAAACGAGGCATTTTGAGGCAAAATCGATGTGCTATAGCCCAGGGTTTCGGGCGTGGGCTCGGGGCCCAGGGGTGCCATGGGCCATAAATCGACCTGGGCATGCCAGGGAGGCTATCTAGCGTCCTTGTGTTGCTCGTTTGTGTAGACGGGTAATTTAGTTGGTTAAATATACAAAACGGTGCGAACGGGGCATTTTAGGGCCGAATCGGTGTGCTATAGCCTACGGTTCTGGGTGTGGGCCCGGGGTTTGGGGGTGTCGTAGGCCAAAAATCGACCTGGGCGTGCCAGGTAGGCTGGGAAGCATCTTAGTGTTGCCTGTTTGTTTGGGCGGGGCCATTTGGTTTCTCAAACGAGAGAAACGGTGTGAACGATGCATTTTGGGGCCAAATCGGTGTCCTATAGCCCACGGTTTCAGGGGTGGACCCGAGGTCCGTAGGTGCCGTGGGCCAAAAATTTACCTAGGCATGCCAAGGAGGCTGGGGAGCATTATAGTGTTGCTCGTTTTTGTGGGCGGGGCCATTTAGTTGGTTAAACAGGCGAAACGGCCCGAACGGGGAATTTTAGGGCCAAATCGATGTGCTATAGCCTACGGTTCCGGTGGTAGGCCCGAGGTTCGAGGGTGTCGTGGGCCAAAAATCAACCTAGGCGTTCCAGGGAGGCTGGGGAGCATCCTAGCGTTGGCCGTTTGTGTGGGCGGGGACATTTGATTGGTCAAACGGGCGAAACAGGATATTTTGGGGACAAATTGGTATGCCATAGCCCACGATTCTAGGGGTGGGCCCGAGGTAAGGGGGTGTCGTGTACCAAAAATTAAGCAGGGCATACCATGGAGGCAGGGGTGCATTTTAATGTTTTCCTTTTGTGTAGGTGGGGCTATTTGGTTTGTCAAACATTCAAAATGGCGTGAACCAGACATTTAGGGGCCAAATCGGTGTTTTATAGCCCTCGGTTCCGGGGGGTAGGCCCGGGGTCTCGGGGGTGCCATGGGCCAAAAATCGACCTGAGTGTGCTAGGGAGGCTGGAGAGCATCCTAGTGTTTCCCGTTTGTGTGGGTGGGGCCATTTAGATGGTCAAATGTGCAAAACAACGCGAATGGGGCATTTTGAGGCCAAATAAGTCAGCTATAGAACCCGGGTTCGGGTGTGGGCCCTAGGTCCGGGGGGTGTCATGGGCCAAAAATTGACCTAGGCGTGCCATAGAGGCTGAAGAGCGTCCTAGTGTGGAAAGTTTGAGTGGGAGGGGCCATTTGGTTGGTCAAATGGGCGAAATAGCTCAAACGAGGCATTTTGTTACAAAATCGATGTGCTATAGCTCACGATTCAAGGGGGTGGGCCCGGGGTTCGGGGATGCCGTGGGTCGAAAATCAACCTGGACATGCCAGGAAGGCTGGGGAGCGTCCTAGTGGAACCCGTTTGTATGGGTGGGGCTATTTGGTTAGTCAAATAGGTGAAACAGTGTGAATGGGGAGTTTTGGGGCAAAATCTGTGTGCTATAGCCCACGGTTCCAGGGAGGCTGGGGAGCATAGTAGTGTTGGCCGTTGTTGTGCGCGGGGCCATTTAATTGGTCAAACCATCAAAATGGCGTGAAAGGGACATTTTCGAGCCAAATCAGTGTTCTATAGCCCACCGTTTCGGGGGTGAACCCGAGGTCCGGGGGAGCTGTGGGCTGAAAATCGACTTGGGCATGCCAGGGAGGTTGGGGAGCGTCCTAGTGTTACCCGTTTGTGTGGACGGGGCCATTTGGTTGGTCAAACAGGCAAAACTGTGCGAACGAGGTATTTTAGAGCCAAATTGCTATGCTATAGCCCACGGTTCCGAGGGAGGGCCCGGGGGTTCGGGGGTGGGCCCGGGGTTCGAGGGTGCCGTGGGTAAAAAATTGACCTGGGTGTGCCAGGGAGGCTGAAGAGCATCCTAGTGTTGCCCATTTATGTGGGCGGGGCCATTTGGGTTGTAAAACAGGCAACCCAGTGCGAAAAAGGCATTTTGGGGCCAAATTGGTGTGCTATAGCCCACGGATCCAGGGGGTGGGCAGGGTCCAGGGTGCCGTAGGCCAAAAAATGACCTGGGTGTTCCAGGGAGGCTGAGGATCATCCTAGTGTTGTCCGTTTATGTAGGCGGGGAGATTTGGTTGGTCAATCGGGCAAATTTGGGGCAAAATCGATGTGCTATAACCCACAGTTTGGGGGTAGGCCAAGGGTCCGGAGGTTTCATGGACCAAAAATCAACTTGGGCATGACAGGGAGGCTAGAGAGTGTCCTAGTGTTTCCCCTTTGTGTGAGTGGGGACATTTCATTGCTCAAACGGTTGAAACGGAGCAAAATGAGCCTTTTGGTGCAAAATTTATGTGTTATAGCCCACGGTTCTGGGATCCGGGGGTGCCATGGGACAAAAATCGTCCTGGACCTGCCAAGTAGGCTGGGGAGCATCCTAGTGTTTCCCGTTTATGTTATAGGGGCCTTTTCGTTGGTCAAATGGGCAAAATGACGTAAATAGGGCATTTTAGAGCAGAATCGGTGTGCAGTAGCCCACGATTCTGGGGGTAGGCCCGGGGTCCGGGGGTTTCATGGGCCAAAAATTCACCTGGGCATACCAGGGAGGCTGGATAGCGTCCTAGTATTGTCCGTTTGTGTGGGCGGGGCCATTGGGTTGATCAAACGAGAGAAACGACATGAACGGGGCATTTTGTGGTCAAATCGGTGTGCTCTAGACCACGGTTCAGGGGTGGGCCTAGGATTCGAGGGTGCCGTGGGCCAAAAATCGACTTGGGCATGCCAGGGAGGCTGGGGAGCATCCTAGTATTTCCCGTTTGTGTGGCCGGGGCCATTTGGTTGGTCAAACGGGCGAAACGGCGTGAACGGGGCATTTTGGGGCCAAATCGGTGTGCTATAGCCCACAGTTCCGTGGTTAGGTCTGGGGTCCGGGAGTGCCGTGGGATGAAATTCAACCTGCGCATACCAGGGAGGATGGAGAGCATCCTAGTGTTGCTCGTTTGTGTGGGCGGGGCAATTTGTTTTGTCAAACAGGTGAAATGGTGAGAACAGGATATTTTAGGGAAAAATCGATGTGCTATAGCCCGCTGTTCCTGGGGTGGGCCCTGGGTCCGGGGTTCGTGGGCCGAAATTGACCTGGGCGTGCCAGGAAGGCTGGGGAGCATCCTAGTATTTCCCGTTTGTATGGGCGGGGCCATTTGGTTGGTCAAACGGGTGAAATGGTGCATTTTGAGTCTAAATCGGTGTGCTATAGCCCAAGGTTTTGGGGTGGGCCCGGGGTTCGGGGGTGTCGTGCGTCGTAAATTGATCTGGGCATGCTAGGAAGGCTGTAGAGCATCCTAGTGTAGCCCGTTTATGTCGGCGGGGCCATTTAATTTGTTAAACGGGCAAAATGGCGGGAATGAGGCATTTTGGGGCAAAATCGGTATGCTATAGCCCACGATTCCGGGGGTAGGCCCGTGGTCCGAGGGAGTTGTGGGCCAAAAATTGACCAAGGCATGCTAAGGAGGCTTGGGAGCGTCCTATTGTTGCCCGTTTGTGTGGGAGGGGCCATTTAGTTGGTAAAACATACAAAACAGCGTGAACGGGGCATTTTAGGGCGCTAGGGAGGCTGGAGAGCATTCTACTGTTGCTCGTTTGTGTGGGTAGGGCTATTTGGATGGTCAAACAGGTGAAATAACATGAATGGGGCATTTTAGGGATAAATCAGTGTGCTATAGCCCACGGTTTCAGGGGTGAGCCCGGGGTCCAGGGGTGTCGTGGGTAAAAAATTGAACTGGGCGTGCCAGGGAGACTGAGGAGCGTCCTAGTGTTGTCCGTTTATGTGGGAGAGGCCATTTGGTTAGTCAATCGGATGAAACGGTGCAAACGGGGTATTTTGGGGCCAAATCGGTGTGCTATAGCCCACAATTTTGGGGGTGGGCCTGGGGTCCAGGGGTGCCGTGGAACGAAAATCGACATGGACGTGCCAGGGAAGCTGGGGGGCATCCTAATGTTGTCGTTTATGTGGGTGGATCCATTTGGTTGGTTAAATAGGTTAAATGGCACGAACGGGGCATTTTAGGGACAAATCGGTGTACTATAGCCTACGGTTCCTGGTTGGGCTCGGGGTCCGGGGGTGCTGTGGGCCAAAATCGATCTGGGCGTGCCAGGGAGGCTGGGGAGCGTCCTAGTGTTTCCCGTTTGTGTGGACGGGGCCATTTGGTTGGTCAAACGGGTAAAATAGCACGAACGGGGCATTTTGGGAAAAAATCGATGTGCTATAGCCCGGGGTTTCGGGGGTGGGCCCGAGGTCCGGGAGTGTCGTGGGCCAAAAATCGACCAAGGCTTGCTAGGGAGGCTTGGAAGCGTCCAATTGTTTCCCGTTTGTGTGGGCGGGGCTATTTAGTTGGTAAAACATACAAAACAGCGTGAACAGGGCATTTTAGGGCCAAATCCGTGTGCTATAGCCCACGGTTCTGGGGGTGGGCTCGGGGTCCAGGAGTGCCATAGGCTGAAAATTGACCTGGACGTGCCATGGAGGCTGGGGAGAATCCTAGTGTTGCCTGTTTGTATGGGCGTGACCTTTTGGTTAGTCAAACGGGCAAAACGGTACGAACGGGGCGTTTTGGGGCTAAATCGGTGTGCTATAGACCACGGTTTTGGGAGTTGGCCCAGTGTGTCATGGGCCTAATATCAACCTGGGCATGCCAGGGAGGCTGGGGAGCATACTAGTGTTGCCTGTTTGTGTGGGAGGGGCCTTTTGGTTGGTCAAACGGGCGAAACAGCGCGAACGGGGCAATTTAGGGCTAAATCGGTGTGCTATATCTCACGGTTCTGGGGTTGGGCCAGGGGTCCAGGGGTACCTGGGCTGAAAATTATCTTGAGCGTGCCATGGAGGCTGGGGAGCATCCTAGTGTTGCCCGTTTGCGTGGGCGGGGCCATTTGGTTAGTCAAACGGGCGAAACGGCACGAACGGGGCATTTAGGGGCAAAATCGATGTGCTATAGCCCACGGTTCCTGGGGTGGGCCCGGGGGTGACTGATACAAATAAGTCCACCAATATGCCAAAATAGTCCACAAAACGTGAGAAGAACAAACAACACAAAGAGATACAAGATGACAAACACAAAAACACACAGATTTGCAAAATAATAAAAGGATAGATAGCGAGATCAAGATTATTACAAGATTAAGAACCAAGTATATTTCAACATTAACGCCTAATGAATGTAATAATAAAAACCACACTCTTACGATGACCCCCAAGGTAATCGACTCACCTCAAAATCCACCGTTTCCAAGCAAAGAACAATATTGGCTTTTCCAAGCCCTATACTAAGGATGACTTTTCCAAGTCCTAACTAAGACTATACTAAGGTGGTCTACTCTCAAGAGAGAGGATTTTAAGTGTTTCAATTTTTCATCTTTCATAAACTAACTAGCAAATGAACTAATAGAACCTATTTATAGTCTAACTTATTACATAACAAAATGACCACAATACCCTTAATGAAAAGGGGTGGTCATGGAGTGTTACTTGGACAAGGCTAAGTAACCAAAATGTCCTTAACGAAGGCCCAAAACCGTGAGTCCTCAATCTTCAATGCTCCAAGCAATCTTTCACACGTGGAATTTCTCTTTGGTGTACTCAAATCGACCCCTCCTTGTAGGATCCCATTTCTTAAATGTGACCAAAGCTTGATGCCCCATGTACTGACTTCGAATGATGTCATTGAAAGATAAGGAGGCCATTTGAATCGTATAATCCTCCCCTTCTTGAAAAGGATTCGACCTCGAATCCAAACCTTGCAAAACCAAAGAAAGGACCCAAAAATCCAAACTCCTCATGACATGAGGGTTAGGGTAAGCACGACAAATCACCTCAACATGCCAAGGTTGCACAAATTTAGAATATAACCAAGGATCCTTTGAACTAAATATTACATAATTAATGAAAAATGCATAAAGGATTTGGCTATTGAATTCACCAAAAATGATACTTTGCTTGTCATGTAAACCAAGCAACAAGTTGGGTGCACCATCATCACCAATTCTATATTTGGCACCGGGGTCAAACGGGAAGAGTGTCCATAGACACGGGTCTAGAAAACACTCCTCTTTCCCGTGGTCTCCACCCAAAATAAACGGCATACTCTCTACAATAGCATACATATTATCCAGAGCAAATTGAAAGTGGAGAAAGGTATCACTCAAGTCGACTTCTACTAAGATGCCCTCATGTGTGCTCTCATTACTAGTTTCACAATCATCACCATGAGTACTCTCAACAATAAAATCACACAAAGTAGAAGGAGAAGTAGTTTCTAAAACCACACATTCCTTACCCTTAAGAGTACTCTCATCTTCCAAGAAGAGATTTCCATCTTTAGGAGGAATGTTGTCATACCATAGTGGGTTAGCATATCGGCTATAGCTTCTAAGGCAAGCTATACCATCATTTCCACCACTAGGTTCATTAGGAGTGGTTATATCATCTTCAAACAAGACATTATACCTTAAGAGAGTATGATCTATTTCACGGGCAGATTCAAAACAAACACGTTCATCACTCTCTAAAAGATCAATATCAAGTTTCAAAAAGATTTCAAGTGCAAGATTATCCCAAGAATAGCTCTCGGGTTCACTCCTATTCCTTTGATCAATATTTTTAACATCATCATACACTTGAGATTCATTAATCACATCACACACATCCTTAAGTGATGGGCAATTTTCACACAATAGTTCATCAACATAAATTTCACAAGACGATGTACTTTTATTCAACACAATGGTTTCAACACTAGGTGGACATAAATCAATCTTACAAGAGGAGTCGATTCGGTCATCAATAGGATCAACTAGTATATCCACACTCACAACAAGTACATCATCATCAAGTGGCAAAGAAACAATAGACTCACATATAGGCAAGCTATAACTCATACTCAATAGGCTACTAGCCACACAATTATCATTCACATGCACAAAAGTGTAAGGGTTAGCAATTTTACCTTGATGTTCATGAGTATGTTTGTCTTTACCTAGGTGTGAAAGTCCATTACAATATTGGGCAACAACTTCCTTTAGAAAGCTCTTATCGTAAGTTGTTTGGACAATTGGATTTTGAGGGAAGAGTTTGGGTAACAATTGGCGTATAATTTTAATGTGTTGTTGCATATCTTCAAGATCGTCATGGATGCGATCACACGTGGCCTTGAAATTATGTGCAGTCATGGTACCTAACAAAAAAAAAGACAACAACAAACAAAAGAAAATAAAAAGCTTCTTACCAACACTCGATACACTCACCTTTGTGATTCTCACAATTGGAGCGGCAAATATTAAAAGTTGATTATACTCCGGTAGTCAATAAGATGTCAATCCTACTTGGCGGCCTAAATGGATTTTTGTTTTGATTGACTCAAGACACAAAACAAAATTCACTTATGAACTTGAAATAAATAAGTTACTACGAGTTACAAACGAGAAAAGCACACAAATAACGAAGACACGAAAGAAACGTATTCAAAAATTAATTTACAACTTAGTAGGTATTTACTAGTTGCCAATTAGTATAAGAATAAAAAAATAAAACTAAGAATCAACAATAAGAAACTAGGAATCCAAGATTTTGAGCCCTAAGTTTCGGTATTGTACAAAAATTGGTGATGTGGCGGTCTAGGATTGGTTGTGATTTTTGAAAGGTTCTTATTTTTCCAACTTTAAAATTTTGGTTCAATTTTCAATTCTTGAAGAAGTGTATTTCGGCCTTGTGGAAGAAGAATATCAAGATTGGAGCCCTTTTTCACATTCAAAAAGGCTTGACTTGTCTTACACCTTTTGGGCAAGACACCTTTTTGAAGGGTTGGTGGCCCTTTCCTCTTTTGGACACCTAGAAAAGTGTTTTGTCCTCTTTTAGTACCAAGTCTTTTGTAGATATTTTTGTCCCCCTTCCCTTTTGGTAGGTCTTTTGGATTTGTTTTAAAGACTAACAAAGGCCTCACTTCTTTACACTTGGCTTTTGGATCAAACAACACCATTGAAGAGCTTTTTTGCAACTAGACATGAAGATAGTCCAGAACAACAAGAACTTTCAATAGAATTTTGAAAATCTTGCCTCACGTTGAACCTCCAACAATCAACAACACCTTTTTCAAGCTTAAAAACCACAACAAAATACCAACAACATGAGCTCAAACCACCTTCAAGTTTTGATCCACACAACAACACCAATAATGTTCAAGTTCTTGAAATCGTAACAACAATACCAACAACAATGTTCAAGCTCAACTTGGATATAGACTCAAGTGTCTTAGTGAAGACAAAACTAACACTTAGAAACAACTAAGAAATTCAAAATACACCTAGATTTAGACACAAATCTCGGCCAAAACAACAACAACAACAACAAGAACACAATTTCTGCCAAGAACACTAAAAATGGACTGATTTGCCTCTTTTTGATTTTTCAGTTTTCTAACACTTTTTTTTATTTTCAAGTTTACTAGCCCAAGATTGATCTTGTGGAAACAAGATCAAGACATGCTCTGATACCAAATGATACAAATGAGTCCACCAAGATGCCAAAACAGTCCACAAAACGTGAGAAGAACAAGCAATACAAAGAGATACAAGATGACAAACACAAAAACACACGGATTTGCAAAATAATAAAAGGATAGATAGTGAGACCAAGATTATTACAAGATTAAGAACCAAGTATATTTCAACATTAACCCCTAATGAATGTAATAATCAAAACCACACTCTTACGATGACCATCAAGGTAATCGACTTACCTCAAGATCCACCGTTTCCAAGCAAAGAACAATATTGGCTTTTCCAATCCCTATACTAAGGATGACTTTTTAAAGTCCTAAATAAGACTATACTAAGGTGTTCTACTCTCAAGAGAGAGGATTTCAAGTGTTTCAATTTTTCATCTTTCATAAACTAACTAGCAAATGAACTAATAGAACCTATTTATAGTCTAACTTATTACATAACAAAATGACCACAATACCCTTAATAAAAAGGGTTGGTCATGGAGTGTTACTTGGACAAGGCTAAGTAACCAAAATGTCCTTAATGAAGGCCCAAAACCGTGAGTTCTCAATCTCCAATGCTCCAAGAAATCTTTCACACGTGGAATTTCTCTTTGGTGTACTCAAATCGGCCCCTTCATGTTGGATCCCATTTCTTTAATGTGACCAAATCTTGATGCCCCATGTACTGACTTCGATTGATGTCATTGAAAGATAAGGAGGCTATTTGAATCGTATCAGTGCCATTGGCTGAAAATCATCTTGGGCGTGCAAGGGAGGCTGAGGAGCGCCCTAGTGTTGCCCGTTTGTATGGGCGGGGCAATTTGGCTGGTCAAACGGGAAAAACAGCATGAACGAGGTATTTTAGGGCCAAATCGTTGTGCTATAGTCCACGGTTCTGGGGGTGGGCCTAGGGTTCGGGAGTGCCGTGGGTAACAAATCAACTGGGCATGTCAGGGAGGCTGAAGAGTGTCCTAGTGTTTCCAGTTTGTGTGGGCGGGGCCATTTGGCAGGTCAAACAGGCAAAACGGCAAGAACGTGTCATTTTGGGGCCAAATCAGTGTGCTATAGCCCATGGTTCCGGAGGTGGGCTCGGGGTCTGGGGTGCCTTGGGCCGAAAATCAACCTGGGCATGCCAGGGAGGCTGGGAAGCTTTCTAGTGGAACCCATTTGTGTGGGCGGGGCCATTTGGTTGGTCAAACGGGGGAAACAACATGAACGGGGAGTTTTGAGGCTAAATCTGTGTGCAATATCCCACGATTTTGGGAGTATGCCTGGGGTCCTGGGGTGTCGTGTGCCAAAAATCAACCTGGGCGTTCCAGGGAGGCTAGGGAGCATCCCAATATTTCTTGTTTGTGTCAGAGGGGCCATTTAGTTGGTCAAATAGGCGAAACGGCATGAACGGGGCATTTTGGGGCCAAATCGGTGTGCTATAGTCCATGGTTCCGGGGTTGGGCCCGGGGTCCGGGGGATGCCGTGGGCCGAAATTTGACCTGCGTATACAGGGGAGGCTGGGAAGAGTCCTAGTGTGTCCATTTGTGTGGGCGGAGCCATTTGTTTGGTCAAACGGGTGAAACGGTGTGAACGGGGCATTTTAGGGCAAAATCGATGTGCTATAGCCCACTGTTCCTCGGGTGGGCACGAGGTTCGGGGGGCAGTGGGCCAAAATCAACCTGGGCGTGCCAGGAAGGCTGGGGAGCATCCTAGTGTTGCCCGTTTGTGTGGGAGGAAATTTTATTTGTAAAATGGGCGAAACGGCGCGAACGGGGCATTTTTGGCCCAAATTGGTGTGCTAGAGCCCATGGTTTTAGGGGTGGGCCCGGGGTTCGGGGGTTTCGTGGGAAAAAAATTTACCTAGGCATTCCAGGGAAGCTGGAGAGCATCCTAGTGTTTCCTTTTTATGTGGGCGGGTCCATTTAGTAGGTCAAACAGGTGAAACAGCGTGAACGGGTCGTTTTGGGCAAAATCGGTATGCTATAACCCATGGTTCCGGGGGTGGGCCTAGGGTCCGAGGTTCTCGTGGACCGAAAATCGACATGGGCGTACCAGGGAGGCTGGGGAGAGTCCTACTGTTGTCGTTTTATGTGGGCAGGACCATTTGGTTGGTCAAACGGGTGAAACTGCGCGAACGGGGCATTTTGGGGCAAAAATTGGTGTGCTATATCCCACGATTCTGGAGGTTGGCCCGGGGTCCAAAGGGGTCGTGGGCCAAAAATCGATATGTGCATGCCAGGGAGGATGGGGAGCATTCTAGTGTTGCCCGTTTATGTGGACGGGGCTATTTGGTTGGTCAAACGGGTGAAACGGCGCGAACGGGGCGTTTTAGGGCCAAATCACTGTGCTTAGCCCACGGTTCCTGGGGTGGGCCCGGGGTCCGGGGGTGCCGTGTACCAAAATTGACCTAAGCGTGCCAGGGAGGCTGGGGAGCGTCCTAGTGTTGCCCGTTTGTGCGGGCGAGGCCTTTTGATTTTTAAAACGGGCGAAACGGTGCGAACGGGGCATTTTAAGGACAAATTGGTGTGCTATAGCCCATGGTTTTAGGGGTGGGCCCAGGGTCCGGGGGTACCGTGGGCTAAAAAATTGACCTGGGCGTGCCAAGGATGCTGGGGAGCGTCCTAGTATTGCCTATTTGTATGGGCGGGGCCATTTGGTTAGTCAAACGGGCAAAATAGCACAAACGGAGCATTTTGGGGCCATATCTGTATGGTATTGACCATGGTTCTAGGGGCGGGTCCGGTGTGCCGTGGGACAAAAATTGACCTGGGAGTGCCAGGAAGACTGGGGAGCATACTAGCGTTGCCCGTTTGTGTGGGCGGGGTTATTTGGTTGGTCAAACGGGGGAAACGGTGTGAACGAGGTATGTTAGGGCTAAATCGGTGTGCTATAGCCCACGGTTCCGGGGGTGGGCCCGTGGTCTAGGGGTAGGCCCGAGGTTCGGGGGTGCCGTGGGCAAAAAATTAACCTGGGCGTGCCAGGGAGGCTGGAGAGCGTCGTAGTATTGCCCCTTTGGGTGGGCGGGGCCATTTGGTTAGTAAAATGGGAAATACAGTGTGAAAAGGGCATTTTGGGGCCAAATTGGTGTGCTATAGCCCACGGTTCGAGGGGTAGGCCTAGGTCCAGGGTGTCGTAGGCCAAAAATCGACCTGGGCATCATCCTAGTATTGCCCGTTTGTGTAGGCGGGGATATTTGGTTGGTCAAACGGGTGAATTTGGGGCAAAATCAGCATGCTATAACCCACGGGTCTGGGAGTGAGCCCAGGGTTCGGGGGTTTCATGGATCGAAAATCAACCTGGACATGAAAGAGAGGCTGAGAAGCATCCTAGTATTGCCCGTTTGTATGAGAGGAGCTATTTGGTTGGTCAAACGGGCAAAATGGCACAAACAGAACATTTTTGTGCAAAATCTCTGTGCTATAGCCCAAGGTTCTGGGGTTTGGGGGTGCCGTGGGCCTAAAGTCGACCTGGGCATGGTAGGGAGGCTGGGGAGCGTCCTAGTGTTGCCCGTTTGTGTGGTAGGGGACATTTGGTTTGCCAAATCGGCGAAATGGCATAAACGGGGCATTTTAGAGCAAAATCTGTGTGCTATAACCCACGGTTCTGGGGGTGGGCCTAGGGTCCGGGGTTGTCGTGGGCCAAAAATTGACCTAAGCATGCCAAGGAGACTGAGGAGCATCCTAGTGTTTCCCGTTTGTGTGGGAGGGTCCATTGGGTTAGTCAAACGGACGAAACAGTGCGAACGGGGCATTTTAGGGCCAAATCGATGTGCTATAGACCACGGTTCTGGGGTGGGCCTAGGTTTCGGGGGTGCCGTCGGCCAAAAATCAACCTGGGCGTGCTAGTAAGGCTGGGTAATATCCTAGTGTTTCCCGTTTATGTGAGAGAGGCCATTTGGTTGGTCAAACAAGCAAAACGGCGCGAACAGGGCGTATTGAGGCCAAATCGGTGTGCTATAACCCAAGGTTCTGAGGGTGTGCCTGGGGTACGGGGTTGTCGTGGGCTGAGAATCGACCTAAGCATGCAAGGGAGGCTGGGGAGCATCCTAGTGTTTCCCGTTTGTGTTGGCGGGGCCATTTGGTTAGTCAAACGGGCAAAACGGCGCGAATGGGGCATTTTGGGGCCAAATCGGTGTGCTATAGCCCACAGTTTTGCGGGTGGGCCTGGGGTATGGGTTGTTGTGGGCCATAAATCGACTTGGGCGTGCCAGGGAGGCTGGGGAGCTTTCTAGTATTGCTCGTTTGTGTGGGTGGGGCCATTTGTTTGGTCAAACGGGCAAAACAGTGCGAACGGGGTGTTTTGAGTCTAAATCAGTATGTTATAACCCGAGGTTCTGGGGTGGGCCCAGGGTCTGGGGGTGTCGTGGGTCAAAAATTAACCTGGGCGTGCCAGGGAGGCTGGGGAGCGTCCTAGTGTTTCCCGTTTGTATGAGAGGGGCCAATTAAATTGTCAAATGAGCAAAATTGAGCAAATGAGGCATTTCGGGGCCAAATCGATATGTTATAACCCACGATTCTGGGGGTGGGCCCGGAGTCCAAGGGTATCGTGGGCTAAAAATTAACTTGGACATGCCAGAGTGGCTGGGGAGCGTCCTACTATTTCTCGTTTGTATGGGCAGGTCCATTCGATTGGTCAAATAGGCGAAACAGCATGAATTGGGCATTTTATGGCCAAATCGGTGTGCTATAGCCCATAGTTTTGGGGGTGTGCCTGGGGTACGGGGTTACAGTGGGTAAAAAATTAACCTGGGCGTGCCAGGGAGACTGAGGAGCATCCTAGTATTTCCTGTTTGTGTGGGCGGGGACATTTGGTTGGTCAAACAAGTGAAACTGCGCGAATGGGGCATTTAGGGACAAAATCGGTGTGCTATAGCCTATGGTTCCGGGGGTGGGCCCGAGCTTCAGGGAGTACTGTTGGCTGAAAATTGTCCTGTGCGTGACAGAGAGGCTAAGAAGTGTCCTAGTTATGCTTGTATGTGCTGGCGGGGCAATTTGGTTGGTCAAACGGGCAAAACAGCGCAAACGAGGTGTTTTAGGGCCAAATCGGTGTGCTATAGCCCATGGTTCCGGGGGTGGGCCCATGGTCCAGGGGTGCCGTGGGTAAAAAATTCACCTGGGCGTGCCATAGAGGCTGGAGAGCATCTTAGTGGAACCCGTTTGTGTGGACGAGGCCATTTGGTTGTTCAAATGAGCGAAACGGAGTGAACGGGGAGTTTCGGGGCCAAATTTATGTTCTATAGCCCACGGTTCCGGGGATGGACCCGGGGTCCGGGGGTTCCATGGGTCAAAAATTGACCTAGGCGTGCCAGGGAGGCTGGGAAGCGTCCTAGTATTTCCCGTTTGTGTGGGCGGGGCCATTTGGTTGGTCACCCAAAAGTGAAATATAGCTGACTATCTACCTAGCCATCTCAACCCTTTCTCATTTATGCTCAGTCTCTCACATAATGTGTCGATCTTGTATGAATCTCAGTCTTTAGTCACACTCTACTTTAGATGCGGGAGTGATATAATCTGGAGAAAAAATAACCCAACGGATAGTCTGTGCTGAAAGATCAACTTTGACCCCTCTCACAAGGGTATGGTCAAGCTGTGGTTGCTCCATGTGTCTCATTAAGCCTGCAAATATTTGCTTTGGAAGAGTTACTGTGGCATGGTATGATGCATAAAACTCATGTACCATAGTCGGACTATAAGAACGAAGTGGTCTAGTCATCCACTCTAACTGGTAACGATCAAAGGATGCCTGCAACTTTGGTATACTACTAAGTCTAGATAGATCAATCCGACATTCTTTATAAGTAAGCCTCTTAGGTATTCCAGCTAAATATTTCTTTCCATATCAAATATCTCTCACATCTCCCTCTACAAACCACCTCGGATTTTCCTTCTCAAGAGGTGCCTCCGAGGCATGTGTGGGGTGGTACTCTACCCCTACTATATTGGTTTATCCTGGGAATCCTGCTCGGTACCCTCTTCAGAATAGGGTACATCTAATTGTTTAACATAAGTAGTAGTACCCTCCTCAGACTGGGTACCACTGATGACTCCTCTTGCTCGATAGCGTTGGATGAATTCTGGGATCCCTCCTCAGACTGAGGGTCCTAAGCTACTCTCGGTGTATTTGACTTAGAATCTTTTGCATCCTCATCATCATGAGTACTCAGTGAAGGAGAATGTGGAGGTGATCTCCATGCTGACTTCATCCTCGATCGGGCAAAATTGACTTGCGCGTACCAGTGAGGGTGCCTGTAACACCCCATATTCAAGTACATGTATTGGCGTATTCAAGTACGTGTATTGGTCTTATTTATATGGAATTAATTTTTTTATTTTATTTATACCGGAATTTTCCTATCGATGGTTTCATGCGAAGGTTATTGAATAAGCTTTCCAACGATATAAAGATTTCCAAAAACAGATAGGTTTCGGATATAATCGAGCACGTTCGAAACTATAAAACGGTGGCCGGGATATTTGGGAATAGTAAATGTGCAGGAAAATTTCCTGCACACAAACTACTGAGGCTAACCAAATTTTTGGGTCAACTTCGAATGATCATAACTCCCTTAATATAATGAACTGGGAGATCTGCAACCTATGAAAAGAAAGATATTTGAGTCTTCTTTCCAATTCAATTGGTTTCTTCAAAATCCAACGTCTGAGTAAGGAGTTATACTCGTTTTACTTCAGCCTATCAAAATAGATTTTTAGGGTCAACTTCAAACGACCATAACTCCTTGTACAAGACGAACTGGGTGGCCTACTTTATATGAAATGAAATCCCTTTGAGTTATCTTTCCAACGATACCAATTTCACCCATATATGATATCGGAGAAAAGAGTTATGGTCGCTTATCAAAAAAGTCCACCAAAGGACAGATTTGACATTATTTAAATTTTAAAGGCATTTTGGTCATTCCCTATTATATTATGGACGGGAATATGTGTATATATACATGTATATGAGTTCAAAAACTCATTTTCATCATCAATCATTGAGAAAGAACAAACCCTAGCCAAATTTGACCTTTAAATTACTTTTGATTCAACCGTAGAAATTCCAAAGTAATCCGATAACTGCGTTTGTCATCTCGAGAGCTTCGAACGGCACCTATTATTTGTGCAAACAGGATTGCATAATCAAGAGGTGAATTCTAAGGTATGAATATTGTTTGCCTTTATTCTCTTCCATATGTATATGTGTGATAGAGGATTATATGTATTGGTAGTTATTGAAAGGTGATGAAAATAGGGTTATGGACTATTTTGCATGGTTTGGTTGTATTGAATTGTGGAAGGTGGATATGGTAATTGAGTTATGGAAGGTGGATATGGTGATATACTATTGAATTGATGATTATTTATGTCTATGGCTCAATTTGGTTTAATGGATTGGTTGGAAGGATAAATGAATCCAAACTTGATATTGGAGGATGTTGTATGAATATGCATGGCATGTGAATGTAATTGGAGTATAAGAGGGTTAAAGTGACACCCTTTATGGTGTAATTAAGGCTTACTACTTAACCATTAGTTTGGTGAATTCAAATAATTGAATTGTGACGTTTGGTCGCTAATACTAGATTGCTATATATGTTCATTGTAGATAAGTAATCCGAAAAGACGAGAAGTCCATTTGTGACTAGTATTGAAGGTTGACAGTCAGGTATGTAAAGCATACTCTATACCATATCTTTGGCATGAAAGTGAACAATTGTTCTATTAAGAAAGTTTCCAAAGTTATTCAGTAACTTGTTATCCATAATGGTTTTGTATGATGTCCTACGTTACCAATGAACTTATTTCCACCCTACAAGATGTCAAGACATTCCAATACTTACTTGTTTTCCAATCTTACATGTTTATTGCACTAATGTATGTCAGAAGGTATCCGGTTACTCAAACAAGATCCATGTGCTATTAATGACTCCAAAACGTTTCATTGATATACCAATAAGTTCCTACTTCATTGTTATGGCATTGATGACTCCAAAACACTTCATTGATGTGCCAATGAGTTCTTACTTCATTGTTATTGCATTGATGGTCTATTTATATGTCTCTTATTGATGTATCATTGTTTCAAAGTATCAAAAATGCGGTGGCAACCGAAATAACAATCTCAAAGATTAATTGAACTAAGTGATAGAAGTTCTCTCTTATCGGGTGGTATCCCAGGGGCATAAGCCTATCATGGGTCGATCCCTATTTATGTGTTTATGGGTGGTATCCCAGGGGCATAAGCCTATCATGGGTCGATCCCAGTTGATATGTACTGGAGGCAGCCTAATGGTCACAGTACAGTACAGTAATGATTACAAAGATGATAATAACGAAGGTAAAGTGATTGAATAAATACAATGTACAGGTTGTCACAAGTTCTAGTAAGTGTGGTCCACTCCTATTACGATTTATTCACTTGTTTCTGATTTCTATTGAGCTCCTATATCATATGTGATTATCTACAGCTTTACATACTCAGTACATATTTCGTACTGACGTCCCCCATGGGGGACCTGCATTTTATGCTGCAGGCACAGGTACCTCAGCTCATACACCACACAAGTAGGAGCCAGGATATCCAGCTGCTTTTGGTGAGCTCCAGTTTGCTTCGGGGCTTTTCGTGTCATATCCAGTCATTTTTGGTATTTTATAGAAGTTAGTTATATAGCGGGGTGTGTCCCGACCTTAGTTAAACTCTGTGTATTGTTTAGAGGCTTTGTAGACCTAATGTACAGTCAAGGTGGTGTTTTGTTAGTAGACGTGATGGCTCCAACGGCCAAGTATTATATATACATATATATGTGTTCTCGAGCTTATACATGTGATTATTTCCTTTTATATGCGACATGATGCTATCCGAATTTTGGGTTGTCATAGAGGTATGCATGGAAAGTATAAGGTTATGAGCTGGTTCTCCCGGGCCTCCTCGGTTACGGGTGCCAGTCCGCCCCAATAGGATTTGAGGCGTGACAGTGTCGTAGGCCGAAATTCAACCTGCGCGTACCAGGGAGGCTGGGGAGCATCGTAGTATTTCCCATTTATGTGGGTGGGGCCATTTGATTGGTCAAATGGGTGCAACAGTGAGAACGGGGCATTTTGGGGAAAAATTGATGTGCTATAGCCCGCTGTTCCAAGGGTGGTCCCAGGGGGTCTGTGGGCTGAAATCGACATGAGCGTGCCATGGAGGCTGGGGAGCATTCTAGTGTTGCCTGTTTGTGTAGGTGGGGCCATTTGGTTTGTAAAACGGGAGAAATGACACAAACGGGGCATTTTGGGGATAAATCGATGTGCTATAGCCCACAGTTTCGGGGATGGATTCGGGGTTCGGGGGTGTCATTGGCCGAAAATCAACCTGGGCGTGCTAGGGTGGCTGAGGAGCGTCCTAGTATTTCTCGTTTGTATGGGCGGGGCCATTTGGTTGGTCAAACGGGTGTAACGGCAGGAACTGGGCATTTTGGGGCCAAATCGGTGTGCTATAGCCCGCAGTTCTAGAGGTGGGCTCGGGGTTCTGGGGTGTCATAGGCCGAAAATTGATTTGGACGTGCCAGGGAGGCAGGGGAGCGTCCAAGTATTGCCCGTTTATGTGGGCGGGGCCATTTGGTTTGTCAAATGGGTGAAACGGCACGAACGGAGCATTTTGGGCCAAATCAGTGTGCTATAGCCCACGGTTGCGGGGGTGGGCTCGGGATTCGGGGGTGTCGAGGGTCGAAAATCAACCTGGCCGTGCTAGGGAGGCTGAGAAGCATCCTAGTGTTGCCCGTTTGTGTGGAAGGGGCCATTTGGTTGGTCAAACGGGCGAAACGACGCAAATGGGGCATTTTGGGGCCAAATCGATATGCTATAGCCCACGGTTCCAGGGGTGGGCCCGGGGTCCGGGGGTGCCGTGGGCAGAAAATTAACCTGGGTTGCCAGGGAGAATGGGGAGCGTCTTAGTGTTGCCCGTTTGTGTAGGCGGGGCCATTTGGTTGGTCAAACGGGAGAAACAACGCGAACGGGATATTTTTGGGCAAAATTGGTGTTCTAAAGTCCACGATTCCGGGGGTGGGCCCAGGGTCCGGGGTTACCGTGGGCTAAAAATGTACCTGGGCGTGCTAGGGAGGCTGGAGAGCGTCTTAGTGTCGCCGATTTGTGTGGGCGGGGCCATTTTCGTTGGTCAAACAGGAGAAACGGCCCAAACGGGGATTTTTGTAGCCAAATCGGTGTTCTATAGCCCACGGTTCTGGGGGTGGGTCCGGTGTCCGAGGGTGTCGTGGGCCAAAAATTGACCTAGGCGTGCCAGGGAGGCTGGGGAGCGTCTTTGTATAGCTTGTTTGTGTGGGCGGGGCCATTTGGTTGGTCAACGGGTGAAACAGCGAGAATGGGGCATTTCGAGGCAAAATCAGTGTGCTATAGCCCAGGGTTCCGGTGGTGGGCCCGGGGTCCAGTGGTGCCGTGGACTAAAAATTGACCTGAGAGTGCCAGGGAGGCTGAGGAGCGTCCTAGTGTTGCCAGTTTGTATGGGCGGGACCATTTGGTTGGTCAAACAGACAAAACGGCGCGAACGGGGCATTTTGGGGTAAAATCGGTATGCTATAGCCCACGGTTCCGGAGGTCGGCCCGGGGTCCGAGGGTGCCGTTAGCTGAAATTCGACCTGGGCGTGCCAAGGAGGCTGGGGATAATCCTACTGTTGTTCGTTTGTATGGGCGGGGCCATTTGGTTGCTCAAACAGCCGAAACGGTGCGAACGGGGCATTTTGGGGATAAATTAGCGTGCTATAGCCCACGGTTCCAAGGGTGGGCCTGGGGTTCGGGAGTGTCGTGGGCTAAAAATTTACCTGGACATGTCATGGAGGCTGGGGAGCGTCCTAGTGTTGCCCGTTTATGTGGGCAGGGCCATTTTATTGGTCAAATGAGAGAAACGGCGCGAACGGGGCATTTTGGGGCCAAATCGGTGTGCTATAGCCCACGGTTCTGGGTGTGGGCCCGGGGTTCGAGGGTTCCGTGGACCAAAAATTGACCTGGGCATTCCAGGGAGGCTGGGAAGAGTCCTAGTGTTGCCCGTTTGTGTGGGCGGGGCCATTTGGTTGGTCAAACGGGCAAAATGGCACGAACGGGGCATTTTGGGGCTAAATCGATAGCTATAACCCACGGTTCTGGGGGTGGGCCTAGGGTCCGGGCGTGCCGTGGGCCAAAAATTGACCAGGGCATGCCAGGGAGGCTAGGGAGCATCCTAGTGTGGCCCGTTTGAGTGGGCGGGGACATTTGATTGGTGAAATGGGCGAAACGGCATAAACGGGGTGTTTTGAGACCAAATCGGAGTGCCATATCCCACGATTCTGTGGGTGGGTTTGGGTACGGGGGTGTCGTGTGCCGAAAATCAACCTTGGCGTGCCATGGAGGCTGAGGTGCATTTTAGTGTATCCCGTTTGTGTGGGTGGGTCCATTTGGCTGGTCAAACATGTGAAACGGCGCGAATGGGGCGTGTTGGGGCCAAATCGTTGTGCTATAGCCCACTATTTTGGGGGTGGGCTCAGGGTACGGGGGTGCCATGGGACGAAAATCAACCTAGGCATGCCAGGAAGGCTGGGGAGCGTCCTATTGTTTCCCGTTGGTATGGGCGAGGCCATTTGGTTGGTCAAACGGGAAAAACGGCGCGAATAGGGCATTTTGGGGCCAAATCGGTGAGCTATAGCATACGGTTCCAGCGGTGGCCCCGAGATCCAGGGGTACCGTGGGCCGAAAATCGACCTGGACGTGCCAGGGAGGCTGGGGAGCATCCTAGTGTTGCCCGTTTGTGTGGGCGGGGCCATTTGGTTGGTCAAATATGCAAAACGACGCGAACGAGGCATTTTGGGGACAAATCGATGTGCTATAGCCCATGATTCTGGGGGTGGGCCCGTGGTCCGGGGGTGCCTGTTATGCCCCAAAATCCCATCGGGCCGGACTGGCACCCGAAGCCGAGAAGGCCCGGGAGAACCCGTTCAAATACCTGTACTTTCCCTTACATGTCACCAAAAATTTGGACAGCACTTCGTTGCATATAGAAGGATCTAATTACCTGTATCAGCACAACACGCACAAATATATATATATATATATATAATACTTGGCCGTCGGGGCCACCACATATACAGATATAACATCACTATATAAACTTTCATGACTTTACCCTTCCTTATGTCTACAAAGCCTCTAGGATATACATGACATAACTAGGGTCGGGACAAACCCCCGCCCACACATGACTCCTGTACAATAACAAAACATAAGGAACCGACTCGAAAAGCTCCAAAGCAAACTGGAGCTCACCAACAATAGTTGTATGACCTGGCTCCTACTTGTGCGGTGTATGAGCTGAGGTACCTGTGCCTGCAGCATGAAATGCAGGTCCCCGTGGGGGACGTCAGTACGAAATATGTACTGAGTATGTAAAGCTGTAGATAATCACATATGATATAGGAGCTCAATAGAAATCCGAAACAAGTGAATAAATCGTAATAGGAGTGGACCACACTTACTAGAACTTGTGACAACCTGTACATTGAATTTATTCAATCACTTTACCTTCGTTCTTAACATCTTTGTAATCATTACTGTACTGTACTGTGACCATTAGGCTGCCTCCAGTACATATCAACTGGGGTCGACCCATGCTAGGCTTATGCCCCTGGGATACCACCCATAAACACGTAAATAGGGATCGACCCATGCTAGGCTTATGCCCCTGGGATACCACCCGATAAGAGAGAACTTCCATCACTTAGTTCAATTAATCTTTGAGATTGTTATTTCGGTCGCCACCACATTTTTGATACTTTGAAACAATGATACGTCAATAGGAACCAAGTAATAGACCTTCTATACAATAACGATGTAATAAAGACTCATTGGTACATCAACAATGTGTTTCAGAATCATCAATATCACAACAATGAAATAGGAGCCTTTTGGTATATCAATGAAACATTTTGACACTTTATAGGATGGAAACAACTTCGTTGGTAACGTAGAACAATACATGTTTTTGGACAACCTCGGAATCTTACTTGATGGAACATTGGTGTTTTCATGCCAAAGAACATTGTTAGAGTATGCTTTACATACCTCGTCGTAGATTCGGATACCAATTCAACACAACTTCCCGCCTTTACAAATCACTTATCTACAATGAAATGTTTGGCATCTAGTATTAGCAACCCAACACCACAATTCTCTTCCATAATTCCATACAACCAATATTTGCATAGCATTCCAAAAACCAACTTGAACAATAGGTTTTTGTGTATATATATATATATAATCATCATTTCAATACCACATCATCACACCAAATCCCTTCACAATTCAACATAATCCAACCATGTACAAGAATAATCCAACATCATTTCCAATCATCTTTCAACAACAATCAAATAACACACTTCTTATGCTTACATGCATATATATACATATCCATATAAATAACACCAACATAATTTACATCCTTATCATAAAATGGCCCTTTTGATTTCGAAGTCCTGTTGGCACAAATAAGGGGTGCTTCTCGAAGCCCTCGAGACGGTGAACACAACTACGGAATCAATTTGGATTTTCTACGGTTGAATCACAAGATAATTGGAGTTGAAATTTGGCTAGGGTTTCTTATTCTTCAATAATGGATGATAAATAATGGATATGAGGCTAAGTATATGTATATAATGACCAATTTTCGTTCATGAGGTGATGGAAAATGACCATATTGCCCTTAAAATTTTAAGTAAATTCGAATCTGTCCATGGTGGACTGTTTTGACAAGCTAAAGTAGATCGACCATAACTCTTTGATCCGATATCGGATTTGGGTGAAATTGGTATCGTGTGAAAGATAATTCAAAGGGCTTTCATTTCATATAAATTAGGACGCCCAGTTCGTCCTGTACAAGGAGTTATGATCGTTTGAAGTTGACCCTAAAAAACTGGCAGGCCTCAGTAGTTTGTGTGCAGGAAATTTTCCTGCACAATTACTATTCACCATATCCCGGCCACCGTTTTATAGTTTCGAACGTGCTCGATTATATCCGAAACTTGTCCGTTTTTGGAAATATTTATATCGTTGGAAAGCTTATTCAATAACCTTCGTATGGAACCATCGACGGTCAAATTCCGGTATAAATAAAATAAAAAAATTAATTCCATATAAATAAGACCAATACACGTACTTGAATACGCCAATACATGTACTTGAATATGGGGTGTTACATCCTTCCCCCCTTTAGGACATTCGTCCTCGAATGTTAGCGTAGTTATTCAACCAAAACAAGTTCAAGTCCACCATTAACATTCACATCATCATATAAATACTATGCATATATAAACAAAAACTTACTTGTTAATGTTCTAACTTTGTTTCTTGAACTTCCTCTTCATCTTTGAACAAATGAGGGTACTTAGATTTCATTGCTTCCTCATCTTCCCATGTAATCTCTTCCCTTTGTTGATTTCTCCAAAGTACTTTCACCGATGCTACTTCTTTATTTCTCATCTTCTTAACTTGACGATCTAATATAACAATAGGCATCTCCTCATAGGTAAGATCTTCTGTTACTTGCACATCTTCAGTAGAAGTAATAAAGGACGGATCTCCGATGCACTTTCGAAGCATCGATACATGAAATACTGGACGCACTGATGAGAGTTCCTGGGGTAGCTCTAATTCATAAGCAACTTGCCCACATCTTCGAATAATCTTATACGGGCCTATATATCGTGGACTTAACTTTCCTTTCTTGCCAAATCTCATCACCCCTTTCATTGGCGATACCTTCAAAAATACCAATCGCCTAACGAAAATTCTAGCCCTCTTCTTCTACTATCCGCATATGACTTGTGTCGACTTTGGGCTGTTTTCAACCGTTGCTGAATCACCTTGACTTTTTCTATGGCTTGATACACAAGATCCGGTCCGAACATAAGAGTTTCACCCGCTTCGAACCATCCTATTGGTGATCTACACTTCCTCCCATATAAAGCTTCATATGGTGCCATTTTCATACTTGAATGATAGCTATTATTATAGGCAAACTCAATAAGAGGTAAATGATCATCCCAACTGCCTTTAAAATCTATAACACATGCTCGTAGCATATCTTCAAGTGTTTGAATGGTGCGCTCTTCTTGTCCATCCGTCTGAGGGTGAAAAGTTGTACTCAGATTCACTTGTGTTCCCAAACTCCGTTGGAAAGACTTTCAAAAGTTTGCGGTAAATTGAGTTCCCCGATCCGATATAATAGAAGTTGGCACTCCATGTAATCGGACTATTTCCTTAACATACAGCTTCGAATATTCTTCAACTGTGTAAGTGGTCTTAACGGGTAAGAAATGTGCGAATTTAGTAAGCCTATCCACAATCACCCATATAGAATCAAATTTTCGAGCTGTACGAGGAAAACCTGTAACAAAATCCATGTTGATCATGTCCCACTTCCAAATTGGAAGATCTATGCATTGCATATAGCCTCCGGGTTTTTGGTGCTCAACTTTAACTCTTTGACAATTTGGACATTCAGCTACAAATTCTGCAATGCTCTTCTTCATGTCATTCCACCAATACATATCTTTCAAATCTTGATACATTTTGGTTGATCCTGGATGAATGGAATACCTTGAAAAATGTGCCTCTGTCATAATCTTCTTTCTTAGCCCGTCTATATCCGGCACACACAATCGGTTTTGGCACTGAAGTACTCCTTCTCGCGTAAGCTCAAATGCCTTGGTCGCACCACTCTGAACGTTCTCCTTAAGCTGTAATAAAATAGGGTCTGCATATTGCTTCTCTTTCACTTCAGCTACTAATGAAGATTCCGCAGCATTATGTACGATAAGCTCTTTATTCGGAGTTTCAAGAAGGCGAACTCCCAAACTAGCTAACTAGTAAAGATCCTTAACCATCCCTTGCCTTTCTATAGGCGCCATCATAGACTTACGACTTAACGCATCAGCTACCACATTTTCTTTCCCTGGATGGTACAAGATATCAACATCGTAGTCCTTTAATAGTTCAAGCCATCTCCGTTGCCTTAAATTTAGATCCTTCTGATTAAAAATATATTGCAAGCTCTTATGGTCAGTATATATATCAACATGAACCCCATATAAGTAGTGGCGCCATATCTTTAAAGCAAAAATAACTGCTGCCAGCTCAAGATCGTGTGTAGGATAATTTTTCTCATATGGCCGCAATTGTCTAGAAGCATATGTTATTACCTTACCATGCTGCATCAATACATATCCTAAACCAATTCTGGAAGCATCACAATACATTGTATACCCTTCGGTGCCTTCTAGAAGTACCAACACGGGTGTAGAAATCAACTTGTTCTTTAAATCTTGAAAACTCTTCTCACAGGCATCATTCCATTGGAATTTGGATGCTTTATGGGTTAGCTTGGTTAAGGGTGCTGAAATGGAAGAAAAGCCATTAACAAACCTTCTATAATAACCGGCCAACCCGAGAAAACTACGAATCTCCGTAGGCGTTGTGGGCCTTGGCCAGTTCTTCACAGCTTCTTTCTTTTGAGCATCAACCTTTATCCCTTCACTAGATACAATATGACCCAAAAATGCCACCGACTTTAACCAAAACTCACATTTAGAGAACTTTGCATAAATCTTACAATCACGAAGAGTCTGCAATGCCTATCGTAAGTGATTGGCATGGTCCTCTTCTGATCTAGAATAAACTAGAATATCATCTATAAAAACTATCACAAATACATCCAGGAATGGCTTAAAAACCCTATTCATCAAATCCATAAAAGTTGCGGGTGCATTTGTTAGCCTAAATGACATAACTAGAAACTCATAATGACCATACCTTGTTCGGAAAGCTGTTTTGGGTATATCTTTTTCTTTGACCCTCACTTGGTGGTAACCTGACCTCAAATCAATCTTAGAAAAGCACTTGGCGCCCTGTAACTGATCAAATAAATCATCAATTCTTGGGAGAGGATATTTATTCTTAATAGTCACCTTATTCAATTGCCGATAATTAATACACATCCTCAGCGAGCCATTCTTTTTGCGTACAAATAACACTGGTGCTCCCCAAGGGGAAATACTAGGCCTAATGAACCCCTTTTCTTGCAAATCTTTCAATTGCTCTTTCAATTCTCATAATTTTGCTGGGGCCATTCTATACGGAGGAATGGAGATTGGTTGGGTGCCTGGTATTACATCAATACCAAACTCTACTTCTCGTTCAGGAGGCAAACCTGGAAGATCTTCAAGAAATACATCAGAAAATTCATTTACCACCGGAACAGCGTGAAGAGTTGGTGGCTCCGCTTCTGTATCCCTTACTCTAACTAAATGATATATATATCCCTTGGAAATCATTCTTCTTGCCTTAAAATAAGAAATAAATCTACCTCTTGGCGCGCTAATTTCACCTTTCCATTCAAGGACTGATTCATTTGAAAAATGGAAATATACTTTTTTCTTGCAGCAATCAATTGTGGCATAACAAGACTCCAACCATTCCATACCCATTATAACATCAAAATCTACCATTTCTAACTCCACAAGATCAGCCATCGTATCACGACCACAAACAGTTACTATGCAGTTTCGATAAACCCTTCTAGCTATAATAGATTCCCCGACCAGTGTGGACACTTCAAATGGCTTAACTAACAGTTCGGGTATTCTTTCAAACTTTCCAGCAACCAATAGAGTAACATAAGATAATGTAGAACCGGGATCAATTAAGGCATATAAATTGAATGAAAATATAGACAACGTACCCGTAACCACATCTGGGGAAGCCTCTAAATTCTGTCAATCCGCTAGAGCATACGTACGATTTTGAGCCCCTCTAGAACTCGTGGCTCCTCTATCACCTCTAACACGACCCATTGGCTGTGCACCCCTTCCTGAATAAGGCATCGATGATGATGATGCAACAAATGACCCCGTAGGTCGTGCCATATCCCCTATGTCCCTTCGTGGGCATTCCCTCATCATATGCCCCGACATACCGCACCAAAAGCAAACATTGGTCCCCAGCCGACATGCGCCCAAATGATACCTTCCACATTTATTGCATGGCTCTCGAGGAGGTTTCGATTAGCTCATATTCCCTTGCCCTTGGTAACCCACTGATCGCGAACTATGACCCTTACTTCTTTGCCCAAATTGACTGCCTCTGAACCCCTGATGCTGTGGTGGAGCACTAGATGCAGAATAAGAAAATAATGTCCTAGGTGGTCTAGAAGAAAATTGAGGTCTAAAACCTCCCTGTGGCGCCATAAACTGCCCTGTAGATCTGGCCCTCTTAGAAGATCCGCTTTCAAATTCCTGTGTTCTTCTTCTTTGCCTCTGATCTTCCATTTTCTGTGCAAATGCTTGGATCCTAGCTATATCCATGTCTTTATTCAGTGCAGCAATAGTACAATCCCTAACCAAATACGGATCCAATCCAACCACATACCGATGAACTCTGTCATCCATAGTAGTTATAACATTAGGAGCATATCTGGACAAAGAATTAAATCGAAGACTATACTCCCTCACACTTGTATTACCCTGTCGAAGATTTAAGAACTGATCCGCACGGGCCTGACGAGTCTCATATGGAAGATAATGATCAATAAATTCCTCTTTGAACTCTTTCCAAGTAGCTGGGGGTGCATCAATGCCCCTTGACAGTTTCCAGTCTTCATACCAATATATAGCCTCACCTTTGAATCTATACGCGGCTAACTCCGCTGTCTCTCTGCCCGATACATGCATCACCTCTAGGGCCCTTTGGATCTGATCAATAAAGTCTTGTGGGTCCTCGTTAAGATCTGATCTAGTAAAAGTAGGAGGATCCATCTTAAGAAAATCCTGTGTTCGAAGGCTAGCCGCCCTATCTATACCACTAGGACCTGCAGTAGGAATGGCTTGCCCTTGAGCTTGCCCAACAACTATACGAGTCAAAAGTTGCACTGCATTTCTAAGATCTTGATCAACAACATTAATAGGTGGCTCTGGGGATATAGTTCTCCTCCCCCTTATTTCTTCCGGACTGGGGGAAGTTTCTGATGCATGCTCAACTGGAGCCTCACTTTGATTAGATGGTATAGTGGGTGACTTACTAGTCCCCTCTCCGGCAGCCACATCTACTTGCTTACCGGTATTCTTGCTTCTGGTAACCGGCATCATTACTATAATAAGAGAAACAAACTGATTCAGTGGTCAACTATGACTTCATATACAATATAAGCTCTATCGCACGATCTAAGACATGAAGAAAAGAAATAATTCCTAAATGTCCATAGCCTCCTGTTTATAGATGCGGTGCACAAAACACCGATAAATAAGACTCTACATAGACACGGCTTTGTAGACTCACTAGGACGAACCGCTCTCTGATACCACTATTGTCACGCCCCAAAATCCCATCGGGC
Source organism: Capsicum pubescens (assembly GCA_030864215.1). NCBI lineage: Eukaryota > Viridiplantae > Streptophyta > Magnoliopsida > Solanales > Solanaceae > Capsicum > Capsicum pubescens. The sequence goes on along the minus strand of CM061541.1, from coordinate 273,612,127 downwards.
CGGACTGGCACCCGAAGCCGAGAAGGCCCGGGAGAACCCGTTCAAATACCTGTACTTTCCCTTACATGTCACCAAAAATTTGGACAACACTTCGTTGCATATAGAAGGATCTAATTACCTGTATCAGCACAACACGCACAAATATATATATATATATATATAATACTTGGCCTTCGGGGCCACCACATATACAGATATAACATCACTATATAAACTTTCATGACTTTACCCTTCCTTATGTCTACAAAGCCTCTAGGATATACATGACATAACTAGGGTCGGGACAAACCCCCGCCCACACATGACTCCTGTACAATAACAAAACATAAGGAACCGACTCGGAAAGCTCCGAAGCAAACTGGAGCTCACCAACAATAGTTATATGACCTGGCTCCTACTTGTGCGGTGTATGAGCTGAGGTACCTGTGCTTGCAGCATGAAATGCAGGTCCCCGTGGGGGACATCAGTACGAAATATGTACTGAGTATGTAAAGCTGTAGATAATCACATATGATATAAGAGCTCAATAGAAATCCGAAACAAGTGAATAAATCGTAATAGGAGTGGACCACACTTACTAGAACTTGTGACAACCTGTACATTGAATTTATTCAATCACTTTACCTTCGTTCTTAACATCTTTGTAATCATTACTGTACTGTACTGTGACCATTAGGCTGCCTCCAGTACATATCAACTGGGGTCGACCCATGCTAGGCTTATGCCCCTGGGATACCACCCATAAACACGTAAATAGGGATCGACCCATGCTAGGCTTATGCCCCTGGGATACCACCCGATAAGAGAGAACTTCCATCACTTAGTTCAATTAATCTTTGAGATTGTTATTTCGGTCGCCACCACATTTTTGATACTTTGAAATAATGATACATCAATAGGAACCAAGTAATAGACCTTCTATACAATAACGATGTAATAAAGACTCATTGGTACATCAACAATGTGTTTCAGAATCATCAATATCACAACAATAAAATAGGAGCCTTTTGGTATATCAATGAAACATTTTGACACTTTATAGGATGGAAACAACTTCGTTGGTAACGTAGAACAATACATGTTTTTGGACAACCTCGGAATCTTACTTGATGGAACATTGGTGTTTTCATGCCAAAGAACATTGTTAGAGTATGCTTTACCTACCTCGTCGTAGATTCGGATACCAATTCAACACAACTTCCCGCCTTTACAAATCACTTATCTACAATGAAATGTTTGGCATCTAGTATTAGCAACCCAACACCACAATTCTCTTCCATAATTCCATACAACCAATATTTGCATAGCATTCCAAAAAACAACTTGAACAATAGGTTTATGTGTGTATATATATATATATATATATATATATATATATAATCATCATTTCAATACCACATCATCACACCAAATCCCTTCACAATTCAACATAATCCAACCATGCACAAGAATAATCCAACATCATTTCCAATCATCTTTCAACAATAATCAAATAACACACTTCTTATGCTTACATGCATATATATACATATCCATATAAATAACACCAACATAATTTACATCCTTACCATAAAATGACCCTTTTGATTTCGAAGTCCTGTTGGCACAAATAAGGGGTGCTTCTCGAAGCCCTTGAGACGGTGAACACAACTACGGAATCAATTTGGATTTTCTACGGTTGAATCACAAGATAATTGGAGTTGAAATTTGGCTAGGGTTTCTTATTCTTCAATAATGGATGATAAATAATGGATATGAGGCTAAGTATATATATATAATGACCAATTTTCGTTCATGAGGTGATGGAAAATGACCATATTGCCCTTAAAATTTTAAGTAAATCCGAATCTGTCCATGGTGGACTGTTTTGACAAGCTAAAGTAGATTGACCATAACTCTTTGCTCCGATATCGGATTTGGGTGAAATTGGTATCGTTGGAAAGATAATTCAAAGGGCTTTCATTTCATATAAAGTAGGACACCCAGTTCGTCCTGTACAAGGAGTTATGATCGTTTGAAGTTGACCCTAAAAAACTGGCAGGCCTCAGTAGTTTGTGTGCAGGAAATTTTCCTGCACATTTACTATTCACCATATCCCAGCCACCGTTTTATAGTTTCGAACGTGCTCGATTATATCCAAAACTTATCCGTTTTTGGAAATATTTATATCGTTGGAAAGCTTATTCAATAACCTTTGTATGGAACCATCGACGGGCAAATTCCGGTATAAATAAAATAAAAAAATTAATTCCATATAAATAAGACCAATACACATACTTGAATATGCCAATACATGTACTTGAATACGGGGTGTTACAGTGTCGTAGGCCAAAAATCAACCTGGGCGTGCCAGGGAGGCTGGGGTGCGTCCTAGTGTTGTCTGTTTGTGTTGGCGAGGCCATTTGGTTGGTGGTTTCTAGGGCGGTTTGGGTGGTCAAACGGGCGAAACGGCACGAAGGAGCCATTTTCGGGCCAAATCAGTGTGCTGTACTCCACTATTTTTATGGTAGGCCCAGGGGTCGGGCGTGTTTTTGGCCATAAATCGACCGGGCTTCCCCAAATAGGTTGGAGAGTTGCCTAGTGTGGGCCATTGTGGTTTTTTGGGGCGGTTTGGGTGGTCAAATGAGCGAAACAACGGGAATGGGGCATTTTTCAGGCCAAATCGGTGTGCTATATAGCCTATGGTTCCAAGGGTAGGCTCGAGGTCTGGGCGTGTTGTGGGCCAAAAATCGACCATAGCATGCCAGGGATCCTGGAGAATGGCTTAGTGTGGTCCTTTTGGATGGGCGGGGCCATTTGGATGGTCAAACGGGTGAAACGACGCGAACGAGGCTTTTTCGGGCCGAATCGTTGTGCTATAGCCCATAGTTTCAGGGATGGGCCTGGGGTCCGTGTGTGTTGTGGGTCAAAAATTGACCGGGGCATGCCAGAGAAGCTGGGGAGCGACTTAGTGTGGTCTGTTTGGGTGGGTGGGGCCATTTGGGTGGTCAAACAGGCGAAACGGCACGACTGGGGCATTTTCAGGTCAAATCGGTGTGCTATAGCCCACGATTCCGGGGTTGGGCTTGGGGTTCGAGCGTGTTGTGGGAAAAAAATCAACTGGGGCGTGCCAGGGACGCTAGGGAGTGGCCTAGTGTAGTCCGTTGTGGTGGGTGGGGCCATTTGGGTGGTCAAACGGGCGAAATGGTCCAAACAGGACATTTTTAGGCCAAATCGGTGTGCTATTGCCCATAGTTTTGGAGGTGGGCTCCGGGTCTAAGCGTGCTGTGGGTCGAAAATAGACCGGAGTGTTCTTAAATGGACATGGTTAGGATCGAATGAAATAACCAAGAAAGCTTTATTGTCTTGGAGCAAGCTTTGTCTTCCAAAGGCCAGAGGGGGACCCAGTTTGTTTGATCTTCAACTTTGGAACATATTGCTATCACCAAAAACTACTGTGAAGTTGCAAGAAGGATACCTTATGGATCAAGTGGATTCATGCATGAATATTTATGTTAAAGTCCAATGTATTGAGGAGATGTCAATATCGCGACAGGCAAACGGATGATTAGGAAGGTCTTGAAGTCGAGAGTACTTTAAGTCTTAGAGAAACTCATCAAATTATTGTACACTGAATATATTCACGATGTTGGAATGCCCCGGCCAGAGAAACAACACGTATCCGCAGTATTAGAGCTAGCGATTCGCTTAGTCGAGCTATCCAACAATGTCAATTCTAAATCTAGATTGTTTAGTATACTAGCCTTAGACTAAGCCCTTTGGGTTTGTGTATAGGAGTTGATTGAAGATATAGCAGACTGTAATGTAGTTCAAGTCATTATCACTCAATTACAAACAAATTTATATGATATAAATAAATAGCAAAACCATTTTCACCTCACAATAAAGTGAAATAGTTACAATAACACACTTGGTCACAAAAGAATTACAACAAACAAACTTTTAGACAATACAAAGAAAATTAAAAACACAAGAAGTGATTTTTCCAAGCAGTTAGTCACCTCATGTTTCTCCAGAGATAGTTTCTTGTGATGCTTCTTCAAGAGATTTTCCTTTTGGCTCTGGCACACAAAATGTGCAAATCATTCCTAGTGCATTGATGCACCCTAGAACAATGAGTGAGTTCTTTATTCCGATACCCGCGGGGTATCCAGCATCGGTTTTCTTTGGATCTTTGTTTTGCGCAGCGTATAGGAATCCGTACGCTCCCACTATAGCTCCAGCCTTACCTGCTGCCGCGGAAATACCATGACATGTTGACCTAAGCCTGGCTGGGAAAATCTCAGCCGGGACCACAAATGTAGTCGCGTTAGGTCCAAAATTCGCGAAGAAAAATGTAAGGGAGTACATTATGACGAATCCAATACGGTTGTCCTTCAATGTCCAATGATGGTAGGGGATAGCGATCGCGAACATGAACACGGTCATGAAGAAAAATCCTATCAATTGGATAGTGAACCTTCCGATGATATCAATCAATGCCACAGTGACCCAATACCCCGGCACCGTACTACAGAGCGCAATCAAGGTTTGTGCTCTGGCGATTTTGTAAACTTCCTGAACAGCATTCATTGTTGCGGCCGGAGGAATCCATCCAATTGCTGAGAACACATCTTTTTGGAAAAGATTCTGGCTGTAGAAAGCAATGTCTAGTAAAAACCATGTGGAACATGTTCCAAATAAATGCAATCCATGGCGACGCACAAATTCCCACGAAAACAGGCCGAATTTATTGGTTTCATCTCTTGACAATTGCTCGATTTTCGCTGCCTCAGGATCAATGTCAACCTGCAGTACTTTCCCCATGTCCTGCGCGGCTCTTTTAGCATCTTTCGCCACTAGAGCCGTGTAACGAGCAGTTTCAGGCATCTTCATGCGCCAGTAGTAAGTGAGCCCTGCAGGCAACGCCCCGAACATGAGGATTATACGCCAAATGTAGTCGGCTTGTGGCACGGTAGACAGAGCTGCATTTGCCGCGAAAGTAGGGGCCTTATAAGCATGATCAAAACCTGCCGAAACAATCAGTGCAATTATCCCACTGAACAAGATTCCGAACCCTTGCATAGCGAAGACCGCGGCTATGAACGCCCCACGCGTCTTCTTGTTAGCGTATTCAGACATAATCGTGGCCGATAAAGGGTAATCGCCACCAATGCCAAATCCAAGCCAAAACCTAAAGAAACAAAGTGTAGCCATAACACCCTTAGGGGTATTCCCAAAGGAGAGTCCGGAAGCAAGTGAACACACAACCATGAGTACCAAAGTTATACCATACACCTTTTTTCGCCCCATTTTGTCTCCGAGCCAACCGAAGAATAGCTGGCCCGCGAGGGTCCCAACTAAGGCAACACCCGTGACCGATGATGACACACCCGGAGGGAGTGTCCCGGGCTTCAACAAATCCGGTTTCGTGTAGTATAAACGTCCAAGTAACTTTGTGACAAGTGAAATGCTAAAGAGATCATAAGCATCAGTGAAAAAACCCATGCCAGCAATAATAATTGCTGTGAAATGGTATAGTTGTGTTTTGGCCAAATCAAGTGCATTAAGCACTTGTAGATTGTTATTAGCCTCACCAGCCATAGCTAAATTGCTTGTTGTTCCCAAAGTGCAAAATTACCTGCAATTAACACACAACATTAATTCAAGAACTTGAATTGAACATATGAACTAGACATTTATGTATGATCTCAACTTATTTAGACTAATAAGTTATCGACCGGGGCGTGCCAGGGAGGCTGGGGAGCGGCCTAGTATGGTTCCTTTGGGTAGGAGGGGCCATTTGGGTGGTCAAACGGGCGAATCGGCGTGAATGACTGTTATAGAACGGACAGGAATAAGCAATACCACAAACGAAAGGAAATAAGAACACACAGATTTTACGTGGAAACCCTTGACGGAAAAAACCACGGGCAGAGGAGGAGGAAATTCACTATAATGGAGAGAAGTACAAGGAGGAGACGAATTTAATGACGTATATAAAAACCTCCAAAAACAACTCACTAAAAGCACTTATATAATACATGCGTACAAATAAATCCTAAACCCAAAAACATACAGGTTATCGGCCCGACAAAAAATCATAAACATGGGTCGCACCATAGACTTTTCAGGGCCGGATCAACAAAATTCGAGTCACAAACTCTAACAATGACCAAAGTTGCTACTACACACTCCAACTTTACCGGAGTCTTATTACCCCCTGAAGTCAATTTTAGTGTATTTTTGTCACCCTTTTGTGCTGACGTGACACCTTTATTACATAAAAATGGGATTCAAGTCAAAAGTGTCACGTCAGCTAAAAAGGTGTCGCATCAGCTAAAAAGGTTGACAAAAATACGCTAAAATTTAGTTCAAGGGTAATAGGACCCCGTGTGCGTCGTAGCAAATTCGGTCATAGTACAAGGGGTACTAGACGCTTTACTCTTAAAATTGTAGACAAAAAAGTATGACATTCTATCGGGGAAGGAAAAAAAGACGATCAGTATGTCACATAAATTGAGATCAAGATAGTAAAACTATTCATGCAAAATAAAAACTATTTAAGTTACCTCTTTTTCTTCTTCTTTAGATTATGCACTTAGTTTTTTGAGATAATTAATTTGTTAAAACTTTGGGAAAATTGCAACTACTTATAAGATTAGTTTAACTAATACCAATTCATACATTAATACCAATAGACAGAATAATCTCCAGAATATTATGGGCATATACCTTTATATCATGTCAATAATCTTACTAATTTAAGTTATGCATGACATTAATAACTATCTTTGCAATTTTTTTACATTTGAATATTAGCATATAGTTGGCTTTTTAAGTTGACAAGTTGTTAAATCTTGTGAAATGCACTCCATCATCTATATTTTAGACATTGTCATCTTATTATATGTTAAGTCAACCAAATAGACACCTTTATTCATTATCTTTTTTTTCTAACTATCTGATCAAATTCGCGTTGTGTAAGGCTCATTTGGAAGGGTTTTCTAGCGAAAATTTATCCTAACCTGAAATCTCTGGTTAAAGGTATAAAAATTAGCTTAGTTGGCTAGTTTCTGAACTTCTCATTTGAAATACAATGACATATCAAATGTACTCCCACATAGTGGGGTATGAGGAGGGTAAAGTGTACGCAGTCCATACCACTGCCTCCGAAAAAGTAGAGAGGTTGTTTCCGATAGACCCCGACTAGGACAAAAAAGACAGTAAACAAAGCCGTAATAAAACATGAAACGAGATGAAATAACAAAAATACGACACCCACAGAGCAGGGGTGGAGCCACCTTTAGCTCAAAAGGTTCATCTAAACCCCTTTCGATAGAAAATTATACTATTTATATATGGTTAAAATTATCTTATATATATTTGACTTTGAACCCCCTTCGACTAATTTGTATGTTTACTTCTGAACTCCTTTAGTAGAAATCCTGGCTCCGCTACTGCCACAGAAAAGTACTATATGCTATCTAACTGAAAGCAAACACCTCACCCAAACCTTCTGGACTAGAAACTCCAACCTATGTATAAAGCCCTACGACTACTAGTATGGCTACATCAAAGCGATCCTATCTACTAGCTACGACTCACTCACCAATTATAATTGACAAATTGTCCTTTTTTAAGACGAAAATAACATCTGGACAAAAATACCCCTGGCTAAAACATGGAACAATGCTAGAGTTTGAAACTTCATTAATGATATAGAGGTAAGCATCCGGTACTCCTGAATCATGGTCAAAATTGTTACGAATCATTTCAATTTTACGGGGGTTTTATTACCCTTCTGAACTCAATTTTAGTGTATTTTTGTCACTCTTTTCTGCTGATATGGCACCTTGCGTGAAGCTAAACACCCGAGGAGCGTGAAGCACTGTCATATGCCACGTCAGCTAAAAGGTTGATAAAAATACGCTAATATTTAGTTTAGGGGATAATAGGACTATATGAATGATTTGTAGAGTTCAAACTTCACAATCTGAGGGTGAAAGTTTATTAAAGTTTTAAAACTCCATGAATATAATTATCATGGAATTAAGACCTTTAATTTATCCATTCAAATTCCAAAAAAAAAAAAAATCATGGGCTTCAAAGTAAAAGTTTCATAGAGTTTTTCTACTCCCTCCGTTTAGTTTTTGTTGACTCTCTTTCTAAAAATATTTATTTTAATTTAGTTGTCTATTTTCTGAAATCAACAGAATAATTATATTCTTTCAATACCACCCATATCATTAAATGAATAAACAAAGTATATATACTCAAATTTATATTTTTAAAATATAATTAATAAGACAAATTTGATAAAATAAACTCTTAATAAATTTTTTTTGCTAACGAAAGTGTCAAGTCAATAAGAGCCAGATATTTTGAAATGGATGGAGTATGTTTTAACTAGGGTAATTTTTGTCAAAAATTTATATTTGTCAGTACATAACGTACATTAACAATAAGACGTCGTTGACTTCTTTGATCAAATATTATACCATGAAAAAAGAAAAGATTATATTATTTTATTTCCAAATAATATATATTCAATCACTTTCTTGAAAATTATTTTATTATAACTTACTAATCAAAAGTCAATGACTTGAAGCAATTTGAATAATTGACAATTTGTAAATATTAATTTCCATTTGCTTGTGTAGTTAGCATTTGCATGTGGAGAACTAACTCATGGGAAATTGCCATTGGTGATACTATGGATATAGAGTTTAAACATTTAGCCATGCAAAGCTTTATGATAGCAATTATTTTTCCGATTCGACGATTCGATCTATAATTTATTATTTATGAACGTTGATAAGATTCGTCCATTTAGCAGCTGGCATAGCCTTAAACATGAAGGGCGAGGTTCAAACGAGGAAAGTCTTATGGTGGATGTCTAGGCACAGTGGCGGAGCTAGCTAATAGTGAGGGGGTTCATCCGAACCGTCTTCGATGGAAATTTTAACTATTTACACAAGCTTAAAATTATTTTTCATGTACATATAGCGGACGTTGAACCCTCTTCGACTAGTTATTTTGTTCACATTTTTTCGATTTTGAACCACCTTAGTTAAAATGTTGGCTCCGCCACTGACATAGACTTAAAAATGAAGGGCGAGGTTCAAACGAGGAAAGTCTTATGGTAGATGCCTAGGCGCTTAGAGACGAGGAAGGGGGCAGTAATCGACGAAATGCTTCGGGGAAAAGAAAATAAGCATAGATCCATAGGCAGGCAACAGACAACGTGACGAACTGAAACTTCTTAATAGCCAATGGAAAAAAAGAAGAAGCAATTTTCGTAGTAGCGGCAACCGAAATGGGAGCGGTCCAAACCACGAAAATGTAGTCGTTGGAGCGCAATACAAACGTCGTGCCGCTAGGCAAAGCAGCCTTAGCCACTTGATTAAAAATAATCACATCCACTAACTAATATATATTTAAAAAAATAATACTAATTATATAGAAAAATATATTTATAGTCTTTTTATATTACAATTAATATAAAAAGAAATATTTACTGGTTATTTACCATTTTCTTTACCTAACATTTTAAAAACAATTATAGCAAATTTTTATAAGTTTTGTTTTTGTTAACTTGTAATTATTTAAGATTAGTAATATAATTCAAAGCAAAGGCCAACGTCAGGGTTAATAACTTTAATTATGGCTCTTCTAAACTACCCAATTTCTTCTTGTTAATTATATATTGTAAAATTTGTAATTAATAATTAAACCAAAAAAAAAAATCTTGGTACGTGAAAATTCTTTTTGATAATAGATGGTAGTGAGATTTAGCGTTTCGAAAATATATTTTGGGGATGGTGAGTAATGAACTCATAATTCATCGATCAAGCACGTGTAGCGATGAATCTTGAACTCAGGATCGATCTCTATTTACTTAAATACAATACATGAAGTTGTGTGATGATTTTTCGCATCACTTGAGATAATCGAGAGGACAACATTTATTTATTTAGTTACGTCGTGTCTACTCAGACACCATCACATTAATGAACGTGAAAATTCTTTCTGACATTACGTGGTTGTGACATTTATTTATTTAATTACGTCGTGTCTACTCAGACACCATCACATTAATGAACGTGAAAATTCTTTCTGACATTACGTGGTTGTGAGACTTAGTTTATGGTGTCTTGAACTCGTAAGTCATCGGTCAAGTACGTGAAAGTTTTTCCAATAATGAGTGGCGATGAATCTTGAACTCGGGATCGATCTCTATTTACTTTAATACAATATTAAAAATGTCTGATGATATTTTCGCAACACCTGAGATATTAGAGAGAACAATATTTATTTATTTAATTATATCGTGTCCATTCAAACACCATCATTTATTTTGTGAGATATTTTCTCTCATAAGTTAGTCAAATATCACTCTCTCCACATGCAAATATATACAAGTTGTCAATTTCACCAATTGCTTCAACCCTATGACTTTGTTTATTAAATTAATAAAATAATTTGAAAGAGATTGATAATAATTAGAGATTATATTATTAAGTCATCATTTTTTGCTTTTTGTTTTTTCATGTAATGTTAGTAAACTATGTCTTTTTGATAATCAAAAATTCAAAAGCCATGATGCAAAATAAGTTGCAATTGCACTTATCACCTATAGATATATGACCAATGTGTATTAACATATAAAAAGAGATAAGCATTCAATATCCCCTCGAACTATGACAAAAATTGTTATGACACACTCCAACTTTATAGCAGGGGTGTGTATCGGTCGGTTCGATTCGGTTTTATGTATTATCGGTTTTCAGTTTCTAACTATGTTAAACCAATAACCATACCAATAAGATATTTTTTTATTGGTTTTAGATTTAATGTTTTTTAGTCCTTAATGGTTTGATTTTCGATTTAACCGATAAGAAAATACTCATAAAATAGAAAAAATAGTAACTAACATGATAAGAAATCGAATCTTAGTTACAACCAAAATCTTACAGGATTTGTTTTAATTTACAAGAATCCTCAAGTTTGAACTAAGAGAAATATATATATGTGTGTGTGTGTGTAAAATAGTAATTTAGTATATTCTTATTGGGTTATCGGTTTATCCAATAACCCTATATGAAAAAATCAAACCGAATCAATAACTCAATAATTTTTTTTTATAAAACCATTAAAAAATCGTTAACCCAATAACAATAAACCAATAATATTTTTATCGGTTCGATTTTTGCACACCCCTACTTCACAGGGGTTCTATTACCCCCCTGAACTCAATTTTAGCGTATTTTTGTCACCCTATTGTGCTGACGTGGCACCTTTATTGCATAAAATAGTGTTCATGCCAAAGGTTCCCATGTCAGCTAAAAAGGGCGACAAAAGGTGTCACGTCAGCTAAAAAGGATGATAAAAATACACTAAAAATTAGCTCAGGAAGGTAATTGGACCCCCGTGAAGTTAAAGTGTGTCGTAGCAAATTCGGTCATAGTTCAGGGGTACTAGATGCTTTACTCTTTTCTTTTTTAGTACTTTTCGTAGGTTATATTTCTTTTGAGCTCGAGGGTTCATATATATTTAAAAAGTACCGTATACATTATACTTTTTTGCTGAAGAGGTTCGGGTGAAACCCCTCGCCAACGTAGCTTTATCTATAATCGATGTATTTTTGTAAGAGATTGTTTTCATTACTTGGATCGAAAACCCAAAAGAATAAAATAAAATAAAATTAGTACATGATTAGCAGTCTGCACGACTATTACATTCACTGTATATATCCTATTTACATTTTTTAAAAATGATTCTAATAGATTATCTTTAATTTTTATTAATTAGTATCTAATCCAAATCGTTGACTTTTTGACATTAATTAAAATAATCACATCAAATTCAAAATTAAAGATGATATAGAAAAAAGTTAAGATTAGCATATACTATGGGTATATTTGTTTTATTAAAGGGAAGAATAAGATCCTTCCACGGTCCACCTTTAATTAAAGGTCACGAGTTTAAATTTTTGAGAACGAAAAAATAAAATTTATAGAGTGTGCTTTATCTTTACGAGGTGTTACACGATGTGAAATTTAGTTATTGAGGCTATTGATTTCTGAATATCCGACGATTATTTTATTATCGATATCAATCTTGTTAGAGTACGCTTACGCTTATATATATATTTTGATGATTGACAAAAAAAAATTCTTAATGTTGGACCGGGTTAGTTTCGAGCCAATTAAGGGTCCAGCCCAGCCCATATAATTTTAGATGGTTTGGGTTGGGCTCACTTCGGCCCATGTGTTTTGCCCATGCCTTCTTGGCCCAGCCCATTAAGGGTGTTTCCGCGAGGGCGGGCTATTTAATATTTATCTCGATTTTAGAACACCTAGCGAAATTAATAACTAATTTTTTTGGTTTTATAATATATACTTCAAATGACCTTTTTGCCCTTCTACTAGATAATTTTTTGATAAATATTTTATTCTATGCCTCACATAATCAAATCGTCCTTCTTCATACTTCCCTATTCATCACTATCCACAAGTTTATGTCGCTCTCAAAAATAAATAAATCACAAAAAAGTAAAAAAAAAAAGCAGTAATTATGTAAATTCGAATGCACGAGACAACATTTTTAAAGAAGTCTAAACGACATTGTAAGTTTCTTATGACAAAATTCATTTTTCCGCTCTTAACTAGAGATTTCTGATTCGAGTTATCACAAATAGTTGACTTTGACTAATTTAATTGGATAATGGTCAATGTTATGACTTTTTGTCCCTCATAGTGGTCAATGGTTTTTTTTTCAATATGAAAAACAATTAAATATTTTAGTTTCATTTCACATCAAAGCCAAAAAGAAAGTTCGATTAGACACAAAATTTAAGAATTTTTTTTCTAATTCAATTATAAATATATCATAATATTTATACAATTATAAAAACTACGCAAAAAGGCCAAATTTGTAGTTAAATTATGAGAATCGATCTAACGTTGCCGTATATACTAAGGTATCAAAAATTTCTTTTTACGCATAAAATGGAGCTAACAACGTTAAATTTATAAACTTAAAATTCTGAATTCACTTGTAATTTTTAAATCATGACACGTGGCGATTCGAAGCACACTAAATTTTGATGAAATTTATGCAAGTTGAATTTCTTTTTTTCTTCAATAAAAGGGAACCAACTGGCAATTGTAAACGTGTTAGAAAATATTGATAATGACAAACAAAAAGGAATCTAAAGGAAAAGCATTGTATAATAAACACTCTAATTCGTTCCCACTGTGTCTTGTGGACACCCGATGCTGACGTGACACAAAAATTTTGAAGATGCCTAGATGATCATTTTATAAGTTGAAGTGTTTAAACGAGAGAGTTGAAACTAATTGAGATGTATATATATATGCGTACTTAAAGTTGAAGTGTTTAGTTGTCAGTTGAGGTTAAGTAAAAATGTTTATCTATGTATTACGTCAAAAGAATATTCGAAGTTCAGTTGGTTGACTATCTAAACTTTTTCATTATGGGATCGACCATTCGGTTAAATTTTTCACCCATTTTTTTTTGGAACCTCAAGGGAAAATTCCAACCATTGTCCTTTGAGTATGTACTGGATAAATCCGTTCTTATATAATAGCTTGCAAATTACATATGAAATGTAATAAACAACACATTTTTTTCCACCCATTTTGGATTGTCCACACACTTGCACTATACAATATCTAAATATGTTAATTATTGAGATAAGCATCCACTACCGGGGGCGGAGCCATCTTTGGACAAGGGGTTTATCCGGACTTCCTTCGGTAAAAAATTATATTCTTTATGTATGATTAAAATTATTTTTTATATATTTATAGTAGATGTTGAATCCACTTCGGCTAGTTCGTATGTTCACTTCTGAACTCCCTTAGTGAAAATTCTGACTCCGCCATTGTCCAATGCCCCTTCGAACGATAGCCAAAGTTGTTACGACACACTCCAACTTCATAGGGGTCCTATTACCCCACTGAACTCAATTTTAGCATACTTTTATCACCCTTTTGTGCTGACGCGACATCTTTATTACATAAAATGAGGCTCACGTCAAAGGTATCACGTCAACTAAAAAGGTTGACAAATAGTGTCACGTCAGCTAAAAAGAATGACAACAATACACTAAAATTTAGTTCAAAGAAGTTATAGAATTCTTGCGAAGTTGGAGTGTGTCGTACCAAATTTAATCATAGTTCAGGAGTTTACGAGATGCTTGACTCTTAATTATTTGGAAGAAAAAAACAACAACTTCCTGGAAATTGCAAGAAAGGACTTTTTGAACTTTGACCATTGTTTTATTTTTGTCAAAATATATTAAATGTTAGTAATATAAATACTCACTATAGTGGCCTTTCACTAATCACTTCACCCTTCTTCATTTTTCTTTCTTTCAATAGTGAGATTTTCACACACACAAAAAAAAATATATATATTTATATATACTTTTAGTTCGTTCCAAAAAGAAAAATGGCCAGAGCGCCTTGTTGTGATAAGACGGGTTTAAGGAAAGGGTCATGGGCTTTTGAAGAAGACCAAATTCTCATATCTTACATTCAAAAATATGGCCCTGGCAATTGGCACGCTCTCCCTAAACAAGCCGGTAATTGCTCGAAAAAATTTGATGTATTTCATCTGTTTCAGTTTATGTGATCTTATTTTCGTTATAATATGTTCTATTATAATAATCTATCCTTTCTATATTTGAAATATTTTGATTATAAATATATTTAGTCAAGCTTTTGAAAGCTTGAGGTGTTTGATTAACTTTTAGGAAAAATATAAGTATTTTTTAGAATCTTGGCCAAACACTTATTTAATTTATCAAATCCAAATTGTTGCTATCTAAAAATATAATTCATACAAATATTATATCACATTATATTAAAAATGCAATTTTTTTATATATATAGAAAAAGCTTGTTGTTCTTAAATTTCGCGCCGAATCAAAAAGGGTGATATGGAATTATAGTGAGGGGGTAATAACTATTTTATTGACATATTATATTTACTAAAAGTTTAATTAATAGAAAAATATGATAAAATTGGAAAGAAAAAAAGATGGTTTTAAAGGATCAAAACCTAATTTTGATTTATATTTTTCTTGAGATTTTGGAAAGTAAAACTCATTTTTTATATTTATTTTGATTTTTTTTTTTTGTTTATTCAGGATTATTAAGATGTGGAAAAAGTTGCAGATTGAGGTGGATGAATTATTTAAGTCCAAATATAAAGAGGGGAAATTTCACTAAAGAAGAAGAAGATAATATCATCCATTTTAAATCAAATATAATTTTCATGTGTCAATTAAAAATTATCTTTCGATCTTCATAAATTAGGGGGTTACACTGAATTTATTGTTATCGTTGTTGTTGTTGTAATATCTTGTATTCTCAAACTCTTTTTTCTTTTCTCCTCCTTATTTCGTCAGATTGATTTTATATAACGATACGACTAGTTATAAAATTTAGTAAAATAGAAAAGTAACGTCAGAATTTTTAGTCTTAAACATGTTACGCCATTTATGTTCACTTCAAGAGAAAAAAAAAAAAAGAGAATTAGTAATGAAATTCATTGCTAATATATCGCTAAATAGTTCGTAGCTAATATAATTTTTTTGAAAAGTATTTGCCTCAAATCTATAGTTAAATAGGATTAGCGATAAATTTTATTGTTTAGCGAAAGAAATTAATAAATAGTAAATTTATTATTAAGGGGTTCGAAATACGAGGATGACACACTTCCACGTGTGTGTTTTTGTTATGCCCATATATTTTTATTTGGTTTATGTGAAGTATTATATTAATTCAACAAGATGTGAAAAAAGATTCGATTTAGATAAGTTAGTAAATAGAATAATAATTAATTCAATTAGCAAATATATACATTAATTGTATTAAAAAAAAAATGCACATGTGAATTTGACATTATTATAAAGATATACTAATTTTTAAAAAATCTCAAATATCAATGCACTATTTAATTTACAATGACTTTTATACTATACTCGTATCTTAATAAAGATATTTTGAATTTTTTTTTTTTCACATGGTCAGCAATAGCAGCACGATTATCGGGAAGAACGGATAATGAAATTAAAAATATTTGGCTCATTTGAAGAAACGGCTAAAAAATTATCAACCTTCTCAGAGTTTAAAAAGACGCTCCAAAAAGATTAATCGGATAAATAGTTTCTCGCATGCTCCTAACTCACCATAAGTATCATCTAGCGAGACGTCAGTCGTGACATCTGATTCATCATCGTCGATCATCGCCTCTGGCGCGACGATCGACAATACGATAGCAAACTGGAAGAATCGGACTCGTCAGAGTATCTTACTGAGATCGACGAGAGTTTCTGGACAAACGATGATATGGACTTTTTGTTCAACTTTTTCATAAAGGCTGAGGACTTTTCAGAATTATCAGAACTTTGAGGGGTCAATTTTGAGTTTCATCATAAATTAGGAGTTGACAAATTTGAAAATTTCTCTGTGTTTTTTTTTTTTTGACCATTAAATATGGAAAGGACTAGGGATGGGCATGGTATGGTATATATCGAATACCAGATCGAAATCGAAATTTTTTATATCGTGTTATGGATGTTATGGTATTTGATAGGAATTTTAAATTATTTTGGTATTTGGTATTTATACAATAAATACCGAAATATCGTATACCGCACGAAGTTTTTTAATAACATATAAAATCCATATATATATATGTTATATTTAAGATTATTAAATATATTTATATATCATTCATTAGTCAATTGAACACAAAAGTAGCTTTTATTCATAAATAAATTTTTTGGGAAGCTTATTATTTAAGAGTACTATGCTTAAGTTTAGGTACTGTTGTTCAGAGTTTGCATCTCGGACTATTCAATCGTGATTGAAATGTTATTTTTGTGTAATTGATTAACAAAGATAGTTGTTAGCCTAACATGATTGAGATGTTTTTAAAATTTAAAGTTATAGTTTTTTTATATGAATATATGTAATTAGAAATCAAATAAAGTATGGTTACCGAATTATCATACCGTAAAATACCGAAACTGAATGTAAAAATACCGAACCATACCGAACTAATTTGGTATGGTAATGGTATTGTTCTTTCAGATACCGAAAATTGAAGTTACCGTACCGAAGTTTAAAATACCGTATCATACCGTACCATGCCAACTCCTAGAAAGGACCACCAAATTCTTTTATTCATTTAATTATTATTATTATTATTTTGAATTTTGAATTTTTTTGTGTTTTTTGTTTTAGCATGTATTATAAAGTTGATAGTGATGGATAAAGATAGTGGAAAATACTATATTGGCATATGAAAAATGTTAAGGGAAAAGGCTCAAATATGCCACTGAACTATCAGAAATAGCTTATTTATGCCCTCCGTTAAAAGTTGGGTTCATCCATGCCACCGCCGTTACAGTTTGGCTCATCCATGCCATTACTTTTAATAGCTGGTTTTTAGAAAACAGCTTTGCCACGTGGCAGCTAATTAGAGGTCACGTCATTTTAAAAAAAAAATTAATTTTTTTTTAAAATTTAATTTTAAAAAAAATTATAAATTTTTTTTATTATAATTTTTTTTATATATAAATATTTTTTTAAAAAAATAAAAAATCCTTCAACTTCCCAACCTTATACATTATATATTTATAAAAAAAATCTTATCCTAAAGAAAACTATCCCAATCATCCCCACCTTTTCCTCAACTCCCTCAACTTTCCAACTTTATGCATTATATAATACACCCACACAGACACAAAGGGGGATATAGAAAAACACAAAGATAAGGGGAACGAATAGGGAGGATTAGGGAAATAAAAAGGACAAAAACAGGAAGAAAGGGAGAGGAACCTTGAAAAAAAAAACACGAATTGGGAGAGAAAAACAAGAAAAGAGAAGAGTTAAGAAGAAAAGGGAGTAACATTGACAGAAATAAAAAGCAAATAACATAAACAGGTAGACAACGAGTTGGAGTTTGAGGTTTGGTTCATGATTTCGAGTTCGCAGTTTCTTCTTTCTTTTGTTGGCAACTATTTTTCCAAAAGGTAACCCTTTACCTTTCTTTTAATAATATAATATCGCGATTGCAATTTCAATAGTATGAAGTGGAGTTGTTCTTATTTTACATTTGTTGTTGTAATACTATCGTATTCAAATCTTTGTTATGATTAAATTTGAAGTGAGATCTGATATAATATATGATCCATGCATGCATGCATATAAATGATTATCAAAAAAGAATAAATGATAACGTACACATTCACACACAATAACTTTACTACATACATTTTGCATGGATACACACAAAGAGGGAGAGAAAAATAAGGAAAAGAGAATGCATCAACAGAAGAAATTGTTCACATTTTTGCATTTTTTTTCTTTCTCTATCATGTACTTTTCGAAGTGTTAAGAAGGATTAACCATTTAAGGTCTTTGAATTGATCATTTTAATATGGTCACCTTTTTCATTTGGCAAAATATGGCAAGAATACGGTTCCGTCCTTTATTATCATTGCATATAAGGACTAGTAATAGCTATGATGAACTAGAATTTCAGGTTTGAATATTTTGGGTTCATGTATAAATAAATACCTAGAAGATTGGTCAAATATATATATAATTATTTTTAAAAATAAGAATCCAGAAAAAACATGAACATTAGTTATATGCAAAATTTATTATTCGTTATTTGATAAATAAAAACATAGAAATATGTAATCTATAAACTTCGTAACCAACACCATTTAAAAAAAAAAAAAAAATTATAATTTTTTTTTAAAAAAAATTAAAAATTAAAATAAAAAATGATGTGGACCTCTAATATGCTGTCACGTGGCAAACTGTTTTCTAAAAACCGGCTGTTAAAAGTAATGGCATGGATGAGTCAGTTTTGTAACGGTGATGGCATGAATGAGTCCAACTTTTAACGGATAGCATAAATGAGTCATTTCTGATAGTTCAGTGACATATTTGAGTCTTTTCCCAAATGTTAATTATATAGATAGAGACATGTTGAGGGACCATATAGAAATTAAAAAAAAAAATTTAAGTTATATACACATAAAAAGTGTAATGATATTTTACGTCAGTATAATTTAACTCGTTATAACATATTATGTATAGTTTATTTTCGATTGTCAATCAATACAACGAACGAGGACAAAAGGAACAATTTTGCCTTTTGAACTATATAGGGCATTTTTTCCTTTAATGAATCTGCGCATCGTGAATCTAGATTAATCGGATCATTAAGTACAATTTGAATTAATCGATCATTGAGTATCAAATACCAAATACACAGTTGATAAAATTCGAGTTATAATTGAATCATTGCGTATCGAATACAGAGTAAGTTTTGCGAATAAAAAAGGTGTGATGTATGAAAATAGACAACAAAGTTGAATTTATTGACTGGTAATGTCATATACGCCCAAGTTAGATATCCAATTGGTTCAAAAATCAAAGAGTAAAGCATCTCGTAACCCCCGGAACTATGACCAAATTTGCTACGATACACTCCAATCACGGAGGTCCTATTACTCTCGTAATCTAAATCTTAGCGCAATTTTGTCATCTTTTTTAGTTGACGTGACACTTTTAGTCCACTTTTTTAGCTGACGTGACACATTTGATGTGGATCCCATTTTATGTAATAAAAGTTCCACGTCAGCTCAAAAAGGTAACAAAAATACGTTAAAACTGAGTTCAGGGGGTAATAGGACCCTTGTGAAGTTGGAATATGTCGTAGCAACTTTGATCGTAATTCGGGAGGATATTAATGTTTATCTCAAAATCAAACCTATTTCTCGATTCACTTAGAAAGGACATTGAAAAGACAGATGTAACTCAAGAACTGCCTTTTACTAGGCAATTTTTTTTTTTCATTATTATTCCCTCAACATACAAAATCCTAACATTAAAGATAGGACTTTATGACATTACATTATTTGATTTTTTTTTTTTTTAACATAATGTTACATTTTTCATTTTAGGCATATTGCCTCTTAGACCTACTTGGACCAAAAACACTAAGCTCATCCCTATTATACTTCAAGCTCTTAGCCTCTTGCCTAGAAATTTGATATGAGTTCATGAGGACTTCCTCTGGCATGGCTCGAATAGCCGATAACCGCCCGGCTAATTGGCTAACCATCGCGTTGTCATTGGTCTTGAAAGCGATGTACTCGAGCCCTTGCTCCCCGGCCTTCTTCACAATCGCGAAGTTTTGAGGCACCACGATTAGTTGCCCTTGCCTAACCTCATCATCGAACACGGACCTTCCTGCATTCCCTACCACTTGGAACCGGCCGCTTCCACGTATGATGTAGATGACTGAGTGAGCATTCATGTTCCAGTGTGGCGCCACGATAGCATTCTGCATTCGTATAAGAATGTAAGTACTTATATACATCGATCATATAAAGTATGTGAACAGTTACATGTAGTTAACTCAAACTACTAGTTATGTCATGCTACTAAATCATAGTAACAAACACATGCATTTATATCGACTATCAAGTCAGTATATAAAAGTTAAAACTTCGATCATATAAAGTATATGAACAGTTACATGTAGTTAACTCAAACTACTAGTTATGTCATGCTACTAAGTCATAGTGACAAATACATGCATTTATATCGAGTCAGTATATAAAAGTTAAAACTTCGATCATATAAAGTATATGAACAGTTACATGTAGTTAACTCAAACTACTAGTTATGTCATGCTACTAAATCATAGTGACAAACACATGCATTTATATAGACTATCAAGTCAGTATATAAAAGTTAAAACATTTTAACAGGCGAATAACCACTTACCCTATAGAGGGTACCTCTCTCCGCGCTGAGCTGGAGATAGTTAAGTACAGGTAGAGTGTTGCCATTGGCCGTGGCTATACGTCCACCACGTGGATTGTACACATCAGTCCTAGTAGGATGACCAATGTTTTGCCCCAACTTCATTGTGCAAAAAGTTTGTTCCAATCCATTAAGAGGATATCCTTTTTTTCTACCATATGCACCTTCTTCTTGTTCTTGTTCTTGTTCTTGTTCTTCTGATTCTTCCGGGAGGAGGAACTGTAGGTTCTCAGCGCGAATGATGGCTCCCCTCTCGGGCGCTTGTTCCTGGAGCTTTCTTATCACCTCAAAGTCGACGTTGAATGCCTCGGAGAGAAGTTGAGCGTCGAATCCAGTTAACATGTTGCCTCCACTCTCTTGTTCAGAGCCTCTTGTTCCAAATTGACTTGTTTCCTCTTGTTGTCTTCCTAATATTTGTTGTTGTACTCCATGTTGAGGATTTCCAGCTAGGAAGAATTTCTGCCAAATTGAAAATCAATTAAAAAATATATATATAATTAAGTATACTGAATGAAGTTTTCATTCTGTACATGCCAGATAATGATTTTGTTATAAATATGTTATAAACATTTTTCTATGACTATAGTGTATACCATCATGTCATTAAAGGTAAAATGGTTTTTATTTAGCAAGATATCATTCTTTTTTCAGACAGACGAAAAATTACCCTGAAGGTGAGGTCAAGTTGATTGGCCTCGTTAGAAGTGTCAATAAGTGGAAATGAAAATAAAGACTTGAAAAATAAGTCTATGACTAAAGCATGTCATTAAAGGTAAAACGTTCTTTATTTAGAAAGATATCATTCGTTTTTTTTTTCAGACAGACGAAAAATTACCCTGAAGGTGAGGTCAAGTTGATTGGCCTCGTTAGAAGTGTCAATAAGTGGACATGAAAATAAAGACTTGAAAAATAAGTCTATGACTAAAGCATGTCATTAAAGGTAAAACGTTCTTTATTTAGAAAGATATCATTCGTTTTTTTTTCCAGACAGACGAAAAATTACCCTGAAGGTGAGGTGAAGTTGATTGGCCTCGTTACAAGTGTCAATAAGTGGACATGAAAATAAAGGCTTGAAAATAAGTCTACGATTATAGCATGTCATTAAAGGTAAAACATTCTTTATTTAGAAATCTATCATTCTTTTTTTTTTTCCAGACAGACGAAAAATTACCCTGAAGGTGAGATCGAGTTGATTGGCATTATTAGAAGTGTCAATAAGTGAGACACTAATAATAGGTTCTTCACGATCATTATATGTCCAATGAGTAACTCCGGCAGGCAATGCAAGTATATCGCCCGCCCTAAATCGCCTAACTTTCTGGTGACGATCGACATGTCTTCGCTCTCTTGTCGGCCTCGACTGTGAAAACTCGGTTTCAAATGTCTCGGCGCAGCCGGGGAATACGGTTGAAAAAACTCCACTTCCTACATTCATACAAAAAGAAAAAAGAAAAAAAAAAACGAGAAAAAGACAAATGTTAACAAAACCATAACACGTGCTACTATAGAGCAGCATCAGCGACAGATTTAGAATTTATATGTGACAATGTTGTAAGTTACAAAAAAAAAATGTTAACAAAAACAATAACACGTGCTACTATAGAGTAACGTTAGCAACAGATTAAGAATTTATATGCGACAATGTTGAAAGTTACAAAAGAAAAAGAAAAAAAATGAAAAAATATAAATGTTAACAAAAAACATAACACGTGCTACTATAGAGCAACGTCAACGCCAGATTCAGAATTTATATGTGACAATGCTGTAAGTTACAAAAAAATAAAATAAAAAAAAATGAAAAAAATATAAATGTTAACAAAAAATATAACATGTACTACTATAGGGAAGCATCAACGACAGATTCAGAATTTATATATGACAATGTTGTAAGTTACAAAAACAAAGAAAAAAGATGAAAAAAATAATTAAAACAAATGTTAACAAAAAACACAACGCGTGCTACTATTGAGTAGCGTCAACGACAGATTCAGAATTTATTTGTGACAATGCTGTAAGTTACAAAAGAAAAAGAAAAAAATGAAAAAAAAATATAAATGTTAACAAAAACCATAACGCGTGCTACTATAGGGTAGCGTCAGTGATAGCTTCAGAATTTATATGTGACAATGTTGTAAGTTGCAAAAAAGAAAAAAGAAAAAAATATAAATGAACAAAAACCATAACATGTACTACTATAGAGTAGCATCAGCTACAAATTCAGAATTTATATGTGACAATGTTGTAAGTTACAAAAGAAAAAGAAAAACAAATGAAAAAAAATATAAGTGTTAACAAAAACCATAACACGTGCTACTATAGGGAAGTGTCAGCGACAGATTCAGAATTTATATATGACAATGTTGTAAGTTACAAAAGAAAAAGAAAAAAAAATGAAAAAAAATATAAATGTTAACAAAAACCATAACACGTGCTACTATTGGGTAGCGTCAGCGACAGATTAAGAATTTATATGTGACAATGTTGTAAGTTACAAAAGAAAAAGAAAAAAAATATAAATGTTAACAAAAACCATAACACGTGCTACTATAGGGTAGCGTCAACGATAGATTTAGAATTTATACGTGACAATGTTGTAAGTTACAAAAAAAATGAAAAAAAATTAAAACAAATGTTAACAAAAACCATAACACGTGCTACTATAGAGTAGCGTCAGCGACAGATTCAGAATTCAGAATTTATACGTGACAATGTTGGTTGTACTTAAAGTCTTAAATGTAAATGCTATGATATGTGTTATTCAGAGTACGAGGATCAGACTATTATAAAAAAAAAAAATTATCCTTTTTTTTAAAGTGAATTCAAGAATAGATTTTTTGAGTTTTTGAAATAAATTTTATATTTGGATGCGACAAAATACATTACTTTTTGTTTATGTGAATTCAAAAATAGAAACACATAAAAATAGACTCCTCAAATTTTAGATTTTTTTTTTTATATATTTGAAAACTAAATAAAAAACAGAGCAAATTCAATAATTAATAAGTCAAGAATATCAAAAAAAAAAAAAAATTAAGAAACAACTAAAATATTTAAGTTGTAAATAAAGGAAAAACTCTTTTTAACAACTCGAAAAAGTGTTTATTTGTGACATCTAAAATAAAACAAATAAAAAAAAATTCAAGTTGTCAATTCAAAAGGTGGTTAGTTGGCCCACTCAAAATAGACTTACTTTTACTGTGCACAAATCTAAATTACTCGAATTTCAAGAAAAAAGAAATTACTCGAATTTCGAGAAAAGACAAGAAGACTTGCCTTGCACGATATAGATGAGTTGGGGAGTGTTGCTATAGTAAGGCAACAAAAGCCCGTTGCGCCGGATCTCATGCCTAACGGCTTGAACTCCGGCGCACTCAAATTGTTCTTGGGTAGCATCCCAAAACTCTACAACCCCAGCCTCAGCCTCGAACCTACGATTAGGTTCCTGAGCATTCAGACGTTCGATCTGACACTCGGTCTTGGACCTGAATGCCTTATGCTGCCGCAGGTTCTGCGGTGTTGGAAATATCTGTTGTCGCTCAAATACCTGAGCGACGGTGATATGACAAAGAAAGAGAAAACAAAAGAAAAAACATAAGAGAGAGGAATTTGAAGTCATTATTATTATTATTATTAAATTTTTTTTTGTTGTTGTGATGAAAAAAAATGAGTGGAATTTATAGGAAAAAATTGAAGAAAAAAAGTTGACACGTAATTGTTTGCATGGAATCAAAGTGTTTAAATTGAATTTAATACATATGGCAAAGGATTTCTGCATAATGAGTTGTTATTTTTTGTGTTTGTATATGCATGGAAATTTGTTTGTTTTCAAATGTTTGTTACTTGGTTTGGTGTTCCATGTGTTGTGTTGACAGCAAAAAGAAAAAAATAAAAATAAAAATAATTTGGAAATATTTAAATATTGATTACATTTATTAATTTGTTGTGAGATTTTTTTGTATTTTAATTGAAAGTGTATCATATGTTTTTTGCGTCGAGAGTCTATTAGAAATAATTCTTGGATAAGTTTGTGTACATTCCTCTCAACAGATCTTACTTACGGGATCACAATGAATATGTTGTTATTATTATTATTGTTACGTACCATATGTGTCGATCCCCATTTCACAAGGTAGGGGTAAGACCGTGCGCGCTCATACACACCGACCTCGCTAGACCTCCTTGTAGGATTACGTTTGGATATGTTGTTGTTGTCGTCGTCATCTTTTTATAACATAGAGAGTGGTATCTATGTTATACAAAGTACAGTACTCGGTTAGATACAACCAAATAAACGTGTCCTTTAACTTGGCCTAGCGGGCGTCTATGTCCTTCAATCTTGAATGTGCACAAGTAGGCAGTTAAACTATCATAAAGTTAAACAAGTAGACACATACGTCCTACGTGACATATCTGAGGCGATTTGACATATAGGACACGTGCATCTCACACGATTTGTCACGTACAGTTTAAGTGGCTACTTGTGCTCACGCAAAGTTGGAGGGTCAAGATGCCATGTAAGACCAAGTTAAAGGGCACGCTTATGTATTATGACTTCAGTTATTCCCACGTGGCATATTTGAGGTGATTTGACATATAGGCTGCGTGCATCTCACACGATTTGTCACGTATAGTTTAAGTGGCTAATTGTGCACACACAAAGTTGTAGGGTCAAGATGCCATGCAAGGTCAAGTTAAAGGGCACGTATATGTATTATGAATTAAATTATTCCTACGTGGCATATCTGGGGCGATTTGACATATAGGACGCGTGCATCTCACACAATTTTTCACGTATAATTTAAGTGGCTACTTGCGCATGTTACAATTTGGAGCTTAAGAGAAGAAAAAAGGTTCAGCAGGAGTTTTCATTCATACATTCAACATTCATTCTTGGTAAACATTTTATAAAAGACTATACTTATAAGCTACATGAGTCTTACAAGACACACTTCTCAAAAATAAAGACTACCATTTATCTTTTAAAATAAAACTAAACATAATATTTAAAAGAAACTATTAAACAAAAGACCATCAAGAAGAGTCTCATATTCTAACACTCCTCCTTGAGACTTTTCTTGGATACTCCCAGCATAGCCCTTAGAACTTCAAATTTTCCTTTAGGAAGAGCCTTGGTCAAAATGTCTGCAATCTGCTGATCGGAGCTGCAATGAACTGGATTAACTTCACCATCTTTCTCTGCTTGCCTGATAGCGTGAAACTTCACATTTATATGCTTACTACGACCATGTTGCATTGGATTTTTGGCCATAGAAATTGCTGACTTGTTGTCAACCTTAATGACAGTAGCTTCAATTTGATTTTGCTCTAGATCACGCAGAATTTTTTGTAACCATAGAGCCTGAATAGTTGCACCAGCAGCAGCGATGTATTCTGCTTCTGCAGATGATTGAGCTACCACATCTTGCTTCCTTGAATTCCATGAGAACATGCCGGAACCAAGTGTAAAAACATATCCAGAAGTGCTTTTCATATCATCAACACTTCCTGCCCAATCACTGTCTGAATAGCCCATCAATTGCCCTCGCTCTTCCTTTTTAAACCAAATACCATAGTCAACAGTTCCCTTGATATACCTCAATGTTCGTTTAGCAATACGAAGGTGAACTTGATTTGGAGAATGCATAAACCTTGACAAACAACTTGGCACGAACATGAGATCAGGTCTTCTTGCTGTCAAATATAGCAAACTACCAATTAGACTTTGGTAAACTGTTGGATCAGCCCTATCACGTCATTCAGACTTTGAGATCTTTTCATTGTGAACTAGTGGAGTCGACACAGGCTTACACTTCTCCATCTTGAAATTTTTAAGAACATCCTATGCATATTTTCTCTGGGAAATAAAGATTCCATCCGTAGTTTGATGAATCTCCATTCCCAGAAAGCAATTCATTTCACCCAAGTCTGACATCTCAAACTTGGTCTCCATTTCTTCCTTGAATTGATTCACCATAGCTTCATTGCTTCCGGTTACCAGAAAATCATCAACATAGAGTGATACCACTAGCACATCTCCACCTTTAGCCTTCTTCACATATAAAGTGGCTTCATTTTCACTTCTTTTGAAGCCGCAATGAATGAGATGATCATCAATCTTACTGTACTATGCTCGAGGAGCCTTTTTTAATACATACAATGCTTTATGTAATCTGTAAACTTTATCCTCCATTCCTTCAAGTTGAAAGCCTTCTGATTGATCGACATTAATTTGTTCCTGCAATGGTCCATTTAAGAATGCCGACTTCACATCCAGATGATACAACTTCTAATTTGATTGAGTTTCCAAAGCAAATAGAAGTCGTATCGTATCATGTCTTGCAACAGGTGCAAATGTGTCTCCATAATCTAAACCTGCAACTTGCGCATAACCTTTCACAACAAGCCTTGCCTTGTGTTTATTAACTGAACCATCTGGATTAAGTTTGGTTCTATAAACCCATTTTACCCCTATTACATTTCTGTCTTTAGGTTTATCAACCAGCTTCCAAGTGTCATTCTTCTCTATCATACCAATCTCCTCCTTCATGGCTTCAATCCAAACATCATGTTTTGATGCTTCTTGATAGGTATTGGGTTCCAAGATAGCAATATTGCATCTTTCATATATATCTGAAAGAGATCTTGTCTTCAAAATTGGCAAATCAAGTGAGGATTCACCATCTGATTCTTCAGCTTCTTCCAGATTTTTAGAGCCAAATGGTTGTGTTTCAGACAACGGATTCAAGTTCAAATAACCTGTATTTTCTTTGTCAACTAGCTAGTTATCCCAATTTCAATAAGCATGCTCATCCACCACTACATCTCTTCTGATGGAAATACCTTTTGTTTGCAAGTTGTAAACTCTATAACCTTTGGCCTGCAATGAATAACCAATAAAGATCCCCAATTCACCTTTCGGTTCAAGCTTGCTTCTTCTCACTAAAGGAATATGAGAATAGCATATCGAATCAATGATTTTTAAGTGCTTGGCAGATGGCCTTTTTCCACTCCATGCCTCAATAGGAGTTTTACCATCTATAGCTTTGGTTGGCAGCCTATTCAATAAATAAATTGAGGTATAAACAGCTTCTGTCCAAAAACTTTGCGGTAGTTTCTTTTCAAGCAACAAACATCTAGCCATTTCAACTACCGTCCTGTTTTTCCTCTTTGAGACTCTATTTTGTTCTAGTGAATAACTTATTGTCAGCTTGTGATCAACCCCTGCATCTTCACAATACTTGTTGAACTCATTTGAAGTATATTCACCTCCATTGTCTGACCTCAAAGCCTTTAGCTTACAACCACTTTGTCTTTCAGCGAAAGCTTTAAACTTCATAAAAACTGAAAATACTTGAGACTTACTCAAAAAATACACCCAAGTCATCTTGTAAAATCATCAATGAACAACACAAAATATTTATTTTGACCCAAGGATGATGTTTTCATAGGTCCACATACATCAGTGTGAACAAGTTCAAGTTTTTCAGTTGCCCTCTATGAAGCACTTTTAGGAAATGGTTTCCTGTAAACCTTGCCCATCTGACATGACCCACACACTTCTTTAGATAGTGAGATCTCAGGTAAATCCTTAGTCAATCCCTTCTCATACATAGACCTTAAAGTGGCATAGTTAAAATGCCCATATCTTCTGTGCCACAACCATGAATCATCCAATTTTACAAAATTGGCACTATCAAACTTTCCATCTACTGGAAAGATCTTATCCACCATTTCTACTTTGTCAATCAAAGTATCATCAGCATAAAAAATCAAACAATGCTTTCCC
This sequence comes from Capsicum pubescens, assembly GCA_030864215.1. Taxonomy (NCBI): domain Eukaryota; kingdom Viridiplantae; phylum Streptophyta; class Magnoliopsida; order Solanales; family Solanaceae; genus Capsicum; species Capsicum pubescens. The sequence continues at coordinate 273,583,471 of CM061541.1, read as the reverse complement.
TTAAAAAGTAAGGAGTAACCTTTAGACATCATTTGATCAACACTCAACAGGTTACATGCTAAAGATGGAACCTACAACACATCATGTATAATCTTTGTACCTTGGTTAGTTTGAAAGGAAACTGAACCCTTTCCATGTGCTTCTAATGCTGCACCATTTCCCATCCTAACTTTAGCTTTAAGTGACTTGTCAAGTGTGTGAAACATGAGCTCATTATATGACATATGACTCGGTCACCCACTGTCTAGGAACCATTTGGATTGGTTGGTTGTGCTTTCTTCATGAGTAGCCATAAACAAGATTTCTTCCTTTTCTGACTCTTCAGTGAAGTTTGCCTGCTGAATATAGCGTTGTTGTGGTTGATTCTGCTTGGCCCTGCAATTCTTCTCAATATGACCCATTTTTCTGCAAAATTTGCACTGAATTGAAGGCTTTCCTTTGAACCAACAATCCTTTTCTTAATGATTGGTTCTTTTACAGTGGACACAAGGTGGAAACTTTCCTTTCTGTGAAGATTCAGTCCATGGCTTTCTCTTTGCTGCTTTATTTCCTTCCATCCTCTTGTTGTCCTTCACAGGTTGCTTGCCTTTATGCTTTGCTTGAAATGCCACTTCTTCTACTTCTTCATCTCTTATACTTGTTCTTTGTTCTTGGGCTTACAACTTGCTAATCAGCTCTGCGACGGACAAAGTCTTCAAATCACAAGATTCCTCTATTGCTGAAATCTTGGACTCGAACCTTGCTGGTAAGCTTATCATCATCTTCTCCACCACCTTTGAATCTGGAAAAATTTCACCAAATGATCTTATTTTGTTTACAATTTCCAGAAGTTTGGCAGAGTACTCCTTCACTGTATCTCCTTCTTTCATCCTTAACATCTCAAATTCTCTTTTGAGAGTTAAGAGTTTGACAGTTTTTACTCTGTCACTTCCATCGAACTCCTCTTTTAGCTTTTCCCATACTTCTTTAGGTGTTTCACAAGCCATTATTCTTGTGAAAATCACATCTGAAAGTGCTGAATGAAGACACGTGAGTGTCTTTGGTTTCTTGGACTTTGCATCTTCATAATTCTTCATTTGTGCAACAGTTGGATTTGGTCCCAATGGAGGGGGGTCATTTTCACTTTCAACTGTTTCTTATAGACTAAGAGCTTTGAGATAAGCCTTCATCTTTATCACCCATGTGTGATAATTTTCTCCTGTAAACATAGGAGGACCTGCACCCAAGAAGCTGTTGGATGCCATGTTACTGCTATTCGGGTTTCTTTTTTAGAAGATATGAAAAAAAACTTATCTTTAGGCCTTCACAGATCCCTCAAGAATGTTGGCTCTGATACCACTGTTACAATTTGGAGCTTAAGAGAAGAAAAAAGGTTCAGCAGGAGTTTTCATTCATACATTCAACATTCATTCATAGTAAACATTTTATAAAAGACTATACTTATAAGCTACATGAGTCTTACAAGACACACTTCATAAGTCTTACAAGACACACTTCTCAAAAATAAAGACTACCATTTATCTTTTAAAATAAAACTAAACATAATATTTAAAAGAAACTATTAAACAAAAGACCATCAAGAAGAGTCTCATATTCTAACAGCGCACACGCAAAGTTGGAGGGTCAAATGTCATGCAAGCCCAAGTTAAAGGACACGTTTATGTATTATGACTTCAATTATTCCTACGTGGCATATCTGAGGCGATTTGACATATAGGACACGTGCATCTCACACGATTTGTTACGTATAGTTTAAGTGGCTACCTGTACAAACGGAAAGTTGAAGGGTCAAGATGCCATGCAAGGATAAGTTAAAGGGCACGTTTATGTATTACAACTTCAATTATTCCTACGTGGCATATCTGAGGCGATTTGAAATATAGGACACGTGCATATAACACAATTTGGCGCGTATAGTTTAAGTGGCTACTTGTGCACACGTAGAGCTAGAGGATCAAGATGCATGCAAGACCAAGTTAAAGGGTACGTTTGTGTATTATGACTTCAATTATTCCTACGTGGCATATCCTAGGCGATTTGACATATAAGGCGCGTGCATCTCACACGATTTGTCACGCAGAGGCGCATCTATAATTTAAAGGTTGTGGGTTCCTAACTTATAATTTTTACCATTAGACCAATAACACACTTTGTTTGTGGGTTCCCAACTTATAATTCTTATATATTTGCTAGTTTTTTCAATATAAATTGAAGAACCGTACGAAAGTTATAGGTTCCCGGGAACCCGCACGTAAAGTTGCATCTGCCCCTGTTGTCACGTATAGTTTAAGTGGCTACCTGCGCACACGCAAAGTTGGAGGGTCAAGATCGATGCCATGCAAGGCCAAGTTAAAGGGCACGTTTATGTATTACGACTTCAATTATTCATCTTTGGCATGTTTTAGATCATATTCAATCACCACTAAAAGGATGTAGTGAAATCTATTGTATCCCTCGACCTTAACCAGATGTCTCGATTTGACCCCTGAAACCAAAAACAAATTCTTAGTAGTCCAACCGCGCCCTTCTTCCTTAAATGAGATTTACGTGGCGTGAATCTGGTTTAGTCAGATCAGTAAGTTTCGAATACCATATGAAAAGAAATAGACTATATTCAATCACTTCAAATTCAAGTATTAGGCTACTAACTATGAGACCATCTATATTTTGTATACATGTCAATTCTATAAAAACAAATTCTACCAAGACATAAAATGTGCCAACTTCAAACGCGTTGACGTACTCTAAATCCTGAATCCGCCTCTAATGCTAACGTCTAAGCTGACAAAACTAGCGATCACTGCGCCTACGAAGATTATGATGCTTCGCTATTTTCTTGTGCTGGTGTTACTGTTGATGCTGGTGATGAATCAGTAGTAGACGTCGCGGCATTTGTCTTTGCAGGGCTGTACTTTTTCAGTAGTCTATCTTTGTTTTCCTTCCACCATTCTTCTGCTTGTTGCTCTGCAAACCTCCGTTTACTGCGAGAAAATTGTCCAATCAACAAACAGTACGATCATGTGACAGTGTTTAACGAGGCATGAAGTTTAAGATAGAACGACAGTCTTTTGAAACTCGTGGTCTAAAACAAGTCACTACGTATGGCTATAAACCATGTCGCTAAGAGTAAAGTATAGGAAAAAAGACGGTCTTTTGAAACTCGTGGTCTAAAACAAGTCACTACGTGTGGCTATAAATCATGTCGCCAAGAGTAAAGTACAGGAAAAAAGACAGTCTTTTGAAACTCGTGGTCTAAAACAAGTCACTACGTGTGGCTATAAATCATGTCGCTAAGAGTAAAGTATAGGAAAAAAGACGGTCTTTTGAAACTCACGGTCTAAAACAAGTCACTACGTGTGGCTATAAACCATGTCGCTAAGAGTAAAGTATAGGAAAAAAGACAGTCTTTTGAAACTCGTGGTCTAAAACAAGTCACTACGTGTGGCTATAAATCATGTCGCTAAGAGTAAAGTATAGGAAAAAAGACGGTCTTTTGAAACTCGTGGTCTAAAACAAGTCACTACGTGTGGCTATATATAAATCATGTTGCTAATAGTAAAGTATAGGAAAAATGACGGTCTTTTGAAACTCATGGTCTAAAACAAGTCACTACGTGTGGCTATAAATCATGTCGCTAAGAGTAAAGTATAGGAAAAAAGACGGTCTTTTGAAACTCACGGCCTAAAACAAGTCACCACGTGTGGCTATAAATCATGTCGCTAAGAGTAAAGTATAGGAAAAAAGACAGTCTTTTGAAACTCGTGGTCTAAAACAAGTCACTACGTGTGGCTATAAATCATGTCGCTAAGAGTAAAGTTTAGGAAAAAAGACAGTCTTTTGAAATTCATGGTCTAAAACAAGTCACTACGTGTGGCTATAAATCATGTCGCTAAGAGTAAAGTATGGGAAAATGTCATTCTTCTTTGGACAGACTAAAAAGGAAAGTATGACAGATAAAACGGACAGAGGGATAGGGGCAGTACAAGCTATCGAAATAACAGTTTAGCAACAGATGAAATTTAGTGAAATACCTGAATCTAACGCGCTTAAAGATCTTCGTGCCATTTGTAAGTTGAAGGAGAGTGACATAGACGCCAGGTTCAAATTGTTCGATAACTTCCTTTTGTCCTTCTCTGGGAGCATTAGGTGACCCCGAGACACTTTCAGGAGCTGTTCGTCCGTGGTTTTCACGTGCTGTTCCATCGACATTACGTGGAGTTTCAGGTATTCCAGTAGCATCCCAATGATCATTTCTAATGACAGGTTCTGATACATTATTTCTATGTGTTGGCTTCTGATGACTATTCGATGTGTCTGGTTGCGAAGAAGTGTTTTCTTCAGATACTTGATTCGCATACGTATTGAGAAATGATTCAACTTGAGCATTTATGGATTTAATTGCTGGACCCTCCGAGATATCGGTAGGCAGTTCTTGTGTCATCTCTTTCAGCTGAAGTAACAAAAGACACGATTACACGCTTGCACAAATCATGAGTCAAGCATAAACGGAAGAGAAGGAATTTGAATAGTACTTGAATAGTTATAGACTTCATGGTTTCCACCGCGGCATTACACTTGGATGCTCTCTCTGCAACTAACTTCGATGATTCTTGAGAACTTTCCTTCAATTTTCGAATTTCAGCATCTTGTCCATCGCTTTTCTGCTTTAATTTTTTGATCTACAAATGTAAATGAGACAACTAATAACGATTAGCTTGAGACATGAAGTTAGTCATTGAACAATAAATATACTTGTTTTATATGTGAAGAGTTCCATACCTGGTTTTGCAATTTGGCAACTTCTTGATGCAATACGTCGTTTGTCTTTCTAAGACTATCGATGACCCCCCTTGAGAAAACAGGAGCTGGCGAGCGTGGAGGACTTGGTCTTCTCGAGTAGGGTGAAACAGGTCTAGAGTTGGACGAAGAAGGCTGAGGTTGAGGTTGCGGCTGGGGCGGAGATGGTGCTGTCACGACAGGCTTCAAGGCATATTGAAGCGCGCTAAGTGAACTCGGAAAAGCAATATCTTTTAATTGCAAAAGTGAGGGAACTTGTGAAGCTCTCACTATACTGAGATTATCTGATTTCATACCAGGCCTTGTAGACTTGACTTCGAGGTACTTAATCGGTTCTATCGTTGGTGAGAGCAAAACTCTTGATATTTTCGCCTCGCCCCTATCAAACTTACTATGGTCTACTGGTCGATGATAGGAGTTGAATTTCTTCACGAAAAATGAGGTATTTCCTTCGGAAGCTTTTTTCAATTTCATGTAGCAAGAGTCACAAACACGGTGTGGTTTACCTGGAGTTGGAGCGAGTGCCGCTTTCAGTGCTTTTTTCGAACTGCAACCGTGACAATGCACTAGTCCACAATTATAACAGTTGTGCCTCTTCCGCGTAAACCCAAATGCTTGTCGACAACCTGAACAAACAGACTGATCTGCACCAGACACCCACTTATGAATGCAAATACTGGCAGTGTAATTAGATCCACATGCTATGTTCTTCACATGCCTGTCTTTTAAGGCCTCGATTAATGTCGGACTGTTGCGATCTTCAGTGTCACCGTGACCTAACCTTCCGTTAGCACCTCTTCCCCACGTATAGACTTCACTTCTTGATGTAAGGACAGCAACATGCGACGAGCCACATGCTATTTCTTCAACAAATTCACCTACTAGTCTATCTTGTACAAGCGAAGGCGCCTTCCCATCAGCCTGTGGATTTCCAAGCTGACCATGTGCATTGCTTCCCATCATGAACACGTGACCCGATGTGGTAAGACCAACGGTTATACTATGTCCACACGCTAACTGATGGAAGTTGTAATCGATAAGTGCAGAGACACAGGTCGGAAGCAGATAAGGTTCTTTATTTCCGTGGCCTAATCTATACTTATCGCCATCTCCCCAAGTGAATAACTTTCTGGTTGGCAAGTTTCCACAGTTGTGATTCGTGACTTCCACGATAGCAGCAGTGTGCCATACACCACACGCGACTTTAATAGTCTTAAGTCCGCTAAGCGATTGAACCTCCCTCGGGTATGGTACAGTTACACGATCCCCATGACCTAACGCGCCAAATGTTCCATCGCCAAATGTGAATAGTTTTCCGTTAACAGTTGCCAACGCTGAATGCCAGGTACCGCATGCAACAGATAAAACCTGAAGCCCTTCCAACGGACCTGAAACTCTCTTCGGTATCCAGTGGCTAACATCATTGCCGTGCCCAAGAAGTCCAGCGTTATGTGTTCCATCACCCCAAGTATATAAATCGCCCATCGTAGACACAGCACAGGTATGAAACTCGCCACACGAAACAAAATCAATATTTGTAACTGCCAGAAATTCAACAAGTTTAGGGCGGCTAAAGTCCTTTTCAACGCCGTGACCTAGCCTGCCCCCGGATTCTTCACCCCAAGTGAAAACCTCTCCTTGCCTCGTAACAAGAGCAACGTGTCGTACACCACAAGCAATTTGATGAACATCAAGGACCACATTCGATTCCAAAGGTTTAGGAGTAAGTACATCATGTTTAACTGGAACTGGATTCCCGGTCCCATCTTTTAACGATCCATCGCACCAAATCTCTCCCCACACATAAACATCACCTAATGATTCTATGTCATCTGGCCCCGAACCCCCACTCGAACAACTTGGAGTGCTAGAGACACTAATACGGAAACCATCCGAACTTGTTCTTACTTGCATATTTCCACGTTCAGACCCCACATCTGAGCTTCGCACACTCAAGGAAGTTTCACCACCATATGGATCAGCAGAAGTCCAATCCCGAGAAATACTTTGGCCGAAATCTATTGATCCACCATATGGTTGGGAATTTTGTAACTGCATATAATATCATAGAGAGACCTTAGGAATCGGAACAAGGAAACAACACATACAGAGAAGCTGATCACACGACATGTCTGATAACTACGACAAAAACCACAAAGTGAGGTGTGCGGAGGGTAGAGAGTGGGCAGGCCTTGCTCGTACCTCCGAGGTAGAGAGGCTGTTTCCGATAGACCCTCAGTTAAAGGGAAAAAAAATAGTCCAAAGCAGTCCAGAAAAGAAGTAACCGAAGTACAAGAAATAGATGACAGTAACTATAACAAAATAATATAATAGTTGAAGTACAAGACAACAAATACTAACAGAAATCGAAGGACCTGAAACTACCGGAGCATGCCTGAAAGTCGTAGATCTCAAATAATTGAATATCAACAAGGGTTTGGGTATTTCAAGCCGGAGATCTCTTCAAAAGTGGTAAATTTGTGCATGATGAAAACAACATACCCAATGTAGTCCAACAAATGGGGTCCCAAGAGGGTGGGGTGTACACAGATCTCTCTACCTTTACGAGATAGTGAGATTGTTTAGACCCTCGGCTCATGGTAAATTTGTGCATGGTAAAAAATGAAAAAGAGAAAGTTCGAGGTTGAAAACTTACATCAGTAATATCACTCCGAGTACGTCTGCTATGAGCTTGGCCAGTTGAAATTAAATTCTTTAGTCCAGCAATCCAAATCTCCGCTTCGATCTTGTCCTTGCAGATCTTCAAAATGTAAAATGATAATTAAAACGTCACCTTAGTAGAACTTTTTCCAAAACAATATACATGACAGCAAAAACGAAATATCTATTCACCAACCAAATCTAATGATCTTTCCCCATTGTTGTATATAAGGGAAAATGACAAGTACTCCTTCTCCGGCCGCAAAAATCTTTTAAAAACAGGCTGCACAGACATATTCACAGGTAAAAGTTCATATCGTTTCAGTAAACGAACTCTTTAATTGTTGAACGAGTCAGCTGATGCAAAATGTAGATGCGTAATCATTAACTCACAGTTCTCTGTCCAGGAATAATTTTCGAAACTGTTTTTAGCTTTAGATTCCTTTCTGATCCACGCGAGTACCAAATCAACGTTGTTTCATCCTGGAAGTACCAAAAGCAAAGCTGTAATCTTCTATCAGATATCATTTAGTTCAGAAATCAACTTCACGTTCTGTCTTTACGAGCGAGCTAGCTAGAAAGCCAGATGCATATTTGAACTGATAAGGCGCTTTAATCAGTTCAGGCACGGGAAGAACTCAGGAGCAGGCCGAAGTGTTAAGTTACACAAAGACAACGGGAAGAATATGGCGCGGGATTCCTGAATGGAATCACAAACTTCAAGGAACTTGAAATGAACTATGAGATCTATGCAGCAAGAATTACGTTTACATACGAGCAAAACAATAACAAGCAGCTGCAAATAACTACGAAGAAAACGTTGTGTATACTAACCACCCAAAATAGCTTTCTTGGTATTATTAACTATCGGAATCAAACCGATTAAATGGTCTTTGAAGAGACAACCTAAACTAGCAATCAACTTCATTTTCAAAAATTTTACAATAACAACAACAACAACAGCATACTCAGCGTAATCCCACGAGTGGGAAGGTAGAGTGTACGTAGACCTTACCCTACATCGTGGAGGTATAGAAGCTGTTTTCAAAAGACCCCTCGGCTCAAGTGCAGCAAAGCAAAGTAGTTATGAAAAAAGGAAATACGGTAGTGAAGAAAACATGTCAAACTGAAACCTCATATCTGCGGTGAGAATAGCCTTGAAAACGCAATTTAAGTTGTAGTACATTGCAATCAAACTATTTCGATCAAAAACCGATTTCTATCCCTTGGTGTCTGATAGCAAGTATTCAAAACCATGGCATTCATTAAATGGCTTTTCTTTCGAATTCATGTTCTGCGAGAGAGTTTGCGCAGATAATTTGCAATTTTCCAGACAAGAATTACAACGATTGCTTACCAAATTTCATATAGAAACTCTCAGATTGCGACATAAAAGATCAGAAAAGAAAACACATTACTAGTTGATATGAAGCTCAGAAGTAACGGAATCAATTACCGGAGAAAGTCTAAAAGGACAGAACTTTGGCTTCCCCTTCCGGCTATACTTAATTAGCTGTGTTCCTTTCTTCAACGCAATTAGACCCTTCAAAATAAGTAATATCAGGTATATAGATCACTGTCCAATCAAGAACTTTACGATAATAATGTTGTAATGTCTACGAAAAACAACATGAGAAAATTCTATATACGCAAAGTGATGAGAAGGCTACCGTAGCACCTGTAATTCAAACATTTATGACTTTTGACATCACGCCATTTTATAAAAGCATACCGCACCACACTGACTGTTCAAGATATTAAATAGCAGCTGCTATCGCTGTGTTTTCCATATTCGAAAAGATTCTCAGCCTCATGTTGCCAAGTCTAGTTCAACAACAACAAACCCAGTATATTCCCACATAGTGGGGTCTGGGGAGGGTAACGTGTACGCAATCCATACCACTACGAAGTAGAGAGGCTGTTTCCGATAGACCCCCGGCACAAGATGTTGCCAAGTCTAGTTGAGTAACTAAAAAGAACTCGAATCATTATTTGTAAGTAGTAGAATCAGCTTCCAAGCAACATGGCGCCGTCAAACTTTGGATCCAGGCATGTTATTACACTCACAATCATAACATATCTAGTTCTGCAACTCTAGAAACAAGAGAATGATTCCATACTACTAACTACTGTAGCGGTCGAACTCGAACGGGGTAGGCAAAGTGAGAGAGTAAACTTAATGCCATAAAGCAGCTACGTCAGGTTTAAGACCACGCGGACCAAACTGCGAGGTCCAAAGGTTGGGCCAGCGGACAATATCTTGGCCATTTGGTCTGAAGCATTACATATCGAAAGCTCATTTCACTTAAATAGTGTACTCATTAACTAGAAGGGGAGCCTTGGAGTAACTGGTAAAGTTGCTGCCATGTGATCAGGAGTTCACGGGTTCAAGCCTTGGAAACAGCCTCTGGCAGAAATGCAAGGTAAGGCTGCGTATACGATACACCCTTGTGGTATGGCCCTTCCCCAGACACCGCGCATAGCGGTAGCTTTAGTGCACCGGGCTGCCCTTTTAGTGTACTCATAACTACTACACATATAGCTAAGCAAAGAATAGGCTACAATTCGTGTATCCGATTTGCTCCATTTCCGACTAGAGTAATACAATTCCAATGCCCAACGCCCCTCGTCAAAAAATTATACTAGGTCAAACATTACCTTTTTATTAGAGTTAATGGTAAAAAAACACTTATTAACTCACTTTTTCGCGAGTTTCATACCTTAACTATCCACTGTTCCGTTTACTACCTAAACTACCACCTTTTCGCAAGTATCATACCTCAACTACTAAACTATCAGCTTTCGTTAATTTCATACCTCAACTATCCACTCCCTTTGCATTAAAACACACCTCGATGTTGAGTTTGAATACTCGCACCTACAGTCTATTGGAAACAAACGTTTGGCCTAACTCGAAATGAGCCAGGTAGGGCGGAGGGCACGAAAAAATTCACCATTTATACATGGTTAGAATTTATCTTTTATGCATATATAGTAGACCTTGAACCCCTTCGACTTCTTTGTATGTCTGAACCGCCTTACTGAAAATCCTGGTTTCGCCACAATACAAAGGCAAGTGATGATTTAGCTAAGGTAAAGAGAGACAATGAATAGTCGAGGTATGAAACTCGTGAAAAAATGACAGTTCCAGTGTATATATCTAATCTTGATCACCCTCAACGAAATTTCTGACTTCACTACTGGTACTCGTAAAATATACCTGGTCAATATCGCGGTCAGGATTGCCATAACTAGCAGGATCTGCCATTCCATCTGAAACAAATCTTGGCTATCCACCAAAGAAGCCTATTTGTTGTCCTCTCAATCATTAACATATTCATCAAACTTTTTTCCCAAAATAGAAACTTTCCAAATTATGATTACTATGATCCGCCTACATTCATGAAACTCTTTTTTTTCCAAAATAGAAATTTTCCAAATTATGATCACTATGATTAACCTACATTTATCAAAAAAATTACAACCGAAAATCGATGAAAAAAATTCAAGATTTTTGTGGATTCATGTTACATTAATGTATATTAACAATGGGTAAAAATTGAAATTTAGAATTTTTTTTGATAATAGATCACAAAAAAATGGAAAGAAAGAGAAAATAAAGTGACAGTAAGTTTAGGGGAACCTTACATTTTCGATTTTGGCGGTTTATTTGGATCCTTTTATAACTACCTTATTATATAAAACATTTATTTAGTTATTCAGATTGATAAAAATTTACTCACACTCGATGTTAAGTAAAGTTATTTGATTATCAAGATTATATGATAAAATGAAGTGAAAGTGTATTAATTGATAGGATAAGCATCCAGTACTCTCGAACTATGACCAAAATTGCAAGGCGTCTCAATAAAATTAGTGACCTAAAATCAAATTTTAATACAAGGGCTTAAATATATGCACATAACAAAAATATTATCTATAATTTAGAGTTTTTTTTTTTATTCTTACAGTACTTTTTTTAGTATAGTATTTTTAGAACATAGTAATATTATTATTTATAAAAGTAAGCACTAATTTTAAAACTTTATTTATTAATATCAAGATTTGATAAGATATTAGTCATTTGTTTGAAATACATTGTCCTGAATATTATTGTAAAAACTTTACTTATTAATATCAAGATTTGATAAAAAGTTCTAAAATATTTTTAATAAACAATAGATAGTTCTTAAAATTATTTGAAGTGAAATTAAAATTATAAAATTCATATTAAATTTTTTGGGGCCTCAAAATTTTGGGGGCCTAAAGCAAACGCTTTACTAGTCTTATCCTTGAGCCACCCCTGCAAAGTTGCTACGACACGCTCCAACTTCACAAGGGTTCTATTACCCCTGTGAACTCAATTTTAGCGTATTTTTGTCACCCTTTTGTGCTGACGTAACACCTTTATTACATAAAATGAGGCCCACGTCAAAGGTGTCACGTCAGCTAAAAAGGTTGACATAAGGTGCCACGTCAGCTAAAAAGGTTGACATAAGGTGTCACGGCAGCTAAAAAGTTTGACAAAAATATGCTAAAATTTAGTTCGGGGATACTAGATGCATTACTCATGAATATTTGAGAGAAGGTGGGAGTGGTCTCACTGATGAAGCGAAACTGAAATGGTTTGGACATGTAAAGAGGAAATGAGTAAATGCCAAGTAAAGAGGTGCGGGAGATTGGATATAGTGGGATGAGGAAAGGTGGGCGCAGGTCGGAAAAATTTTGGAAAGACGTTATTGGACAGAACATGGCGTAGCTTCAGTTCACAAAGCATGACTCTGAATATGAGTAGGGTGTGCAAAAACCAAACCGACCGATAAACCGAACCGATAAAAATGTTATTGGGTTATTGATATTGGGTTATTGGGTTAACGATTTTTTATTAGTTTTATAAAAAAAATTATTGGGTAAACGATTCGATTTCAGTTTTAGCTTATAGGAGCTGATAGGATTTGAACGTACGACATCAAATTTTGGAGACCCACGCTCTGCCGAACTGAACTATCCGTGGGCAACCCACTGTCATATCGAAATTAGCGACATATGCCCCTAAAACATTCACATCGATGTTCACACTATATCAATAAATGTATGATACGTCTATGCATATAAACTTTTCACATTTAATCACGATCAATTAAAATATACATTCTGAATTCAATAAATCACTTAACGCCCTATTAAATTTATATAATTTGATGTAAACATTCGAGATTTTTTTTTTTTTTTTACTAAAATGCCCATATAACACCACCAAAATTACTAATAATATCCCATTACAATTAAATGCCCATTGCAAGTAATCAATTATTTGCAAGATTCATTGCTTTTAATGTGCAAATCACAACAAAAAGATACTGTTAAAAATTATTTCCACTTTAGAAAACTAAAATAAAGTACTTTTTGCAAAATTTACCTGACTATTTTTAGAAGATTTATAATTAATACAATTTCCTTTAATAGATGTGTCAATACCTTACCATCCTAATTACTAGTATATCTTTTAAGAATCATCAAAAAATTTCTAAACATGTAAGGTAAAAATCCCAAAATTTGTAAAATAAAATATTTGGTCATGGCAAGTGATCAATAATTAACTCATAATTAAAAGATATTGTGAATAATATTTGCACTTTAAAAAAGCTAAAATAAGGTATTAATTATTTCTTTTCCAATTTTATCAGACTATTTCAAGAAGACATATAATTAACACGTTTCTTTAATTACCGTCATAATTACTATATCAATTATGAATTATCACAAAATCTTTAAACATGTACTGTAAAAATAAACATTACAAAGACCAAAAAAAAATAAAAAAATATCAAGAAACACCATGAAACCCCCTATTTTCAAATCCCAAAATTTCTTAGCAATATTCTATTTATTGCTATTATTACAATCATCAACTATTGTAAAATCAAAAAATTAATTTTAGGGTTCAATTCCCAAGACAAAGATGTACCACAAACAACACTTGAACCAAATTCTCATATAAAATGGGATGTTAATGTTAATGTTAAACCAACATTTTTTTTTGGTTTAAACCACCCGGTGTTCGATACCCGTTTTTTTTTTTAAGAGTACGACTATATCCGGATTCGCCCCGCGTCGAGCCCCATTTGGGGGGGAGAGCTCCCAACAGAGTATTTATCCGTACCCAGGGTCGAACCCTCGACCTCTAGGTAGGTTGGGGCAGCCCCTTTCCGCTGCGCCACCACTGTTGTTGGTAATGTTAAACCAACATTAGTAACATGTGACATGCATACTTTTAATTACACAAAAAAAAGTTTTTTTTTTTATGTATTTGATTATGATAAATATGGTGTTGTGTGTGAAGAAAAACATTTGTGTAGTTGGCATGCTAGGCAAGATGGGTTGTATCTTTTTTCTAGTGGAAAGCTTGAATTTTATTATAGTTGGGGTTAATTATTTGACGTTGTATTATAAAATAATGGAGCATCAAATGATTTTATAAGTGGTTGGAATTGAAATTGATTGATGAGTTTTTGCTCTTTTATTATACATTCATATGTTGTTTTTGGATTATAATTTATAAAAGAGTGACTGAGTTGGTGCAACAGGTGGTATCTCGTAAGGGAGAGTAGAAATCGATTCCCCTTAATAACGCCTTCTCAATCGAGCTAAGTTGTTTCGGATTATAATAATTTATAAAAGAGTGACTGAGTTGGTGCAACAGGTGGTATTCCATAAGAGAGATCAGAGATTGATTCCCCCAATAACGCGTTCTCAATCGTGCTCGTCGCACAGGACTTGCCTCGTGGGATTTATACCTCCTGTGTAATGTTTGAGGTATTTGTGCAGGAGCGGGTTTACCCAATGTGCACCGAAAGGGCAGTGGTTGCGGGTTTCCCAAACAAACCAAAAAGGAAAAAAGGGAAAAGAAAAAAAGAAATTGATTTTATAATAAAATAATAATATTGGCTTACCCTTAATGTGTGAGGTTCTATGGTGTAGTGGTTAGCACTCTGGACTTTGAATCCAGCGACCTGGGTTCGACTCCCGGTAGGACCTTTTTGTTTTAATCTTTTTTTTTCTTGGATTGTTCAAATATGCATTGTTAAGGATAAATAGTTCATAGTATTACTGGTAAGAATGTGTGTAGTTGTGCCTGTAGTCGTAGCGATGTTCGTGATTTCGGATAGCTAGTTTATAGTATTACTCGGTAAATATTCTGTTAAGGATAAATAGTTTGTAATATTACCGGAGGAATGTGTGTAGTTGTGCCTGTAGTCGTAGTGTGTGTTTGTCTTATAGTTTTTTGTCCGTGATGTTTTGACGATGTTTGTGATTTTGGATAGATAGTTTACAGTACTACTCAATGGGTGTCCTGTTTCTTGTATTATCTAGTAGTGTGTATCCCATTTGATTGTTTGTTATTTTATAGTATTACTATTAGGAAGAAGTGCTTTGTGTGTAGCTGTGTTTGTACTAGTAGTGCTACGAGTTTGTCTTGTAGTTTCTTGTTCGTAGTGTTTTGGCGATGTTTGTGATTATTGTAGTTTCTTGTTTGTGGTGTTTTGACGATGTTTATGATTTCGGATAGATAGTTTATAGTATTACTCGGTGGGTGTCATGTTTCTTATGTTATCTAGTGATGTTGTTATCCCATTATGTTATTATTTTTTTATGTTTGTTATACTGTTATTTGTCCCGAGTCGGGAGTCTATCAGAAACAAACTCTCTACTTAATCTGAGGTAGTGATATGGACTGTGTATATTTTACCCTCCCCCGACCCCACATTGCAAGAATAAACTGAACATATTATTGTTGTTGTATGCATTGTTAAAAATCCATCACACACTTGATAACATATCACATTATTTCACACATCCAATGAAAATTAAGTAACCTTTAGACGAATCAATGATATACTCATTTATTGATTCAACATAATTTAATCCGTCCAAATTCAACCTAATCCAGAACACACATTGCCACATAAATACCAAGGCTTATTACCCCTCAACTTCGCGATTAGAGCGAATATACAACTCGTTAAAAAGTGGTGCACATACACCACTAGAAAAAAAAACCCGATGCACCAAAGCTCACGCTATGCGCAAGGTCCGGAAAAGATACAACTCGTTAAAAAGTGGTGCACATACACCACTAGAAAAAAAAAACCGATGCACCAAAGCTCACGCTATGCGCAAGGTCCGGAAAAGGGCCCCTCACCACAAGGGTGTATTGTACGTAGCCTTACCACGCTTTTCTGCTAGAGGCTGTTTCCAAGGCTTGAACCCGTGACCTCCTGGTCACATGGCAGCAACTTTACCAGTTACTCCAGGGCTCCCCTTCGGTGCACATACACCATGCCAAATAATAAATGATGCACATTTACCATTTTGGGGAATGAATTCCAAGAAAAAATTTAAAACCACATCAAATATCAAAAACAACATATTGTATTTGTCTGATACAAGCACAATACCAAAGCAGCTTGACTGAGTATCTTAGTTAACTAAACAAAGTTGCAAAAAACTGGAAATTGCAATGAAACAGTAAAGAAATAACACGATACAGAGATAGCGACGTCTAACAGATTTCTCATACTCCACGCACACCATAACGCGCAGTTCCCCAGCTCCACGACATATTCAACTAAATCTGTTAGGTGTTTTTTCACACACGGTTACTTGTTGTACGCAGAGTAAGATTACACTGATCTCTTGTGTTAGCTCTGCTGTCCTCCGCGTCATCAGTATGGTTCATAACAGAACTTGACGCACCTGTGACTGAATTCATCTGTCGGTGAGGTTTGAGTGTTATCACGCAGCAGTCCAGTCTGAGGAGTACCACGTGTAGGATTCTCGGAGCAATTATGAACATCCAGATCTAGAATCGACTCATTGCAAATTTTGTACCTAGATAAAGTCTGGGAATCAACTAATAAACCTTTTCCCTCGAAGGTAAGCTTTTGGAGATGAACAGGTATTCCAAGCTTATCTAGAACCAGTTCCTTCACTTCCTTGACCGAATTGTTCTTGTGAACATCCAGTATTGCACATACAAGATCAGTACGTCTAACGACATAGATCTGCATCGTTCTCTCCACCACCAGTAAGACGGAGCCTTCTTTGATATCATAGTAATAGAGTTGCTTCTCATCTTCCAGCTTCTGTTTTGTGATGAAGAGAGGCTTATCGCCAATTGAGTGACCAACCTTGCTCTCTATAGCCGTTTTATCATGGCGAACAGATAAAGTAGCCATGACTTCTATTTCTTCGACTTGATAATCTGGCATTACAACATTGATCAGATACCTGTCTCCAGGATTACGCACCATATGAAGGGTTGATCCATCATGAATATTGAGAAAAGCTAAGGTTTTGCCATCTTCGAGAAGCTTTCCATCATGAAAAAGAGAGAACTTGCCCGAGTCTGTTCCTTCTTTGACCAGAATCCTATATCTCATATCATGGATAGTACTATAGATCTTTGAAATAACAGTTACGATACCTTCGGCGTATGATCTCTTTACATACAGTTTGATCACTGGGAATGAATATTCAACAAAAGCATGAAGGGTGGAGTTCTTGCAAATGCCAAAATCAACTAGCTTCCGCCCATCCGCTAGCTTATCATCTCCTGAAAGCAGCTGTTGAAGACATACCGGTATGCCCTCCTTATCATGTAGCAACGCTTTGACATGTCCAATACTATCTGATTCCTTAACGTTTAACTTGATTGTTTTAGTGACTCTCAAGTATATAGGTATCTGCAAGAGGATACCGAAAAAAGATAATGCTAGATATGGTCATAAAGGCAGAAACACAATGCTGCAAAATATTTAATAGATGCATATTGCAAAAAAGGGAACTAACAACGTTGACAATTATAAACACCATCCAACAGAAATACTCTAAATCACATATTAAAGCGTGGAGATTAAAATACAGATATCATGATCAAATATATTTGATGACTAAATACCCTACATATTACACATCACCACTCTTTCATCCTATGTTACTTCTCTTCCATTAGATTATAGTGTATAGTACGTTCTATCATCTTAGTTAATACATGCAATCGTACGAAGGCACCAGATGTGTGGTACATCATGAGGTGCGTCTTTTTGATTTAGTGAAATAAGGAAAAACTTAGAAAAATTCTCAACTACGAACTTAAATGAGAATCTGCAAGCTCAAATAGGGGTATGTGTCGACAGAAACATAGATTTCTTGTATGCATGGCAGAATGTGTATAAGGAAAGATTTCACATTCTGTAACAGTAATTGAAATATAGATCAAACTACCATCCTTTCCTTATTAACTGCCTTTTTATGCCATTTCTTGAACCTTGTTTAGTGCTTATGATTCAAATTAAGTTCCACAAGACATAAGTTCAACGATCTCCAATCAGCTTGCAACGATCATTCATTTCTCACTAATCAATGAGTAGCAACTACTTTGTTTATCCATTCCTCTTCAAATTTCTGCCATTTCGTGTTCATAATCTACTTTTTTTCCTCTAATGACACAAGTTGGCTCAATAAACGACATACACGTATGATTAGTCCCCTGTGATTCCATAGTCACCAAAGACAAAGAGAGAAGTTCAAAACTGTGCCACGTATGATTAGTTCCTTCACGGGTTAATATAGTTTATTCGTGATTAACTTTTTCAAATAAGCGAAGGGAAGCTTGGAAGTAACTGGTAAAGTTACTCCCATGTGACCAGGGGGTCACGGGTTCAAGCCTTGGAAACAACCTCTTGCAATGCATGCCAAGGCAAGGCTGCATACAATAGACCCTTGTGTGGTCGGGCCCTTCCCTAGACCCCACGCATAGCGGGAGCTTTAGTACACCTGACACAGCAGTCTCATCTGAGGAGTATTGTGTGTAGGATTCTCAGAGTAATTATGAAAAGCCAAATAAAGAATCGGCTACTTAAGAATTTTGTAGCTAGCTAAATCACGGGAATCAGCTAAATCTTTTCCCTCAAACAAATATGTGTGGATTCTCTGCAACTCTTATGGCAAATATACAAGAAACCTAGCCACTTTCTAAGTGGAACCCGCTATATTACCTTCTCCAACTAAAACCTACAAAAATTTTTGCAATTTTCATGTTGTCTAGCACTTCTTGGGAAGTTAGCCCATGCTTGACATTAATCACATAAACTTCATCTCAACAAACTTGATCAAACCTAAACACCTATTTATTAGTATGGACATGAGATACATTTCATTTTTACGATCCGTGCCTTCATATGAGGGTTTTCAATTGGACACCGTGATTCAGATATGCAAAGAGGGCACCAATTTGCCAGCCCTCCTCTTCCCCGTCCCCAAAAGCAATTTGATCAATCCGAAACGCATCCTTTTTAGCATGGAAACGAGATACATTTCATACTCTTATATTCAAAGAAACTCTTTCAATCCACACATCTTCTATATCTATCTATATCTTTCAGTCCCATATATTTTAGTACAGAAGAATATAGATATATATGGTAAAAACAATATGTCCAGCATGGATTTCCCAGTCCTCCTCCTTCCTCTTCTTAATTTGTAATGACTATTCCCTAGGTGCTATCACGAGCAAGAAAAGATGGAATACAGGTTCTACAAAAGAGAAAAGGAACAGGAGAGGTTTGAGATGCTAAATATAGTATAAGATGGACGATCCACCTACGGGATGAAAATCAGAGTTTCGCGGTTGGAGAAACCAACTCTGAAAATAAAATCATGCAAGAAATGATTCAGAGTTGGAGAAACCCACTCAATCAAAGGGCAGATAAAGATAACCAGAACTAAAATTCTTAAATGGAAAAACAGAAACCAATAGCAGCATTCCATTAAGAACAGTAAAGAACTAAACATATGTAAACCAGGTCAGAAAAGCTATATCAACCACTATATTTGCAATTGCTCCTATTTGTTATAAAATTCTGTTAGTTAATCTAGAAACTGCGACAGCAGAAGGTTTATTGTGGAGGGAAATCACTGTCTCAAAAGCTCCCACCAAAGCTTTAACCTTGCTCTTCCCGGTTTCAACAAGCTTACTCGCCGTCTCTTCAATCACATTATTCAACAAACCCTGCACATCTTTCTTTTCTTGCACATCCTGATGCCTCAAAACAATTTTTCCAGAGATAGGGATGGTTTGCTGGAGATCAACTATCTTGCCCCTCCTGAACTTCAGTTTCACTGCCGAAGAATTATTATCATTAGAAACACCTGTCTTAGCTTTTCTCAATGTCTTTTTCTGATTTTTCCCAACAGTTTCTGCTTCTGCTATGTGCAACAGCTTTTTGCTGCTAGAGGTGTATTCACCCAATGCACTGTCTGCAGGCTTAACAACTTCCTTTTTATCTTCTTCATTAGACAGCGGACGTGATTGTAAATGGGATGAAGACTTTGGTGATGCTTTCACTTTCAGAGAGTGAACACTCTTTGGTGGCAGCAGTATCTTTTTCTTTTTTATTTCAGAGGGTTCAAGAGAGTGAACCTTGGGAGAAGACCTTCGA
Source organism: Capsicum pubescens (assembly GCA_030864215.1). Lineage (NCBI taxonomy): Eukaryota > Viridiplantae > Streptophyta > Magnoliopsida > Solanales > Solanaceae > Capsicum > Capsicum pubescens. The sequence goes on along the minus strand of CM061541.1, from coordinate 273,563,510 downwards.
TCGACCACATTCAACTTCTTTCCCTGTCCTAGCATACTCCCTGGAGGAGCAGATGGCTTTTGATTGACCACGGCCTCTTTCTTTCCCTCTACCAGCATACTCCCTGGGGGAGTAGAAAGCTTTTGCTCAACCACGGTCACATTTTCTCCCTCTCCTAGCATACTCACCATAGAAGCTGAAGACTTCTGCTCAACCACAGTCACCTCATCTATCCCTCCCTCCATGCAACCTGGAGGAGAAGAAGGTTTTTGCTCAACCATAGTGACCTCATTTTCATCTTTGAGTACACTCTCCTGAGGTGCTGAAGGCTTTTGATAGACCTCATTTACCTTCTTTCCCTCTTCCAGCATATTCACAGGAGGAGTGGAAAGCTTTTGCTTGGCCAAAATCGCCTTCTTTGCATCACCCTCGTTACTCCCTGAAGTAGTGGAAGTCTTTTGCATGACCACGGTCCTCTTCTTCGCCTCTCCCAGCATACTCCCCGGAGAAGTGGAAGGCTTTTGCTCAACTCCTGTCACCTTCTTTTTCTCTCCCAGCACATTCCCAGGAGGAGTGGAAAGCTTTTGCTTGACCAAAGTCCCCTTTTTTGCCTCTCCCACCAAGGTCCGTGCAGGACTCTGCTCGTCGGCAGAAAGTTTGTTCTTTCTTTTTAATAGAGGATGCCATGGCTTTGCTTCAGAGGAATGTTTCCTGCCATATTTACAAAAGTCATGGAAAGAACCAGTGGAAGGCTTTTGCTCAACTCCTGTCACCTTTTTCTCTCCCAGCACACTCCCAGGAAAAGTGGAAAGCTTTTGCTTGACCAAAGTCACCTTTTTTGCCTCTCCCACCAAGGTCCGTGCAGGACTCTGCTCATCAGCAGGAAGTTTGTTCTTTCTTTTTGATAGAGGATGCCATGGCTTTGCTTAAGAGGAATGAGGAATAACATCTTGTCCGCTATCAGGAGCATTCAACTTCCCAGTGGATTGCCTTCTTGTACTGCCTGCATTGTAAGATGAAGTAGAGGAGGAGCTGCGATAGCGGGGAAGAACCTTGTTTCCATTACTCATAGATCTCGGTTTTATTGTGCTGATTTTATCTGGCTTACTTCCAGCAGAGTCATTCTTCACGCTAGTTACTGGACTCACTAGTTCATCGATGTTATCCTCAGCCATAGAATCATTCTTCACACTAGTTACTGGACTTGCTAGTTCATTGGAGTTATCCTCAGCCATCATTCCAGAACCCTGACCAGGAGGAGTGGAAAGCTTTTGCTTGACCAAACCCTGGCACCATGAACATATGTAAACATTAGGAAGAAAATCCATTAGGTCGCACCATGAACATATGTAAACATTAGGAAGAATAGCCATTAGGTGAGCAGTAAAATACAGGATGTATGCACGCTTATGGGACTTCCTCTTGCCTTTTGCCTATATGTCTTGTGTTGCTGAGATCACAATGAGAATAAATTAACATATATATATATATATATATATATATATATATATATATATATATTTATCTTCTCATTGTATGCATACTTTTGTATCTCCAAAAATCTTGGCCATAAATAAAATTTATTTTGTTTCCTTTCTTAGTTTTCTATCTTCTCTCATTTTATTTTTCTTTTTTTCATTTTAAACATTATTCATTTTTTCATTCTCCTCAAAATCAATCTTTACCTTCTCAATAACCTCTTTAAATTGCCACCTACTATTTTTACTTCATCTTCTATTTATAGTTTTTTAATTTCTTTATAGATAAGGGTTAAAGAATTAACAAAAATATATATTAATAAATCACACTTCTACTTAATTATCTATTAAAAGTTATCAAAATCTGTACATGTCAATTATTTTGAGATGGAAAAAATATATAATAAGAGAACATAAATATTTTAATTTAAATATTTGCACTTATAAAATATCAAGATTTTTTACATTTTAATATTTATTTATAATGAAATTTATCTTTTAAATACCAACAATTATTTCTATTGATACTTACCTTATGTAACTACTATGCATAATGCATGATATGATAAATATCATTAAATATCATAATTTTTTATAATTTAATATTTATTTATCAATAATTATTACTATTGATTCTTACCTTTTTAATACCAATGGGTACTACATTGATTACTACAATTTCCTTAAAAAAAACGTAAGATAAAAGATTTTTTATACTTTGAAAAATATTTGGGTAATGATGGTAATTAACAAGAAAAAAAAAACATAAACATATATCTTAATTTATCATATTTACATAAATCTCTATCGTTATAAAGTAATTACAAAATTTTTAATTAATTATATATTTTCGTTAATGTAGCGAGAGCTAATTATGTATCTTAACATACCCAAAATTGAAAAAATGTACTGGCCGGGAACTAATTAATTTAACGCTTTGAAAAATGTTTGGGTAATGATTATAATTAATAAAAAAATAACATAAATATATCTGTTAACTTATTATATTTACATTAATTTTTACTGTTATAAATTAATTATAAAAATTTCAACTAATTATATATCTTTGTTAATGTAGCGAGAGCTAATTATGGATCTTTATAAAGAAAAAAATGTATCTTCGTTAGATGTACAGGGTACTAATTATGTATCTCGATGGATTCAAAATCAAAATTTTAGTAATTATATAAATATTAGAATTTTCTTTAATTAAGCTCCAAATTCTAAGCCGATGGTCTATCGGAAACAGCCTCTCTACTTCGTATGAACTGTGTATACTTTACCCTCTTTAGACTCCATTTCGTGGGAATACACTGAATATGTTATTATTGTTGTTGATACATGAAAACTTTTAAATTGTTATATAGAACTAGAGTGACAAAATTAGTCATAATAGTACCCAAAAATATTATATTAAAAAAAGAAAAAAAAATCCATATGATAATTCAAATTCTTTATGGTTAAGAAATAATAACACATTTGTTATTAAAAGAATCCCTTTAAATGGAACATTTTATTTTATTTTGTTAATAAAATTTTGAAATATCCCTTTGAAATTGTTGCTTCTCATTTCAAAATACTTACCAATAATTTTCTAGAAAAAAAATAATTAATTCTATACTTTATGTTGTACATTAAACTTTGTTATGAACAAACGAATTAGATATTTAATACAAGTGAAACTCTTAGGTGATGTTTAATACGAATTAAAATAATCGAATCGTACCCATACTACAATTGGAAGAGTCTCGAAAAGGTTAATTTTTAGATTATACAAGCAAAATAATCAAAAACTAATATGATATGACATATTGAAAATAATCATTGAATCGAAGCATTAAAACCCTTAGTTAATTATACGACTATTTTATGCGAAAGGGCTTGGATTACGAGTATCAGAAATACCTATATTTCCGGTGGATATGTATTTACTATCGGTGGAGGAGCAGTTTCTTGGAAATCATCCAAACAGACTTGTATCGCTCGCCCTACAATGAAATCTGAATTTATTTATCAATAATTATTACTATTGATTCTTACCTTTTTAATAGCAATGGGTACTACATAGATTACTACAATTTCCTTAAAGAAACGTAAGATAAAAGATTTTTTATACTTTGAAAAATATTTGGGTAATGATGGTAATTAACAAGAAAAAAAAAACATAAACATATATCTTAATTTATAATATTTACATAAATCTCTATCGTTATAAAGTAATTACAAAAATTTTAATTAATTATGTATCTTAACATACCCAAAATTGAAAAAATGTACTGGCCGGGAACTAATTAATTTAAGCTTTGAAAAATGTTTGGGTAATGATTATAATTAATAAAAAAAAATAACATAAATATATCTGTTAACTTATTATATTTACATTAATTTTTACTGTTATAAATTAATTATAAAAAATTCAACTAATTATATATCTTCGTTGATGTAGCGAGAGCTAATTATGGATCTTTATAAAGAAAAAAATGTATCTTCGTTAGATGTACAGGGTACTAATTATGTATCTCGATGGATTCAAAATCGAAATTTTAGTAATTATATAAATATTAGAATTTTCTTTAATTAAGCTCCAAATTCTAAGCCGATGGTCTATCGGAAACAGCCTCTCTACTTCGTATGAACTGTGTATACTTTACCCTCTTTAGACTTCATTTCGTGGGAATACACTGAATATGTTATTATTGTTGTTGATACATGAAAACTTTTAAATTGTTATATAGAACTAGAGTGACAAAATTAGTCATAATAGTACCCAAAAATATTATATTAAAAAAAGAAAAAAAAATCCATATGAGAATTCAAATTCTTTATGGTTAAGAAATAATAACACATTTGTTATTAAAAGAATCCCTTTAAATGGAACATTTTATTTTATTTTGTTAATAAAATTTTGAAATATCCCTTTGAAATTGTTGCTTCTCATTTCAAAATACTTACCAATAATTTTCTAGAAAAAAAATAATTAATTCTATACTTTATGTTGTACATTAAACTTTGTTATGAACAAACGAATTAGATATTTAATACAAGTGAAACTCTTAGGTGATGTTTAATACGAATTAAAATAATCGAATCGTACCCATACTACAATTGGAAGAGTCTCGAAAAGGTTAATTTTTAGATTATACAAGCAAAATAATCGAAAACTAATATGATATGACATATTGAAAATAATCATTGAATCGAAGCATTAAAACTCTTAGTTAATTATACGACTATTTTATGCGAAAGGGCTTGGATTACGAGTATCAGAAATACCTATATTTCCAGTGGACATGTATTTACTATCGGTGGAGGAGCAGTTTCTTGGAAATCATCCAAACAGACTTGTATCGCTCGCCCTACAATGAAATCTGAATTTATCGCATTAGATAAAGCCGGTAAAGAAGCAAAATGGCTCTGGAATTTCTTGGAAGATATTCCGTATTGGCCCAAGCCAGTGGCACCAGTATGTATACACTGTGACAGCCAAGCGGAAATAGGTAGGGCAGGGAGCATGATGTACAACTGTAAATCTCGTCACATACGATGGAGACATAATACCGTTAGGGAACTTCTCTCTAGTGGAATTATCACTATTGATTATGTAAAGTCAAAGGATAATGTGTCGGATCCACTTACAAAAGGCCTATCTAGAGAAGGAGTGGAAAGAACATCCAAGGGAAAGGTTTAAGGCCAAGGACGAGTCAGCATGGCGGTAACTCTACCTAGTAGACTGGAGATCCCAAGAGCTAGGTTCAAGGAGATCAAACAAAGTTGTGTCTGTCAGGTTCAACATTGTCAATTACCCAACTCATTCTCATGATGTAGACAGTGTATAGTAAACAAGGATAAGACTTAAGGTGAAAAGTCTTTTAATGATTATCTAAATTTGGTAGATTTGACCAAACAGTTTAATCTAAAGGATTGAACGTTTAGAAATCACCTATGTGGGGGCGAAGTGGAAGCACTTCAAAGAGAATGTTAGTAAAGGTCTATTCTCTAAGCTCTCATGAAATCGGGACGTGTTTATGGCTAAAAAGAACAAAATCGTAAGAACCATAAATGGTAAAAGGCTGGTTGTGTGACATGTGTTGTCTAGGTGTACACTAAAGCTCGACGGTTCAAAGATATCAAATCTACTGATTGACCGAGTGCATCCGATGCATGTTCACTACGGAAAGTTCAAAGGAAAATCCACTTATCCAGATGTAATCAGTCTTTGCTTGGTGATCACATACTTGCCCGTAAGAGTTTTACGAAAATTAGTCATTTCCCATTCATGTGGGGGATTGTTGGGTTCATAGTAGATGAAAGAAGTGTGAATGAAAAAATAGAGAGCAAAAGGGTGGAGGGAAGGAGACACTAAAATGGAAAGTGTACTCTCAAATTGGCAAGTTTACTCTTTCTCCCACATTGGCGGAAGAAGAGAACTTGAGAGTGTTTATATTGATGAATACTTACTCCACATGGCAAGTGAGGCAAGAAATAATAGATGCCTCGCGCCATCGTCGTCGTCGTCGCTCGGCTCGGCTCGGCTTCGGCTTCGGCTTCGGCTTCGGCTTCAGATTCTCGATAAGATCTATCATTCTGGACAAATTCTATCTGACAGAAATAAAATAAATAAATTCAATCCGAAAAGTGTAAGAGATGCAATATTCGAAGTGAACTGGTGCCACTGTTTCAACGAATCGTTGCACTGTTTTGCGAACTGATGCACTGCTTCTGTGTTTGTTTCTGAACTGGTGCAGATTTTTGAAACAATGTTTCCTGAACTATACGTTGGTTTGAACAGATGCAACTCTTCAATGAAGTAATGCACTGTTTCGAACTAGTGCACTGTTTCAGCAAAATACAACACTGTTTTGGGTAAACAGACATGCATTTTCAAAAACATCACACCTCTAAGATGGACCATTGTCTCTTTTCAGAAGAGGCATCTCTTGGCTATAAAAACCTGATTTCATCCACAGGTTTTGGAACAGAAAAAATTTCAGATTACAAACTTCTTCTTGTCTTAACAAAAACTCTGTGTGTGATCATCCAACCCGTTGAGAGCGTTCGAAGAATCCGCCTATTTGAAATCCGCCTATTTGAGGTACCGCTATAGTCGGATTGAAGGCCATTTTATCCTGGGAGGAAGAATCCATAACCTCGGGTACAGTGAGGGGAATTATTCCTTAAGGAAAGTCCGTGAATTCGGACGACTTGGCCTTAATCATTTCTGTTTCATCTTTATTTTTCTGGAAAAAAAAAGACACCTCTTGGAAAGGTCATTTTGATCTTGTGTTGAGGGTATTTGATACTTCATTGTGTTCTTGTTTATACTTGAACTTGAGTTGAAGTTGTTGTTTTACTATACAGATTTCTGCGTACCCGAATATATTGTGGGAAATAACAAGTACATTGTACGTAGACATAGCCTTATCGATCCCAGGTTGAAAGACGGTTTCACATAGCCTTAGAAGGTACATTGTACGTCGCCTTAGAAATTCAGACTTCCTAATATTCAAATAACGGCTTCCATTATTAAGTAAAAAAGGGCAGCCCGGTACACTAAAGCTCCCGCTACTCACAGGGTCCGGGGAAGGGCCCCACCACAAGGTTGTATAAGGTACATTGTACTTAGCCTTAGAAATTCAAACTCCCTTATATTCGAAACAACGGTTTCCTTTGTTGGCGACGATACATATATACAACAAAAACATATTCAGCGTAATCACACGAGTGAGATTCGGGGAGGATAGAGAGCACGCTGCGTCATTTCTACCTCCTCGGTTCTCGAGTAAGGCATATCAAAATCAAGTACTAAAAGAAATAGTACAATAGTGATGAATCCATGCATATACATGCACAGAGACAGATCCAGAATTTAAACTCTACGTGTTTAAATTACACAAATTCCATAATTAAGAGAATGTATTACCTAATATCTCTTACTTTTTTAAAATTTATAAAAAATCTCAATTTTCAACTTTACTCTTGATACATATCAACAAAACCCCACATCCTATTTTTACTCCACCACTAACTCAGTCAAGCTATTTTTTTTTTTCAAAAATTTCCTTCTCTAAAATATCTCCCTAATTATCAACAATTAAATCATGATTTTTGCTCATCCATTAATGCTTAAATCATCTTTGATTTTTTTCTCCTCCATTAATGCATGCAATTTTTTTTTCTCTCCTAAAATCTCTCCCTTTTTTAAAAAAAAAAACTATTGATACATATATAAATTTATTTAGTTATTTATACATGTTCATTCTTTTAATGGTGATTCATATAAATGATAAATATGATATCATTATATGGGTATTATGCTGATTCATACGATAGATACATTTTGTATGATTTTAATAGGTGATACATATTGTATTATGGTGAATCATGTGGTAGATACAGTTATTTATTTCGATTATTGGGGGATTCATATGATATTAATGGATGATACATATGGTATTATGGTGATTCATATGGTAGATACAATTATTTTATTTTAATTATTGAGTGATTGATATGTTATTAATGTCACGCCCCAAATCCCATTGGAGCGGACTAGCACTCGTAGCCGAGCAGGCCCGGGAGAACCCATTCATAACCTATACTTTCACATTTATATTACTTATGAAAATTAGAAATTTGGGCAGCACGTCGTTGTAAATAGAAGAAAACAGTACCTGTATCAGCCCAGCAGACACGCATATATATATATAAACAGTAATTGGCCGTCAGAGCCATCACGTCTATCAACCAAACACTCCTATGACTGTACAATATGTCTACAAAAGCCTCTACATAGATAAACAACTGAGTTAGGGTCTGGACAAACTCCCGCCCACAAAAGACTTTTATACAAATACCCAAAATACATATAGAAACGACTTGGGATGCCCCGAAACAACTGGAGCTCACCACTATCAACAGAATGTCCTGGCTCTTACTACGGAGGTGTACGACCTGAAGTACCTGTTCCTGCAGGCATGAATACAGGTCCCCCGTGAGGGACGTCAGTACGGAAATATGTACTGAGTATGTAAGGCAGTGAGTATCAAGATGAGATACAAAAGATCAACAGAACCCAGATACCAGTGAATAAACAGTATGAGTAGACCACACTTAAAAGAGCTGATGGGATACCTGCACATTACTTTCATATCATTACTTCCCGTATTCCTTATCAATACATAACATATGTCATACAATGGCCAACTGATCAGTGGTACTAATACAATACATCAGGGACCACCCCTGGAATAGCATATATACATAATCTTTATAATACAATGGCCAACTGATCAGTGGTACTAATACAATACATCATATCATCAATTTAAAATAAAGACATTTCATTTCTTAATTCAATTAATCTTTGAGATTGGTTACTTTGTGGTCACACCTTATGGAACTTGAAACCATGATACCTCAATAGGAAAAACATGTAAATAGGTAATCAATATCATGAAAATGAAGTAGAGAATCATGGATACCTCATTAAACCATTTCGGAGTCAACAATAGTATATGGACATTTTTTTGACTAGCCGGACATCTTAAAAGTGAAAACAAGTTCAATTGGTAGTGTCGAAGATCATATGATGTTATTATGTGTCATGTGTCGTAGGACAATGTTGGAAGCTTACTTGAGAGTGCCATGGGTCATTATTCATGCCAAAGATTAGATAGAGTATGTCTTACATACCTTGATATAACCACTTCAATACAAGTCCAACTTGACTTCCCGTACTCCTCGAACACTTATCTACAATAAGTCATTTGTGGCAAACTAGTATTAACAACCAAACCTTACCATTTAGGTATTAACTTCACCAAATAATGTCTAGGAAGTAATCCTTTAACTCATCAATAAGAGTGCTACATACATCCTCTTATACTCTTATTACATTCACATATCATGCATTTTCATGCAATATCCCTCAACATCACTCTTAGCCTTTATTTCCCCTCTTAATCACCATCCAATACCAACATGATCACTAGGCATACATAACCACTAATATAATGATATATCACCACAATTCATCCTCCATAATCCAATACAACAACTTCCATAATTTACTACTAACAATTTATACAAAACAATTCATAACTATGTTTCTAGTTATCTTCCAACATCAAGACAATACTCATAATCCTTTATCAATACTTATTCATGGATAAGAATCAAGAATAAACAATATTCATACCTTAACAATGAACTCTTGTATTTAGAATCCTCCTTACATAACCATGGGGTGCTTCTCGAAGCTTTCGAGATGGTGAACACAACTACGGAACCAATTCAAATTTTCTACGGTTGAATCACAAAATATTTGAAGTTGAAATTAGGCTAGGGTTTCACCTTCTCTTAATAATTGGATGATATATGATATATATGAGGCTAAGTGTATGTTTATAAAGACCAATTTTCGTCCAAGAGGTAATAGAAAATGACCATTTTGCCCTAAAAATTTAAATAAAATCCGAATCTGTCCCCAGTGGACAGTTTTGACAGGCTGAAGTAAATCGATCATAACTCTTTTCTCCGGTATCGGATTTGGGTGAAACCAATTGCATTGGAAATATAATTCAAAGGGCTTTCATTTTAATATAAAGTATACCACCCAGTTCTTCCTGTACAAGGAGTTATGTTCGTTTAAAGTTGACCCAAAAATCTGTCCCAAAATTCTGTTTTTTTTTTTGATAGGCTGTAGTAAAACGGGTATAGCTCCTTACTCAGACATTGGATTTGGATGAAACCAATTTCATCGGAAATAAAACTCTCGGAGATTTTCGTCGATATATAGCAGCTCACACAGTTCTTTTTATACAAGGAGTTATGATCGTCTAAAGTTGATCCAAAAAAAAAAATTGCCTAGCTGCAGTAATTTTCCTGCAGATTTACTGTTCACAGACTTCCCGGCCACCGTTTTGAAATTTTGAATGTGCTCGCTTATATGAAATACTCCTCTGTTTTGGGCAAACTTTATATCGTTGGAAAGCTTATTCCAATACCTACACATACAACTATTGACGGGATACTTTCGAACACCATAAACTTAATTTAACCCATACGCAAGCCTTTAGGACTCCATATAATCGCGATAAGTGTACGAAAAAAATTACGGGGTGTTACAATTAATAAGTGATACATTTTGTTCACACTGTATCTAAAAACGGAGAAATTTTCATAACAGCCTATCAAAAAAATCACCCACCAGAATTTTATGTAAATTTTCAAAAAGTAAGAAATAGTAGATAATATAATCTCTTAAATTTGGGATTTGTGTAATTTATCCTTATTTTCATAGGGAGAATGGACTTCTGTAGAGAAAAAGTCAAATTAATTTCATGGAAACTTTGTTATAGTTGTCTTTGGTGTTCTATGAAATTATTTCTTATTTTCCCCTTACCGTGTGAAACAAATTAGAATAATAATATGAGGAAGCCCACGAAAATAAAAGAAATACGTGCTCACTTTCTTTTAATTTACTAGATTAGTGTACATGCATTGCACGTGTGTTTCACGTGAATATGAAAAGTTGCGCACAAAGAAGAAACCCAAAAATAACTTTTAAAACTGTAATTATCTATTAAAAATACATAATATCTATTATTAGATACTGTCACAAGTTTATGATAAAAGATGTGGAATATTGATTTTTTTTTCTGAGAGAAGTGTTTAACTTCTTATACTAAATCATCTTAATTTTTTTAAAAAAAATTAAGAAATCCTGAAAATCAGTGATATTCAAAACATAGTATGTAATCAAATCGAGTAAGATTGATATAATTTTTTGCCGAACAATATTCACATGACATGGAGGTTTTTAAAAGCATCTAAAAATAACAGGAGAAAAATGTATAAAAATTGCTGACAAAAATACATGATATCTATTTATAGGGGTGGAATACAATCCATATTTATACATACCGTATCATAAAAATATGCTTAATTTCATACTATGATAACTAATGCGCCACAAAGTCAAATTTTTTATTTAAATAGAGAATAATGAAAAGATATAAATATATGATTTTTCTGGTTATTTCAGTCAACAACCACATGCTTGTTTCATCTCATTTATCAATCAAAAATTTTCTACTGAAAAGGGAACATGAAAAATTATCAAAATCTGCGAATCCATGGTCAATTATTATATATAATGTATAATTGATGCATAAATATTTAAATCTATTAAGTAAAAGAAATAACGCAAATTAGAAAGGATGATGATAATGAATGTAAGAAGACAATTTGAATTAAAATCAAAATAAGAAGAAAAAAAATTAAAGTAGAAGATTGTAAATATCTTTAATTCAAGGCCACACAATTCAAATTCAAAAACCATCCTTTATTTTCTTAAACTATGAATTGAGACGGAATTTCAACAATTGATTTGAAACAACTTGAATCTATCACGATTTCAGAACAGTCACCTACATCAACGCCATCTATGAACAACATTAAGAAACAAATAGTTATGATTTAATTATATATTTGAAACGTAAAAATCTTACCAAAGATGTTGTTAATAGGGTTCATAGCTATTTGATTCTGAATTTGATAACAATATTAGTTAAATAGAATTGTATTATATATATATATGGGTAAACTTCTAATTAATTTATAAGTATAAATATTAATACCCTAAACCTAGAAAGGATGGAGTTTTGCTTGTAGTACTTTTCCTATTTCATCTTAACTAATTTTTTATTAAATATGAAGAAAACAAAAATAATTTTAAAAGGTATAATATGGTAAACTTCTAATTTATTTATACGCGTAAATATTAATACCTTAAACCTAAAAGGATGGAGTTTTGTTTATAGTACTTTTGCTATTTTGTATTTACTAATTTTTAATTATTAAATATAAAGAAAACAAAAATAATTTTAAAAGGTATAATATAACCAAAAAGGGATTTCTTTTGACGGCAGTTTTCTATTCAGAAAAATAAAATTATTAGTATTTATTTGTGATTATGATTACTTTATTTCCAAAAAGTTCTTATTTTATGTATTTTAGGAGTTTTTACATCTTTCTTAATATTTAGTATTATAAACATAATTTAAGATTAATTTTAAAAAGGGTGACAAGACGATTTGGTCTATTGTAGAGTATTTTAATGAAGAGTAAAAAGTTCAAATCACTTTTTAAGGGTCTTCACGTTTTTAATATACCCTCCCCAGACCCTACATTGCGAGAATAAACTGAGTATATTATTGTTGTTGTTGTATGCATTGTTAAGAATCCGTCACACACGATGACATATCGCATTATTTCGCACATCCAGTGAAAATTAAGTAACCTTTAGACGAATCAATGATCTACTCATTTATTGATTCAACATAATTTAATCCGTCCAAATTCAACCTAATCCTGAACACATATTGCCACATAAATGCAAAGGCTTATACCCCTCAACTTCGCGATTTAGAGCGAATATACAACTCGTTAAAAAGTGGTGCACATACACCACTAGAAAAAAAAACCCGATGCACCAAAGCTCACGCTATGCGTAGGGTCCGGAAAAGGGTCCCTCACCATAAGGGTGTATTGTACGTAGCCTTACCACACTTTTCTGCTAGAGGCCGTTTCCAAGGCTTGAACCCGTGACCTCCTGGTCACATAGCAGCAACTTTACCAGTTACTCCAGGGCTCCCCTTCGATACACATACACCATGCCAAATAATAAATGATACACATTTTCCATTTTGGGGAATGAATTCCAAGAAAATTTTTAAAACCACATCAAATATCAAAAACAACATATTGTATTTGTCTGATACAAGCACAATACCAAAGCAGCTTGACTGAGTATCTTAGTTAACTAAACAAAGTTGCAAAAAACTGGAAATTGCAATGAAACAGTAAAGAAATAACACGATACAGAGATAGCGACGTCTAACAGATTTCTCATACTCCACGCACACCATAACGCGCAGTTCCCCAGCTCCACGACATATTCAACTAAATCTGTTAGGTGGTTTTTCACACACGGTTACTTGTTGTACGCAGAGTAAGATTACACTGATCTCTTGTGTTAGCTCTGCTGTCCTCCGCGTCATCAGTATGGTTCATAACAGAACTTGACACACCTGTGACTGAATTCATCTGTCGGTGAGGTTGAGTGCTATCACGCAGCAGTCCAGTCTGAGGAGTACCACGTGTAGGATTCTCGGAGCAATTATGAACATCCAGATCTAGAATCGACTCATTGCAAATTTTGTACCTAGATAAAGTCCGGGAATCAACTAATAAACCTTTTCCCTCGAAGGTAAGCTTTTGGAGATGAACAGGTATTCCAAGCTTATCTAGAACCAGTTCCTTCACTTCCTTGACCGAATTGTTCTTGTGAACGTCCAGTATTGCACATACATGATCAGTACGTCTAACGACATAGATCTGCATCGTTCCCTCCACCACCAGTAAGACGGAGCCTTCTTTGATATCATAGTAATAGAGTTGCTTCTCATCTTCCAGCTTCTGTTTTGTCATGAAGAGAGGCTTATCGCCAATTGAGTGACCAACCTTGCTCTCTATAGCCGTTTTAACATGGCGAACAGATAAAGTAGCCATGACTTCTATTTCTTCGACTTGATAATCTGGCAACACAACTTTGACTAGATACCTGTCTCCTGGATTACGCACCATATGAAGGGTTGATCCATCATGAAAAAGAGAGAATTTGCCCGAGTCTGTTCCTTCTTTGACCAGAATCCTATATTTCATATCATGGATAGTACTATAGATATTTGAAATAACAGTTACAATACCTTCGGCGTATGATCTCTTTACATACAGTGTGATCACTGGGACTGAATCTTCAACATAAGCATGATCGCAAATGCCATAATCAACTAGCTTCCGTCCATCCGCTAGCTTATCATCTCCTGAAAGCAGTTGTTGAAGACATACCGGTATGCCCTCCTTATCATGTAGCAACGCTTTGACATGTCCAATACTATCTGATTCCTTAACGTTTAACTTGATTGTTTTAGTGACTCTCAAGTATAGAGGTATCTGCAAGAGGATACCGAAAAAAGATAATGCAAGATATGGTCATAAAGGCAGAAACACAATGCTGCAAAATATTTAATAGATGCATATTGCAAAAAAGGGAACTAACAACGTTGACAATTATAAACACCATCCAACAGAAATACTCTAAATCACATATTAAAGCGTAGAGATTAACATACAGATATCATGATCAAATATATTTGATGACTAAATACCCTACATATTACACATCGCCACTCTTTCATCTTATGTTACTTCTCTTCCATTAGATTATAGGGTATAGTACGTTCTATCATCTTAGTTAATACATGCAATCGTACGAAGGCACCAGATGTGTGGTACATCATGAGGTGCGTTTTTTTGATTTAGTGAAATAAGGAAAAACTTAGAAAAATTCTCAACTACGAACTTAAATGAGAATCTGCAAGCTCAAATAGGGGTATGTGTCGACAGAAACATAGATTTCTTGTATGCATGGCAGAATGTGTATAGGGAAAGATTTCACATTCTGTAACAGTAATTGAAATATAGATAAAACTACCATCCTTTCCTTATTAACTGCCTTTTTATGCCATTTCTTGAACCTTGTTTTGTGCTTATCATTCAAATTAAGTTCCACAAGACATAAGTTCAACGATCTCCAATCAGCTTGCAACGATCATTCATTTCTCACTAATCAATGAGTAGCAACTACTTTGTTTATCCATTCCTCTTCAAGTTTCTGCCATTTCGTGTTCATAATCTACTTTTTTTCCTCTAATGAGACAAGTTGGCTCAATAAACGACATACAACTCCGTGTGCCCTGTGATTCCATAGTCACCAAAGACAAAGAGAGAAGTTCAAAACTGTGCCGCGTATGATTAGTTCCTTCACGGGTTAATATAGTTTATTCGTGATTAACTTTTTCAAATAAGCGAAGGGAAGCTTGGAAGTAACTGGTAAAGTTACTCCCATGTGACCAGGGGGTCACGGGTTCAAGCCTTGGAAACAACCTCTTGCAATGCATGCGAAGGCAAGGCTGCATACAATAGACCCTTGTGTGGCCGGGCCCTTCCCTAGACGCCACGCATAGCGGGAGCTTTAGTACACCGGGCTGCCCTTTAAAAAAAAAAATCATATAAGCAATGGGGTAGAGATGGAAAGAGAGTTTGCCAAACCTATGACTAAGCTTATTTTCATCTGGCAGTGAACATATGTAAACATTAGGAAGAAATTGTAGTCTTGCGCGACTTTATCTCCCAATTCAAAGTAAATGCACCCAGAAGAAATTGAATTTATTCAATCATGAGAACAGAACCGGCAAGCATCAAGAAATCATTAAGAAGATGAGTCGGAATGAGAAACAGGACAAACATATGTAAACCAGGTCAGAAAAGTTATATCAACCACTATATTTGCAATTGCTCCTATTTGTTATAAAATTCTGTTAGTTAATCTAGAAACTGCAACAGCAGAAGGTTTATTGTGGAGGGAAATCACTGTCTCAAAAGCTCCCACCAAAGCTTTAACCTTGCTCTTCCCGGTTTCAACAAGCTTACTCGCCGTCTCTTCAATCACATTATTCAACAAACCCTGCACATCTTTCTTTTCTTGCACATCCTGATGCCTCAAAACAATTTTTCCAGAGATAGGGATGGTTTGCTGGAGATCAACTATCTTGCCCCTCCTGAACTTCAGTTTCACTGCCGAAGAATTATTATCATTAGAAACACCTGTCTTAGCTTTTCTCAATGTCTTTTTCTGATTTTTCCCAACAGTTTCTGCTTCTGCTATGTGCAACAGCTTTTTGCTGCTAGAGGTGTATTCACCCAATGCACTGTCTGCAGGCTTAACAACTTCCTTTTTATCTTCTTCATTAGACAACAGACGTGATTGTAAATGGGATGAAGACTTTGGTGATGCTTTCACTTTCAGAGAGTGAACACTCTTTGGTGGCAGCAGTATCTTTTTCTTTTTTATTTCAGAGGGTTCTAGAGAGTGAACCTTGGGAGAAGGCCTTCGATCGACCACATTCAACTTCTTTCCCTGTCCTAGCATACTCCCTGGAGGAGCAGATGGCTTTTGATTGACCACGGCCTCTTTCTTTCCCTCTACCAGCATACTCCCTGGGGGAGTAGAAAACTTTTGCTCAACCACAGTCACATTTTCTCCCTCTCCTAGCATACTCACCAGAGAAGCTGAAGACTTCTGCTCAACCACAGTCACCTCATCTATCCCTCCCTCCATGCAACCTGGAGGAGAAGAAGGTTTTTGCTCAACCATAGTGACCTCCTTTTCATCTTTGAGTACACTCTCCTGAGGTGCTGAAGGCTTTTGATAGACCTCATTTACCTTCTTTCCCTCTTCCAGCATATTCACAGGAGGAGTGGAAAGCTTTTGCTTGACCAAAATCGCCCTCTTTGCATCACCCTCGTTACTCCCTGAAGTAGTGGAAGTCTTTTGCATGACCACGGTCCTCTTCTTCGCCTCTCCCAGCATACTCCCCGAAGAAGTGGAAGGCTTTTGCTCAACTCTTGTCACCTTCTTTTTCTCTCCCAGCACATTCCCAGGAGGAGTGGAAAGCTTTTGCTTGACCAAAGTCCCCTTTTTTGCCTCTCCCACCAAGGTCCGTGCAGGACTCTGCTCGTCGGCAGAAAGTTTGTTCTTTCTTTTTAATAGAGGATGCCATGGCTTTGCTTCAGAGGAATGTTTCCTGCCATATTTACAAAAGTCATGGCAAGAACCAGTGGAAGGCTTTTGCTCAACTCCTGTCACCTTTTTCTCTCCCAGCACACTCCCAGGAAAAGTGGAAAGCTTTTGCTTGACCAAAGTCCCCTTTTTTGCCTCTCCCACCAAGGTCCGTGCAGGACTCTGCTCATCAGCAGGAAGTTTGTTCTTTCTTTTTGATAGAGGATGCCATGGCTTTGCTTCAGAGGAATGAGGAATAACATCTTGTCCGCTATCAGGAGCATTCAACTTCCCAGTGGATTGCCTTCTTGTACTGCCTGCATTGTAAGATGAAGTAGAGGAGGAGTTGCGATAGCGGGGAAGAACCTTGTTTCCATTACTCATAGATCTCGGTTTTATTGTGCTGATTTTATCTGGCTTACTTCCAGCAGAGTCATTCTTCACGCTAGTTACTGGACTCACTAGTTCATCGATGTTATCCTCAGCCATAGAATCATTCTTCACACTAGTTACTGGACTTGCTAGTTCATTGGAGTTATCCTCAGCCATCATTCCAGAACCCTGACCAGGAGGAGTGGAAAGCTTTTGCTTGACCAAACCCTGGCACCATGAACATATGTAAACATTAGGAAGAAAATCCATTAGGTCGCACCATGAACATATGTAAACATTAGGAAGAATAGCCATTAGGTGAGCAGTAAAATACAGGATGTATGCACGCTTATGGGACTTCCTCTTGCCTTTTGCCTATATGTCTTGTGTTGCTGAGATCACAATGAGAATAAATTAACATATATATATATATATATATTTATCTTCTCATTGTATGCATACTTTTGTATCTCCAAAAATCTTGGCCATAAATAAAATTTATTTTGTTTCCTTTCTTAGTTTTCTATCTTCTCTCATTTTATTTTTCTTTTTTTCATTTTAAACATTATTCATTTTTTCATTCTCCTCAAAATCAATCTTTACCTTCTCAATAACCTCTTTAAATTGCCACCTACTATTTTTACTTCATCTTCTATTTATAGTTTTTTAATTTCTTTATAGATAAGGGTTAAAGAATTAACAAAAATATATATTAATAAATCACACTTCTACTTAATTATCTATTAAAAGTTATCAAAATCTGTACATGTCAATTATTTTGAGATGGAAAAAATATATAATAAGAGAACATAAATATTTTAATTTAAATATTTCCACTTATAAAATATCAAGATTTTTTACATTTTAATATTTATTTATAATGAAATTTATCTTTTAAATACCAACAATTATTACTATTGATACTTACCTTATGTAACTACTATGCATAAGGCATGATATGATAAATATCATTAAATATCATAATTTTTTATAATTTAATATTTATTTATCAATAATTATTACTATTGATTCTTACCTTTTTAATACCAATGGGTACTACATTGATTACTACAATTTCCTTAAAAAAACGTAAGATAAAAGATTTTTTATACTTTGAAAAATATTTGGGTAATGATGGTAATTAACAAGAAAAAAAAAACATAAACATATATCTTAATTTATCATATTTACATAAATCTCTATCGTTATAAAGTAATTACAAAAATTTTAATTAATTATATATTTTCGTTAATGTAGCGAGAGCTAATTATGTATCTTAACATACCCAAAATTGAAAAAATGTACTGGCCGGGAACTAATTAATTTAACGCTTTGAAAAATGTTTGGGTAATGATTATAATTAATAAAAAAAAATAACATAAATATATTTGTTAACTTATTATATTTACATTAATTTTTACTGTTATAAATTAATTATAAAAATTTCAACTAATTATATATCTTCGTTAATGTAGCGAGAGCTAATTATGGATCTTTATAAAGAAAAAAATGTATCTTCGTTAGATGTACAGGGTACTAATTATGTATCTCGATGGATTCAAAATAGAAATTTTAGTAATTATATAAATATTAGAATTTTCTTTAATTAAGCTCCAAATTCTAAGCCGATGGTCTATCGGAAACAGCCTCTCTACTTCATATGAACTGTGTATACTTTACCCTCTTTAGACTCCATTTCGTGGGAATACACTGAATATGTTATTATTGTTGTTGATACATGAAAACTTTTAAATTGTTATATAGAACTAGAGTGACAAAATTAGTCATAATAGTACCCAAAAATATTATATTAAAAAAAGAAAAAAAAATCCATATGATAATTCAAATTCTTTATGGTTAAGAAATAATAACACATTTGTTATTAAAAGAATCCCTTTAAATGGAACATTTTATTTTTTTTTGTTAATAAAATTTTGAAATATCCCTTTGAAATTGTTGCTTCTCATTTCAAAATACATACCAATAATTTTCTAGAAAAAAAATAATTAATTCTATACTTTATGTTGTACATTAAACTTTGTTATGAACAAACGAATTAGATATTTAATACAAGTGAAACTTTTAGGTGATGTTTAATACGAATTAAAATAATCGAATCGTACCCATACTACAATTGGAAGAGTCTCGAAAAGGTTAATTTTTAGATTATACAAGCAAAATAATCGAAAACTAATATGATATGACATATTGAAAATAATCATTGAATCGAAGCATTAAAACTCTTAGTTAATTATACGACTATTTTATGCGAAAGGGCTTGGATTACGAGTATCAGAAATACCTATATTTTCAGTGGACATGTATTTACTATCGGTGGAGGAGCAGTTTCTTGGAAATCATCCAAACAGACTTGTATCGCTCGCCCTACAATGAAATCTGAATTTATCGCATTAGATAAAGCCGGTAAAGAAGCAAAATGGCTCTGGAATTTCTTGAAAGATATTCCGTATTGGCCCAAGCCAGTGGCACCAGTATGTATACACTGTGACAGCCAAGCGGAAATAGGTAGGGCAGGGAGCATGATGTACAACTGTAAATCTCGTCACATACGATGGAGACATAATACCGTTAGGGAACTTCTCTCTAGTGGAATTATCACTAGTGATTATGTAAAGTCAAAGGATAATGTGTCGGATCCACTTACAAAAGGCCTATCTAGAGAAGGAGTGGAAAGAACATCCAAGGGAAGGGTTTAAGGCCAAGGACGAGTCAGCATGACGGTAACTCTACCTAGTAGACTGGAGATCCCAAGAGCTAGGTTCAAGGAGATCAAACAAAGTTGTGTCTGTCAGGTTCAACATTGTCAATTACCCAACTCATTCTCATGATGTAGACAATGTATAGTAAACAAGGATAAGACTTAAGGTGAAAAGTCTTTTAATGATTATCTAAATTTGGTAGATTTGACCAAACAGTTTAATCTACAGGATTGAACGTTTAGAAATCACCTATGTGGGGGCGAAGTGGAAGCCGCTTCAAAGAGAATGTTAGTAAAGGTCTATTCTCTAAGCTCTCATGAAATCGGGACGTGTTTATGGCTGAAAAGAACAAAATCGTAAGAACCATAAACGGTAAAAGGCTGGTTGTACCGAGTGCATCCGATGCATGTTCACTACGAAAAGTTCAAAGGGAAATTCACTTATCCAGATGTAATCAGTCTTTGCTTGGTGATCACATACTTGCCCGTAAGAGTTTTACGAAAATTAGCCATTTCCCATTCATGTGGGGGATTGTTGGGTTCATAGTAGATGAAAGAAGTGTGAATGAAAAAATAGATAGCAAAAGGGTGGAGGGAAGGAGACACTAAAATGGAAAGTGTACTCCCAAATTGGCAAGTTTACTCTTTCTCCCACATTGGCGGAAGAAGAGAACTTGAGAGTGTTTATATTGATGAATACTTACTCCACATGGCAAGTGAGGCAAGAAATAATAGATGCCTCGCGCCGTCGTCGTCGTCGCTTGCTCGGCTCGGCTTCAGATTCTCGATGAGATCTATCATTCTGGACAAATTCTATCTGACAGAAATAAAATAAATAAATTCAATCCGAAAAGTGTAACAGATGCAATATTCAAAGTGAACTGGTGCCACTGTTTCAACGAATCGTTGCACTGTTTTGCAAACTGATGCACTGCTTCTGTGTTTGTTTCTGAACTGGTGCAGATTTTTGAAACAATGTTTCCTGAACTAATACGTTGGTTCGAACAGATGCAACTCTTCAATGAAGTAATGCACTGTTTCGAACTGGTGCACTGTTTCAGCAAAATACAACACTGTTTTGGGTAAACAGACATGCATTTTCAAAAATATCACACCTCTAAGATGGACCATTGTCTCTTTTCAGAAAAGGCATCTCTTGGCTATAAAAACCTGATTTCATCCACAGGTTTTGGAACAGAAAAAATTTCAGATTACAAACTTCTTCTTGTCTTAACAAAAACTCTGTGTGTGATCATTCAACCCGTTGAGAGCGTTCGAAGAATCCGCCTATTTGAGGTACCGCTATAGTCGGATTGAAGGCCATTTTATCCTGGGAGGAAGAATCCATAACCTCGGGTATAGTGAGGGGAATTATTCCTTAAGGAAAGTCCGTGAATTCAGACGACTTGGCCTTAATCATTTCTGTTTCATCTTTATTTTTCTGGAAAAAAAAATACACCTCTTGGAAAGGTCATTTTGATCTTGTGTTGAGGGTATTTGATACTTCATTGTGTTCTTGTTTATACTTGAACTCGAGTTGAAGTTGTTGTTTTACTATACAGATTTCTGCGTACCCGAATATATTGTGGGAAATAACAAGTACATTGTACGTAGACATAGCCTTATCGATCCCAGGTTGAAAGACGGTTTCACATAGCCTTAGAAGGTACATTGTACGTCGCCTTAGAAATTCAGACTTCCTAATAATCAAATAACGGCTTCCATTATTAAGTAAAAAAGGGCAGCCCGGTACACTAAAGCTCCCGCTACTCACAGGGTCCGGGAAAGGGCCCCACCACAAGGGTGTATAAGGTACATTGTACTTAGCCTTCAAACTCCCGTATATTCGAAATAACGGTTTCTTTTGTTGGCGAAGATACATATATACAACAAAAACATATTCAGCGTAATCACACGAGTGAGATTCGGGGAGGATAGAGAGCACGTTGCGTCATCTCTACCTCCTCGGTTCTCGAGTAAGGCATATCAAAATCAAGTACAATAGTGATGAATCCATGCATATACATGCACAGAGACAGATCCAGAATTTAAACTCTACGTGTTCAAATTACACAAATCTCATACTTAAGAGAATGTATTACCTAATATCTCTTACTTTTCTAAAATTTACAAAAAATCTCAATTTTCAACTTTACTCTTGATACATATCAACAAAACCCCCACATCCTATTTTTACTCCATCATTAACTCATTCAAGCAATTTTTTTTTAACAGATTTCCTTCTCTAAAATATCTCCCTAATTATCAACAATTAAATCATGATTTTTTTCTCTTCCATTAATGCTTAAATCATCTTTAATTTTTTTTCTCCTTCATTAATGCATGCAACTTTTTTTTCTCTCTCCTAAAATCTCTCCCTTTTTTAAAAAAGAATCTATTGATACATATATAAATTTATTTAGTTATTCATACACGTTTATTCTTTTAATGGTGATTTATATAAATGATAAATATGATATCATTATATGAGTATTATGCTGATTCATACGATAGATACATCTTGTATGATTTTAATAGGTGATACATATTGTATTATGGTGAATCATATGGTAGATACAGTTATTTATTTCGATTATTGGGGAATTCATATGATATTAATGGATGATACATACAGTATTATGGTGATTCATATGGTAGATACAATTATTTTATTTTAATTATTGAGTGATTTATATGTTATTAATAAGTGATATATTTTGTTCGCACTGTATCTAAAGATGGAGAAATTTTCATAACAGCCTATCAAAAAAATCACCCACCAGGATTTTATGTAAATTTTCAAAAAGTAAGAAATAGTAGATAATATAATCTCTTAAATTTGGGATTTGTGTAATTTATCCTTATTTTCATAGGGAGAATGGACTTCTGTAGAGAAAAAGTCAAATTAATTTCATGGAAACTTTGTTATTATTATAAAATCGAATATTGAGTATAATAAATATATAAAAAAAAGCTCTTAAATATATGAAAGAATGAAGACTCCTAAATAAATGGATGATTTCTAATGTCGGCTAGGTGAAAAATAACTTGCATAATTTTTTCCCTAATTTAAAGAGACGTTTGTTCTTTTCAGTCAATAAATAAGACACCTTATTTCCTTATAGAAAATAGTTACTGAATATTAAAACTCTTTTCATTAATTTTGCTTAGGTCTTTTCTAGGGGTTTAGGGTATAGTCATATACTCAAGTTTTTTTTTTTTGGTTTCACCTAATAATGATCATATGGTAGTTTAGCACTAATTTGTTGAATTTAGGCCTTTTAGATATGTACGTACTGTGTTGTTTTTAATTCTATTAGCAATACATTAAATAAAAATATACTTATTACGAACATCATTAAAAAAAACAAGCGCGTGCAACACACGTGTCCGTAGCACAAGTGAGATAGAAAAAACAAGAAGGACCATGCTGCTTAAAGCTATAATGGTACATTGACATGCTTTACTTGGATAATACTTCCTACAACTTTTTTACCATTTTGGAGTGAGATCTGCAGGTTTGATACATAGTTGATCAATCTTCCGTCCTCAAGTACAAGACTGGATCAACTAAAACATATGTCAATTTAGTTTAAGCATATGTGCATATATATATATACAGTTATATACTAATTTATAAAACATATACACATTTATACGTTAAATATATACGCTTATAGAAGATATATACACATATATACGCACCATTCAATATAGATGTACTGCTTTAAATAAAATATATACTACAATATACATATATATATATATACAACAATATGTATATATATATATATAATTACATACTAATTTATAGAACATATACACTTGTATACATTAAAGATATACGTCTATAGAAGATATATACACATATATACGCACCATTCAATATATATGTACTACTTTAAATAAAGTATATACTACAATATATATATATATACTTATATACTAATTTATAAAATATATACACTTGTATACATTAAAGATATAAGTCTATAGAAGATATAATATATACACATATATACGCACCATTCAATATATATGTACTACTTTAAATAAAGTATATATATATATACACACACACACACACACTTACATACTAATTTATAAAACATATACATATGTATACGTTAAATATACACGTCTGTAGAAGATATATACACACTATTCAATATATATGTACTACTTTAAAATTAAATAAACTATATACTACAATATATATGTATTACAATATATAGATAGTTATATTATCCTAATTTATAAAACATATACACATGTATACGTTAAATAAATACGTGTATAGAAGATATATACACACCATTCAATATATATGTACTACTTTAAATAAAATATATACTATTCTACAGTATACATTTATATATACTACAATATGTATATATATATATAGTTATATACTAATTTGTAAAACATATACACTAGGATACATTAAATATATACGTTAAATATAGAAGATATATACAATAATAAACAAAACATATACTACTTAATATAATAAATTAATAATACTTGATAGTTAATTAATGAATGTTGAATTTTATTGATTGCAAAATGATCCAAAATTTATAATTTACATGAATAAAAAATCTACAAACTATGCATCATTTTTTCCAACTCATCCATGTTAATATTAACGGGAACTTGCATAGGATAGTCAAAGTCAATGGGGGCAAACCCATGCATTGGACTTGATTCTGCTAAGTTCTCCCGCGAAGTCATAATTTCTTCAAGTTTCTGCTCGTCATTCAGCTTCGGTTCCATTCCTTGATTTCTTCTTTCTGCTCTAATCTAATCTCTATGGCAAACTAGAACACTCATTGCATTGCTTCCCAATGAGTGACGGTTGTCTCCAAGTTGCTGTCATCCCTGACTAAAGGCACTCTCTGATGCAACGGTTGACATTGGAACATTCAAGATATCTCTAGCTAATCTTGAAAGCACAGGATATTGTGATTCATTATTCCTCCACCAATCCAACGTGTTGATCCATCGTCTGCGATCCTCTGGCGGAGACCGAAGATAATACTTAAGCTCTTCCCGATAAGTTGATGTGTAAGCTCCCTCGTCAACATTGTTCCAACAGGGTAAATCATAAAAGGAATCAGGAAAACCACAATGTACCGGCCTTTCAGAAAATGATGGCACCTCAGGAGGATGAGGAGCGACAGTTGGACTGATATGTGTCGGTACAGCTAAATCAACTAAATCAGCATAGTGGTTATATAATTTATCTATGTAAGCATTCGCATCAGACGTAGCCGTCCACAAATCAGGTTGTACTTGTTCAGAATCATTGTTAGTATTTATTTCTAAGTTACGATAAATAAGAGTACTAAAGTGACACATAGTATGGTATTTAATGCACGGATTTAGCATAGCACCAACCAAGAAAATAGGGGGAATCGGAAAAAAATATTTTTTAAATTTAGTAAACATGGCACCAACAACATTTTCATAACCTTCTTTATTTTTATATTCTTTGAGAAAACCAGAAATATCGGTTATATATCCCAAAATATTACAAACAGTAGGATAATAAGCACCAGAAAATTCAACCGTAGCTACATAAAAATTTTCCAAAAACTTAACAAGATTATTAATTACAACCCAATCAGAATCAAGTAGCATGCAATCGGCAGAATCAGCAAATGAACCACAATGTTGGTTAAAAGCTAATGTAATAGGAACTCTATATTTATAACAAGTTTTTAAAAAATCATACGTAGAATTCCATCTAATATCAATTTCCTCAGGCATCAATATCGGTGCAAGTCCATTTTCTTGACATTTAACTTTAAATTCTTTAATTCTCGATCTACTATTATTTCCTTGTATAAAACCAACAACAAGACGAATTTTTTCAATATAAATCTCAAAAAACTCAAGACCATCTTTTACAATTAAATTATATATATGACATGCACACTTAATATGAAAAATTTCAGATAACGACGATGATAGTTTTGATTTCAACTTTGTTATAACAGTCTTGTTGTTAGAAGCGTTATCAAAAGCGATACATAAGATTTTATTTTCGATACTATAAAATGCTGCAACTTTATGTATCGAGTCAGCAATAAATTGTCCAGTATGTTTACGATCCTCATCATATAAAAAAGCAAGAATACGTTTTTGCATCACAAAATCACTATTCATCCAGTGACAAGTAACGGTTAAATAATCATTTTTATTTACAGCACGATCAAGATCAGAAGTTAGGGATATTCTACATTGAATATTTTTTAACAATGTAGATAAATAAAAACAATATTGTGAACGAAGTCTAAAAATACCAGACCGACAAGTACTTCTAGGAATACCATTAAACATAAGCTTATAAATTGCTTGAATATAATGAATAAAAACATCAGAAGAAGGAAAACTAAAAGGCAAACAACCTACAGCTACCATTTTTGCTATTTCTTTTTGGTCCCTCAATTTATTATACTTTTTCGTTACGTGACCGGTTGTTGGGTCCAATCTAGTTTGTGTGGGCCCACCAACCGCCTCACCACCTTGTGCAATTTTTAACTCTCTTTCGTGGTCTTCAACTAAATGTCTCATTAACGTACCCGTACCCCTTGCTTGCCTCCTATTTTATGCTTATATATTTTTTGACAAATATTGTATTGCACCTCAGTATTTGATTTATGTTCAAAAAATCTTCATGCAACACTAGTTTGTTTACGAGCTCTTGGGGCACGGGAAGGACGGGGAGGGAGATAAACCGATTCGGATCTAACGTTAGCATTTCCTACTTCCGGTGTCTCACCAATATTCTCATCATCTTCATCTAAATCAACCGCATCTACTTCATTTTCTTCTTCTATACCGTAATTTTCCTGAACTTCTAAATAATCCATATCGTGAGCACCTACACCTATTTCTTCCTCAAAAGGTTGACTAAGTGGTATCGGAGGCGAAGACACACGGGTATATCTAGTACTTGAAGTACCTCTACCGCTAGTAATTCGCTTTTTGCTACCACTATCACTTCCGGGATAAAAAAAATTGACACTTTTACCGAGGTTTCTTAATTTATCCATAGTATAAATCAAACTAAAAAATATTCAAAATACACAAAAAGTAATAAAAATAAATATTCAACAATTAATACACTAATTATAAATTAAAAGTAAGAGATGGAACGACAATACCAAATTTTGAAAGTATCCGAAGGTTGCGACTTTAGAAACTTCCACTCGTACTTAGTAATTGCAAAATTAAAAAAATTAAAGTGAGCACTTTAGAAATTAAATATATAGAATATTTGAGAATTGAGAAATGAGATTTGAGAGAGAATGAGATTTGAGACTTGAGAGGATGAAAAATTGTGTGGGAAATGATTTGAAAGTGTAGGGTATTTATAGAATTTTTTTTGGGATTAAAAAATGATTTTAATTTTTTTTTTTAATATTTGGGCCCAAACTAGCCGTTATAGCAGTTGGGCCAACGGCTAGTTTGGCCCAATTTTCCAAAATCTTAAAAATAAATAAAATGGACTTATCCGGGCCGGGCCGAGCCGGTTAACCGACCGGCCCTAACCGGGTTGAGTCCGGTCCGGGTTAACCAGGCTCAAATTCAAAATCCAATTGGACTGGGACCTGGGCCCTTAAAGCCCTTGGGCTTACCGAGCCGGGTCAAACCGGTCCGGTTTCTTTTAGTGGGCCGGTTCGGGCCAGTTAAAATCGGCCCGTTTGACACCCTTATATATGCATGTTCAGTGGCGGAGCCAGACTTTTGGTTAAGGGTGTTCATATTCTCCCTTGGGCAAAAAACTGTTTAAAAAACAAAGTAAATAAAGCACTGCTGGACCTGCCAAGGTTCGAACCCGGGTTGTTGATGCAAAAATGCACACTCTTGACCACTGGACTATGTTTCTCTAACTTGTTAAGGGTGTGCAACAACAGGTATATAACCATAAATATCTATATTTAACCTATATACTCGAAAAAAAATTTCTACTAAGGGTGTTCATCTGACCACCATTCGTCGGTTGTGGCTCCACCACTGTGAATGTTAAAGATGTGGCTCTAGCTCACATATTTCTCTATGAGACCCTTTCATCATCTTGTTGTTATCTTTACGCGGATAGTGCGCTTCATCTTGGTGACGTTGTTGAAATTCTTTCGAGAATATTCCATCCCCACCAAGTAAGTTCAATTTCTGAATCTATCGACATAGTTACGCCATTATGTGAAGTATGTAAACATAAATTATTATAATTATACATATACTATTATCTTAAAGAAAGATTAAAGTTGTGGAGGATCAACAAATTGGATCAAAGATCAATGATCGTGGAAAAGCAAGAACAAGGTTTCTAATAATGAGGTTCAATAATATTGTGCTAGGATTTGGAGGTTCAATAATATAGTGCTAGGATTTGGACTCCACTTTCGTTTGTTTCTTTTGTTGATCAATTTTGATATGCTTTTTCTTGAGATGATGGTCTATTAGAAACGACCACTCTACCAATATCCACAAGGTCATACCAAGACTTATTCAACATTAATAAGAAGACTTATGGATTTTAAATACAGTATTATTATTAATATTGTATCATGTGGATGAGACATGCACGTATATTAGGAGTGTCAAACGGGCCGGGCCAACCCGGAACCGGCCCTCCCATTTTAACCGGGTTCTGGGCCGGTTCCGGGCCGGGTTTGACGTTAACCGGGCCGGGCCAGGCCAAACAGTAAAAAAATTAAAACCCACCCTAACCCGGCCCACTTAACCCAATCCGATCAAACCCACCAAAACTCGATCAAACCCGGTTAAAAACCAGTCAAACCCGTTTAAAATATAAATAAAAAAATCCAATATACACTATATACACTCCAATATACACTATATACACTCCAATATACAATATATATTTTTAAAAAAATATATAAAGTATAAACAATTACACATATATACGTACCATTCAATATATAATTATATATGACTATACGTACTACTTTAAATAAAACATATGCTATAATAGTATAATATATATATATACACTACAATATATATATATATATATATACTAATTTATAAAACATATACACATGTATACGTTAAATATATACTACTTTAGGAGATATATACACATATATATGCACCATTCAATAGATATGTACTACTTTAAATAAAATATATACTACAATATACATATATATATATACAACAATATGTATATATTATATATATAGTTACATACTAATTTATAAAACATATACACTTGTATACTTTAAAGATATACGTCTATAGAAGATACATACACATATATACGCACCATTCAATATATATGTACTACTTTAAAAAAAGTATATACTACAATATATATACTAATTTATAAAACATAAAGTAATGTATACGTTAAATATACACGTCTATAGAAGATCTATTCACATATATACACTCTATTCTATGTATATGTAATACTTTAAATAAGATATACTACAATATATATACATTACAATATATATTTGTATAGTTATATACTAATTTATAAAATATATACACATGTATACGTTAAATATACACGTCTATAGAAGATCCATTCACATATATACACTCTATTCTATGTATATGTAATACTTTAAATGAAATATACTGTAATGTATATACATTACAATATATATTTGTATAGTTATATACTAATTTATAAAACATACACACATGTATACGTTAAATATACACGTCTATAGAAGATCTATTCACATATATACACTCTATTCTATGTATACGCACCATTCAATGTATATATACTACTACTTATAAAATATACTACATTATATATACATTACAATATATATAGATATACTTATATACTAATTTATAAAACATATACACATGTATACATTAAATATACACTTCTATAGAAGATATATACACGTGTATACGCACCATTCAATGTATATATACTACTACTTATAAAATATACTACATTATATATACATTACAATATGTATAAATATACTTATATACTAATTTATAAAATATATACACATGTATACGTTAAATATACACTTCTATAGAAGATATATGCACAAATATACAAAACATATGCTACTTAGTATAATAAATTAATAATATTTGGTAGTAAATTAATAATATATTAGAAGTAAGTTTTTAATTTAAAGTAGAAAACTAGAAATTCAATTTAAAATTTTAAATCGTTAAATAACAAAAAAAAATAAAAAACAAGGACTAAGGAGTGAATGAATTTGGGGATTTTATTGATTGCAAAATGATCCAAAATTTATAATTTACATGAATGAAAAATCTATAAATTATGCATCATTTTTTCCAACTCATTCATGTTAATATTAATGGGAACTTGCATAGGATAGTCGAAGTCAACGGGGGCAAAACCATGCATTGGACTTGATTCTGCTGAGTTCTCCCGTGAAGTCATAATTTCTTCAAGTTTCAGCTCGTCGCTCGGCTCCGGTTCCATTCCTTGGTTTCTTCTTTCCGCTCTAATCCAATCTCTGAGGCAAACTAGAACATTCATTGCATTGCTTCCCAATGAGTGTCGGTTGTCTCCAAGCTGCTGTCGTCCCTGACTAAAGGTGCTCTCTGATGCAACGGTTGACATTGGAACATTCAAGATATCTCTAGCTAATCTTGAAAGCACAGGATATTGTGATTCATTATTCCTCCACCAATCCAACGTATTGATCCGTCGTCTGCGATCCTCTGGTGCCGTCCGAAGATAATATTTCAGCTCTTCCCGATAAGTTGATGTGTAAGTTCTCTCATCAACACTGTTCCAACAATTTAAATCATAAAACGAATCAAAAAAACCACTATGTACCGGCCTTTTAGAAGATGATGGCTCCTCGGGGGGATGAGGAGCGACAGTTGGAGTGATATTTGTAAGTACGACTGAATCAAATAAATCAGCATAGTGATTATATAATTTTTTCTATGTAATCCTTTGCATCAGCCGTAGCCGTCCACAAATCAGGTTGTACTTGTTCAGAATCATGGTTAGTATTTATTTCTAAATTAGTATAAATAAGAGTACCAAAGTGACACATATGATTATATTTCATGCACGGATTTAGCATAGCACCAACCAAGTAAATAGGGGGAATCGGAAAAAAATATTTTTTTAATTTCGTAAACATGGCGCCAACAGCTTCTTTATAACCTTCTTTATTTTTATATTCTTTGAGCAAACCAGAAATATCGGCTATATATGCCAAAATATTACAAACAGTAGGATAATAAGCACCGAAAAATTCAACCATAGCTACATAAAAATTTTCTAAAAACTTAACAAGATCATTAATTACAACCCAATCAGAATTATGTAGCATGCAATCAACAGAATCAACAAATGAACCGCAATGTTGGTTAAAAGCTAGTGTAATAGGAATTCTATATTTATAACAAGTTTTTAAAAATTCATACGTAGAATTCCATCTAGTATCAATTTCCTCAGGCATCAAAATCGGTGTAAGTCCATTTTCTTGACATTTAACTTTAAATTCTCTAATTCTCGATCTACGATTATTTCCTTGAATAAAACCAACGGCAAGACGAATTTTTTCAATATAAAGTTCAAAAAACTCTAGACCATCTTTTACAATTAAATTATATATATGACATGCACACTTAATATGAAAAATTTCAGGCAAGGGCGGAGATAGCGTAGATTTTATTTTTGTTATAGCAGTCTTGTTGTTAGAAGCATTATCAAAAGCAATACATAAAATTTTATTTTCGATACCATAATATCCGGCAATTTTAACAATAGAATCAACAATAAATTGTCCAGTATGTTTACGATCTTCATCATATAAAAAAACAAGAATACGATTTTGCATCACGAAATTACTATCCATCCAATGACAAGTAACGGTTAAATAATTATTTTTATTTACAGCACGATCAAGATCAGAAGTTAGGGACAATCTACATTGAATATTTTTTAACAATGTTGATAAATAAAAACAGTATTGTGAATGGAGTCTAAAAATATCAGACCGACAAGTAGTTCTAGGAATACCATTAAATATAGGATTATAAATTGCTTGTATATAACGAATAAAGGCATCAGAAGAAGGAAAACTAAAAGGCAAACAACCCACAGCTACCATTTTAGCTATTTCTTCCCTGTCCCTCAATTTATTATACTTTTTCGCTACTTGACCGGTTGTTGGGTCCATTCTAGTTTGGGTTGACCCACCAACATCCCCACCACCTTTTGCAATATTTAACTCTCTTTTGTGATCTTCAGCTATATGTCTCATTAACGTACCCGTACCCCCTTGCTTCCCTCCACTTCTATGCTTATATATTTGTTGACAAATATTGCATTGCACCTCAATATCTGATATATGTTCAAAAAATTGCCATGCAATACTAGTTCTTTTACGAGGTTTTGGGGCACTGGGAGGACGGGAAGGGAGATTAACTGATTCAGATCTAACGTTAGCATCTCCTACTGCGGGTGTTTCAGCAAAATTTTCATTATCTTCGTCTAAATTAACCGCATCTACTTAATTTTCTTCTTCTATACCGTAATTTTTCTGAGCTTCTACATAATCCATATCGTGAGCACCTACACCTATTTCTTACTCAAAAGATGTACCAAGCGGTACCGGAGGCGAAGGCACACGGGTATATCTACTACTTGAACTACCTCTACCGCTAGTAATTCGCTTTTTACTACCACTACCGCTTCCGGGACAAAAAATTTTAACACCTTTAGTAGCGAGGTTTCTTAATTTATCCATAATATAAATTAAATTAAACTAAAAATATTCAAAATACACAAATATAATAAAATTAAATATTAAACAATTAATACAATAAATAAAAATTAAACGTAAGAGATGGAACGACAATACCAAATTTTGGAAGTATCCGAAGATTGCGACTTTAGAAACTTCCGCTCGTACTTTGTAAACGAAAAATTAAAAATTTAAAGTGAACACTTTAAGAAATTAAATATATTGAATATTTGAGAATTGAGAATTGAGATTTGAGAGAGAATGAGATTTGAGAGAGTGAAAAATTGTGTGAAAAATGATTTGAAGTTGTAGGGTATTTATAGATTTTTTTTGGGGATTAAAAAATATTTTTTAGAATCTATAGAATCTATGTCGATGCTATATTTTTACCCTTTTTGATATTTTTAAAATTTTTTTGCTTTAAAACTATTATATTGGATGATGTATGGTTCGTGCCTTTTACAAATATTTACTAAAATAACCTGTGAGAGGACCAACTAGAATTTCACATGTCACTTCATGCTTCACCTTTGACCACCTTCTAAATTTTATATTTGAAGGATGACATTTGTAATATAATATATTATAAATTATATAATATCGTTAATTAAGTCTATAATATTTGTAATTATTTTTCTAATATAATATCTTTATTTTAATAGTATATTAATATTTTCTTTATTTTTAAAAATTTAAACAATTTTGAGCTAGACATAAGAAAGACTAAGGACAAAAATATTTATTTTGAACTTCGTATTTATGGGAGCAATGTAATGACATTGAAACTTTATTATTTATGTAGAAATTAAAAATAAATTTTATCATGATGTAATATTTATTTAGTTGGATTTCATCAAAGATTTTGCTTTTATTTGCATTGTCCACTAATATGAATAATATATAATAATTGCTTGTAATTTATGTTATTTAAAAATTTGAAATAAAAAATTAATTTCGTATTATATGGAGATTTTCAAATGAACATGTATTTTATAGGATGATTATATATTAAAAAAATAAAAGGATTTATTTTATGAAATAAGAAAATATAAATGATACTAAAATAGTGAAGAGAGGGAAGAAGATTGAAGGGGAGCCTTGGAGTAACTGGTAAAGTTGCTGTCATGTGACCAAGAAGTCTCGGGTTCAAGCCTTGAAAACAGCCTCTGACAGAAATGCAAGGTAAGACTGCATACGATATACCCTTGTGGTGGGTCTCTTTATTGGAATGTAAAATAGAATTATGGCTTGAAATTGATGTTATCCAAATATAGAGATTTTCAATAATTGGAGGGCAAAATTTTGAGGGTTGTTGGAGATGCCCTTATGCCTCCAAGAACTATGATAGGACTGGACTCATCTCAATTATAGTGTCCCGCAAATTTTTGATGTCTATAAATGTCCCTATCTTCAAGCTAGACTTGATGAAACGTCTACAAATGTCCCTATCTTCAAGCTAGACTTGATGAAACTCAAAGACGAGACTTGAACTAATTTCCATCTTTTTGGCTTTGTGACTTAATTTTGCACGTATGATTTGTTAGAGAAGAGATGAAGGTCAAATTTGGTTCAACTGGACATGCCAATTTATTTGCAACAAATCATAAAGTGATGAATAATAAATTAAATTATAAATAAAATACGAAGAAACATAGTTTTATTGATAAAAAATGAGACTTTGAATTAAAAGGGATAAACAAGTTTGTCAATTATGTCGGAGTTATTCAACCCGTTGAGTGCGTTCGAAGAATCTGCCTATTTGAGGTACCGCTATAGTCGGATTGAAGGCCATTTTATCCTGAGAGGAAGATTCCATAACCTCGGATACAGTGAGGGGAATTATTCCTTAAGGAAAGTCCGTGAATTCGGACGACTTGGCCTTAATCATTTCTGTTTCATCATTATTTTTCTGGAAAAAAAAAATACACCTCTTGAAAAGGTCATTTTGATCTTGTGTTGAGGGTATTTGATACTTCATTGTCTTCTTGTTTATACTTGAACTCGAGTTGAAATTGTTGTTTTACTATACAGATTTCTGCGTACCCTAATATATTGTGGGAAATAACAAGTACATTGTACGTAGACATAGCCTTATCGATCCCAGGTTGAAAGACGGTTTCACATAGCCTTAGAAGGTACATTGTACGTCGCCTTAGAAATTCAGACTTCCTAATATTCAAATAACGGTTTCCATTATTAAGTAAAAAAGGGCAGCCCGGTACACTAAAGCTCCCGCTACTCACAGGGTCCGGGGAAGGGCCCCATCATAAGAGTGTATAAGGTACATTGTACTTAGCCTTAGAAATTCAAACTCCCTTATATTCGAAACAACGGTTTCCTTTGTTGGCGACGATACATATATACAATAAAAACATATTCAGCGTAATCACACGAGTGAGATTCGGGGAGGATAGAGAGCACGCTGCGTCATCTCTACCTCCTCGGTTCTCGAGTAAGGCATATCAAAATCAAGTACTAAAAGAAATAGTACAATAGTGATGAATCCATGCATATAAATGCACAGAGACGGATCTAGAATTTAAACTCTACGTGTTCTAATTACACAAATTCCATACTTAAGAGAGTGTATTACCTAATATCTCTTACTTTTCTAAAATTCACCAAAAATCTCAATTTTCAACTTTACTCTTGATACATATCAACAAAACCCCACATACTATTTTTACTCCACCACTAACTCAGTCAAGCTATTTTTTTTTTCAAAAATTTCCTTCTCTAAAATATCTCCCTAATTATCAATAATTAAGTCATGATTTTTGCTCATACATTAATGCTTAAATCATCTTTGAATTTTTTCTCCTACATTAATGCATGCAACTTTTTTTTTTCTCTCCTAAAATCTCTCCCTTTTTTAAAAAAAAAATCTATTGATACATATATAAATTTATTTAGTTATTCATACATGTTTATTTTTTTAATGGTGATTCATATAAATGATAAATATGATATCATTATATGGGTATTATGCTGATTCATACGATAGATACATTTTGTATGATTTTAATAGGTGATACATATTGTATTATTGTGAATCATATGGTAGATACAGTTATTTATTTCGATTATTGGGGTATTCATATGATATTAATGGATGATACATATGGTATTATGATGATTCATATGATAGATACAATTATTTTATTTTAATTATTGGGTGATTTATATGTTATTAATAAGTGATACATTTTGTTCACACTGTATCTAAAAACGGAGAAATTTCCATAACAGCCTATCAAAAAAATCACCCACCAGGATTTTATGTAAATTTTCAAAAAGTAAGAAATAGTAGATAATAAGGTCTCTTAAATTTGGGATTTGTGTAATTTATCCTTATTTTAATGGGGAGAATGGACCTCTGTAGAGAAAAAGTCAAATTAATTTCATGGAAACTTTGTTATAGTTGTCTTTGGTCTTCTATGAAATTATTTCTTATTTTCTCCGTACGGTGTGAAACAAATTAGAATAATAATATGAGGAAGCCCACGAAAATAAAAGAAATACGTGCTCACTTTCTTTTAATTTACTAGATTAGTGTACATGCATTGCACGTGTGTTTCACGTGAATATGAAAAGTTGCGCACAAAGAAGAAACCAAAAAATAACTTTTTAAACTGTAATTATCTATTAAAAATACATAATATCTACTATTAGATACTGTCACAAGTTTATGATAAAAGATGTGGAATATTGATTTTTTTTTTCTAAGAGAAGTGTTTAACTTCTTATACTAAATCATCTTAATTTTTTAAAAAGAATTAAGAAATCCTGAAAATCACAATTATTGAATACCAACGTGATATTCAAAACATAGTATGTAATCAAATCGAGTAAGATTGATATAATTTTTTGCCGAACAGTATTCGCATGACCATGGAGGTTTTTAAAAGCATCTAAAAATAACAGGAGAAAAATGTATAAAAATTGCTGACAAAAATACATGATATCTATTTATAGGGGTGGAATACAATCCATATTTATACATAGCATATCATAAAAATATGATTAATTTCATACTATGATAACTAACGCGTCACAAAGTCAAAATTTTTATATAAATAGAGAATAAAGAAAAGAGATAAATATATGATTTTTCTGGTTATTTCAGTCAACAACCACATGCTTGTTTCATCTCATTTATCAATCAAAAAATTTCTACTGAAAAGGGAACATGAAAAATTATCAAAATCTGTGAATCCATGGTCAATTATTATATATAATGTATAATTGATGCATAAATATTTAAATCTATTAAGTAAAGAAATAATGCAAATTAGAAAGGATGATGATAATGAATGTAAGAAGACAATTTGAATTAAGATCAAAATAAGAAGAAAAAAAAAAATTAAACTATGAATTGAGACGGAATTTCAACAATTGATTTGAAATAACTCGAATCTAATACGATTTCAGAACAGTCACCTACATCAACGCCATCTATGAACAACATTAAGAAACAAATAGTTATGATTTAATTATATATTTGAAACGTAAAAATCTTACCAAAGATGTTGTTAATAGGGTTCATAGCTATTTGATTCTGAATTTGATAACAATATTAGTTAAATAGAATTGTATTTTATATATATATATATATATATATATATGGGGTAAACTTCTAATTAATTTATAAGTATAAATATTAATACCCTAAACCTAAAAAGGATGGAGTTTTGCTTGTAGTACTTTTCCTATTTCATCTTAACTAATTTTTTATTAAATATGAAGAAAACAAAAATAATTTTAAAAGGTATAATATGGTAAACTTCTAATTTATTTATAAGCGTAATTATTAATACCTTAAACCTAAAAGGATGGAGTTTTGTTTATAGTACTTTTTCTATTTTGTATTTACTATTTTTTAATGGACTGTGTATATTTTACCCTCCCCCGACCCCACATTGCAAGAATAAACTGAATATATTATTGTTGTTGTATGCATTGTTAAAAATCCATCACACACTTGATAACATATCACATTATTTCACACATCCAATGAAAATTAAGTAACCTTTAGACGAATCAATGATATACTCATTTATTGATTCAACATAATTTAATCCGTCCCAATTCAACCTAATCCAGAACACACATTGCCACATAAATACCAAGGCTTATACCGCCTCAACTTCGCGATTTAGAGCGAATATACAACTCGTTAAAAAGTGGTGCACATACACCACTAGAAAAAAGGACAACCCGATGCACTAAAGCTCACGCTATGCGCAGGGTCCGAAAAAGAACCCCACCACAAGGGTGTATTGTACGTAGCCTTACCATACTTTTCTGCTAGAGGCTGTTTCCAAGGCTTGAACCCGTTACCTCCTGGTCAAATGGCAGCAACTTTACCAGTTACTCCAGGTTCTCCTTCGGTGCATATACACCATGCCAAATAATAAATGATGCACATTTACCATTTTGGGGCATGAATTCCAAGAAAATTTTTAAAACCACATCAAATATCAAAAACAACATATTGTATTTGTCTGATACAAGCACAATACCAAAGCAGCTTGACTGAGTATCTTAGTTAACTAAACAAAGTTGCAAAAAACTGGAAATTGCAATGAAACAGTAAAGAAATAACACGATACAGAGATAGCGACGTCTAACAGATTTCTCATACTCCACGCACACCATAACGCGCAGTTCCCCAGCTCCACGACATATTCAACTAAATATGTTAGGTGGTTTTTCACACACGGTTAGTTGTTGTACGCAGAGTAAGTGTCACGCCCCAAATCCCATTGGAGCGGACTGGCACCCGTAGCCAAGGAGGCCCGGGAGAACCCGTTCATAACCTATACTTTCACATTTACATTACTTATGAAAATTAGAAATTTGGGCAGCACTTCGTTGTAAATAGAAGAAAACAGTACCTGTATCAGCCCAGCAGACACGCATATATATATATATAAACAGTAATTGGCCGTCAGAGCCATCACGTCTATCAACCAAACACTCCTATGGCTGTACAATATGTCTACAAAAGCCTCTACATAGATACACAACTGAGTTAGGGTCGGGACAAACTCCCGCCCACAAAAGACTTTTATACAAATACCAAAAATACATATAGAAACGACTTGGGATGCCCCGAAACAACTGGAGCTCACCACTATCAACAAAATGTCCTGGCTCTTACTGCGGAGGTGTACGACCTGAAGTACCTGTTCCTGCAGGCATGAATACAGGTCCCCCGTGAGGGACGTCAGTACGGAAATATGTACTGAGTATGTAAGGCAGTGAGTATCAAGATGAGATACAAAAGGTCAACAGAACCCAGATACCAGTGAATAAACAGTATGAGTAGACCACACTTAAAAGAGCTGATGGGATACCTGCACATTACTTTCATATCATTACTTCCCGTATTCCTTATCAATACATAACATATGTCATACAATGGCCAACTGATCAGTGGTACTAATACAATACATTAGGGACCACCCCTGGAATAGCATATATACATAATCTTTATAATACAATGGCCAACTGATCAGTGGTACTAATACAATACATCATATCATCAATTTAAAATAAAGACATTCCATTACTTAATTCAATTAATCTTTGAGATTGGTTACTTTGTGGTCACACCTTATGGAACTTGAAACCATGATACCTCAATAGGAAAAACATGTAAATAGGTAATCAATATCATGAAAATGAAGTAGAGAATCATGGATACCTCATTAAACCATTTCGGAGTCAACAATAGTATATGGACATTTTTTTGACTAGCCGGACATCTTAAAAGTGAAAACAAGTTCAATTGGTAGTGTCGAAGATCATATGATGTTATTATGTGTCATGTGTCGTAGGACAATGTTGGAAGCTTACTTGAGAGTGCCATGGGTCATTATTCATGCCAAAGATTAGATAGAGTATGTCTTACATACCTTGATATAACCACTTCAATACAAGTCCAACTTGACTTCCCGTACTCTTCGAACACTTATCTACAATAAGTCATTTGTGGCAAACTAGTATTAGCAACC
Source organism: Capsicum pubescens (assembly GCA_030864215.1). Taxonomy (NCBI): domain Eukaryota; kingdom Viridiplantae; phylum Streptophyta; class Magnoliopsida; order Solanales; family Solanaceae; genus Capsicum; species Capsicum pubescens. Next base: position 273,523,503 of record CM061541.1, on the reverse strand, counting down.
AAACCTTACCATTTAGGTATTAACTTCACCAAATAATGTCTAGGAAGTAATCCTTTAACTCATCAATAAGAGTGCTACATACATCCTCTTATACTCTTATTACATTCACATATCATGCATTTTCATGCAATATCCCTCAACATCACTCTTAGCCTTTATTTTCCCTCTTAATCACCATCCAATACCAACATGATCACTAGGCATACATAACCACTAATATAATGATATATCACCACAATTCATCCTCCATAATCCAATACAACAACTTCCATAATTTACTACTAACAATTTATACAAAACAATTCATAACTATGTTTCTAGTTATCTTCCAACATCAAGACAATACTCATAATCCTTTATCAATACTTATTCATGGATAAGAATCAAGAATAAACAATATTCATACCTTATCAATGAACTCTTGTATTTAGAATCCTCCTTATATAACCATGGGGTGCTTCTCGAAGCTTTCGAGATGGTGAAGACAACTACGGAACCAATTCGAATTTTCTACGGTTGAATCACAAAATATTGAAGTTGAAATTAGGCTAGGGTTTCACCTTCTCTTAATAATTGGATGATATATGATATATATGAGGCTAAGTGTATGTTTATAAAGACCAATTTTCGTCCAAGAGGTAATAGAAAATGACCATTTTGCCCTAAAAATTTAAATAAATCCGAATCTGTCCCCAGTGGACAGTTTTGACAGGCTGAAGTAAATCGATCATAACTCTTTGCTCCGGTATCGGATTTGGGTGAAACCAATTGCATTGGAAATATAATTCAAAGGTATTTCATTTTCATATAAAGTATACCACCCAGTTCTTCCTGTACAAGGAGTTATGGTCGTTTAAAGTTGACCCAAAAATCTGTCCAAAATTCTGTTTTTTTTTTTGATAGGCTGTAGTAAAACGGGTATAGCTCCTTACTAAGACATTGGATTTGGATGAAACCAATTTCATCGGAAAGAAGACTCTCGTAGATTTTCGTCGATATATAGCAGATCACACAGTTCTTTTTGTACAAGGAGTTATGATCGTCTAAAGTTGATCCAAAAAAAATTTGCCTAGCTGCAGTAATTTTCCTGCAGATTTACTGTTCACAGGCATTCCGGCCACCGTTTTGAAATTTTGAATGTGCTCGCTTATATGAAATACTCCTCTGTTTTGGGCAAACTTTATATCGTTGGAAAGCTTATTCCAATACCTACACATACAACTATTGACGGGATACTTCCGAACACCATAAACTTAATTTAACCCATACGCAAGCCTTTAGGACTCCATATAATCGCGATAAGTGTACGAAAAAATTTACGGGATGTTACAGTAAGATTACACTGATCTCTTGTGTTAGCTCTGCTGTCCTCCGCGTCATCAGTATGGTTCATAACAGAACTTGACACACCTGTGACTGAATTCATCTGTCGGTGAGGTTGAGTGCTATCACGCAGCAGTCCAGTCTGAGGAGTACCACGTGTAGGATTCTCGGAGCAATTATGAACATCCAGATCTAGAATCGACTCATTGCAAATTTTGTACCTAGATAAAGTCCGGGAATCAACTAATAAACCTTTTCCCTCGAAGGTAAGCTTTTGGAGATGAACAGGTATTCCAAGCTTATCTAGAACCAGTTCCTTCACTTCCTTGACCGAATTGTTCTTGTGAACGTCCAGTATTGCACATACATGATCAGTACGTCTAACGACATAGATCTGCATCGTTCCCTCCACCACCAGTAAGACGGAGCCTTCTTTGATATCATAGTAATAGAGTTGCTTCTCATCTTCCAGCTTCTGTTTTGTCATGAAGAGAGGCTTATCGCCAATTGAGTGACCAACCTTGCTCTCTATAGCCGTTTTAACATGGCGAACAGATAAAGTAGCCATGACTTCTATTTCTTCGACTTGATAATCTGGCAACACAACTTTGACTAGATACCTGTCTCCTGGATTACGCACCATATGAAGGGTTGATCCATCATGAATATTGAGAAAAGCTAAGGTTTTGCCATCTTCGAGAAGCTTTCCAGCCTGAAAAAGAGAGAATTTGCCCGAGTCTGTTCCTTCTTTGACCAGAATCCTATATTTCATATCATGGATAGTACTATAGATATTTGAAATAACAGTTACAATACCTTCGGCGTATGATCTCTTTACATACAGTGTGATCACTGGGACTGAATCTTCAACATAAGCATGATCGCAAATGCCATAATCAACTAGCTTCCGTCCATCCGCTAGCTTATCATCTCCTGAAAGCAGTTGTTGAAGACATACCGGTATGCCCTCCTTATCATGTAGCAACGCTTTGACATGTCCAATACTATCTGATTCCTTAACGTTTAACTTGATTGTTTTAGTGACTCTCAAGTATATAGGTATCTGCAAGAGGATACAGAAAAAAGATAATGCAAGATATGGTCATAAAGGCAGAAACACAATGCTGCAAAATATTTAATAGATGCATATTGCAAAAAAGGGAACTAACAACGTTGACAATTATAAACACCATCCAACAGAAATACTCTAAATCACATATTAAAGCATGGAGATTAACATACAGATATCATGATCAAATATATTTGATGACTAAATACCCTACATATTACACATCGCCACTCTTTCATCTTATGTTACTTCTCTTCCATTAGATTATAGGGTATAGTATGTTCTATCATCTTAGTTAATACATGCAATCGTACGAAGGCACCAGATGTGTGGTACATCATGAGGTGCGTTTTTTTGATTTAGTGAAATAAGGAAAAACTTAGAAAAATTCTCAACTACGAACTTAAATGAGAATCTGCAAGCTCAAATAGGGGTATGTGTCGACAGAAACATAGATTTCTTGTATGCATGGCAGAATGTGTATAAGGAAAGATTTCACATTCTGTAACAGTAATTGAAATATAGATCAAACTACCATCCTTTCCTTATTAACTGCCTTTTTATGCCATTTCTTGAACCTTGTTTTGTGCTTATCATTCAAATTAAGTTCCACAAGACATAAGTTCAACGATCTCCAATCAGCTTGATCATTCATTTCTCACTAATCAATGAGTAGCAACTACTTTGTTTATCCATTCCTCTTCAAATTTCTGCCATTTCGTGTTCATAGTCTACTTTTTTTCCTCTAATGACACAAGTTGGCTCAATAAACGACATACAACTCCGTGTCCCCTGTGATTCCATAGTCACCAAAGACAAAGAGAGAAGTTCAAAACTGTGCCACGTATGATTAGTTCCTTCACGGGTTAATATAGTTTATTCGTGATTAACTTTTTCAAATAAGCGAAGGGAAGCTTGGAAGTAACTGGTAAAGTTACTCCCATGTGACCAGGGGGTCACGGGTTCAAGCCTTGGAAACAACCTCTTGCAATGCATGCCAAGGCAAGGCTGTATACAATAGACCCTTGTGTGGTCGGGCCCTTCCCTAGACCCCACGCATAGCGGGAGCTTTAGTACACCGGGCTGCCTTTTAAAAAAAAAAATCATATAAGCAATGGGGTAGAGCTGGAAAGAGAGTTTGCCAAACCTATGACTAAGCTTATTTTCATCTGGCAGTGAGGTTGAGTGTCGTCACACAGCAGTCTCATCTGAGGAGTATCGTGTGTAGGATTCTCAGAGTAATTATGAAAAGCCAAATAAAGAATCGGCTACTTAAGAATTTTGTAGCTAGCTAAATCACGGGAATCAGCTAAATCTTTTCCCTCAAACAAATATGTGTGGATTCTCTGCAACTCTTATGGCAAATATACAAGAAACCTAGCCACTTTCTAAGTGGAACCCGCTATATTACCTTCTCCAACTGAAACCTACAAAATTTTTTGCAATTTTCATGTTGTCTAGCACTTCTTGGGAAGTTAGCCCATGCTTGACATTAATCACATAAACTTCATCTCAACAAACTTGATCAAACCTAAACACCTATTTATTAGTATGGACATGAGATACATTTCATTTTTACGATCCGTGCCTTCATATGAGGGTTTTCAATTGGACACCGTGATTCAGATATGCAAAGAGGGCACCGATTTGCCAGCCCTCCTCTTCCCCGTCCCCAAAAGCAATTTGATCAATCCGAAACGCATCCTTTTTAGCATGGAAACGAGATACATTTCATACTCTTATATTCAAAGAAACTCTTTCAATCCACACATCTTCTATATCTATCTATATCTTTCAGTCCCATATATTTTAGTACAGAAGAATATAGATATATATGGTAAAAACAATATGTCCAGCATGGATTTCCCAGTCCTCCTCCTTCCTCTTCTTAATTTGTAATGACTATTCGCTAGGTGCTATCACGAGCAAGAAAAGATGGAATACAGGTTCTACAAAAGAGAAAAGGAACAGGAGAGGTTTGAGATACTAAATATAGTATAAGATGGACGATCCACCTACGGGATGAAAATCAGAGTTTCGCGGTTTTTACAGATCACCCTCCCCTTCATGCAAGAAATGATTCAGAGTTGGAGAAACCCACTCAATCAAAGGGCAGATAAAGATAACCAGAACAAAAATTCTTAAATGGAAAAACAGAAACCAATAGCAGCATTCCATTAAGAATGGTAAAGAACTAAACATAATTGATACTTCAATTCTCTTCAATCAAATAGTATACAAGCACAATGTCAAACCAGTACCGCAGCCAAAACTCTTTTTTGGATGGTATTTCCACATGATGTGCCTTCTTCAATGCGCTTATTCAACAGAAAGTATGAACAAATCCCTCGTAAATGAGTCCAACAACAATATATGTCCACTGAGCAACCAGCCTAGCATTAGAATGTCTACATCCAAACACCCACTGATTTAACGTCACTATCACAACCTCCATAAGTGAAAAAGAAATTGTAGTCTTGCGCGACTTTATCTCCCAATTCAAAGTAAATGCACCCAGAAGAAATTGAATTTATTCAATCATGAGAACAGAACCGGCAAGCATCAAGAAATCATTAAGAAGATGAGTCGGAATGAGAAACAGGACAAACATATGTAAACCAGGTCAGAAAAGTTATATCAACCACTATATTTGTAATTGCTCCTATTTGTTATAAAATTCTGTTAGTTAATCTAGAAACTGCGACAGCAGAAGGTTTATTGTGGAGGGAAATCACTGTCTCAAAAGCTCCCACCAAAGCTTTAACCTTGCTCTTCCCGGTTTCAACAAGCTTACTCGCCGTCTCTTCAATCACATTATTCAACAAACCCTGCACATCTTTCTTTTCTTGCACATCCTGATGCCTCAAAACAATTTTTCCAGAGATAGGGATGGTTTGCTGGAGATCAACTATCTTGCCCCTCCTGAACTTCAGTTTCACTGCCGAAGAATTATTATCATTAGAAACACCTGTCTTAGCTTTTCTCAATGTCTTTTTCTGATTTTTCCCAACAGTTTCTGCTTCTGCTATGTGCAACAGCTTTTTGCTGCTAGAGGTGTATTCACCCAATGCACTGTCTGCAGGCTTAACAACTTCCTTTTTATCTTCTTCATTAGACAACGGACGTGATTGTAAATGGGATGAAGACTTTGGTGATGCTTTCACTTTCAGAGAGTGAACACTCTTTGGTGGCAGCAATATCTTTTTCTTTTTTATTTCAGAGGGTTCAAGAGAGTGAACCTTGGGAGAAGGCCTTCGATCGACCACATTCAACTTCTTTCCCTGTCCTAGCATACTCCCTGGAGGAGCAGATGGCTTTTGATTGACCACGGCCTCTTTCTTTCCCTCTACCAGCATACTCCCTGGGGGAGTAGAAAGCTTTTGCTCAACCACAGTCACATTTTCTCCCTCTCCTAGCATACTCACCAGAGAAGCTGAAGACTTCTGCTCAACCACAGTCACCTCATCTATCCCTCCCTCCATGCAACCTGGAGGAGAAGAAGGTTTTTGCTCAACCATAGTGACCTCCTTTTCATCTTTGAGTACACTCTCCTGAGGTGCTGAAGGCTTTTGATAGACCTCATTTACCTTCTTTCCCTCTTCCAGCATATTCACAGGAGGAGTGGAAAGCTTTTGCTTGGCCAAAATCGCCTTCTTTGCATCACCCTCGTTACTCCCTGAAGTAGTGGAAGTCTTTTGCATGACCACGGTCCTCTTCTTCGCCTCTCCCAGCATACTCCCCGGAGAAGTGGAAGGCTTTTGCTCAACTCTTGTCACCTTCTTTTTCTCTCCCAGCACATTCCCAGGAGGAGTGGAAAGCTTTTGCTTGACCAAAGTCCCCTTTTTTGCCTCTCCCACCAAGGTCCGTGCAGGACTCTGCTCGTCGGCAGAAAGTTTGTTCTTTCTTTTTAATAGAGGATGCCATGGCTTTGCTTCAGAGGAATGTTTCCTGCCATATTTACAAAAGTCATGGCAAGAACCAGTGGAAGGCTTTTGCTCAACTCCTGTCACCTTTTTCTCTCCCAGCACACTCCCAGGAAAAGTGGAAAGCTTTTGCTTGACCAAAGTCCCCTTTTTTGCCTCTCCCACCAAGGTCCGTGCAGGACTCTGCTCATCAGCAGGAAGTTTGTTCTTTCTTTTTGATAGAGGATGCCATGGCTTTGCTTCAGAGGAATGAGGAATAACATCTTGTCCGCTATCAGGAGCATTCAACTTCCCAGTGGATTGCCTTCTTGTACTGCCTGCATTGTAAGATGAAGTAGAGGAGGAGCTGCGATAGCGGGGAAGAACCTTGTTTCCATTACTCATAGATCTCGGTTTTATTGTGCTGATTTTATCTGGCTTACTTCCAGCAGAGTCATTCTTCACGCTAGTTACTGGACTCACTAGTTCATCGATGTTATCCTCAGCCATAGAATCATTCTTCACACTAGTTACTGGACTTGCTAGTTCATTGGAGTTATCCTCAGCCATCATTCCAGAACCTTGACCAGGAGGAGTGGAAAGCTTTTGCTTGACCAAACCCTGGCACCATGAACATATGTAAACATTAGGAAGAAAATCCATTAGGTCGCACCATGAACATATGTAAACATTAGGAAGAATAGCCATTAGGTGTACTGCACGCTTATGGGACTTCCTCTTGCCTTTTGCCTATATGTCTTGTGTTACTGAGATCACAATGAGAATAAATTAACATATATATATATATATTTATCTTCTCATTGTATGCATACTTTTGTATATGTCATCTCCAAAAATCTTGGCCATAAATAAAATTTATTTTGTTTCCTTTCTTAGTTTTCTATCTTCTCTCATTTTATTTTTCTTTTTTTCATTTTAAACATTATTCATTTTTTCATTCTCCTCAAAATCAATCTTTACCTTCTCAATAACCTCTTTAAATTGCCACCTACTATTTTTACTTCATCTTCTATTTATAGTTTTTTAATTTCTTTATAGATAAGGGTTAAAGAATTAACAAAAATATATATTAATAAATCACACTTCTACTTAATTATCTATTAAAAGTTATCAAAATCTGTACATGTCAATTATTTTGAGATGGAAAAAATATATAATAAGAGAACATAAATATTTTAATTTAAATATTTGCACTTATAAAATATCAAGATTTTTTACATTTTAATATTTATTTATAATGAAATTTATCTTTTAAATACCAACAATTATTTCTATTGATACTTACCTTATGTAACTACTATGCATAATGCATGATATGATAAATATCATTAAATATCATAATTTTTTATAATTTAATATTTATTTATCAATAATTATTACTATTGATTCTTACCTTTTAAATACCAACAATTATTACTATTGATACTTACCTTATGTAACTACTATGCATAATGCATGATATGATAAATATCATTAAATATCATAATTTTTTATAATTTAATATTTATTTATCAATAATTATTACTATTGATTCTTACCTTTTTAATACCAATGGGTACTACATTGATTACTACAATTTCCTTAAAAAAACGTAAGATAAAAGATTTTTTATACTTTGAAAAATATTTGGGTAATGATGGTAATTAACAAGAAAAAAAAAACATAAACATATATCTTAATTTATCATATTTACATAAATCTCTATCGTTATAAAGTAATTACAAAAATTTTAATTAATTATATATTTTCGTTAATGTAGCGAGAGCTAATTATGTATCTTAACATACCCAAAATTGAAAAAATGTGCTGGCCGGAAACTAATTAATTTAACGCTTTGAAAAATGTTTGGGTAGTGATTATAATTAATAAGAAAAAATAACATAAATATATCTGTTAACTTATTATATTTACATTAATTTTTACTGTTATAAATTAATTATAAAAATTCCAACTAATTATATATCTTCGTTAATGTAGCGAGAGCTAATTATGAACATTTTATATCATGGTTGTAACATTTTATATATCTGTTAATTGTATTTACTAATTTTTAATTATTAAATATAAAGAAAACAAAAATAATTTTAAAAGGTATAATATATCATGGTTGTAACATTTTATAACCGAAAAGGGATTTCTTTTGACGGCAGTGTTCTATTCAGAAAAATAAAATTATTAGTATTTATTTGTGATTATGATTACTTTATTTCCAAAAAGTTCTTATTTTATGTATTTTAGGAGTTTTTAACATCTTTCTTAATATTTAGTATTATAAACATAATTTAAGATTAATTTTAAAAAGGGTGACAAGACGATTTGGTGTATTGTAGAGTATTTTAATGAAGAGTAAAAAGTTCAAATCACTTTTTAAGGGTCTTCACATTTTCAATATACCCTCCCCAGACCCCACATTGTGAGAATAAACTGAGTATATTATTGTTGTTGTTGTTGTATGCATTGTTAAGAATCCGTCACACACTTGATGACATATCGCATTATTTCGCACATCCAGTGAAAATTAAGTAACCTTTAGACGAATCAATGATCTACTCATTTATTGATTCAACATAATTTAATCCGTCCAAATTCAACCTAATCCTGAACACACATTGCCACATAAATGCAAAGGCTTATACCCCTCAACTTCGCGATTTAGAGCGAATATACAACTCGTTAAAAAGTGGTGCACATACACCACTAGAAAAAAGAACCCGATGCACCAAAGCTCACGCTATGCGCAGGGTCCGGAAAAGGGTCCCTCACCATAAGGGTGTATTGTACGTAGCCTTACCACGCTTTTCTGCTAGAGGCCGTTTCCAAGGCTTGAACCCGTGACCTCCTGGTCAAATGGCAGCAACTTTACCAGTTACTCCAGGTTCCCCTTCGGTGCATATACACCATGCCAAATAATAAATGATGCACATTTACCATTTTGGGGCATGAATTCCAAGAAATTTTTTAAAACCACATCAAATATCAAAAACAACATATTGTATTTGTCTGATACAAGCACAATACCAAAGCAGCTTGACTGAGTATCTTAGTTAACTAAACAAAGTTGCAAAAAACTGGAAATTGCAATGAAACAGTAAAGAAATAACACGATACAGAGATAGCGACGTCTAACAGATTTCTCATACTCCACGCACACCATAACGCGCAGTTCCCCAGCTCCACGACATATTCAACTAAATCTGTTAGGTGGTTTTTCACACACGGTTACTTGTTGTACGCAGAGTAAGATTACACTGATCTCTTGTGTTAGCTCTGCTGTCCTCCGCGTCATCAGTATGGTTCATAACAGAACTTGACACACCTGTGACTGAATTCATCTGTCGGTGAGGTTGAGTGATATCACGCAGCAGTCCAGTCTGAGGAGTACCACGTGTAGGATTCTCGGAGCAATTATGAACATCCAGATCTAGAATCGACTCATTGCAAATTTTGTACCTAGATAAAGTCCGGGAATCAACTAATAAACCTTTTCCCTCGAAGGTAAGCTTTTGGAGATGAACAGGTATTCCAAGCTTATCTAGAACCAGTTCCTTCACTTCCTTGACCGAATTGTTCTTGTGAACGTCCAGTATTGCACATACATGATCAGTACGTCTAACGACATAGATCTGCATCGTTCCCTCCACCACCAGTAAGACGGAGCCTTCTTTGATATCATAGTAATAGAGTTGCTTCTCATCTTCCAGCTTCTGTTTTTTCATGAAGAGAGGCTTATCGCCAATTGAGTGACCAACCTTGCTCTCTATAGCCGTTTTAACATGGCGAACAGATAAAGTAGCCATGACTTCTATTTCTTCGACTTGATAATCTGGAAATACAACTTTGACTAGATACCTGTCTCCTGGATTACGCACCATATGAAGGGTTGATCCATCATGAATATTGAGAAAAGCTAAGGTTTTGCCATCTTCGAGAAGCTTTCCAGCTGAAAAAGAGAGAATTTGCCCGAGTCTGTTCCTTCTTTGACCAGAATCCTATATTTCATATCATGGATAGTACTATAGATATTTGAAATAACAGTTACAATACCTTCGGCGTATGATCTCTTTACATACAGTGTGATCACTGGGACTGAATCTTCAACATAAGCATGATCGCAAATGCCATAATCAACTAGCTTCCGTCCATCCGCTAGCTTATCATCTCCTGAAAGCAGTTGTCGAAGACATACCGGTATGCCCTCCTTATCATGTAGCAACGCTTTGACATGTCCAATACTATCTGATTCCTTAACGTTTAACTTGATTGTTTTAGTGACTCTCAAGTATATAGGTATCTGCAAGAGGATACCGAAAAAAGATAATGCAAGATATGGTCATAAAGGCAGAAACACAATGCTGCAAAATATTTAATAGATGCATATTGCAAAAAAGGGAACTAACAACGTTGACAATTATAAACACCATCCAACAGAAATACTCTAAATCACATATTAAAGCATGGAGATTAACATACAGATATCATGATCAAATATATTTGATGACTAAATACCCTACATATTACACATCGCCACTCTTTCATCTTATGTTACTTCTCTTCCATTAGATTATAGGGTATAGTACGTTCTATCATCTTAGTTAATACATGCAATCGTACGAAGGCACCAGATGTGTGGTACATCATGAGGTGCGTTTTTTTGATTTAGTGAAATAAGGAAAAACATGAAAAATTCTCAACTACGAACTTAAATGAGAATCTGCAAGCTCAAATAGGGGTATGTGTCGGCAGAAACATAGATTTCTTGTATGCATGGCAGAATGTGTATAAGGAAAGATTTCACATTCTGTAACAGTAATTGAAATATAGATCAAACTACCATCCTTTCCTTATTAACTGCCTTTTTATGCCATTTCTTGAACCTTGTTTTGTGCTTATCATTCAAATTAAGTTCCACAAGACATAAGTTCAACGATCTCCAATCAGCTTGCAACGATCATTCATTTCTCACTAATCAATGAGTAGCAACTACTTTGTTTATCCATTCCTCTTCAAGTTTCTGCCATTTCGTGTTCATAATCTACTTTTTTTCCTCTAATGACACAAGTTGGCTCAATAAACGACATACAACTCCGTGTCCCCTGTGATTCCATAATCACCAAAGACAAAGAGAGAAGTTCAAAACCGTGCCGCGTATGATTAGTTCCTTCACGGGTTAATATAGTTTTTTCGTGATTAACTTTTTCAAATAAGCGAAGGGAAGCTTGGAAGTAACTGGTAAAGTTACTCCCATGTGACCAGGGGGTCACGGGTTCAAGCCTTGGAAACAACCTCTTGCAATGCATGCCAAGGCAAGGCTGCATACAATAGACCCTTGTGTGGTCGGGCCCTTCCCTAGACGCCACGCATAGCGGGAGCTTTAGTACACCGGGCTGCCTTTTAAAAAAAAAATCATATAAGCAATGGGGTAGAGCTGGAAAGAGAGTTTGCCAAACCTATGACTAAGCTTATTTTCATCTGGCAGTGAGGTTGAGTGTCGTCACACAGCAGTCTCATCTGAGGAGTATCGTGTGTAGGATTCTCAGAGTAATTATGAAAAGACAAATAAAGAATCGGCTACTTAAGAATTTTGTAGCTAGCTAAATCACGGGAATCAGCTAAATCTTTTCCCTCAAACAAATATGTGTGGATTCTCTGCAACTCTTAAGGCAAATATACAAGAAACCTAGCCACTTTCTAAGTGGAACCCGCTATATTACCTTCTCCAACTGAAACCTACAAAATTTTTTGCAATTTTCATGTTGTCTAGCACTTCTTGGGATGTTAGCCCATGCTTGACATTAATCACATAAACTTCATCTCAACAAACTTGATCAAACCTAAACACCTATTTATTAGTATGGACATGAGATACATTTCATATGAGGGTTTTCAATTGGACACCGTGATTCAGATATGCAAAGAGGGCACCAATTTGCCAGCCCTCCTCTTCCCCGTCCCCAAAAGCAATTTGATCAATCCAAAACACATCCTTTTTAGCATGGAAACGAGATACATTTCATACTCTTATATTCAAAGAAACTCTTTCAATCCACACATCTTCTATATCTATCTATATCTTTCAGTCCCATATATTTTAGTACAGAAGAATATAGATATATATGGTAAAAAAAATATGTCCAGCATGGATTTCCCAGTCCTCTTCCTTCCTCTACTTAATTTGTAATGACTATTCCCTAGGTGCTATCACGAGCAAGAAAAGATGGAATACAGGTTCTACAAAAGAGAAAAGGAACAGGAGAGGTTTGAGATACTAAATATAGTATAAGATGGACGATCCACCTAGGGGATGAAAATCAGAGTTTCGCGGTTTTTACAGATCACCCTCCCCTTCATGCAAGAAATGATTCAAAGTTGGAGAAACCCACTCAATCAAAGGGCAGATAAAGATAACCAGAACTAAAATTCTTAAATGGAAAAACAGAAACCAATAGCAGCATTCCATTAAGAAAAGTAAAGATCTAAACATAATTGATACTTCAATTCTCTTCAATCAAGAACGTAACCTAAAAAAAAAAAAGAACCAATAGCAACATTTGTTGCTCTTTTCGTGTGTGAATCTTAACAATGTGGCAAAGTAGTAAAAGAAAAGTGTCATTTCTATAAGAAGCTAACCTCTTTTTCTTTTTCTTCAACAACAGGCCTCACACGTTTCAGCCAGGATTCCATTTTTTTGAGAACTTGAAATCTCCTACAAAATCACCCAAGAAAGGAATGGCGAAAATAACAAAGCAAGCGAAACTAACAACAGGACAAAAAGAAGTAAGTGGTGAATAGTTGAATTTATGAAACCCGCTAAACAACAAGATTACATGAATCTTGACTACAATTAAATGAGAGTTAATGGCATGATGGTCACTCAACTTACGAAAAATGGCCATTATAGTCCTTCAAATTTACCTAGTTAGCATCGATGGTTATTTTAGCTTTTTAGCTGAAAATACAATTTTTGGTACCTACTTAATGAAGTGACAGATGTAAATTTTTAGGAAGAAAGGAGTCTCATTGTGTAAATAATGTAAGAAGCTAGTATTCCAAGCACACAGAACATCAACCTAACATTTATTTTAGGAAAAATATTAAACCTCAATAAAATGTGAATAGATTAAGTAATCTCATAATGTTATTCACTTTTGTCTCTTAAAAAGAAAATTTTATTCTTCACTAAGTGAACAAAAGCTTATATATGTGAATACGAATGTACTCGGACCAGATCAACCTACATTTATTATACAAAGGATATGCCGAAAAAATATTAAGCCTCAAAGTAAAATATTAATACATTAAGTAATCTTATAATTTATTTGTTTTAAATTGTAAAAGAAATTCAAAATCTCATCATGCTATACTTTTTTGCCTTATAAAAAATAAATTTAATTCTTCATTAATCTACAAAAGCTTATACTTGGGAATACAAGTGTAGTCGGATCAACCTACATCTATTATAGAAAAACATTAAACTGCAAAGTAAAATGTGAACAGAGTAAGTAATCTCACAATGATATACTGTGTACTCAAAACAGATCAACCTACAATTATTATTATAGAAGAAATATTAAACCTCCGGGTAAAATGTGAATAGATTAAGTAATTTCATAATGATATACCTTTATGCCTTTTAAAAACTAATTTAGTTCTTCATTAATGAAAAAAACAATAATCATAAACAATAAGGCTGGACTTTGATTTCTTGAAATATAAAAAGAACTTATGACGATGTATTTCAAGATCTTCATAATCTACATGGTAACTCCTAAATTATCAATCACATTTACATATATCATACTTCGAGAGTGTAAACTTCTAATTACTTAATTGTATCTTTAACACGTCCCTAACGTGTGGACTAATTCTTTTTAATGTATCAAGCACGTGGAATTTGTTCTGATATGACTGGCAGTGAAACTCGAACACGTCATCTAAAGGGTGTTAGAAAGAATAAATGCTTAGGTACTTAATTACGTTATCAACATTTGGTGGTGGCAATCTAATCCATTGGACTAATTAAATCAAATAGGCAACTGAAGCCAACTTTCTTTTATTAAGGCCTATGGTTAGTAAATTTGCAAACTAGCATAGTCTAACACTACAAGTATATGAGATCTAGAATTTAAATTTTTGATGAGTTTGATCTTTAAATTTATTAGTGTTGAACTCGCTATACATTAAAACTGTGTATTCAGATTTAATATTTGTTGACATTTTGATGGACTTGTACACAATACACACACAGAGGCTGGATGAACACATTGGCGAAAGGCTACATACGCTACTGATTTCAAGTACATAGGATGCCAATAGGGTAGGGCGAAGAGAGAGACTTAGCCCGAGAGGACTATGAAGGGCAAGAATGGCACATGAGGCAGGTGATGGGTCTTTTGGGGATTTCACCAGTGGCGGATCCACGATTTAGGGGTCGTGAGTGCAAGAACACACATATTGACGTCCAAAACTTGAAGGTTCTATCTAGAAACTAAAGCACTCAGCTATCTTCTTGGCTTACCGGGTGCTTTTCTAAATCTTATATCAGATTTTATAGATTTTTATATAATTATACCTAGTTTGCGTCGAATTTAATGGGTGCCAAAGCACCAAAAGTTTAGCTCTAGGTCCGCCCCTGATTTTCATCCCTATGTTCACAACTACAAATGATCGACTAAAGAAATCTAAGGACACAACACAATCCATCCATGAAAAACTCAATGGAATTATGGGAAACAAGAACTTAGCATAATGAAGTACATGTTAGGTTAAATACCGGGATCTTATCAAGCAAACAAAAATTGAAATTAAAGGAGTAGCTTTCAATGCTTGAGGCTTGGAGATGGAGTACGATGATACCGTTATATAAAAACAAGGGTGACATTCAGAGTTGCAACAATTTTAGAGGTATTAAGCTGTTGAGCCACACTATGAAGATTTGGGAGAGGGTGGTTGAGTGGAGATTGAGGAGGGTCGTGTCCATTTCGGAGAATCAGTTTGGATTTATGCCTAGTCGCTCGACGACAGAGGCAATCCACCTGGTAAGGAGATTGGCGGAGCGGTATAGGGAAAGGAAGAGGGATTTACACATGGTGTTCATCGACCTGTAGAAGGCGTATAACAAAGTCCCTAGGGAGGTTCTTTGGAGATGCTTGGAGGTGAGAGGGGTCCCGGCGGCATACATCAAAGCTATTAAAGACATGTACGATGGAGGGGAGACTTGAGTGAGGACGGCAGGAGGAGACTCAGAACATTTTCCGATTGAGACAGGGTTGCATCAGGGATCGACTCTCAGTCCGTTTCTATTTGCGCTGGTGATGGACGTGTTGACGCGTAGTATTCAAGATGAGGTGCCTTGGTGTATGTTATTTGCAGATGATGTAGTGCTGATTTATGAGAGAAGAGGGGGTTGTGAATGAAAAATTGGAGGTTTGGAGGCTAACCCTTGAATCTAAGGGGTTCAAGTTGAGTAGGTCCAAGATGGAGTATATGGAATGCAAGTTTAGTGACTTGAAGCAGGAGGACGAAGTGGTGGTGAGGTTGGATTCCCAGGATGTTTGTAAGAGAGATAGTTTTAAGTATCTTGGGTCTATGATTCAGGGGAATGACGAGATTGATGAGGATGTCTCTAAACGTATTGGAGCAGGTTGGATGAAGTGGAGGCTCGCTTCGGGAGTGTTGTGTGATAAGAAGGTGCCCCTAAAGCTTAAAGACTAGTTCTACAGAGTGGCAGTCCGTCCGGTCATGCTATATGGTGCGGAGTGTTGGCCAGTCAAGAACTCCCACATTCATAAATTGAAGGTAGCGGAAATGAGAATGTTGTGTTGGATGTGTGGACTTACTAGAGGAGATAGAGTTAGGAATGAGATTATCCGGGAGAAGGTGGGAGTGGCTTCGGTGGAAGACAAGATGCGGGAAGGAAGGTTGAGATGGTTTGGGCATGTGATGAGGAGCACGGATGCCCCAGTTCGTAGGTGTGAGAGGCTAGCTTTGGATGGTTTCAAGAGGAGTAGAGTTAGGCCGAAGAAATACTCGAGAGAGGTGATTAAACATGACATGGAGAAGTTACAGCTTACTGAGGACATGACCCTATATAAGAGCGTCTCTTTCAATATTTACTATGTTTTCCAATTCCAAAATCCTCATGGCAAGTTTAAGACCACATGATTCAAAAATTTCACTTTATTTCGTGCCCAGCCAAAGTAAGAAACGTAGATTTCGACAGAGAGTATATATTTTTTCTTGAAAATATTTTTCACTCACCAACTAAACACCAAAAAACAACTTCCAGGAAACGAAATATACCAAAAGTTTTTTAAGTTAAAATATTTCCAAAGGTTGATGCCATTCTTCTTGAATAGAATAAATAAAAAGGAAACAGTGTCACGCAAATTGGAACAAAAGGAGTAGTAATTGACCAATTCAACAAATCAGTCAAGTACACACTACACAAAGCAGAAGAAAGTGACTCGTTTAGAAAGGCAAAAACAAAGCAGATAACAGGAAAAAGGAACAGCATTGCATTTGTTTTTCGGTTTCAAAATCATCCAGCTGACTAAAAAGACCTAAAAAAACAAGTTCACCAACTTCTAAATATCACCATGAATGTTTGCAACAAAAAAAAAAAGCAAAACCTAACCCTTTTTGTCTTTATAAACAACAGACAACACAAATCATACTACCAATTCTCTGTCCATTGTATATTCCATAATCTCCAAGATAGCATAAAATGAAATTAAAAAAAGACATGCCACTCCCTTTTAATGCAAATAACATCCAGAGTAGACAATTGAGTGCCATCCGATATTGTAGCTAGCTAAATCCCGAGAATCATCTAATAGTTTCCCCTGATACGAAAGCTTTTGCTTATCAACTGGTATTCCTACCTTTTCTACAAGCATCACCTTCACATTCTCCACCAACTCGTACCTGTCCACGTATAGCATTATGCTTTCACCACTCCATTTTTTGATAAGGATCTGTATTTTTTTACGCTTCACCTGAAAGATGGTGTCTACCTCAATATTACACTGATCTAATAGCTTCTTCGAATCTTCCAGTCGCTGATTTCCCAAATACAGATCCATATCATCCATTGAACAGCCAACTTTGCTCTCTATAATTTTTTTAATGCCAGAAACAGTTGAGGCAAAATAGATTTCTATTTTTACAATTTCAGGTTTTGGCATTACCACAGAAATAAACAACTTGTGTATAGGATTGAAAACCATATCAATGGTTGATCCACTATCGATATTGTAAAAACCTACGGTTTTGTCATCTTCAAGAAAATCATTTTCATGGAAAAGAGAGAATGTGTCCATGTTTATTTTCTCTTTGGCCCCAATCCTAGATTTGATGTCACGGATAGTATCATTAATCCTTGAATAAACTGTAACTGTACCTTCAGGAAAGGGTCTCTTCACCAAAAACATCTTTGGGACTGAATCTTCAACATAAGCATCAAGGGTAGAGTTCTTGATAATGTGGCAATCGACTAATTTCTGTTCGTCCCTAAGCTCAACACCTTTTGAAACTAGCTGCTGAAGACATTCCGGTATGCCCTCCTTATCATGTAGTAAAGCTTTGACGTTTCCAATGCTATCTGATTCCTTAACTTTTAAAGCAACAGTTTTAATGACCTTCAAGTATATAGTCATCTGCAACAGAATAAACAAAAGGAAAATACCGTTCATAATGGTGTAACTTTCATCAAGAAAATGAAATTTTATGTGCATTAACATGTATTGCTTTAAAGGATGCATGCAGTTTCAGTACAAGAAAGGTAACAGCTAAGGAGAAACTCTAAAGCACAATATGAAATGTATTAAACATGTATCAATTAAGTGCTATAATAATCAAATTTCAATTAAACTAACTAACTTCAGTATCAAATACACAATAATGTCAATATTATCCAACTTCTCAAAGAAAGAGAGTCAAGATTTGACTACTTCTCATTGTGATCCCTTGGTGTGTCAGTATTTGCAGCAAACAATTAACCAAAGCACACTTCTTCACATATGAACGATAACTCCTCTCTTCACAGCAATTGAATATTTTAGAACTACAATCATTAGATATCAATCAATTAACTAGATTAACAAAAACTATGTACCTCTACCCCTCCAGCATGAACTTGCCAGTCCTCCTCCTCCTAATAACGACTTTCTCAACCCAAAACATTTCTTTATTAGTATGTACATGAGATAGATTTCACCTCTAATACTCAAAGGAACTCGTTTGGTCCATATTTATTAGTACAGATATATATAAGTATATGGCAAAGAACATATGTCCACCATGGATTAGCTAGTCATTCTCCTCCTCCTTCCTCTTCTTCTCATTTTGTAACGACGATTCCCAAGGTGCCATCACGAGCAAGAAACAATGGAATACAGGTTCCACAAAAGAGAAAAGGAACAGAAGAGGTTGGAGAGAGTAAAGATAGTCAAAGATGAATGCCCCACCAAGGAGAAGAAAAGAAATGAGTTTCGTGCATTTAAAAATATCACCTCCCCTTCAGCTTTATGTAAGAAATGGTACATATTCGTAGAAACAAACTCAATCAAGAGCAGAAAAAGTTAACCAGAATTAAGATTCTTGAATGAAAAACTGAAACCATTAGCAGAACACCACTAAGAATCAGAGGATGATAACACCAACATTAAGAGGAACAGTAAAGACCAAAACATAATTGATACTTCAGTTCACTTCAATAAAGAACATAATCTAAAAAATAATGAACCAAGCAGAAAGCTGCATCATTGCTAGGGTTGCAGTGCTACACTGGTACATGAATAGTAAAAGTGTCAGAACAGAGAAAGTTACGAAGAATATACTACAACAACAACAACATACCCAGTGTATTCCCACCTAGTGGGGATTACGAAGAATATACTGTCTCTAGAATATAATTCTGCAAGAATAAGATCATGTGTTGAATATGAAATGATTTAGGATGTTATAAGGTTAAATCAGCAATTTGCTGAACTTGCTTGCTCAGTTAATGTCAGCGGACGGGAAATCCTTAAATTAATGAGAATGATCCATTTATGTGATGCCATATATAGCACTATTTATAGTACTCTCATGAAGAAGAAGACAATTTGGAAACACATCCTCTTCCAGCGTATAGCGCCGCAAACACCACAATTTCCAATATTTTTGTGTGCTCTGGCAAGGAGCCTGATGCCACATATGTTGTTATTCTAAGACAAGAACCTTGGCATTTCCCTTTTGGTTCCCATTAGCAGCTGCCCTCCAAAGAATAGCTGATTTAACTTCTTGTTATATTACAACTACTTCTAGCCATCTTCGAACAAATGAAGATCAGATATCCGTGGTGGTATCAACCCATCTGACTATTCCTTTGGTAGGCATAATCCATTAAAACTTTCTTTAACTTTTACCAAAAAAGAATAAGCAAGAATGTTCAAGAGGGCAGACGAGAGTTCTATTAGTTCTCCTCCCAATTGTTTTTTAATTTGAAAAAGGAAAGAACCTCTCTTTTTTACCAGAGCAGTAGTCCATTCTCCACCTAAGACCTATTGAAAGAAGACTATATTATCAAAAGTGTTAATATGACGTAGGTTAACCTCTCCACAATCCACATCCACCGCCCCCTTATGGTTTCTAAGATCTGACAAGGACGTAACAAGGCAAATGACAATTTTTTTAATTCCTCATATGCACTAACATTAAAAGTTTACGAGGAGACTAAAATATACTTAAAACATGAATCATCAAACATAATCCTTCTCCTTTTATAAGGAAACTATTCTAGAGAGGGAAACAAATTGTATGTTGATTTCGTTTTATCTAGTTTACTTATACATGGAATTCAGATCGAACCCCAGTAGCTTTCACTCAAATCCTTCATAAGAGTAAATTAAATGGACTATAAACTTCAACATCTGGATCTCGCCTTCTATATAAGATACCTAATTCCTACCATATCAATACAAAATTTACCCCGGGATTTACTAACACCCATAATCAAATGTGAACTAACATTTTTATATGGGATTGTTATCCCTTATCCCACCTAGCAAACGACTCTCATTTTAAGATTCATACACAAAAATAGAACAAGTTCACACATTACAAAATAACAAAAAAAGTTGTGATCTGTATAAGGATCTAACCTCTTCTTCTTTTTTTGCTTCATCAGCAATTCTCTTCCGCTTCGAGCTCGAAGCCATCTTTTTCAAAACCTTGAAACTTCCTACACAAAGCAATTCTTGAATGTGAAAATAAGAAGAAACAAGTGGTGAAACAATAGAAGTTATGCACCCCTCTTAATAACAAGATTACATGAATCAGATAATGGTCAAAGTAAAACTAAGAGTGAGTGGTCATTCAACTTAATGTAAATGGTCACCATTTAATGATGTGACAGCTGTAAGTAGTAAAAATTAAAATCAATATTAGATTTATTTAGGACCTAACCCTCCCTAAACCCGACCCGGTTAATGGTTTGATTATATAAGAGGTGCCTTTAATAATAACATTTAACTAAAAGAACATGATTGTTCATCAATCTTTAGACCAGCAAAAATAGATAAATTTTACCTTCGGTGTATTAGCTAATTGCAAATGATTTAAAATTCAACTGCATGAACACAAAGGAGTCTCATTGTATACATATGTACGAAACCAATATTCCAAGAACACAAAAGAACTTAGACTTTCAACTAAAGTGTCTTGTATATGTGAAATACGAATGTACTCACTACACGGATTAGATTAACCAACATTTATAATAGAAAAAAATATTAAACCTCAATATAAAATGTGAATAAATTACGTACTCTCATTCATAAAGGTACAACTAAATGTAATTCTTCATTAATTGACGAAAGCTTATATGTGTGACTACAAATGTAAACGGATCAGATCAACATGCATTCATCATTAAAATAACATTAAACATCATACTAAATGTGAAAGATTAAGTAATCTCACAGTGGCATACATTTTTGCCTTTTATATACTAAATTCAACTCTTCTATTAATGGAAAAATAATAATCATAAACAATAAGGCTTGACATTGATATCTTGAAGTATTAAAAGAACTTATTATGATGTATTTCAAGATCTTCACATTTTACATAGATAACTCCTAAATTATCAATCACATGTACATATATCATACTTAGATAGTGAACACCTTTATTTACTTAATTATATTTGTACGTTCCTCCCGTGTGAACTAATACTTTTTAAAGTGTCAAGTATGCGGAATTTTTTATGATATGGCTGGCAGTGAAATTCGAACATATGACCTCTGTTTGTAATCATCTCATCTAAATGATGTTAGAGAGAATGTACATTTATTTACTTAATTGGGCTAATCCGATTTATTTAAATATTCTAGTGTTGAACTTGTTGTATTTTAAAATTACGTGTTCGGATTTTGATTGACTTGTACACAGACACACGCACACACACGCGCACACACACACATATATAGAAGAGATAAACACATGGCCAAAGGGCTGCATCCGCCACCTATGTTGCTCGAATTCTTCAAAAATGTCCATGGGTGCGTGTCGGATTCGCCAAAGTTAGTGTATTTTTGGAGAATCCGACACGGGTGCGGAATCGAAAGTGGAGTCCGCGCAACTTAGTCCGCCACTAATTTCAACTCCATAAGATGACAATAGGATGGGGAGAAGAGGGAGGCCTAACCTAGAGTACTTGGAAGGTCATGATTGGCGCACAAGGCAGGGTGGGGTTGGTTACGACTAAAGTTAGTAAAGGCTTTACCTACTCCACCTATCCCGCGCCATTGTCATCCCGATGTTCACAACTACAAATGGTCGACTAAAGAAATCTAAGGACACAACAAAATCCAATAACGGAGCTAGCATACAGTGAGGGGGTTCATCCGAATTCCCTTAGCGGAAAATTAAACTATTTATATATGGTTAAAATTATTTTTTATATATACATAGAAGATGTTAAAACCCCATCGGCAAGTTCGTGTGCGCACTTTGAACCCCCTCAATGAAAATCCTGGCTCCGCCACAGCAATCCATCCATGAAAAACTCAAGTGGAATTATGGAACACAAGAGAAACAAGAACTTAGCATAATAAAGGACATATTAGGTCAAATACAAGGATCTTATCAAGCTAACAAAATTTGAAATTAAAGGAGTAGATTTCAATCAAATACAATTCATCATCCAATATATTTCCCAAAGCGTTAATTTATAATATTCGAAGGGTAATATGGTAAAATTATCCTTATTATTTACTGCTTATGAACGGAGGGAGTAGATTTCAATCAAATATAATGCCATAGTTCACTAACAATAACCAAAAAAATATAGAAAAAATAAATGCTTTGTAAAAGAGAATTCATTAGCATAACAAAGCAAACCTTTTCTTCTTCTTCAGCTTCATGGGTTTCTATATACTGTGCTTAATGCTTTGCTCCATTGTTGCGCTTGAAAATGCTCACTTAAAACCCTTTTTAAACTTTGGGCTTTGGGGGGTGGGGAGTGGGGGTGGGGTGGGTAGGTGCGTGGGGGTGGGGAGTGGGAGTGGAAGGGGTAGGTGGGTGGGGGTGGGGGTGGGGGTTGCGCATGTGCAAATTTGAACAAGGGTAAAATTATACTTTGAAAAATATTTGGGTAATGATTATAATTAATACGAAAAAATAACATAAATTTATATGTTAACTTATCATATTTACATTAATTTTTACTGTTATAAATTAATTATAAAAATTTCAACTAATTATATTTCTTTGTTAATATAGCGAGAGCTAATTATGGATCTTTATAAAGAAAAAAATGTACCTTCGTTAGATGTACAGGGTACTAATTATGTATCTCGATGGATCTAAAATCAAAATTTTAGTAATTATATAAATATTAGAATTTTCTTTAATTAAGCTCCAAATCTTAAGCCGATGGTCTATCGAAAACAGCCTCTCTACTTCGTATAACTGCGTATACTTTACTCTCTCTAGACTCTATTTTGTGGGAATAGAATATGTTATTATTGTTGTTGATA
The DNA here is from genome assembly GCA_030864215.1 of Capsicum pubescens. Lineage (NCBI taxonomy): Eukaryota > Viridiplantae > Streptophyta > Magnoliopsida > Solanales > Solanaceae > Capsicum > Capsicum pubescens. Next base: position 273,500,167 of record CM061541.1, on the reverse strand, counting down.
CATGAAAACTTTTAAATTGTTATATAGAACTAGAGTGACAAAATTAGTCATAAAAGTACCCAAAAATATTATATTAAAAAAAGAAAGGAAAAATCCATATGATAATTCAAATTCTTTATGGTTAAGAAATAATAACACATTTATGATTAAAAGAATCCCTTTAAATGAAACATTTTAATTATTTTTTTTAATTAAATTTTGAAATGTCCCTTTGAAATTGTTGCTTCTCATTTCAAAATACTTACCAATAATTTTCTAGAAAAAAAATAATTAATTCTATACTTTATGTTGTATATTAAACTTTATTATGAACAAACGAATTTGATATTTAATACAAGTGAAACTCTTAGGTGATGTTTAGTACGAATTAAAATAATTGAATCGTATCCATACTATAATTGGAAGAGTCTCGAAAAGGTTAATTTTTAGATTATACAAGCAAAATAATCGAAAACTAATATGATATGACATATTGAAAATAATCATCGAATCGAAGCATTAAAACCCTTAGTTAATTATACGACTATTTTATGAGAAAGGGCTTGGATTACGAGTATTAGAAATACCTATATTTCCGGTGGATATGTATTTACTATCGGTGGAGGAGCAGTTTCTTGGAAATCATCCAAACAGACTTGTATCGCTCGCTCTACAATGGAATCTGAATTTATCGCATTAGATAAAGCCGGTGAAGAAGCAAAATGGCTCCGAAATTTCTTGGAAGATATTTCATATTGGCCCAAGCCAGTGGCACCAATATGTATACACTGTGACAGCCAAGCGGCAATAGGTAGGGCAGGGAGCATGATGTACTACGATAAATCTCGTCACATACTACGGAGACATAATACCGTTAGGGAACTTCTCTCTAGTGGAATTATCACTATTGATTAGGTAAAGTCAAAGGATAATGTGTCGGATCCACTTACAAAAGGACTATCTAGAGAAGGAGTGGGAAGAACATCCAAGGGAATGGGTTTAAGGCAAGGACGAGTCAGCATATCGGTAAATCTACATAGCAGACTGGAGATCTCAAGAGCTGGGTTCAAGGAGATCAAACAAAGTTGTGTCTGACAGGTTCAACATTGTCAATTACCCAACTCATTCTTATGATGTAGACAATGTATAGTAAACAAGGATAAGACTTAAGGTGAAAAGTCTTTTAATGATTATCTAAATTTGGTAGATTTGACCAAATAGTTTAATCTACAGGATTGAACGTTTAGAAATCACCTATGTGAGGGCGAAGTGGAAGCCGTTTCAAAGAGAATGTTAGTAAAGGCCTATTCTCTAAGCTCTCATGAAATCGGGACGTATTCGTGGCTGAAAAGAACAAAACCGTAAGAACCCTAAATGGTAAAAGGCTGGTTGTGTGACATGTGTTGTCTAGCTGTACATTAAAGCTCGACAGTTCAAAGATATCAAATTGGCAAGTTTACTCTTTCTCTCACATTGGCGGAAGAAGAGAACTTGAGAGTGTTTATATTGATGAATACTTACTCCACATGGCAAGTGAGGCAAGAAATAATAGATGCCTCGCGTCGTCGTCGTCGTCGTTCGCTCGGCTCGGCTCGGCTCGGCTCGACTTCGGATTCTCGATGAGATCTATCTTTTAGGACAAATTCTATTTGACAGAAATAAAATAAATAAATTCAATCCGAAAAGTGTAACAGATGCAATATTCGAAGTGAACTGGTGTCACTGTTACAACGAATCGTTGCACTGTTTTGCAAACTGATGCACTACTTATGTGTTTCTGTTTCTGAACTGGTGCAGATTTTCGAATTAATGTTTCCTGAACTAATACGTTGGTTCGAACAGATGTAACTCTTCAATGTAGTGATGCACTATTTTGAACTGGTGCACTGTTTCAGCAAAATACTGCACTGTTTTGGATAAACAGACATGCATTTTCAAAAACATCACACCTCTAAGATAGACCATTGTCTCTTTTCAGAAGAGGCATCTCTTGGCTATAAAAATCTGATTTCATCCACAGGTTTTGGAACAGAAAAAATTTCAGATTACAAACTTCTTCTTGTCTTAACAAAAACTCTGTGTGTGATCATTCAACACGTTGAGTGCGTTCGAAGAATCCGCCTATTTGAGGTACCGCTATAGTCGGATTGAAGGCCATTTTATCCTGGGAGGAAGATTCCATAATCTCGGGTTTAGTGAGGGGAATTATTCCTTAAGAAAAGTCCGTGAATTCAGACGACTTGGCCTTAATCATTTTTGTTTCATCTTTATTTTTCTGGAAAAAAAATAAATACACCTCTTGAAAAGGTCATTTTGATCTTGTGTTGAGGGTATTTGATACTTCATTGTATTCTTGTTTATATTTGAACTCGAGTTGAAGTTGTTGTTTTACTATATATAGATTTCTACATACCCGAATATATTGTGGGAAATAAAAAGTTCATTGTACGTAGACATAGCCTTATCGATCCCAGGTTGAAAGACGGTTTCACATAGCCTTAGAAGGTACATTGTACGTCGCCTTAGAAATCCAGACTTGCTAATATTCAAATAATGGTTTCCATTATTAAGTAAAAAAGGACTGTCCGGTACACTAAAGCTCCCGCTACTCACAGGGTCCGGGGAAGGGCCCCACCACAAGGGTGTATAAGGTACATTGTACTTAGCCTTCAAACTCCCGTATATTCGAAATAACGGTTTCTTTTGTTGGCGAAGATACATATATACAACAAAAACATATTCAGCGTAATCACACGAGTGAGATTCGGGGAGGATAGAGAGCACGTTGCGTCATCTCTACCTCCTCGGTTCTCGAGTAAGGCATATCAAAATCAAGTACAATAGTGATGAATCCATGCATATACATGCACAGAGACAGATCCAGAATTTAAACTCTACGTGTTCAAATTACACAAATCTCATACTTAAGAAATAATAGATAATATAATCTCTTAAATTTGGGATTTGTGTAATTTATCCTTATTTTCATAGGGAGAATGGACTTCTGTAGAGAAAAAGTCAAATTAATTTCATGGAAACTTTGTTATAGTTGTCTTTGGTCTTCTATGAAATTATTTCTTATTTTCTCCTCACGGTGTGAAACAAATCTCTATCTCTATCTCTATTATATTAAAAGTGTGAATGGCGTTATAAATCACGTTTGAACTTTTTACCCAAAAGTCTCCCCTTTAGACAAAATCGTCTTTTTAACTTCTTTTTTTTTCCAATTATTATATCGTTATTGTTATAAAATCGAATATTGAGTATAATAAATATATAAAAAAAAGCTCTTAAATATATGAAAGAATGAAGACTCCTAAATAAATGGATGATTTCTAATGTCGGCTAGGTGAAAAATAACTTGCATAATTTTTTTCCTAATTTAAAGAGACGTTTGTTCTTTTCAGTCAATAAATAAGACACCTTATTTCCTTATAGAAAATAGTTACTGAATATTAAAACTCTTTTCATTAATTTTGCTTAGGTCTTTTCTAGGGCCGGGCCGGTTCAACCCGGAACCGGCCCTCTCATTCTTACCGGGTTCCGGGCCGGTTACGGGCCGGGTTTGGCCTTAACCGGTCCGGGCCGGGCCGGGCTGCACAGTAAAAATATTAAAACCCACCCGGAACCGGCCCACTTAACCCAATCCGGTCAAACCCACTAAAACCCGGTCAAACCCGGTTAAAAACCGGTCAAATATATACTATATACGCTATATACATAATATATACATTAAATATACACTTTTATAGAAGATATATACAAGTGTATACATTAAATATACACTTGTATAGAAGATATTAAAATTATAAATCGTTAAATAAAAAAAAATAAAAAACAACGACTATACGTTAAATATACACGTCTATAGAAGATCTATTAACATTCATACACTCTATTCTATGTATATGTAATACTTTAAATGAGATATACTACAATATATATACATTACAATATATATTTGTATAGTTATATACTAATTTATAAAATATATACACATGTATACGTTAAGTATACACATCTTTAGAAGATCTATTCACATATATACACTCTATTCTATGTATATGTAATACTTTAAATCCACTAAAACCCGGTCAAACCCGGTCAAACCCACTAAAACCCGGTCAAACCCGGTCAAACCCGGTTAAAAACCGGTCAAATATACACTATATACGCTATATACACAATGTATACATTAAATATACACTTCTATAGAAGATATATACACGTGTATACATTAAATATACACTTCTATATAAGATATATAAACATATACACATGTATACATTAAATATACACTTGTATAGAAGATATTAAAATTATAAATCGTTAAATAAAAAAAAATAAAAAACAACGACTAAGGAGTGAATGAATTTGTGGAATTTTATTGATTGCAAAATGATCCAAAATTTATAATTTACATGAATGAAAAATCTATAAATTATGCATCATTTTTTCCAACTCATTCATGTTAATATTAATTGGAACTTACATAGGGTAGTCAAAGTCAACGGGGGAAAAACCATGCATTGGACTTGATTCTGCTGAGTTCTCCCGTGAAGTCATAATTTCTTCAAGTTTGAGGTCGTCGTTGGGCTCTGGTTCCATTCCTTGATTTCTTCTTTCTGCTCTAATCCAATCTCTGAGGCAAACTAAAACATTCATTGTGTTGCTTCCCAATGAGTGTCGGTTGTCTCCAAGCTGCTGTCGTCCCTGACTGAAGGCGCTCTCTGATGCAACGGTTGACATAGGAACATTCAAGATATCTCTGGCTAATCTTGAAAGTACAGGATATTGTGATTCATTATTCCTCCACCAATCCAGCGTGTTGATCCGTCGTCTGCGATCCTCTGGTGGCGTCCGCAGATAATATTTCAGCTCTTCCCGATAAGTTGATGTGTAAGCTCTCTCATCCACACTGTTCCAACAAGTTAAATCATAAAACGAATCAGGAAAACCACTATGTGCCGGCCTTTTAGAAGCTGATGGCTCCTCGGGAGGATGAGGAGCGACAGTTGGAGTGATATTTGTAGGTACGGCTGAATCAAATAAATCAGCATAGTGATTATATAATTTTTCTATATAATCTTTTGCATCAGCCGTAGCCGTCAACAAATCAGGTTGTACTTGTTCAGAATCATGGTTAGTATTTATTTCTAAGTTAGTATAAATAAGAGTACTAAAGTGACACATATGATTATATTTCATGCACGGATTTAACATAGCAGCAACCAAGTAAATAGGGGGAATCGGGAAGAAATATTTTTTAAATTTCGTAAACATAGCGCCAACAGCTTCTTTATAACCTTCTTTATCTTTATATTGTCGGAGCAAACCAGAAATATCGGCTATATATGCCAAAATATTACAAACAGTAGGATAGTATGCACCGGAAAATTCAACCGTAGCTACATAAAATTTTTCTAAGAACTTAACAAGATCATTAATAATAACCCAATCAGAATTATGTAGCATGCAATCAGCAGAATCAGCAAATGAACCACAATGTTGGTTAAAAGCTAGTGTAATAGGAATTCTATATTTATAACAAGTTTTTAAAAATTCATACGTAGAATTCCATCTAATATCAATTTCCTCAGGCATCAAAATCGGTGCAAGTCCATTTTCTTGACATTTAACTTTAAATTCTTTAATTCTAGATCTACGATTATTTCTTTGAATAAAACCAACAGCAAGACGAATTTTTTCAATATAAACCTCAAAAAAGTCAAGACCATCTTTTACAATTAAATTATATATATGACATGCACACTTAACATGAAAAATTTCAGGAAAGGGCGGAGATAGCGTAGATTTTATTTTTGTTATAGCAGTCTTGTTGTTAGAAGCATTATCAAAAGCAATACATAAAATTTTATTTTCTATACCATAATATCCGGCAATTTTAATAATAGAATCAGCAATAAATTGTCCAGTATGTTTCCGATTTTCATCATATAAAAAAGCAAGAATACGTTTTTGCATTATGAAATTACTATCCATCCAATGACAAGTAACGGTTAAATAATCATTTTTATTTACAGCACGACCAAGATCGGAAGTTAGGGACAATCTACATTGAATATTTTTTAAGAATGTTGATAAATAAAAACAATATTGTGAATGGAGTCTAAAAATATCAGACCGACAAGTAGTTCTAGGAATACCATTAAACATAGGATTATAAATTGCTTGTATATAACGAATAAAGGCATCAGAAGAAGGAAAACTAAAAGGCAAACAACCCACAGCTACCATTTTAGCTATTTCTTCTCTGTCCCTCAATTTATTATACTTTTTCGCTACTTGACCGGTTGTTGGGTCCATTCTAGTTTGCGTTGACCCACCAACATCCCCACCACCTTTTGCAATATTGAACTCTCTAGTGTGATCTTCAGCTATATGTCTCATTAACGTACCCGTACCCCCTTGCTTACCGCCACTTCTATGCTTATATTTTGTTGACAAATATTGCACTGCACCTCAATATCTGATATACGTTCAAAAAATTGCCATGCAATACTAGTTCTTTTACGGGGTTTTGGGGCACTGGGAGGACGGAAAGGGAGATTAACTGATTCAGATCTAACGTTAGCATGTCCTACTGCGGGTGTTTCAGCAATATTTTCATCATCTTCGTCTACATTAACTGCATCTACTTCATTTTCTTCTTCTATACCGTAATTTTCCTGAAATTCTACATAATCCATATCGTGAGCACCTACACCTATTTCTTACTCAAAAGGTGTACCAAGCGGTACCGGAGGCGAAGTCACACGGGTATATCTATTACTTGAACTACCTCTACCGCTAGTAATTCGCTTTTTACTACCACTACCGCTTCCGGGACAAAAATTTCTAACACCTTTAGTAGCGAGGTTTTTTAATTTATCCATAATATAAATTAAATTAAACTAAAAATATTCAAAATACACAAATATAATAAAATTAAATATTAAACAATTAATACAATAAATAAAAATTAAACGTAAGAGATGGAACGACAATACCAAATTTTGGAAGTATCCGAAGATTGCGACTTTAGAAACTTCCGCTCGTACTTTGTAAACGAAAAATTAAAAACTTAAATTGAACACTTTAAGAAATTAAATATATTGAATATTTGAGAATTGAGAATTGAGATTTGAGAGAGAATGAGATTTGAGAGAGTGAAAAATTATGTGAGAAATGATTTGAAGATGTAGGGTATTTATAGATTTATTTTGGGGATTAAAACATATTTTTTTTTTTTTTTTTTTTTTTTTTTAAGTTAATGGGCCCAAACTAGCCGTTTGGACCCAAAAACGGTAATATAGCCGTTGGGCCAACGGCTAGTTTGGCCCAATAATTATTATTATTTTTTTTTTAATTTCGGGCCGGGCCGGTTAACCGGCGGGCCTGGACCGGGTTGGTCCGGGCCGGGTTAACCGGGCCCAGTTTAAAAAAAAAACCGGACCGGAACCCGGAACCCTAAAGCCCTAGGGCTTACCGGGCCGGGTCAAACCGGTCCGGTTTGATATGTAGGGCCGGTTCGGGCCGGGGCAGCCCGGCCCGTTTGACAGGTTTAGTTTAGGGTATAGTCATATACTCAAGTTTTTTTTTCTTTTTTTTTGGTTTCACCTAATAATGATCATATGGTAGTTTAGCACTAATTTGTTGAATTTAGGCCTTTTAGATATGTACGTACTGTGTTGTTTTTAATTCTATTAGCAATACATTAAATAAAAATATACTTATTACGAACATCATTAAAAAAAACAAGCGCGTGCAACATTATATACTAATTTATAAAATATATAAACATATATACGCACCATTCAATATATATGTACTACTTTAAATAAAGTATATACTACAATATATATATATATATATATATATATATATATATACTTATATACTAATTTATAAAATATATACACTTGTATACATTAAAGATATAAGTCTATAGAAGATATAATATATAAACATATATACGCACCATTCAATATATATGTACTACTTTAAATAAAGTATATATATATATATATATATATATATATATACACACACACACACACACACACTTACATACTAATTTATAAAACATATACATATGTATACGTTAAATATACACATCTGTAGAAGATATATACACACCATTCAATATATATGTACTACTTTAAAATTAAATAAACTATATACTACAATATATATGTATTACAATATATAGATAGTTATATTATACTAATTTATAAAACATATACACATGTATACGTTAAATATATACGTGTATAGAAGATATATACACGCCATTCAATATATATGTACTACTTTAAATAAAATATATACTATTCTACAGTATACATTTATATATACTACAATATGTATATATATATAGTTATATACTAATTTGTAAAACATATACACTTGGATACATTAAATATATACGTTAAATATACATGTGTATAGAAGATATATACAATAATATACAAAACATATACTACTTAATATAATAAATTAATAATACTTGATAATTAATTAATGAATGTTGAATTTTATTGATTGCAAAATGATCCAAAATTTATAATTTACATGAATAAAAAATCTACAAACTATGCATCATTTTTTCCAACTCAACCATGTTAATATTAACGGGAACTTGCATAGGATAGTCAAAGTCAATGGGGGCAAACCCATGCATTGGACTTGATTCTGCTAAGTTCTCCCGCGAAGTCATAATTTCTTCAAGTTTCTGCTCGTCATTCAGCTTCGGTTCCATTCCTTGATTTCTTCTTTCTGCTCTAATCTAATCTCTAAGGCAAACTAGAACACTCATTGCATTGCTTCCCAATGAGTGACGGTTGTCTCCAAGTTGTTGTCATCCCTGACTAAAGGCACTCTCTGATGCAACGGTTGACATTGGAACATTCAAGATATCTCTAGCTAATCTTGAAAGCACATGATATTGTGATTCATTATTCCTCCACCAATCCAACGTGTTGATCCGTCGTCTGCAATCCTCTGGCGGAGACCGAAGATAATACTTAAGCTCTTCCCGATAAGTTGATGTGTAAGCTCCCTCGTCAACACTGTTCCAACAGGGTAAATCATAAAAGGAATCAGGAAAACCACAATGTACCGGCCTTTTAGAAAATGATGGCACCTCAGGAGGATGAGGAGCGACAGTTGGACTGATATGTGTCGGTACAACTAAATCAACTAAATCAGCATAGTGGTTATATAATTTATCTATGTAAGCATTCGCATCAGACGTAGCCGTCCACAATCAGGTTGTACTTCTTCAGAATCATTGTTAGTATTTATTTCTAAGTTACGATAAATAAAAGTACTAAAGTGACACATAGTATGGTATTTAATGCACGGATTTAGCATAGCACCAACCAAGAAAATAGGGAGAATCGGAAAAAAATATATTTTAAATTTAGTAAACATGGCACCAACAACATTTTCATAACCTTCTTTATTTTTATATTCTTTGAGAAAACCAGAAATATCGGTTATATATCCCAAAATATAACAAACAGTAGGATAATAAGCACCAGAAAATTCAACCGTAGCTACATAAAAAAATTTCAAAAACTTAACAAGATTATTAATTACAACCCAATCAGAATCAAGTAGCATGCAATCGGCAGAATCAGCAAATGAACCACAATGTTGGTTAAAAGCTAATGTAATAGGAACTCTATATTTATAACAAGTTTTTAAAAAATCATACGTAGAATTCCATCTAATATCAATTTCCTCAGGCATCAATATCGGTGCAAGTCCATTTTCTTGACATTTAACTTTAAATTCTTTAATTCTCGATCTACTATTATTTCCTTGTATAAAACCAACAACAAAACGAATTTTTTCAATATAAATCTCAAAAAACTCAAGACCATCTTTTACAATTAAATTATATATATGACATGCACACTTAATATGAAAAATTTCAGATAACGACGATGATAGTTTAGATTTCAACTTTGTTATAGCAGTCTTGTTGTTAGAAGCGTTATCAAAAGCGATACATAAGATTTTATTTTCGATACTATAAAATGCTGCAACTTTATGTATCGAGTCAGTAATAAATTGTCCAGTATGTTTACGATCCTCATCATATAAAAAAGCAAGAATACGTTTTTGCATCACAAAATCACTATCCATCCAATGACAAGTAACGGTTAAATAATTATTTTTATTTACAGCACGATCAAGATCAGAAGTTAGGGACAATCTACATTGAATATTTTTTAACAATGTTGATAAATAAAAACAATATTGTGAATGGAGTCTAAAAAGATCAGAAGTTAGGGATATTCTACATTGAATATTTTTTAACAATGTAGATAAATAAAAACAATATTGTGAACGAAGTCTAAAAATACCAGACCGACAAGTACTTTTAGGAATACCATTAAACATAAGATTATAAATTGCTTGAATATAATGAATAAAAGCATCAGAAGAAGGAAAACTAAAAGGCAAACAACCTACAGCTATCATTTTTGCTATTTCTTTTTGGTCCCTCAATTTATTATACTTTTTCGTTACGTGACCGGTTGTTGGGTCCAATCTAGTTTGTGTGGGCCCACCAACCGCCTCACCACCTTGTGCAATTTTTAACTCTCTTTCGTGATCTTCAACTAAATGTCTCATTAACGTACCCGTACCCCTTGCTTGCCTCCTCTTTTATGCTTATATATTTTTTGACAAATATTGTATTGCACCTCAGTATTTGATATACGTTCAAAAAATCTTCATGCAACACTAGTTTGTTTACGAGCTCTTGGGGCACGGGAAGGACGGGGAGGGAGATAAACCGATTCGGATCTAACGTTAGCATTTCCTACTTCCGGTGTATCACCAATATTTTCATCATCTTCATCTAAATCAACCGCATCTACTTCATTTTCTTCTTCTATACCGTAATTTTCCTGAACTTCTAAATAATTCATATCGTGAGCACCTACACCTATTTCTTCCTCAAAAGGTTGACTAAGTGGTATCGGAGGCGAAGACACACGGGTATATCTAGTACTTGAAGTCCCTCTACCGCTAGTAATTCGCTTTTTGCTACCACTACCACTTCCGGGATAATTTTTTTTGACACTTTTACCGAGGTTTCTTAATTTATCCATAGTATAAATCAAACTAAAAAATATTCAAAATACACAAAAAGTAATAAAAATAAATATTCAACAATTAATACACTAATTATAAATTAAAAGTAAGAGATGGAACGACAATACCAAATTTTGGAAGTATCCGAAGGTTGCGACTTTAGAAACTTTCACTCGTACTTAGTAATCGAAAAATTAAAAAAATTAAAGTGAGCACTTTAGAAATTAAATATATAGAATATTTGAGAATTGAGAAATGAGATTTGAGAGAGAATGAGATTTGAGACTTGAGAGGATGAAAAATTGTGTGGAAAATGATTTGAAAGTGTAGGGTATTTATAGAATTTTTTTTGGGATTAAAAAATAATTTAATTTTTTTTTTTTAATATTTGGGCCCAAACTAGCCGTTATAGCCGTTGGGCCAACGGCTAGTTTGGCCCAATTTTCCAAAATCTTAAAAATAAATAAATAAATAAATAAAATGGGCTTATCCGGGCCGGGCCGAGCCAGTTAACCGACCGGCCCTAACCGGGTTGAGTCCGGGTTAACCGGGCTCAAATTCAAAATCCAATTGGACCGGGACCTGGGCCCTTAAAGCCCTTGGGCTTACCGAGTCGGGTCAAACCGATTCGGTTTCTTTTAGTGGGCTGGTTCGGGCCAGTTAAAATCGGCCCGTTTGACACCCTTATATATGCATGTTCAGTGGCGGAGCCAGACTTTTGGTTAAGGGTGTTCATATTCTCCCTTGGGCAAAAAACTGTTTAAAAAACAAAGTAAATAAAGCACTGCTGGACCTGCCAAGGTTCGAACCCGGGTTGTTGATGCAAAAATGCACACTCTTGACCACTGGACTATGTTTCTCTAACTTGTTAAGGGTGTGCAACAACATGTATATAACCATAAATATCTATATTTAACCTATATACTCGAAAAAAATTTCCTACGAAAGGTGTTCATCTAACCACCCTTCGTCGGCTGTGGCTCCACCACTGTGAATGTTAAAGATGTGTCTCTAGCTCACATACTTCTCTATGAGACCCTTTCATCATCTTGTTGTTATCTTTACGCGGATAGTGCGCTTCATCTTGGTGACGTTGTTGAAATTCTTTCGAGAATATTCCATCCCCACCAAGTAAGTTCAATTTCTGAATCTATCGACATAGTTACGCCATTATGTGAAGTATGCAAACATAAATTATTATAATTATACATATACTATTATCTTAAAGAAAGATTAAAGTTGTGGAGGATCAACAAATTGGATCAAAGAACAATGATCGTGGAAAAACAAGAACAAGGTTTCTAATAATGAGGTTCAATAATATTGTGCTAGGATTTGGAGGTTCGATAATATAGTGCTAGGATTTGGACTCCACTTTCGTTTGTTTCTTTTGTTGATCGATTTTGATATGCTTTTTCTTGAGATGATGGTCTATTAGAAACGACCACTCTACCTACCAAGATAAGAATAAGATATGTGTATGCTCTATCCTCTTCATACTCCACTTTTAGAATTACAATGGATATGTTATTTTTGTTTTTGATACAATTTTTATTCAAAAGGCCATGTGTTAAAGGCTTTTAGTTTGTACTCAAAGACAAAAGCAAAACCTTCTAGAAAGTCTATTATTTGCAATGAATGTTCTTTAGTTTGTCCATTAAGCAGTTCTCTTGTGGTCAATTTTTAATATAGTAAAGTACTGTATCATGAATGCTCGTGGTCTTAAATATCAAGATCTCAATCCAATGTCGCTATAGGGTTTAGGGACATTTATAAAGAGAGCCTAATGCCTCAATAAAACATATTTAGCAGCAATTAAGCTATTGTCGTTAATTAATTGTCGCTAGAGATCATTTTTGATGTGGTGATAGGATAGAATACGCTTTTCACGATAAGATTAGAATAAAAAAATGGAATGCATATTGAAACGTGTACAGATGGCACTTAAGCTCAATGCTTATACATGAGGCAGGTTTAGACTATAACGTAGGATCTGAGAAATAACGTAAGCTAGATAATTGAAAATATTAACTTGGATGAGTTCGTAACACACATGATGTAAGTAGAGTCACTAAATTTGGTGTTGGAATCTCATGGGACAAATCAGCTCTCTTTATATTCTTCATAGCCTATGCATATTTAGGAGGTACTAAAATTGAATGATATATCCCATGGAATTTCATAAAGTGGGATCTAGAGATGGTAAAATATTTGACTTAGATTTGAATCATTAAACTTTGTGATTCTGTAAGTATTTATATTCCTCATTCTACGTAAGGATGCAATTGAGTTGTGATGTGATCTCTCGGATAATTTTTGAAAGTAGTTATGAAGAAGGTGGAAAGATATTTGAACTTCAAAGAAAATAAGCTCAACATCTTAGCGAAGCTCTCCAATCAGTTTATACTCTGAGATGAAGATAAATTAATTTTCTTAAGAATTGGAGAAATGTAGCCAAAGTACAGACTATAATATTTTTTTTCTAGAAATGCACATTGCTTTTCCTTAATCTTTCCTATCTAATGCATGTCGGTTTACTCGTTTATGTAATACTAATTCAACATTTTTCCCAATAGAGAGGAACAAAAAAATGAAGGAAATAAAAAAGGACAAGGACATCGGAATGAGCAAGCCACTGGAGAGCATAAGTTATTCGCAAAAACTACATTAGTGTTGCTCCTATGAAGTATGTTGTGATTGAGCAGATATCAAGATTGGCAAATGGCAAGGGCTAAAGAAGAAGTTTTGTAAATGTTGGAAAGTTGAAACTCATGGATTAAATCATCTAAAATTTGTAAGTATTTTTTTAAATTTCATAGAAAATTCACAACCTCGCAAACCCCACCAAAGATGTAAACCACATTTTAAGAAAAAGTCACAACTTCACAAACTACATCGAAGATGTAAATCATATTTAATTTAGCTTGACCTAAGTATTTATATTTATTCTAATATTATCATCTTTTTTTTTTTCTATAAGAATAACTTAAGAGTGTTATTTGAAAATTTGTATTTGCCGATCTAATGGGATTGAACTTTTTAGCCTACAAATAAACTTTTGTCAAAAGAATCTCCTCTGACAATTATGAGCACTTCGCCCAATTGAAAAAAATATCAAAATTTTAAGTTGCATTGATTTTTTTTTAAAAGGGACACGAACTCTCAAAGACGGAAGAAAAAGGACTCATACAAGATTTGTACTTGTGAATGATTTTGAGATTTAATTATCAAAATTTCATGGCATATTAGGGGAATAACTAAGTATCTATTTATAAATATATATTAAGAAACAAAATAAATTTATTTATGTGAAATTTATAAGGGTAAAAGAGACTAACAATATTTTTATGAGGGCCGATATTTTTTTGTTTACACTTATTCTAATAAATAGAGAACTTTTAATTTTGTTTTATATGTAAGTTATTTCACCTCGAAATGAAACTTTTTTTTAATTCTGTTTAGCAACAAATTAGTAATGAATTATCAAAAAAACAAATCACATGTGAATTTATTGATGGATTATTAATGATGCTCGTGGCTAAATTAATTTTTTCTGTGGCGTTGATCATGCGTAAAATACTTAATAATGAATTATCAAATAAGTACTTGATTTTACAAAATAGCTATTATTGTGTACTTCAACCCATGACTTGTATACAAGTTAGTCAGATCTACCAAAAAATAAAAAAGATTAAGAAAAAGAACAAAGATGGGGTGGAAGAAAGATTGTAAAGGTTGTCGTGAGGGAAGTGAGAAAAGAGGGGTCTAAGAGAAAGAATAAGGTGGATTTTTTTTTGTCGAATTGCAAGGAGATTGCAAAGCAAACTTGATTGATTTATTAAATCTTTTCTTACATAAATTAACTAAAGAATTATTATTAATATTTAGAATTTTAAAATTAATTAAACTTCTAATATTTATTTATATTATTTATTAAATATATATAATATTTATTTTAAAATCTTCTTTTGATAATTCATTTATGTTTATGTAAATTGCTACCTTTTAACTATTAGTTTTTTATATACAATTTTAGTGATTAGCACGAAATACACGTGCAACGCACGCATGCTACACTAGTTAGAATAATAATATGAGGAAGCCCACGAAAATAAAAGAAATACGTGCTCACTTTCTTTTAATTTATTTGACTTTCAATTGGTACAAAAATTAAGAAAAAAAAAAAATCTTTGAATCTTATGATTTCATTGTATAACTGATTATGCGTGATTTTCTCTACAAAATAAAAGAGAATCTATTATTTCCTTAAATAAATATTTTTATCAGTTTTAAATGTATCATTTTTTGTATGTATCACCATATAACATATGTATCGCCATTTCAAAAACTCCACGCATAGAGGTAGCTTTAGTGCACCGGACTGCCCTTTTTTTTTATCACCATTTCAAAAACCGAGATAATATGTAATTAACAAAATAATCAGAATTTTTTGTAATATCACTTAAAGATTCAGGGATTTATGTAAGTTATCCGTATTTTTATATGGAGTTTAATTCAATTAAGCCCTTCCCTTTTCGGGTGGACGAGCGTGACGAAATTAGCCCATGAAAATTCGTCCGGCCCATTTAAGTTTTAACATCACGCGTCTATATTGTTGGTCTTTAATACAAAATTTTAAGAGGAATTAACATAGATGTACAACCTTCCCAAAATATTGGCAATTTAATAGCCAAAAAAAGATTAGCAAAAAGAAGCCTTAATTAATTGGCATTAAATAGCCAACTAACCAAAAAAAAAAACTACCTCTTTTTAAGAGATAATATATTTTTATTCCTCAATTTTTTTATTTTTTTTTCTTTCTCACGTACTCTCTCTCTCACACACACTATTTTTAAGGAAAATGAAATAATTTTTGCTATTATTAAGGAAAATTGTTATGGGTATTTGATACCAACTTAATGTTTGCCAATTATATGCTTTAGTGGATACACGGTGTCATTTTTCAAATTTTAGCCCATGAGAATTCGTCCGGCCCATTTAAGTTTCACATAAAGCATCTATATTGTTGGTCTTGAGGATTGGAATTTAAATTGGCCCAAATCTTAGCCCAAAGACCTGGCCCAACCTCCAATGAAATCCCCAATTTATACAGATCTATATAAACATATACAAATATATGTATTGTCCTTTCGTCGTCGTCGCTCGTTCGACTTCGGCTTTCGAGAGAATATTCACTCAAAATGTTTCACAATTACTTAGTCCACAAATTTTGACCCAATTTTTTTTTTCCTCCTGTGCGAACCACACAAGCACTAATTGAAAGGTCGCGTCTATGCAGTTCACTGTTTTGGTGTGCGGCCGCACAAGGCAATGTGCGGGCTGCGCATGCCTCCCTAGTCCCTACACACCCTGGCTCATGCGCGAACTGAATCAGTACTTGTTGTCTATATATAACAACAACAACAAACCCAGTATATTCCCATCTAGTGGGGTCTGGAGAGGATAAAATGTACACAGTCCATACCACTACCTCCAGGGAAGTAGAGAGGCTGTTTCCGATAGACCCCTGACTCATGACAAAAGGACAAAAACGTCAAAAACGTGCAACAGGAATAAAATAACACAACAATAAAGTACACAAACAGACAATGGACCCCCCTCCCCCACCCCTAGACCTACCAACCAAGCTACACCAAACCCTCCTAACTACTCGACCACCTACCTTAGCCCTCTACCCTAATATTTTTCCTTCATACTTTCTTATCAAGGGTCATTCCTTCATACTTTTTATCAAAGGTCATGTCCTCAGAAAGCTGTTGTAACTGCTCCATATATATATATATATATATATATATTAATTTCTCAGACATTTCATACGAATTTCCTTCTGTGAGTTCGACTATAATCTTTTCTTTCCTTTTTTTGTTTTTCAAAAATTGTTTAAACTTCGTTATATTATTCATGTTAATTTTGAATACAGATTTTGAGTAACAGATTCTATCTCCTTTTTACATAAGTTGGATCCCAACACATGAATTTAATTGCAAGTTGTGGAATCATTTTCATAATCCATAAGGTCACAAATGGAAAGAGCTAAATATAATTGAATTTTCTTTTATCGGAAAATTATATAAATTACACATATAAATTAAATATCCACAAGGTCATACCAAGACTTATTCAACATTAATAAGAAGACTTATGGATTTTAAATACAGTATTATTATTCATATTGTATCATGTGGATGAGACGTGCACGTATATTAGGAGTGTAAAACGGGCCGGGCCGGGCCAACCCGGAACCGGCCCTCCCATTTTAACCGGGTTCTGGGCGATTTCGGGCCGGGTTTGATGTTAACCGGGCTGGGCCGGGCCAAACAATTAAAAAATTAAAACCCACCCTAACCCGGCCCACTTAACCCAATCCGATCAAACACACCAAAACCCGATCAAACCCGGTTAAAAACCAGTCAAACCCGTTTAAAAAATAAATAAAAAATCCAATATACACTATATACACTCCAATATACAATATATATTTTAAAAAAAATATATAAAGTATAAACAATTACACATATATACGTACTATTCAATATATAATTATATATGACTATACGTACTACTTTAAATAAAACATATTCTATAATAGTATAATATATATATATACACTACAATATATATATATACTAATTTATAAAACATATACACATGTATACGTTAAATATATACTACTTTAGGAGATATATACACATATATATGCACCATTCAATATATATGTACTACTTTAAATAAAATATATACTACAATATACATATATATATATATATACAACAATATGTATATATTATATATATAGTTACATACTAATTTATAAAACATATACACTTGTATACTTTAAAGATATACGTCTATAGAAGATATATACACATATATACGCACCATTCAATATATATGTACTACTTTAAAAAAAGTATATACTACAATATATATACTAATTTATAAAACATAAAGTAATGTATACGTTAAATATACACGTCTATAGAAGATCTATTCACATATATACACTCTATTCTATGTATATGTAATACTTTAAATGAGATATACTACAATATATATGCATTACAATATATATTTGTATAGTTATATACTAATTTATAAAATATATACACATGTATACGTTAAATATACACGTCTATAGAAGATCCATTCACATATATACACTCTATTCTATGTATATGTAATACTTTAAATGAAATATACTATAATGTATATACATTACAATATATATTTGTATAGTTATATACTAATTTATAAAACATATACACATGTATACATTAAATATACACTTCTATATAAGATATATACACGTGTATACGCACCATTAAATGTATATATACAACTACTTATAAAATATACTACATTATATATACATTACAATATGAATAGATATACTTATATACTAATTTATAAAACATATACACATGTATACATTAAATATACACTTCTATAGAAGATATATACACGTGTATACGCACCATTCAATGTATATATACTACTACTTATAAAATATACTACATTATAGATACATTACAATATGTATAGATATACTTATATTCTAATTTATAAAACATATACACATGTATACGTTAAATATACACTTCTATAGAAGATATATGCACAAATATACAAAACATATGCTACTTAGTATAATAAATTAATAATATTTGGTAGTAAATTAATAATATATTAGAAGTAAGTTTTTAATTTAAAGTAGAAAACTAGAAATTCAATTTAAAATTTTAAATCGTTAAATAACAAAAAAAATAAAAAACAAGGACTAAGGAGTGAATGAATTTGGGGATTTTATTGATTGCAAAATGATCCAAAATTTATAATTTACATGAATGAAAAATCTATAAATTATGCATCATTTTTTCCAATTCATTCATGTTAATATTAATGGGAACTTGCATAGGATAGTCGAAGTCAACGGGGGCAAAACCATGCATTGGACTTGATTCTGCTGAGTTCTCCCGTGAAGTCATAATTTCTTCAAGTTTCAGCTCGTCGCTCGGCTTCGGTTCCATTCCTTGGTTTCTTCTTTCCGCTCTAATCCAATCTCTGAGGCAAACTAGAACATTCATTGCATTGCTTCCCAATGAGTGTCGGTTGTCTCCAAGCTGCTGTCGTCCCTGACTAAAGGTGCTCTCTGATGCAACGGTTGACATTGGAACATTCAAGATATCTCTAGCTAATCTTGAAAGCACAGGATATTGTGATTCATTATTCCTCCACCAATCCAACGTGTTGATCCATCGTCTGCGATCCTCTGGTGCCGTCCGAAGATAATATTTCAGCTCTTCCCGATAAGTTGATGTGTAAGTTCTCTCATCAACACTGTTCCAACAATTTAAATCATAAAAGTAATCAAAAAAACCACTATGTGCTGGCCTTTTAGAAGATGATGGCTCCTCGGGAGGATGAGGAGCGACAGTTCGAGTGATATTTGTAAGTACGACTGAATCAAATAAATCAGCATAGTGATTATATAATTTTTTCTATGTAATCCTTTGCATCAGCCGTAGCCGTCCACAAATCAGGTTGTACTTGTTCAGAATCATGGTTAGTATTTATTTCTAAATTAGTATAAATAAGAGTACCAAAGTGACACATATGATTATATTTCATGCACGGATTTAGCATAGCACCAACCAAGTAAATAGGGGAAATCGGAAAAAAATATTTTTTAAATTTCGTAAACATGGCGCCAACAGCTTCTTTATATTAACCTTCTTTATTTTTATATTCTTTGAGCAAACCAGAAATATCGGCTATATATGCCAAAATATTACAAACAGTAGGATAATAAGCACCGAAAAATTCAACCATAGCTACATAAATTTTTTCTAAAAACTTAACAAGATCATTAATTACAACCCAATCAGAATTATGTAGCATGCAATCAGCAGATTCAACAAATGAACCGCAATGTTGGTTAAAAGCTAGTGTAATAGGAATTCTATATTTATAACAAGTTTTTAAAAATTCATACGTAGAATTCCATCTAGTATCAATTTCCTCAGGCATCAAAATCGGTGTAAGTCCATTTTCTTGACATTTAACTTTAAATTCTCTAATTCTCGATCTACGATTATTTCCTTGAATAAAACCAACGGCAAGACAAATTTTTTCAATATAAAGTTCAAAAAAAACTCAAGAGCATCTTTTACAATTAAATTATATATATGACATGCACAATTAATATGAAAAATTTCAAGCAAGGGCGGAGATAGCGTAGATTTTATTTTTGTTATAGCAGTCTTGTTGTTAGAAGCATTATCAAAAGCAATACATAAAATTTTATTTTCGATACCATAATATCCGGCAATTTTAACAATAGAATCAACAATAAATTGTCCAGTATGTTTACGATCTTCATCATATAAAAAAACAAGAATACGTTTTTGCATCACGAAATTACTATCCATCCAATGACAAGTAACGGTTAAATAATTATTTTTATTTACAGCACGATCAAGATCAGAAGTTAGGGACAATCTACATTGAATATTTTTTAACAATGTTGATAAATAAAAACAATATTGTGAATGGAGTCTAAAAATATCAGACCGACAAGTAGTTCTAGGAATACCATTAAATATAGGATTATAAATTGCTTGTATATAACGAATAAAGGCATCAGAAGAAGGAAAACTAAAAGGCAAACAACCCACAGCTACCATTTTAGCTATTTCTTCCCTGTCCCTCAATTTATTATACTTTTTCGTTACTTGACCGGTTGCTGGGTCCATTCTAGTTTGGGTTGACCCACCAACATCCCCACCACCTTTTGCAATATTTAACTCTCTTTTGTGATCTTCAGCTATATGTCTCATTAACGTACCCGTACCCCCTTGCTTCCCTCCACTTCTATGCTTATATATTTGTTGACAAATATTGCATTGCACCTCAATATCTGATATATGTTCAAAAAATTGCCATGCAATACTAGTTCTTTTACGAGGTTTTGGGGCACTGGGAGGACGGGAAGGGAGATTAACTGATTCAGATCTAACGTTAGAATCTCCTACTGCGGGTGTTTCAGCAAAATTTTCATTATCTTCGTCTAAATTAACCGCATCTACTTAATTTTCTTCTTCTATACCGTAATTTTTCTGAGCTTCTACATAATCCATATCGTGAGCACCTACACCTATTTCTTACTCAAAAGATGTACCAAGCGGTACCGGAGGCGAAGGCACACGGGTATATCTACTACTTGAACTACCTCTACCGCTAGTAATTCGCTTTTTACTACCACTACCGCTTCCGGGACAAAAAATTTTAACACCTTTAGTAGCGAGGTTTCTTAATTTATCCATAATATAAATTAAATTAAACTAAAAATATTCAAAATACACAAATATAATAAAATTAAATATTAAACAATTAATACAATAAATAAAAATTAAACGTAAGAGATGGAACGACAATACCAAATTTTGGAAGTATCCGAAGATTGCGACTTTAGAAACTTCCGCTCGTACTTTGTAAACGAAAAATTAAAAATTTAAAGTGAACACTTTAAGAAATTAAATATATTGAATATTTGAGAATTGAGAATTGAGATTTGAGAGAGAATGAGATTTGAGAGAGTGAAAAATTGTGTGAAAAATGATTTGAAGTTGTAGGGTATTTATAGATTTTTTTTGGGGATTAAAAAATATTTTTTAGAATCTATAGAATCTATGTCGATGCTATATTTTTACCCTTTTTGATATTTTTAAAATTTTTTTGCTTTAAAACTATTATATTGGATGATGTATGGTTCGTGCCTTTTACAAATATTTACTAAAATAACCTGTGAGAGGACCAACTAGAATTTCACATGTCACTTCATGCTTCACCTTTGACCACCTTCTAAATTTTATATTTGAAGGATGACATTTGTAATATAATATATTATAAATTATATAATATCGTTAATTAAGTCTATAATATTTGTAATTATTTTTCTAATATAATATCTTTATTTTAATAGTATATTAATATTTTCTTTATTTTTAAAAATTTAAACAATTTTGAGCTAGACATAAGAAAGACTAAGGACAAAAATATTTATTTTGAACTTCGTATTTATGGGAGCAATGTAATGACATTGAAACTTTATTATTTATGTAGAAATTAAAAATAAATTTTATCATGATGTAATATTTATTTAGTTGGATTTCATCAAAGATTTTGCTTTTATTTGCATTGTCCACTAATATGAATAATATATAATAATTGCTTGTAATTTATGTTATTTAAAAATTTGAAATAAAAAATTAATTTCGTATTATATGGAGATTTTCAAATGAACATGTATTTTATAGGATGATTATATATTAAAAAAATAAAAGGATTTATTTTATGAAATAAGAAAATATAAATGATACTAAAATAGTGAAGAGAGGGAAGAAGATTGAAGGGGAGCCTTGGAGTAACTGGTAAAGTTGCTGTCATGTGATCAAGAAGTCTCGGGTTCAAAAAAAAAAAAGAAGAACCAATAGCAGCATTTGTTGCTCTTTTCGTGTGTGAATCTTAACAATGCAGCAAAGTAGTAAAAGAAAAGTGTCTTTTCTATAAGAAGCTAACCTCTTTTTCTTTTTCTTCTACAACAGGTCTCACACGTTTCAGCCAAGATTCCATTTTTTTGAGAACTTGAAATCTCCTACAAAATCACCCAAGAAAGGAATGGCGAAAATAACAAAGCAAGCGAAACTAACAACAGGAGAAAAAGAAGTAAGTGGTGAATAGTTGAATTTATGAAACCCGCTAAACAACAAGATTACATGAATCTTGACTACAATTAAATGAGAGTTAATGGCATGATGGTCACTCAACTTACGAAAAATGGCCATTATAGTCCTTCAAATTTACCTAGTTAGCATCGATGGTTATTTTAGCTTTTTAGCTGAAAATACAATTTTTGGTACCTACTTAATGAAGTGACAGATGTAAATTTTTAGGAAGAAAGGAGTCTCATTGTGTAAATAATGTAAGAAGCTAGTATTCCAAGCACACAGAACATCAACCTAACATTTATTTTAGGAAAAATATTAAACCTCAGTAAAATGTGAATAGATTAAGTAATCTCATAATGTTATTCACTTTTGTCTCTTAAAAAGAAAATTTTATTCTTCACTAAGTGAACAAAAGCTTCTATATGTGAATACGAATGTACTCGGACCAGATCAACCTACATTTATTATACAAAGGATATGCCGAAAAAATATTAAGCCTCAAAGTAAAATATTAATACATTAAGTAATCTTATAATTTATTTGTTTTAAATTGTAAAAGAAATTCAAAATCTCATCATGCTATACTTTTTTGCCTTATAAAAAATAAATTTAATTCTACATTAATCTACAAAAGCTTATACTTGGGAATACAAATGTAGTCGGATCAACCTACATCTATTATAGAAAAACATTAAACTGCAAAGTAAAATGTGAACAGATTAAGTAATCTCACAATGATATACTGTGTACTCAAAACAGATCAACCTACAATTATTATTATAGAAGAAATATTAAACCTCCGAGTAAAATGTGAATAGATTAAGTAATTTCATAATGATATACCTTTATGCCTTTTAAAAACTAATTTAGTTCTTCATTAATGAAAAAACAATAATCATAAACAATAAGGCTGGACTTTGATTTTTTGAAATATAAAAAGAACTTATCACGATGTATTTCAAGATCTTCATAATCTACATGGTAACTCCTAAATTATCAATCACATTTACATATATAATACTTAGAGAGTGTAAGCTTCTAATTACTTAATTGTACCTTTAACACGTCCCTAACGTGTGGACTAATTCTTTTTAATGTATCAAGCACGTGGAATTTGTTCTGATATGACTGGCAGTGAAACTCGAACACATGTCATCTAAAGGGTGTAAGAAAGAATACATGCTTAGGTACTTAATTACGTTATCAACATTTGGTGGTGGCAATCTGATCCATTGGACTAATTAAATCAAATAGGCAACTGAAGCCAACTTTCTTTTATTAAGGCCTATGGTTAGCAAATTTGCAAACTAGCATAGTCTAACACTACAAGTATATGAGATCTAGAATTTAAATTTTTGATGAGTTTGATCTTTAAATTTATTAGTGTTGAACTCGCTATACATTAAAATTGTGTATTCAAATGTCACGCCCCAAATCCCATTGGAGCGGACTGGCACCCGTAGCCGAGGAGGCCCGGGAGAACCCGTTCATAACCTATACTTTCACATTTACATTACTTATGAAAATTAGAAATTTGGGCAGCACTTCGTTGTAAATAGAAGAAAACAGTACCTGTATCAGCCCAGCAGACATGCATATATATATATATAAACAGTAATTGGCCGTCAGAGCCATCACGTCTATCAACCAAACACTCCAATGGCTGTACAATATGTCTACAAAAGCCTCTACATAGATACACAACTGAGTTAGGGTCGGGACAAACTCCCGCCCACAAAAGACTTTTATACAAATACCAAAAATACATATAGAAACGACTTGGGATGCCCCGAAACAACTGGAGCTCGCCACTATCAACAGAATGTCCTGGCTTTTACTGCGGAGGTGTACGACCTGAAGTACCTGTTCCTGCAGGCATGAATACAGGTCCCCCGTGAGGGACGTCAGTACGGAAATATGTACTGAGTATGTAAGGCAGTGAGTATCAAGATGAGATACAAAAGATCAACAGAACCCAGATACCAGTGAATAAACAGTATGAGTAGACCACACTTAAAAGAGCTGATGGGATACCTGCACATTACTTTCATATCATTACTTCCCGTATTCCTTATCAATACATAACATATGTCATACAATGGCCAACTGATCAGTGGTACTAATACAATACATCAGGGACCACCCATGGAATAACATATATACATAATCTTTATAATACAATGGCCAACTAATCAGTGGTACTAATACAATACATCATATCAACAATTTAAAATAAAGACATTCCATTTCTTACTTCAATTAATCTTTGAGATTGGTTACTTTGTGGTCACACCTTATGGAACTTGAAACCATGATACCTCAATAGGAAAAACATGTAAATAGGTAATCAATATCATGAAAATGAAGTGGAGAATCATGGATACCTCATTAAACCATTTCAGAGTCAACAATAGTATATGGACATTTTTTTGACTAGCCGGACATCTTAAAAGTGAAAACAAGTTCAATTGGTAGTGTCGAAGATCATATGATGTTATTATGTGTCATGTGTCGTAGGACAATGTTGGAAGCTTACTTGAGAGTGCCATGGGTCATTATTCATGCCAAAGATTAGATAGAGTATGTCTTACATACCTTGATATAACCACTTCAATACAAGTCCAACTTGACTTCCCGTACTCTTCGAACACTTATCTACAATAAGTCATTTGTGGCAAACTAGTATTAGCAACCAAACCTTACCATTTAGGTATTAACTTCACCAAATAATGTCTAGGAAGTAATCCCTTAACTCATCAATAAGAGTGCTACATACATCCTCTTATACTCTTATTACATTCACATATCATGCATTTTCATGCAATATCCCTCAACATCACTCTTAGCCTTTATTTCCCCTCTTAATCACCATCCAATACCAACATGATCACTAGGCATACATAACCACTAATATAATGATATATCACCACAATTCATCCTCCATAATCCAATACAACAACTTCCATAATTTACTACTAACAATTTATACAAAACAATTCATAACTATGTTTCTAGTTATCTTCCAACATCAAGACAATACTCATAATCCTTTATCAATACTTATTCATGGATAAGAATCAAGAATAAACAATATTCATACCTTAACAATGAAATCTTGTATTTAGAATCCTCCTTATATAACCATGGGGTGCTTCTCGAAGCTTTCGAGATGGTGAAGACAACTACGGAACCAATTCGAATTTTCTACGGTTGAATCACAAAATATTTGAAGTTGAAATTAGGCTAGGGTTTCACCTTCTCTTAATAATTGGATGATATATGATATATATGAGGCTAAGTGTATGTTTATAAAGACCAATTTTCGTCCAAGAGGTAATAGAAAATGACCATTTTGCCCTAAAAATTTAAATAAATCCGAATCTGTCCCCAGTGGACAGTTTTGACAGGCTGAAGTAAATCGATCATAACTCTTTGCTCCGGTATCGGATTTGGGTGAAACCAATTGCATTGGAAATATAATTCAAAGGTATTTCATTTTCATATAAAGGATACCACCCAGTTCTTCCTGTAAAAGGAGTTATGGTTGTTTAAAGTTGACCCAAAAATCTGTCCCAAAATTCTGTTTTTTTTTTATAGGCTGTAGTAAAACGGGTATAGCTCCTTACTCAGACATTGGATTTGGATGAAACCAATTTCATCGGAAATAAGACTCTCGGATATTTTCGTCGATATATAGCAGCTCACACAGTTCTTTTTGTACAAGGAGTTATGATCGTCTAAAGTTGATCCAAAAAAAAAATTGCCTAGCTTGCAGTAATTTTCCTGCAGATTTACTGTTCACAGGCTTCCCGGCCACCGTTTCGAAATTTCGAATGTGCTCGCTTATATGAAATACTCCTCTTTTTTGGACAAAATTTATATCGTTGGAAAGCTTATTCCAATACCTACACATACAACTATTGACGGGATACTTCCGAACACCATAAACTTAATTTAACCCATACGCAAGCCTTTAGGACTCCATATAATCGCGATAAGTGTACGAAAAAATTTACGGGGTGTTACATTCTCCCCTCCTTAAGAACATTCGTCCTCGAATGTTAGCATAGTTACTCAATTAAGACATGTCCAAGCTTACAATTAACATCTTCATCATCATAACATACTTGCATAAAAATAAACACTTACCTGTTATTGTTCTTCTTCCGTCTCATGAACTTCCTCCTCATCATTGAATAGGTAAGGATACTTAATCTTCATCGCTTCCTCGGCTTCCCATGTGATCTCCTCAACTTGTTGATTCCTCCAAAGTACTTTTACCGATGCTATCTCTTTATTCCTTATCTTTTTAATTTGGCGATCAAGAATAGCAATAGGCATTTCTTCAAAAGTGAGATCTTCTGTAACTTGTACATCTTTCGTAGTAGTGATGTGCGATGGATCTCCGATGTACTTGCGAAGCATCGAAACATGAAATATGGGATGAACTGCTGAGAGCTCTTGAGGTAGCTCTAACTCATAAGCAACTTGTCCAAATCTTTGAATGATCTTGTACGGACCTATGTATTGTGGACTTAACTTTCCTTTCTTGCCAAACCTCATCACTCCTTTCATTGGTGATACTTTCAAGAATACCCAATCGTCGATAGAAAACTCAAGTCCTCTTCTTCTAACATCCGTATAAGATTTGTGTCGACTTTGAGCTGTTTCAAGCCGTTGTTGGATCACTTTAACCTTCTCCATTGCTTGATAAACAAGATCCGGTCCAAACAAGACCGCATCACCTGCTTCAAACCATCCTATTGGCGATCTACACTTTCTTCCATACAATGCTTCATATGGTGCCATTTTGATACTTGAATGATAGCTATTATTGTAGGCAAACTCGATAAGAGGTAGGTGATCATCCCAGTTGCCTTTGAAATCTAATACACATGCTCGTAGCATATCTTCAAGTGTCTGGATAGTACGTTCCGCTTGTCCGTCCGTTTGAGGATGAAAAGCCGTACTTAGATTTACTTGTGCCCCCAAACTCCTTTGAAAAGACTTCCAGAAATTCACAGTAAATTGGGCTCCTCGATCGGATATAATGGAAATTGGAACTCCATGTAACCGAAAGATCTCCTTAATATACAACTTCGCATACTCTTCCGCCGTATAAGTTGTCTTAACTGGTCAGAAGTGCGCGGATTTGGTAAGCCTATCAATGATCACCCATATGGAATCAAACTTCCGAAATGTACGAGGCAAACCCGTGATGAAATCCATATTGATCTCGTCCCACTTCCAGACTGGAAGATCTATACATTGCATGTAACGACCGGGTTTCTGGTGTTCTACTTTGACTCTTTGACAATTCGGACATTCAGCTACAAATTCGGCAATATTCTTCTTCATGTCATTCCACCAATATATTGCTTTCAAATCTTGATACATCTTAGTCGACCCTGGATGGATGGAATACCTTGAACAGTGTGCTTCTGTCATAATTCTCTTTCTTAGCTCAACTACATCAGGTACACATAAACGATTCTGACACTGAAGCACTCCTTCTCGCGTAAGCTCAAATGCCTTTGTCGTGCCACTCTGCACATCCTCCTTAAGCTGCAATAAAATTGGATCTGCATACTGCTTCTCTTTCACTTCAGCTATCAATGAAGATTCCGCTGCATTACGTACAATAACCTCTTCATCTGGAGTTTCGAGAAGTCGAACTCCCAAATTAGCTAGTTGGTGAAGATCCTTAATCATCCCCTGCTTTTCTATAGATGCCATTTTAGACTTACGACTCAGTGCATCCGCTACCACATTCGCTTTCCCTGGATGATACAAGATATCAACATCGTAATCTTTCAACAATTCAAGCCATCTCCGCTGCCTCAAGTTTAGATCTTTCTGACTGAAGATATATTGCAGGCTCTTATGATCGGTATATATGTCAACATGAACCCCATATAAGTTGTGGCGCCATATCTTCAAAGCAAATACAACTGCATCTATCTCAAGATCATGCGTGGGATAATTCCTCTCATGTGGTCGCAACTGTCTAGAGCCATAGGCTATTACTCTACCATGTTGCATTAATACGCATCCTAAGCCAATTCTCGAAGCATCACAGTACACTGCATACCCTTCTGTGCCTTCAGGAAGTACCAATACCGGTGTAGAAGTCAACTTGCTCTTCAGATCTTGGAAACTCTTTTCACAGGCATCATTCCATTGAAACTTGGAGGCTTTATGCGTCAACTTAGTCAAGGGTGCAGAAATAGAAGAAAAACCTTCAACAAACCTTCTATAATAACCTGCCAACCCGAGGAAACTATGAATTTCCATAGGCGTCGTGGGTCTTGGCCAATTCTTCACAGCCTCAATCTTCTGAGTGTCAACTTTTATGCCTTCACTGGATACAATATGGCCCAAAAATGCCACTGACTTGAGCCAAAACTCACATTTAGAAAACTTCGCATACAGCTTACGATCACGAAGAATCTGCAACGCCTGCCTTAAGTGATTAACATGATCCTCTTCTGATCTAGAGTAGGCCAGAATATCATCTATGAAAATTATCACGAACACATCTAGAAACGGCTTAAACAGCCTATTCATCAGATCCATAAAAACTGCGGGTGCATTTGTCAGCCCGAATGACATAACCAGGAATTCATAATGACCATACCGTGTTCGGAAAGATGTCTTGGGTATATCTTTATCCTTGACTCTCACTTGATGATAGCCTGATCTCAAGTCAATCTTGGAAAAACACTGGGCACCCTGCAACTGGTCAAATAAATCATCAATTCAGGGAAGAGGGTATTTATTCTTGATAGTCACCTTATTCAATTGCCGATAGTCAATACACATCCTCAGCGAACCATCTTTCTTACGCACAAACAATACTGGTGCTCCCCAAGGGGACATACTAGGCCTGATGAATCCCTTCTCTAGCAAGTCTTTCAGTTGCTCTTTCAATTCTCGCAACTCTTCTAGTGCCATTCTATAAGGAGGAATTGAGATTGGCTGTGTGTCTGGCAACATATCAATACCAAACTCCACTTCTCATTCAGGAGGTAAACCTGGTAGTTCTTCAGGAAATACATCAGGAAATTCATTCACAACCGGAACGGTCTGAAAAGTTGGCGGCTCTGCCTCTGTATCCCTTACTCTAACCAAATGGTATATGTACCCCTTGGAAATCATTTTTCTTGCCTTAAAGTAAGAAATAAATCTACCTCTCGGCGCGCCAACATTACCCTTCCATTCAAGGACTGCCTCATTTGGGAAATGGAAATATACCTTCTTAGAACGACAATCTACTGTAGCATAACAAGACGCTAACCAATCCATGCCCATAATAACATCAAAATCTACCATTTCTAACTCAACAAGATCGGCCATCGTATCACGACCACAAATATTCACAACACAATTTCGATAAACATTCCTAGCTATAAGAGATTCCCCCACTGGCGTTGATACTTCAAATGGCTTGGCTAATAATTCGGGTGTTCTTCTGAACCTTCCCGCAACCAAAGGAGTAGCATACGATAATGTAGAACCAGGATCAATTAAGGCATACACATCAAATGCAAAGATGGACAACGTACCTGTAACCACATCTGGAGAAGCCTCTAAATTCTGTCGATCTGCTAGGGCATACACACGGTTCTGAGCTCCGCTAGAACTAGCTGCTCCTCTATCACCTCTACCGTGACCCATAGGTTGTGCACCCCTACTCAAAGGAGGCACCGATGATGACGCAACAGCTGATCCGGTAGGTCGTGTTATACCACCCGTGGTCCTGCGTGGGCAATCTCTAGCCATATGCCCCGGCTTACCGCACCAAAAGCAATTGTTCGTTCCAAGCCGACATTCGCCAAAGTGAAATCTTCTACATATGGGGCACGGGTGTCGCGGAGGTCTCAATTGACTCATACTCCCTTGCCCTTGATACCCCACTGTTCGCGAACTCTGATTTTCACTGCTTTGCCCGAACTGATTACCTCTGAACCTTTGAAATTACGGTGGAGCACTAATTACAGGATAAGAAGATAACGGGCTAGGCAATCTAGGAGAGAACGAAGGCCTAAAACCTCCCTGAGATGCCATAAACTGCCCTATAGCTCTGGCCCGCTTAGAATATCCTTTTTCTGATTCCTGGGTTCTTCTTCTTTGCCTCTGATCTTCCATTTTCTGAGCGAAAGCTTGTATCCTCGCTATATCCATGTCCTTGTTCAAAGCAGCAATGGTACAATCTCTAACCAAGTATGGTTCCAATCCATCCACATAGTGATGAACTCTGTCATCCATAGTAGCTACAACATTAGAAGCATATCGAGACAAGGAGTTAAATCGAAGACTATACTCCCTTACACTCATATTACCCTGACGAAGATTTAAGAATTGATCTGCACGGGCCTGACGAGTCTCAAATGGAAGATAATGATAAATAAATGCATCTTTGAACTCTCCCCACGTAGTTGGAGGTGCATCAATACCCCTAGATCGTTTCCAATCCTCGTACCACAATATAGCCTCTCCTTTCAGTCTATATGCTGCTAGCTCAACCATCTCTTTACCGGATATGTGCATAACATCGAGAGCCCTTTGGGTTTGATCGACAAAGTCCTGCGGGTCTTCGTTAATATCTGATCCGGTAAAAGTAGGAGGATCCAGTTTCAGAAAATCCTGTGTCCGAAGGCTAGCTGCTCTATCCGTACCACTAGAACCCGTGGTAGGAATAGCTTGCCCTTGAACTTGACCGGCAACTATACGCGTCAGAAGTTGTACTGCATCCCTCAAATCTCGATCAACAACATTAATAGATGGCTCTTCCGGAGAAGAAAAAGCTCCTGATATATGCTCAGCTTGAGACTCACTTTGTTCAGCTTGTGCCGGTGGTGACTTACTAGTACCTTCTCCGGCCACTACATCTACTCACTTCCACTTATTCTTTCTCCTTGTAACCGGCATCATTACTATAATAAATAAAAGAAAAAACAATTGGATTAAGCGATCGATTATGACTTTATCTCTAGTATGGGCTCTATTGCACGATCTAAGAAATGGAGAATGGAAACAATCCCTAAATGTCCAATAGCCTCCTGTTTATAGATGTGGTGCACAACACACCGATAAACGAGATTCTACGTAGACACGGCTTTGTAGACTCACTAGGACGAACTGCTCTGATACACTTCTGTCACGCCCCAAATCCTATTAGAGCGGACTGGCAGTCGTAGCCGAGGAGGCCCGGGAGAACCAGTTCATAACCTATACTTTCACATTTACATTACTTATGAAAATTAGAAATTTGAACAGCAATTCGTTGTAAATAGAAGAAAACAGTACCTGTATCAGCCCATCAGACACGCATATATATATATATAAACAGTAATTGGCCGTCAGAGCCATCACGTCTATCAACCAAACACTCCTATGGTTGTACAATATGTCTATTAAAGCCTCTACATAGATACACAACTGAGTTAGGGCCGGGACAAACTCCCGCCCACAAAAGACTTTTATACAAATACCAAAAATACATATAGAAACGACTTGGGATGCCCCGAAACAACTGAAGCTCACCACTATCAACAGAATGTCCTGGCTCTTACTGCGGAGGTGTACGACCTGAAGTACCTGTTCCTGCAGGCATGAATACAGGTCCCCCGTGAGGGACGTCAGTACGGAAATATGTACTGAGTATGCAAGGCAGTGAGTATCAAGATGAGATACAAAAGATCAACAGAACCCAGATACCAGTGAATAAACAGTATGAGTAGACCACACTTAAAAGAGCTGATGGGATACCTGCACATTACTTTCATATCATTACTTCCCGTATTCCTTATCAATACATAACATATGTCATACAATGGCCAACTGATCAGTGGTACTAATACAATACATCAGGGACCACCCCTGGAATAGCATATATACATAATCTTTATAATACAATGGCCAACTGATCAGTGGTACTAATATAATACATCATATCAACAATTTAAAATAAAGACATTCCATTTCTTACTTCAATTAATCTTTGAGATTGGTTACTTTGTGGTCACACCTTATGGAACTTGAAACCATGATACCTCAATAGGAAAAACATGTAAATAGGTAATCAATATCATGAAAATGAAGTAGAGAATCATGGATACCTCATTAAACCATTTCGGAGTCAACAATAGTATATGGACATTTTTTTGACTAGCCGGACATCTTAAAAGTGAAAACAAGTTCAATTGGTAGTGTCGAAGATCATATGATGTTATTATGTGTCATGTGTCGTAGGACAATGTTGGAAGCTTACTTGAGAGTGCCATGGGTCATTATTCATGCCAAAGATTAGATAGAGTATGTCTTACATACCTTGATATAACCACTTCAATACAAGTCCAACTTGACTTCCCATACTCTTCGAACACTTATCTACAATAAGTCATTTGTGGCAAACTAGTATTAGCAACCAAACCTTACCATTTAGGTATTAACTTCACCAAATAATGTCTAGGAAGTAATCCTTTAACTCATCAATAAGAGTGCTACATACATCCTCTTATACTCTTATTACATTCACATATCATGCATTTTCATGCAATATCCCTCAACATCACTCTTAGCCTTTATTTCCCCTCTTAATCACCATCCAATACCAACATGATCACTAGGCATACATAACCACTAATAAAATGATATATCACCACCATTCATCCTCCATAATCCAATACAACAACTTCCATAATTTACTACTAACAATTTATACAAAACAATTCATAACTATGTTTCTAGTTATCTTCCAACATCAAGACAATACTCATAATCCTTTATCAATACTTATTCATGGATAAGAATCAAGAATAAACAATATTCATACCTTAACAATGAACTCTTGTATTTAGAATCCTCCTTATATAACCATGGGGTGCTTCTCGAAGCTTTCGAGATGGTGAAGACAACTACGGAACCAATTCGAATTTTCTACGGTTGAATCACAAAATATTTGAAGTTGAAATTAGGCTAGTGTTTCACCTTCTCTTTATAATTGGATCATATATGATATATATTAGGCTAAGTTTATGTTTATAAAGACCAATTTTCGTCCAAGAGGTAATAGAAAATGACCATTTTGCCCTAAAAATTTAAATAAATCCGAATCTGTCCCCAGTGGACAGTTTTGGCAGGCTGAAGTAAATCGATCATAACTCTTTGCTCCGGTATCGGATTTGGGTGAAACCAATTTAATTAGAAATATAATTCAAAGGGCTTTCATTTTTATATAAAGTATACCATCCAGTTCTTCCTGTACAAGGAGTTATGGTAGTTTAAAGTTGATCCAAAAATCTGTCCCAAAATTCTGTTTTTTTTTTATAGGCTGTAGTAAAACGGGTATAGATCCTTACTCAGACATTGGATTTGGATGAAACCAATTTCATAGGAAAGAAGACTCTCGGAGATTTTTGTCGATATATAGAAGCTCACACAGTTCTTTTTGTACAAGGAGTTATGATCGTCTAAAGTTGATCCAAAAAAAAAATTGCCTAGCTGCAGTAATTTTCCTGCAGATTTACTGTTCACAGGCTTCCCGACCACCGTTTTGAAATTTCGAATGTGGTCGCTTATATGAAATACTCCTCTGTTTTGGGCAAACTTTATATCGTTGGAAAGCTTATTCCAATACCTACACATACAACTATTTACGTGATACTTCCGAACACCATAAACTTAATTTAACCCATACGCAAGCCTTTAGGACTCCATATAATCGCGATAAGTGTACGAAAAAATTTACGGGGTGTTACATCAAATTTAATATTTGTTGACATTTTGATGGACTTGTACACAACACACACAGAGGCTGGAAGAACACATTGGCGAAAGGCTACAGTAGCGTACGCTACTGATTTCAAGTACATAGGATGCCAATAGGGTAGGGCGAAGAGAGAGACTTAGCTTGAGGGGACTATGAAGGGCAAGAATGGCGCATGAGGAAGGTGATGGGTCTTTTTGGGATTTCACCAGTGGCGGATCCATGATTTAAGGGTCGTGAGTGCAGGAACACACATATTGACGTCCAAAACTTGAAGGTTCTATCTAGAAACTAAAGCACTCAGCTATCTTTTTGGCTTACCGGGTGCTTTTCTAAATCTTATATCAGATTTTATAGATTTTTATATAATTATAACTTGTTTGCGTCGAATTTAATGGGTGCCAAAGCACCAAAAATTTAGCTATAGGTCCGCCCTTGATTTTCATCCCTATGTTCACAACTACAAATGATCGACTAAAGAAATCTAAGGACACAATCCATCCATGAAAAACTCAATGGAATTATGGGAAACAAGAACTTAGCATAATGAAGTACATGTTAGGTTAAATACCGGGATCTTATCAAGCAAACAAAAATTGAAATTAAAGGAGTAGCTTTCAATGCTTGAGGCTTGGAGATGGAGTACGATGATACCGTTATATAAAAACAAGGGTGACATTCAGAGTTGCAACAATTTTAGGGGTATTAAGATGTTGAGTCACACTATGAAGATTTGGGAGAGGGTGGTTGAGTGGAGATTGAGGAGGGTCGTGTCCATTTCGGAGAATCAATTTGGATTTATGCATGGTCGCTCGACGACAGAGGCAATCCACCTGGTGAGGAGATTGGTGGAGCGGTATAGGGAAAGGAAGAGGGATTTACACATGGTGTTCATCGACCTGGAGAAGGCGTATAACAAAGTCCGTAGAGAGGTTCTTTGGAGATGCTTGGAGGTGAGAGGGGTCCCGGCGGCGTACATCAAAGCTATTAAAAACATGTACGATGGAGGGGAGACTCGGGTGAGGACGGAGGGAGGAGACTCAGAACATTTTCCGATCGAGACAGGGTTGCATCAGGGATCGACTCTCAGTCCGTCTCTGTTTGCGCTGGTGATGGACGTGTTGACGCGGAGTATTCAAGATGAGGTGCCTTGGTGTATGTTATTTGCAGATGATGTAGGGCTGATTGATGAGAGACGAGGGGGTTGTGAATGAAAAAGTGGTGGTTTGGAGGCGAACCCTTGAATCTAAGGGGTTCAAGTTGAGTAGGTCCAAGACGGAGTATATGGAATGCAAGTTTAGTGACTTGAAGCAGGAGGACGAAGTGGTGGTGAGGTTGGATTCCCAGGATGTTTGTAAGAGGGATAGTTTTAAGTATCTTGGATCTATGATTCAGGGGAATGACGAAATTGATGAGGATATCTCTAAACGTATTGGAGCAGGTTGGATGAAGTGGAGGCTCACCTCGGGAGTGTTGTGTGATAAGAAGGTCACACTAAAGCTTAAAGACTAGTTCTAGAGAGTGGCAGTCCGTCCGGCCATGCTATATGGTGCGGAGTGTTGGCCAGTCAAGAACTCCCACATTCATAAATTGAAGGTAGCGGAAATGAGAATGTTGCGTTGGATGTGTGGACTTACTGGAGGGGATAAAGTTTGGAATGAGATTATCCGAGAGAAGGTGGGAGTGGCTTCAGTGGAAGACAAGATGCGGGAAGAAAGGTTGAGATGGTTTGGGCATATGATGAGGAGGGGCATGGATGCCCCAGTTCGTAGATGTGAGAGGCTAGCTTTGGATGGTTTCAAGAGTAGAGTTAGGCCGAAGAAATACTGGAGAGAGGTGATTAGACATGACATGGAGCAGTTACAGCTTACTGAGGACATGACCCTAGATAGGAAGATGTGGATGCCGCGGATAACGGTAGAAGGCTAGTTCGTGTGTAGGTTGTAACTAGTAGTTAGGGAGCTTTGTGTAGCCGGGTTAGTACTCCTAGGACATGGAATTTGTTATGATATGACTGGCAGTGAAACTCGAACACATGTCATCTAAAGGGTGTAAGAAAGAATACTTGCTTAGGTACTTAATTACGTTATCAACATTTGGTGGTGGCAATCTGATCCATTGGACTAATTAAATCAAATAGGCAACTGAAGCCAACTTTCTTTTATTAAGGCCTATGGTTAGCAAATTTGCAAACTAGCATAGTCTAACACTACACGTATATGAGATCTAGAATTTAAATTTTTGATGAGTTTGATCTTTAAATTTATTAGTGTTGAACTCGCTATACATTAAAATTGTGTATTCAAATTTAATATTTGTTGACATTTTGATGGACTTGTACACAACACACACAGAGGCTGGAAGAACATATTGGCGAAAGGCTACAGTAGCGTACGCTACTGATTTCAAGTACATAGGATGCCAATAGGGTAGGGCGAAGAGAGAGACTTAGCTTGAGGGGACTATGAAGGGCAAGAATGGCGCATGAGGAAGGTGATGGGTCCTTTTGGGATTTCACCAGTGGCGGATCCATGATTTAAGGGTCGTGAGTGCAGGAACACACATATTGACGTCCAAAACTTGAAGGTTCTATCTAGAAACTAAAACACTCAGCTATCTTTTTGGCTTACCGGGTGCTTTTCTAAATCTTATATCAGATTTTATAGATTTTTATATAATTATACCTAGTTTGCGTCGAATTTAATGGGTGCCAAAGCACCAAAAATTTAGCTATAGGTCCGCCCTTGATTTTCATCCCTATGTTCACAACTACAAATGATCGACTAAAGAAATCTAAGGACACAATCCATCCATGAAAAACTCAATGGAATTATGGGAAACAAGAACTTAGCATAATGAAGTACATGTTAGGTTAAATACCGGGATCTTATCAAGCAAACAAAAATTGAAATTAAAGGAGTAGCTTTCAATGTTTGAGGCTTGGAGATGGAGTACGATGATTCTGTTATATAAAAACAAGGGTGACATTTAGAGTTGGAACAATTTTAGGGGTATTAAGCTGTTGAGTCACACTATGAAGATTTGGGAGAGGGTGGTTGAGTGGAGATTGAGGAGGGTCGTGTCCATTTCGGAGAATCAATTTGGATTTATGCATGGTCGTTCGACGACAGAGGCAATCCACCTGGTGAGGAGATTGGTGGAGCGGTATAGAAAAAGGAAGAGGGATATACACATGGTGTTCATCGACCTGGAGAAGGCGTATAACAAAGTCCCTAGGAAGGTTCTTTGGAGATGCTTGGAGGTGAGAGGGGTCCCAGCGGCGTACATCAAAGATATTAAAGACATGTACGATGAAGGGGAGACTCGGGTGAGGACGGCGGGAGGAGACTCAGAACATTTTCCGATCGAGACAGGGTTGCATTAGGGATCGACTCTCAGTCTGTTTCTGTTTGCGCTAGTGATGGACGTTAATGTTGACGCAGAGTATTCAAGATAAGGTGCCTTGGTGTATGTTATTTACAGATGATGTAGTGTTGATTGATGAGAGGCGAGGGGGTTGTGAATGAATAATTGGGGGTTTGGAGGCGAACCCTTGAATCTAAGGAGTTCAAGTTGAGTAGGTCCAAGACGGAGTGTATGGAATGCAAGTTTAGTGACTTGAAGCAGGTGGACGAAGTGGTGGTGAGGTTAGATTCCCAGGATGTTTGTAAGAGGGATAGTTTTAAGTATCTTGGGTCTATGATTCAGGGGAATGACGAGATTGATGAGGATATCTCTAAACGTATTGAAGCAGGTTGGATGAAGTGGAGGCTCGCCTCGGGAGTGTTGTGTGATAAGAAGGTGCGCCTAAAGCTTAAAGACTAGTTCTATAGAGTGGCAGTCCGTCTGGCCATGCTATATGGTGCGGAGTGTTGGCCAGTCAAGAACTCCCACATTCATAAATTGAAGGTACCGGAAATGAGAATGTTGCGTTGGATGTGTGGACTTACTGGAGGGGATAAAGTTAGGAATGAGATTATCTGGGAGAAGGTGGGAGTGGCTTCAGTGGAAGGTTGAGATGGTTTGGACATGTGATGAGGAGGGGCACGGATGCCCCAGTTCGTAGGTGTGAGAGGCTAGCTTTGGATGGTTTCAAGAGTAGAGTTAGGCTGAAGAAATACTGGAGAGAGGTGATTAGACATGACATGGAGCAGTTACAGCTTACTGAGGACATGACCCTAGATAGGAAGATGTGGGGGCCGCGGATAAGGGTAGAAAGCTAGTTCGTGTGTGGGTTGTAACTAGTAGTTAGGGAGCTCTTGTGTAGCCGGGTTAGTACTCCTAGGACTGTGTCTATTGGTAGGAGCCACTAGTGTATGCTACTACTAGGTGGGTGTCCTTTCCTTATTTCTTATTTCCTATTTCTTTTTTTCGGATTGCTCTTATTTCGTATCTCTCGTATGTCTATTTTTACTATTTCTTATTTCTCATTTCGGTTAAGCCACCCATCCTATTTCATGTATTACTACGACCTTGTTAACTATTCTTTATCTTGAGCCGAGGGTCTATCGGAAACAACCTCTCTACTTCTTTGGAGGTAGCGGTATGGACTGTGTACATTTTACCCTCCCTAAACCCCACTTGGTCGAAATACACTGGGTTTGTTGTTGTTGTTGTTGTTATAATGCCATAGTTAGTGTCTAAGGAGGGTAGTGTGTATGCCTACCAAAGATAATTTACCTGTTTCTACCCATTTTACACTTAAATACGATTCATTATCCAATGCATTTCCAAATGCGTTAAATTTAATATATTCAAAGGATAATATTGTAAAATTACCCCTATTAGTTACTTTTTCTTAGTATCAATAAGAAAGTGGACAAGTAAAGATGGACAGAGGGAGTACATTTCAATCAAATATAATGCCATAAACAACATAGAAAAACATTTACAGGTCATAAAACAACTTGCAATTTTATCAATTAATATTTACCAATAACCGAAAATATAGAAAAATAAATGTTTGTAAAAGAGAATTCATGGACATAACAAAGCAAACCTTTTCTTCTTCTTCAGTTTCATGGATTCTACACTATGCTTAATGCTTTGCTCCATTGTTGCTCATGAATCAATAATCTGCTCATTTACTGATTCAACATAATTTAATCTGTCACGCCCCAAATCCCATTGGAGCGGACTGGCACCCGTAGCCGAGGAGGCCCGGGAGAACCCGTTCATAACCTATACTTTCACATTTACATTACTTATGAAAATTAGAAATTTGGGCAGCACTTCGTTGTAAATAGAAGAAAACAGTACCTGTATCAGCCCAGCAGACACACATATATATATATATATAAACAGTAATTGGCCGTCAGAGCCATCACGTCTATCAACCAAACACTCCTATGGCTGTACAATATGTCTACAAAAGCCTCTACATAGATACACAACTGAGTTAGGGTCGGGACAAACTCCCGCCCACAAAAGACTTTTATACAGATACCAAAAATACATATAGAAACGACTTGGGATGCCCCGAAACAACTGGAGCTCACCACTATCAACAGAATGTCCTGGCTCTTACTGCGGAGGTGTACAACCTAAAGTACCTGTTCCTGTAGGCATGAATACAGGTCCCCCGTGAGGGACGTCAGTACGGAAATATGTACTGAGTATGTAAGGCAGTGAGTATCAAGATGAGATACAAAAGATCAACAGAACCCAGATACCAGTGAATAAACAGTATGAGTAGACCACACTTAAAAGAGCTGATGGGATACCTGCACATTACTCTCATATCATTACTTCCCATATTCCTTATCAATACATAACATATGTCATACGATGGCCAACTGATCAGTGGTACTAATACAATACATCGGGGGCCACCCCTGGAATAGCATATATACATAATCTTTATAATACAATGGCCAACTGATCAGTGGTACTAATACAATACATCATATCATCAATTTAAAATAAAGACATTCCATTTCTTACTTCAATTAATCTTTGAGATTGGTTACTTTGTGGTCACACCTTATGGAACTTGAAACCATGATACCTCAATAGGAAAAACATGTAAATAGGTAATCAATATCATGAAAATGAAGTAGAGAATCATGGATACCTCATTAAACCATTTCGGAGTCAACAATAGTATATGGACATTTTTTTGACTAGCCGAACATCTTAAAAGTGAAAACAAGTTCAATTGGTAGTGTCGAAGATCATATGATGTTATTATGTGTCATGTGTCGTAGGACAATGTTGGAAGCTTACTTGAGAGTGCCATGGGTCATTATTCATGCCAAAGATTAGATAGAGTATGTCTTACATACCTTGATATAACCACTTCAATACAAGTCCAACTTGACTTCCCGTACTCTTCGAACACTTATCTACAATAAGTCATTTGTGGCAAACTAGTATTAGCAACCAAACCTTACCATTTAGGTATTAACTTCACCAAATAATGTCTAGGAAGTAATCCTTTAACTCATCAATAAGAGTGCTACATACATCCTCTTATACTCTTATTACATTCACATATCATGCATTTTCATGCAATATCCCTCAACATCACTCTTAGCCTTTATTTCCCCTCTTAATCACCATCCAATACCAACATGATCACTAGGCATACATAACCACTAATATAATGATATATCACCACAATTCATCCTCCATAATCCAATACAACAACTTCCATAATTTACTACTAACAATTTATACAAAACAATTCATAACTATGTTTCTAGTTATCTTCCAACATCAAGACAATACTCATAATCCTTTATCAATACTTATTCATGGATAAGAATCAAGAATAAACAATATTCATACCTTAACAATGAACTCTTGTATTTAGAATCCTCCTTACATAACCATGGGGTGCTTCTCGAAGCTTTCGAGATGGTGAAGACAACTACGGAACCAATTCGAATTTTCTACGGTTGAATCACAAAATATTTGAAGTTGAAATTAGGCTAGGGTTTCACCTTCTCTTAATAATTGGATGATATATGATATATATGAGGCTAAGTGTATGTTTATAAAGACCAATTTTCGTCCAAGAGGTAATAGAAAATGACCATTTTGCCCTAAAAATTTAAATAAATCCGAATCTGTCCCCAGTGGACAGTTTTGACAGGCTGAAGTAAATCGATCATAACTCTTTGCTCCGATATCGGATTTGGGTGAAACCAATTGCATTGGAAATATAATTCAAAGGTATTTCATTTTCATATAAAGTATACCACCCAGTTCTTCCTGTACAAGGAGTTATGGTCGTTTAAAGTTGACCCAAAAATCTGTCCCAAAATTCTGTTTTTTTTTTTGATAGGCTGTAGTAAAACGGGTATAGCTCCTTACTCAGACATTGGATTTGGATGAAACCAATTTCATCGGAAATAATACTCTCGGAGATTTTCGTCGATATATAGCAGCTCACACAGTTCTTTTTGTACAAGGAGTTATGATCGTCTAAAGTTGTTCCAAAAAAAAATTGCCTAGCTGGAGTAATTTTCCTGCAGATTTACTGTTCACAGGCTTCCCGGCT
The DNA here is from genome assembly GCA_030864215.1 of Capsicum pubescens. Taxonomy (NCBI): domain Eukaryota; kingdom Viridiplantae; phylum Streptophyta; class Magnoliopsida; order Solanales; family Solanaceae; genus Capsicum; species Capsicum pubescens. Next base: position 273,458,055 of record CM061541.1, on the reverse strand, counting down.
ACCGTTTTGAAATTTCGAATGTGCTCGCTTATATGAAATACTCCTCTGTTTTGGGCAAACTTTATATCGTTGGAAAGCTTATTCCAATATTTACACATACAACTATTGACGGGATACTTCCGAACACCATAAACTTAATTTAACCCATACGCAAGCCTTTAGGACTCCATATAATCGCGATAAGTGTACGAAAAAAATTTACGGGGTGTTACAACGGAACACACATATAGAATATTGAATGAAGTCAACAATCATTTAGGGTATTATGAAACATCTTGATTCAACAACCATGATAAAGCACATTGTCACAGAAATGCAAAGGCTTATACCCCTCAACTTAGCAATTTCGAGTGACTAAACAGCTCGTTAAAAAAGTGGTGCACATGCACCACACCAAATAATAAAGGATGCATATTTACCATTTTGGGGCACGAATTCCAAGATTTTTTTTTTAAAACCACACCAAATATCCAAAACAACATAATGTATTTGACTGACACAAGCACAATATCAAACCAACTTGACTGATTATCTTAGTTAACTGGAAAGAGTTGCAAAAAACTGGAAATTGCAATGGAACAGTTAAGGAATAACAAGATACAGCGATAGCAACGTCTAACAGATTTCTCATACTCCACTTGCACCATAACGCGCAGTCCCCCACTATGTTCAGTTACCCAGCTCCACTAAATAAATCAACTAAATCTGTTGGGTGGTGATTTCACGCGGTTACTTGTTCTACGGTCAGTACGAGTACTCTGATCTCCTGTGTTAACTCTGCTGTCCTCGACATCATCACTATGGTTCATAACAGAATTTGCCAAACCTGCGACTGAGATCATCTGTTAGTGAGGTTGAGTGTCATCACGAAGTAATCCAGTCTGAGGAGTACTATGTGTACGATTCTCGGTGCAATTATGAACATCCAGATATAGAATCGACTCATTCCAAATTTCGTACCCAGATAAAGCCTGGGAATCAAATAAACCTTTTCCCTCAAACGTAAGCTTTTGGAGATGAACAGGTATTCCTAGCTTATCTAGAACCATTTCCTTCACTTCCTTGACCGAGTTGTTCTTGTGAACGTCCAGCATTATCCATTCACCATCAGTACGTTTAATGATAAAGATCTGCATCGTTCCCTCCACCACCAGTAAGACGGAGCCTTAAGAAATGGTACATATTCGTAGAAACAAACTCAATCAAGAGCAGAAAAAGTTAACCAGAATTAAGATTCTTGAATGAAAAACTGAAACCATTAGCAGAACACCACTAAGAATCAGAGGATGATAACACCAACATTAAGAGGAACAGTAAAGACCAAAACATAATTGATACTTCAGTTCACTTCAATAAAGAACATAATCTAAAAAATAATGAACCAAGCAGAAAGCTGCATCATTGCTAGGGTTGCAGTGCTACACTGGTACGTGAATAGTAAAAGTGTCAGAACAGAGAAAGTTACGAAGAATATACTACAACAACAACAACATACCCAGGGTATTCCCACCTAGTGGGGATTACGAAGAATATACTGTCTCTAGAATATAATTCTGCAAGAATAAGATCATGTGTTGAATATGAAATGATTTAGGATGTTATAAGGTTAAATCAACAATTCGCTGAACTTGCTTTCTCAGTTAATGTCAGCGGACGGGAAATCCTTAAATTAATGAGAATGATCCATTTATGTGATGCCACATATAGCACTATTTATAGTACTCTCATGAAGAAGAAGACAATTTGGAAACACATCCTCTTCCAGCGTATAGTGCCGCAAACACCACAATTTCCAATATTTTTGTGTGCTCTGGCAAGGAGCCTGATGCCACATATGTTGTTATTCTAAGACAAGAACCTCGGCATGTCCCTTTTGGTTCCCATTAGCAGCTGCCCTCCAAAGAATAGCTGATTTAACTTCTTGTTATATTACAACTACTTCTAGCCTTCTTCGAACAAATGAAGACCAGATATCCGTGGTGGTATCAACCCATCTGACTGTTCCTTTGGTAGGCATAATCCATTAAAACTTTCTTTAACTTTTACCAAAAAAGAATAAGCAAGAATGTTCAAGAGGGCAGACGAGAGTTCTATTAGTTCTCCTCCCAATTGTTTTTTAATTTGAAAAAAGAAAGAACCTCTCTTTTTTACCAGAGCAGTAGTCCATTCTCCACCTAAGACCTATTGAAAGAAGACTATATTATCAAAAGTGTTAATATGACGTAGGTTAACCTCTCCACAATCCACATCCACCGCCCCCTTATGGTTTCTAAAATCTGACAAGGACGTAACAAGGCAAATGACAATTTTTTTAATTCCTCATATGCACTAACATTAAAAGTTTACGAGGAGATTAAAATATACTTGAAACATGAATCATCAAACATAATCCTTCTCCTTTTATAAGGAAACTATTCTAGAGAGGGAAACAAATTGTATGTTGATTTCGTTTTATCTAGTTTACTTATACATGGAATTCAGATCGAACCCCAGTAGCTTTCACTCAAATCCTTCATAAGAGTAAATTAAATGGACTATAAACTTCAACATCTGGATCTCGCCTTCTATATAAGATACCTAATTCCTACCATATCAATACAAAATTTACCCCGGGATTTACTAACACCCATAATCAAATGTGAACTAACATTTTTATATGGGATTGTTATCCCTTATCCCACCTAGCAAACGACTCTCATTTTAAGATTCATACACAAAAATAGAACAAGTTCACACATTACAAAATAACAAAAAAAGTTGCGATCTGTATAAGGATCTAACCTCTTCTTCTTTTTTTGCTTCATCAGCAATTCTCTTCCGCTTCGAGCTCGAAGCCATCTTTTTCAAAACCTTGAAACTTCCTACACAAAGCAATTCTTGAATGTGAAAATAAGAAGAAACAAGTGGTGAAACAATAGAAGTTATGCACCCCTCTTAATAACAAGATTACATGAATCAGATAATGGTCAAAGTAAAACTAAGAGTGAGTGGTCATTCAACTTAATGAAAATGGTCACCATTTAATGACGTGACAGCTGTAAGAAACCAATATTCCAAGAACACAAAAGAACTTAGACTTTCAACTAAAGTGTCTTGTATATGTGAAAATACGAATGTACTCACTACACGGATTAGATTAAACAACATTTATAATAGAAAAAAATATTAAACCTCAATATAAAATGTGAATAAATTACGTACTCTCATTCATAAAGCTACAACTAAATGTAATTCTTCATTAATTGACGAAAGCTTATATGTGTGACTACAAATGTAAACGGATCAGATCAACATGCATTCATCATTAAAATAACATTAAACATCATACTAAATGTGAAAGATTAAGTAATCTCATAGTGGCATACATTTTTGCCTTTTATATACTAAATTCAACTCTTCTATTAATGGAAAAATAATAATCATAAACAATAAGGCTTGACATTGATATCTTGAAGTATTAAAAGAACTTACTATGATGTATTTTAAGATCTTCACATTTTACATAGATAACTCCTAAATTATCAATCACATGTACATATATCATACTTAGATAGTGAACACCTTTATTTACTTAATTATATTTGTACGTTCCTCCCGTGTGAACTAATACTTTTTAAAGTGTCAAGTATGTGGAATTTTTTATGATATGGCTGGCAGTGAAATTCGAACGTATGACCTCTGTTTGTAATCATCTCATCTAAATGATGTTAGAGAGAATATACATTTATTTACTTAATTGGGCTAATCCGATTTATTTAAATATTCCAGTGTTGAACTCGTTTTATTTTAAAATTACGTGTTCGGATTTTGATTGACTTGTACACAGACACACGCACACACACGCGCACACACACACATATATATAGGACAGATAAACACATTGCCAAAGGGCTGCATCCGCCACCTATGTTGCTCGAACTCTTCAAAAATGTCCATGGGTGCGTGTTGGATTCGCCAAAGTTAGTGTATTTTTGGAGAATCCGATACGGGTGCGGAATCGAAAGTGGAGTCCGCGCAACTTAGTCCGCCACTAATTTCAACTCCATAAGATGACAATAGGATGGGGAGAAGAGGGAGGCCTAACCTAGAGTACTTGGAAGGTCATGATTGGCGCACAAGGCAGGGTGGGGTTGGTTACGACTAAAGTTAGTAAAGGCTTCACCTACTCCACCTATCCCGCGCCATTGTCATCCCGATGTTCACAACTACAAATGGTCGACTAAAGAAATCTAAGGACACAACAAAATCCAATAACGGAGCTAGCATACAGTGAGGGGGTTCATCCGAATTCCCTTCAGCGGAAAATTAAACTATTTATATATGGTTAAAATTATTTTTTATATATACATAGAAGATGTTAAACCCCCATCGGCAAGTTCGTGTGTGCACTTTGAACCCCCTTAATGAAAATCCTGGCTCCGCCACAGCAACTAATTATAAAAATTAATTTACTGTTATAAATTAATTATAAAAATTTCAACTAATTATATTTCTTTGTTAATGTAGCGAGAGCTAATTATGGATCTTTATAAAGAAAAAAATGTACCTTCGTTAGATGTACAGAGTACTAATTATGTATCTCGATGGATTCAAAATCAAAATTTTAGTAATTATATAAATATTAGAATTTTCTTTAATTAAGCTCCAAATCTTAAGCCGATGGTCTATCGAAAACAGCCTCTCTACTTCGTATGAATTGCGTATACTTTACTCTCTCTAGACTCTATTTTGTGGGAATAGAATATGTTATTATTGTTGTTGATACATGAAAACTTTTAAATTGTTATATTAAAAGTAGAGTGACAAAATTAGTCATAAAAGTACCCAAAAATATTATATTAAAAAAAGAAAGGAAAAATCCATATGATAATTCAAATTCTTTATGGTTAAGAAATAATAACACATTTATGATTAAAAGAATCCCTTTAAATGAAACATTTTAATTTTATTTTTTTAATTAAATTTTGAAATATCCCTTTGAAATTGTTGCTTCTCATTTCAAAATACTTACCAATAATTTTCTAGAAAAAAAATAATTAATTCTATACTTTATGTTGTATATTAAACTTTATTATGAACAAACGAATTTGATATTTAATACAAGTGAAACTCTTAGGTGATGTTTAGTACGAATTAAAATAATCGAATCGTATCCATACTATAATTGGAAGAGTCTCGAAAAGGTTAATTTTTAGATTATACAAGCAAAATAATCGAAAACTAATATGATATGACATATTGAAAATAATCATCGAATCGAAGCATTAAAACCCTTAGTTAATTATACGACTATTTTATGAGAAAGGGCTTGGATTACGAGTATTAGAAATACCTATATTTCCGGTGGATATGTATTTACTATCGGTGGAGGAGCAGTTTCTTGGAAATCATCCAAACAGACTTGTATCGCTCGCTCTACAATGGATCTGAATTTATCGCATTAGATAAAGCCGGTGAAGAAGCAAAATGGCTCCGGAATTTCTTGAAAGATATTCCATATTGGCCCAAGCCAGTGGCACCAGTATGTATACACTGTGATAGCCAAGCGGCAATAGGTAGGGCAGGGAGCATGATGTACTACGGTAAATCTCGTCACATACTACGGAGACATAATACCGTTAGGGAACTTCTCTCTAGTGGAATTATCACTATTGATTAGGTAAAGTCAAAGGATAATGTGTCGGATCCACTTACAAAAGGCCTATCTAGAGAAGGAGTGGGAAAAACATCCAAGGGAATGGGTTTAAGGCAAGGACGAGTCAGCATAGCGGTAAATCTACATAGAAGACTGGAGATCTCAAGAGCTGGTTTCAAGGAGATCAAACAAAGTTGTGTCTGACAGGTTCAACATTGTCAATTACCCAACTCATTCTTATGATGTAGACAATGTATAGTAAACAAGGATAAGACTTAAGGTGAAAAGTCTTTTAATGATTATCTAAATTTGGTAGATTTGACCAAATAGTTTAATCTACAGGATTGAACGTTTAGAAATCACCTATGTGAGGGCGAATTGGAAGCCGCTTCAAAGAGAATGTTAGTAAAGGCCTATTCTCTAAGCTCTCATGAAATCGGGACGTATTCGTGGCTGAAAAGAACAAAACCGTAAGAACCATAAATGGTAAAAGGCTGGTTGTGTGACATGTGTTGTCTAGCTGTACATTAAAGCTCAACAGTTCAAAGATATCAAATTGGCAAGTTTACTCTTTCTCCCACATTGGCGGAAGAAGAGAACTTGAGAGTGTTTATATTGATGAATACTTACCCACATGGCAAGTGAGGCAAGGAATAATAGACGCCTCGCGCCGTCGTCGTCGTCGCTCGCTCGGCTCGGCTAGACTTCGGATTCTCGATGAGATCTATCTTTTGGGACAAATTCTATTTGACAGAAATAAAATAAATAAATTCAATCCGAAAAGTGTAACAGATGCAATATTCGAAGTGAACTGGTGCCACTGTTACAACGAATCGTTGCACTGTTTTGCGAACTGATGCACTGCTTTTGTGTTTCTGTTTCTGAACTGGTGCAGATTTTCGAATTAATGTTTCCTGAACTAATACGTTGGTTCGAACAGATGTAACTCTTCAATGTAGTGATGCACTGTTTTGAACTGGTGCACTGTTTCAGCAAAATACTGCACTGTTTTGGGTAAACAGACATGCATTTTCAAAAACATCACACCTCTAAGATGGACCATTGTCTCTTTTCAGAAGAGGCATCTCTTGGCTATAAAAACCTGATTTCATCCACAGGTTTTGGAACAGAAAAAATTTCAGATTACAAACTTCTTCTTGTCTTAACAAAAACTCTGTGTGTGATCATTCAACACGTTGAGTGCGTTCGAAGAATCCGCCTATTTGAGGTACCGCTATAGTCGGATTGAAGGCCATTTTATCCTGGGAGGAAGATTCCATAATCTCGGGGTCAGTGAGGGGAATTATTCCTTAAGGAAAGTCCGTGAATTCGGACGACTTGGCCTTAATCATTTTTGTTTCATCTTTATTTTTCTGGAAAAAAAATAAATACACCTCTTGAAAAGGTCATTTTGATCTTGTGTTGAGGGTATTTGATACTTCATTGTGTTCTTGTTTATATTTGAACTCGAGTTGAAGTTGTTGTTTTACTATATATAGATTTCTACGTACCCGAATATATTGTGGGAAATAACAAGTACATTGTACGTAGACATAGCCTTATCGATCCCAGGTTGAAAGACGGTTTCACATAGCCTTAGAAGGTACATTGTACGTCGCCTTAGAAATCCAAACTTGCTAATATTCAAATAACGGTTTCCATTATTAAGTAAAAAAGGACTGTCCGGTACACTAAAGCTCCCGCTAATCACAGGGTCCGGGGAAGGGCCCCACCACAAGGGTGTATAAGGTACATTGTACTTAGCCTTCAAACTCCCGTATATTCGAAATAACAGTTTCTTTTGTTGGCGAAGATACATATATACAACAAAAACATATTCAGCGTAATCACACGAGTGAGATTCGGGGAGGATAGAGAGCATGTTGCGTCATCTCTACCTCCTCGGTTCTCGAGTAAGGCATATCAAAATCAAGTACAATAGTGATGAATCCATGCATATACATGCACAGAGACAGATCCAGAATTTAAACTCTACGTGTTCAAATTACACAAATCTCATACTTAAGAGAATGTATTACCTAATATCTCTTACTTTTCTAAAATTTACAAAAAATCTCAATTTTCAACTTTACTCTTGATACATATCAACAAAACCCCACATCCTATTTTTACTCCACCATTAACTCATTCAAGCAATTTTTTTTTAACAGATTTCCTTCTCTAAAATATCTCCCTAATTATCAACAATTAAATCATGATTTTTTTCTCTTCCATTAATGCTTAAATCATCATTAATTTTTTTTCTCCTTCATTAATGCATGCAACTTTTTTTTCTCTCTCCTAAAATCTCTCCCTTTTTTAAAAAAAAATCTATTGATACATATATAAATTTATTTAGTTATTCATACACGTTTATTCTTTTAATGGTGATTTATATAAATGATAAATATGATATCATTATATGAGTATTATGCTGATTCATACGATAGATACATCTTGTATGATTTTAATAGGTGATACATATTGTATTATGGTGAATCATATGGTAGATACAGTTATTTATTTCGATTATTGGGGAATTCATATGATATTAATGGATGATAAATACATTATTATGGTGATTCATATCTTCTTTTTTTCAATTATTATATCGTTATTGTTATAAAATCGAATATTGAGTATAATAAATATATAAAAAAAAGCTCTTAAATATATGAAAGAATGAAGACTCCTAAATAAATGGATGATTTCTAATGTCGGCTAGGTGAAAAATAACTTGCATAATTTTTTTCCTAATTTAAAGAGACGTTTGTTCTTTTCAGTCAATAAATAAGACACCTTATTTCCTTATAGAAAATAGTTACTGAATATTAAAACTCTTTTCATTAATTTTGCTTAGGTCTTTTCTAGGGGTTTAGGGTATAGTCATATACTCAAGTTTTTTTTTTGGTTTCACCTAATAATGATCATATGGTAGTTTAGCACTAATTTGTTGAATTTAGGCCTTTTAGATATGTACGTACTGTGTTGTTTTTAATTCTATTAGCTATACATTAAATAAAAATATACTTATTACGAACATCATTAAAAAAAACAAGCGCGTGCAACACACGTGTCCGTAGCACAAGTGAGATAGAAAAAACAAGAAGGACCATGCTGCTTAAAGCTATAATGGTACATTGACATGCTTTACTTGGATAATACTTCCTACAACTTTTTTACCATTTTGGAGTGAGATCTGCAGGTTTGATACATAGTTGATCAATCTTCCGTCCTCAAGTACAAGACTGGATCAACTAAAACATATGTCAATTTAGTTTAAGCATATGTGCATATATATATATACAGTTATATACTAATTTATAAAACATATACACATTTATACGTTAAATATATACGCTTATAGAAGATATATACACATATATACGCACCATTCAATATAGATGTACTGCTTTAAATAAAATATATACTACAATATACATATATATATATATACAACAATATGTATATATATATATATAATTACATACTAATTTATAGAACATATACACTTGTATACATTAAAGATATACGTCTATAGAAGATATATACACATATATACGCACCATTCAATATATATGTACTACTTTAAATAAAGTATATACTACAATATATATATATATATATATATATATATATATATATATATATATATATATATATACACTTATATACTAATTTATAAAATATATACACTTGTATACATTAAAGATATAAGTCTATAGAAGATATAATATATACACATATATACGCACCATTCAATATATATGTACTACTTTAAATAAAGTATATATATATATATACACACACACACACACACTTACATACTAATTTATAAAACATATACATATGTATACGTTAAATATACACGTCTGTAGAAGATATATACACACTATTCAATATATATGTACTACTTTAAAATTAAATAAACTATATACTACAATATATATGCATTACAATATATAGATAGTTATATTATACTAATTTATAAAACATATACACATGTATACGTTAAATATATACGTGTATAGAAGATATATACACACCATTCAATATATATGTACTACTTTAAATAAAATATATACTATTCTACAGTATACATTTATATATACTACAATATGTATATATATATATAGTTATATACTAATTTGTAAAACATATACACTAGGATACATTAAATATATACGTTAAATATACATGTGTATAGAGATATATACAATAATCTACAAAACATATACTACTTAATATAATAAATTAATAATACTTGATAGTTAATTAATGAATGTTGAATTTTATTGATTGCAAAATGATCCAAAATTTATAATTTACATGAATAAAAAATCTACAAACTATGCATCATTTTTTTCAACTCATCCATGTTAATATTAACACTTGCATAGGATAGTCAAAGTCAATGGGGGCAAACCCATGCATTGGACTTGATTCTGGTAAGTTCTCCCGCGAAGTCATAATTTCTTCAAGTTTCTGCTCGTCATTCAGCTTCGGTTCCATTCCTTGATTTCTTCTTTCTGCTCTAATCTAATCTCTAAGGCAAACTAGAACACTCATTGCATTGCTTCCCAATGAGTGACGGTTGTCTCCAAGTTGTTGTCATCCCTGACTAAAGGCACTCTCTGATGCAACGGTTGACATTGGAACATTCAAGATATCTCTAGCTAATCTTGAAAGCACATGATATTGTGATTCATTATTCCTCCACCAATCCAACGTGTTGATCCGTCGTCTGCGATCCTCTGGCGGAGACCGAAGATAATACTTAAGCTCTTCCCGATAAGTTGATGTGTAAGCTCCCTCGTCAACACTGTTCCAACAGGGTAAATCATAAAAGGAATCAGGAAAACCACAATGTACCGGCCTTTTAGAAAATGATGGCACCTCAGGAGGATGAGGAGCGACAGTTGGACTGATATGTGTCGGTACAACTAAATCAACTAAATCAGCATAGTGGTTATATAATTTATCTATGTAAGCATTCGCATCAGACGTAGCCGTCCCCAATCAGGTTGTACTTGTTCAGAATCATTGTTAGTATTTATTTCTAAGTTACGATAAATAAAAGTACTAAAGTGACACATAGTATGGTATTTAATGCACGGATTTAGCATAGCACCAACCAAGAAAATAGGGAGAATCGGAAAAAAATATATTTTAAATTTAGTAAACATGGCACCAACAACATTTTCATAACCTTCTTTATTTTTATATTCTTTGAGAAAACCAGAAATATCGGTTATATATCCCAAAATATAACAAACAGTAGGATAATAAGCACCAGAAAATTCAACCGTAGCTACATAAAAAATTTTCAAAAACTTAACAAGATTATTAATTACAACCCAATCAGAATCAAGTAGCATGCAATCGGCAGAATCAGCAAATGAACCACAATGTTGGTTAAAAGCTAATGTAATAGGAACTCTATATTTATAACAAGTTTTTAAAAAATCATACGTAGAATTCCATCTAATATCAATTTCCTCAGGCATCAATATCGGTGCAAGTCCATTTTCTTGACATTTAACTTTAAATTCTTTAATTCTCGATCTACTATTATTTCCTTGTATAAAACCAACAACAAAACGAATTTTTTCAATATAAATCTCAAAAAACTCAAGTCCATCTTTTACAATTAAATTATATATATGACATGCACACTTAATATGAAAAATTTCAGATAACGACGATGATAGTTTAGATTTCAACTTTGTTATAGCAGTCTTGTTGTTAGAAGCGTTATCAAAAGCGATACATAAGATTTTATTTTCGATACTATAAAATGCTGCAACTTTATGTATCGAGTCAGTAATAAATTGTCCAGTATGTTTACGATCCTCATCATATAAAAAAGCAAGAATACGTTTTTGCATCACAAAATCACTATCCATCCAATGACAAGTAACGGTTAAATAATTATTTTTATTTACAGCACGATCAAGATCAGAAGTTAGGGACAATCTACATTGAATATTTTTTAACAATGTTGATAAATAAAAACAATATTGTGAATGGAGTCTAAAAAGATCAGAAGTTAGGGATATTCTACATTGAATATTTTTTAACAATGTAGATAAATAAAAACAATATTGTGAACGAAGTCTAAAAATACCAGACCGACAAGTACTTTTAGGAATACCATTAAACATAAGATTATAAATTGCTTGAATATAATGAATAAAAGCATCAGAAGAAGGAAAACTAAAAGGCAAACAACCTACAGCTATCATTTTTGCTATTTCTTTTTGGTCCCTCAATTTATTATACTTTTTCGTTACGTGACCGGTTGTTGGGTCCAATCTAGTTTGTGTGGGCCCACCAACCGCCTCACCACCTTGTGCAATTTTTAACTCTCTTTCGTGATCTTCAACTAAATGTCTCATTAACGTACCCGTACCCCTTGCTTGCCTCCTCTTTTATGCTTATATATTTTTTGACAAATATTGTATTGCACCTCAGTATTTGATATACGTTCAAAAAATCTTCATGCAACACTAGTTTGTTTACGAGCTCTTGGGGCACGGGAAGGACGGGGAGGGAGATAAACCGATTCGGATCTAACGTTAGCATTTCCTACTTCCGGTGTATCACCAATATTTTCATCATCTTCATCTAAATCAACCGCATCTACTTCATTTTCTTCTTCTATACCGTAATTTTCCTGAACTTCTAAATAATTCATATCGTGAGCACCTACACCTATTTCTTCCTCAAAAGATTGACTAAGTGGTATCGGAGGCGAAGACACACGGGTATATCTAGTACTTGAAGTCCCTCTACCGCTAGTAATTCGCTTTTTGCTACCACTACCACTTCCGGAATAATTTTTTTTGACACTTTTACCGAGGTTTCTTAATTTATCCATAGTATAAATCAAACTAAAAAATATTCAAAATACACAAAAAGTAATAAAAATAAATATTCAACAATTAATACACTAATTATAAATTAAAAGTAAGAGATGGAACGACAATACCAAATTTTGGAAGTATCCGAAGGTTGCGACTTTAGAAACTTCCACTCGTACTTAGTAATCGCAAAATTAAAAAAATTAAAGTGAGCACTTTAGAAATTAAATATATAGAATATTTGAGAATTGAGAAATGAGATTTGAGAGAGAATGAGATTTGAGACTTGAGAGGATGAAAAATTGTGTGGAAAATGATTTGAAAGTGTAGGGTATTTATAGAATTTTTTTTGGGATTAAAAAATGATTTAAATTTTTTTTTTTTTAATATTTGGGCCCAAACTAGCCGTTATAGCCGTTGGGCCAACGGCTAGTTTGGCCCAATTTTCCAAAATCTTAAAAATAAATAAATAAATAAATAAATAAAATGGGCTTATCCGGGCCGGGCCGAGCCAGTTAACCGACCGGCCCTAACCGGGTTGAGTCCGGTCCGGGTTAACCGGGCTCAAATTCAAAATCCAATTGGACCGGGACCTGGGCCCTTAAAGCCCTTGGGCTTACCGAGTCGGGTCAAACCGGTCCGATTTCTTTTAGTGGGCTGGTTCGGGCCAGTTAAAATCGGCCCGTTTGACACCCTTATATATGCATGTTCAGTGGCGGAGCCAGACTTTTGGTTAAGGGTGTTCATATTCTCCCTTGGGCAAAAAACTGTTTAAAAAACAAAGTAAATAAAGCACTGTTGGACCTGCCAAGGTTCGAACCCGGGTTGTTGATGCAAAAATGCACACTCTTGACCACTGGACTATGTTTCTCTAACTTGTTAAGGGTGTGCAACAACATGTATATAACCATAAATATCTATATTTAACCTATATACTCGAAAAAAAATTCCTACGAAAGGTGTTCATCTAACCACCCTTCGTCGGCTGTGGCTCCACCACTGTGAATGTTAAAGATGTGTCTCTAGCTCACATACTTCTCTATGAGACCCTTTCATCATCTTGTTGTTATCTTTACGCGGATAGTGCGCTTCATCTTGGTGACGTTGTTGAAATTCTTTCGAGAATATTCCATCCCCACCAAGTAAGTTCAATTTCTGAATCTATCGACATAGTTACGCCATTATGTGAAGTATGCAAACATAAATTATTATAATTATACATATACTATTATCTTAAAGAAAGATTAAAGTTGTGGAGGATCAACAAATTGGATCAAAGAACAATGATCGTGGAAAAACAAGAACAAGGTTTCTAATAATGAGGTTCAATAATATTGTGCTAGGATTTGGAGGTTCGATAATATAGTGCTAGGATTTGGACTCCACTTTCGTTTGTTTCTTTTGTTGATCGATTTTGATATGCTTTTTCTTGAGATGATGGTCTATTAGAAACGACCACTCTACCTACCAAGATAAGAATAAGATATGTGTATGCTCTATCCTCTTCATACTCCACTTTTAGAATTACAATGGATATGTTATTTTTGTTTTTGATACAATTTTTATTCAAAAGGCCATGTGTTAAAGGCTTTTAGTTTGTACTCAAAGACAAAAGCAAAACCTTCTAGAAAGTCTATTATTTGCAATGAATGTTCTTTAGTTTGTCCATTAAGCAGTTCTCTTGTGGTCAATTTTTAATATAGTAAAGTACTGTATCATGAATGCTCGTGGTCTTAAATATCAAGATCTCAATCCAATGTCGCTATAGGGTTTAGGGACATTTATAAAGAGAGCCTAATGCCTCAATAAAACATATTTAGCAGCAATTAAGCTATTGTCGTTAATTAATTGTCGCTAGAGATCATTTTTGATGTGGTGATAGGATAGAATACGCTTTTCACGATAAGATTAGAATAAAAAAATGGAATGCATATTGAAACGTGTACAGATGGCACTTAAGCTCAATGCTTATACATGAGGCAGGTTTAGACTATAACGTAGGATCTGAGAAATAACGTAAGCTAGATAATTGAAAATATTAACTTGGATGAGTTCGTAACACACATGATGTAAGTAGAGTCACTAAATTTGGTGTTGGAATCTCATGGGACAAATCAGCTCTCTTTATATTCTTCATAGCCTATGCATATTTAGGAGGTACTAAAATTGAATGATATATCCCATGGAATTTCATAAAGTGGGATCTAGAGATGGTAAAATATTTGACTTAGATTTGAATCATTAAACTTTGTGATTCTGTAAGTATTTATATTCCTCATTCTACGTAAGGATGCAATTGAGTTGTGATGTGATCTCTCGGATAATTTTTGAAAGTAGTTATGAAGAAGGTGGAAAGATATTTGAACTTCAAAGAAAATAAGCTCAACATCTTAGCGAAGCTCTCCAATCAGTTTATACTCTGAGATGAAGATAAATTAATTTTCTTAAGAATTGGAGAAATGTAGCCAAAGTACAGACTATAATATTTTTTTTCTAGAAATGCACATTGCTTTTCCTTAATCTTTCCTATCTAATGCATGTCGGTTTACTCGTTTATGTAATACTAATTCAACATTTTTCCCAATAGAGAGGAACAAAAAAATGAAGGAAATAAAAAAGGACAAGGACATCGGAATGAGCAAGCCACTGGAGAGCATAAGTTATTCGCAAAAACTACATTAGTGTTGCTCCTATGAAGTATGTTGTGATTGAGCAGATATCAAGATTGGCAAATGGCAAGGGCTAAAGAAGAAGTTTTGTAAATGTTGGAAAGTTGAAACTCATGGATTAAATCATCTAAAATTTGTAAGTATTTTTTTAAATTTCATAGAAAATTCACAACCTCGCAAACCCCACCAAAGATGTAAACCACATTTTAAGAAAAAGTCACAACTTCACAAACTACATCGAAGATGTAAATCATATTTAATTTAGCTTGACCTAAGTATTTATATTTATTCTAATATTATCATCTTTTTTTTTTTCTATAAGAATAACTTAAGAGTGTTATTTGAAAATTTGTATTTGCCGATCTAATGGGATTGAACTTTTTAGCCTACAAATAAACTTTTGTCAAAAGAATCTCCTCTGACAATTATGAGCACTTCGCCCAATTGAAAAAAATATCAAAATTTTAAGTTGCATTGATTTTTTTTTAAAAGGGACACGAACTCTCAAAGACGGAAGAAAAAGGACTCATACAAGATTTGTACTTGTGAATGATTTTGAGATTTAATTATCAAAATTTCATGGCATATTAGGGGAATAACTAAGTATCTATTTATAAATATATATTAAGAAACAAAATAAATTTATTTATGTGAAATTTATAAGGGTAAAAGAGACTAACAATATTTTTATGAGGGCCGATATTTTTTTGTTTACACTTATTCTAATAAATAGAGAACTTTTAATTTTGTTTTATATGTAAGTTATTTCACCTCGAAATGAAACTTTTTTTTAATTCTGTTTAGCAACAAATTAGTAATGAATTATCAAAAAAACAAATCACATGTGAATTTATTGATGGATTATTAATGATGCTCGTGGCTAAATTAATTTTTTCTGTGGCGTTGATCATGCGTAAAATACTTAATAATGAATTATCAAATAAGTACTTGATTTTACAAAATAGCTATTATTGTGTACTTCAACCCATGACTTGTATACAAGTTAGTCAGATCTACCAAAAAATAAAAAAGATTAAGAAAAAGAACAAAGATGGGGTGGAAGAAAGATTGTAAAGGTTGTCGTGAGGGAAGTGAAAAAAGAGGGGTCTAAGAGAAAGAATAAGGTGGATTTTTTTTTGTCGAATTGCAAGGAGATTGCAAAGCAAACTTGATTGATTTATTAAATCTTTTCTTACATAAATTAACTAAAGAATTATTATTAATATTTAGAATTTTAAAATTAATTAAACTTCTAATATTTATTTATATTATTTATTAAATATATATAACATTTATTTTAAAATCTTCTTTTGATAATTCATTTATGTTTATGTAAATTGCTACCTTTTAACTATTAGTTTTTTATATACAATTTTAGTGATTAGCACGAAATACACGTGCAACGCACGTATGCTACACTAGTTAGAATAATAATATGAGGAAGCCCACGAAAATAAAAGAAATACGTGCTCACTTTCTTTTAATTTATTTGACTTTCAATTGGTACAAAAATTAAGAAAAAAAAAAATCTTTGAATCTTATGATTTCATTGTATAACTGAATATGCGTGATTTTCTCTACAAAATAAAAGAGAATCTATTATTTCCTTAAATAAATATTTTTATCAGTTTTAAATGTATCATTTTTTGTATGTATCACCATATAACATATGTATCGCCATTTCAAAAACTCCACGCATAGAGGTAGCTTTAGTGCACCGAACTGCCCTTTTTTTTTATCACCATTTCAAAAACCGAGATAATATGTAATTAACAAAATAATCAGAATTTTTTGTAATATCACTTAAAGATTCAGGGATTTATGTAAGTTATCCGTATTTTTATATGGAGTTTAATTCAATTAAGCCCTTCCCTTTTCGGGTGGACGAGCGTGACGAAATTAGCCCATGAAAATTCGACCGGCCCATTTAAGTTTTAACATCACGCGTCTATATTGTTGGTCTTTAATACAAAATTTTAAGAGGAATTAACATAGATGTACAACCTTCTCAAAATATTGGCAATTTAATAGCCAAAAAAAGATTAGCAAAAAGAAGCCTTAATTAATTGGCATTAAATAGCCAACTAACCAAAAAAAAAAACTACCTCTTTTTAAGAGATAATATATTTTTATTCCTCAATTTTTTTATTTTTTTTTCTTTCTCACGTACTCTCTCTCTCACACACACTATTTTTAAGGAAAATGAAATAATTTTTGCTATTATTAAGGAAAATTGTTATGGGTATTTGATACCAACTTAATGTTTGCCAATTATATGCTTTAGTGGATACACGGTGTCATTTTTCAAATTTTAGCCCATGAGAATTCGTCCGGCCCATTTAAGTTTCACATAAAGCATCTATATTGTTGGTCTTGAGGATTGGAATTTAAATTGGCCCAAATCTTAGCCCAAAGACCTGGCCCAACCTCCAATGAAATCCCCAATTTATACAGATCTATATAAACATATACAAATATATGTATTGTCCTTTCGTCGTCGTCGCTCGTTCGACTTCGGCTTTTGACTTCGAGAGAATATTAACTCAAAATGTTTCACAATTACTTAGTCCACAAATTTTGACCCAATTTTTTTTTTCCTCCTGTGCGAACCACACAAGCACTAATTGAAAGGTCGCGTCTATGCAGTTCACTGTTTTGGTGTGCGGCCGCACAAGGCAATGTGCGGGCTGCGCATGCCTCCCTAGTCCCTACACACCCTGGCTCATGCGCGAACTGAATCAGTACTTGTTGTCTATATATAACAACAACAACAAACCCAGTATATTCCCATCTAGTGGGGTCTGGAGAGGATAAAATGTACGCAGTCCATACCACTACCTCCAGGGAAGTAGAGAGGCTGTTTCCGATAGACCCCTGACTCATGACAAAAGGACAAAAACGTCAAAAGCGTGCAACAGGAATAAAATAACACAACAATAAAGTACACAAACAGACAATGGACCCCCCTCCCCCACCCCTAGACCTACCAACCAAGCTACACCAAACCATCCTAACTACTCGACCACCTACCTTAGCCCTCTACCCTAATGTTTTTCCTTCATACTTTCTTATCAAGGGTCATTCCTTCATACTTTCTTATCAAAGGTCATGTCCTCAGAAAGCTGTTGTAACTGCTCCATATATATATATATATATATATATATTAATTTCTCAGACATTTCATACGAATTTCCTTCTGTGAGTTCGACTATAATCTTTTCTTTCCTTTTTTTGTTTTTCAAAAATTGTTTAAACTTCGTTATATTATTCATGTTAATTTTGAATACAGATTTTGAGTAACAGATTCTTTCTCCTTTTTACATAAGTTGGATCCCAACACATGAATTTAATTGCAAGTTGTGGAATCATTTTCATAATCCATAAGGTCACAAATGGAAAGAGCTAAATATAATTGAATTTTCTTTTATCGGAAAATTATATAAATTACACATATAAATTAAATATCCACAAGGTCATACCAAGACTTATTCAACATTAATAAGAAGACTTATGGATTTTAAATACAGTATTATTATTCATATTGTATCATGTGGATGAGACGTGCACGTATATTAGGAGTGTAAAACGGGCCGGGCCAACCCGGAACCGGCCCTCCCATTTTAACCGGGTTCTGGGCGATTTCGGGCCGGGTTTGACGTTAACCGGGCTGGGCCGGGCCAAACAATAAAAAAATTAAAACCCACCCTAACCCGGCCCACTTAACCCAATCCGATCAAACCCACCAAAACCCGATCAAACCCGGTTAAAAACCAGTCAAACCCGTTTAAAAATAAATAAAAAATCCAATATACACTATATACACTCCAATATACAATATATATTTTAAAAAATATATATAAAGTATAAACAATTACACATATATACGTACTATTCAATATATAATTATATATGACTATACGTACTACTTTAAATAAAACATATGCTATAATAGTATAATATATATATATACACTACAATATATATATATATATATATACTAATTTATAAAACATATACATGTATACGTTAAATATATACTACTTTAGGAGATATATACACATATATATGCACCATTCAATATATATGTACTACTTTAAATAAAATATATACTACAATATACATATATATATATACAACAATATGTATATATTATATATATAGTTACATACTAATTTATAAAATATATACACTTGTATACTTTAAAGATATACGTCTATAGAAGATATATACACATATATACGCACCATTCAATATATATGTACTACTTTAAAAAAAGTATATACTACAATATATATACTAATTTATAAAACATAAAGTAATGTATACGTTAAATATACACGTCTATAGAAGATCTATTCACATATATACACTCTATTCTATGTATATGTAATACTTTAAATGAGATATACTACAATATATATACATTACAATATATATTTGTATAGTTATATACTAATTTATAAAATATATACACATGTATACGTTAAATATACACGTCTATAGAAGATCCATTCACATATATACACTCTATTCTATGTATATGTAATACTTTAAATGAAATATACTATAATGTATATACATTACAATATATATTTGTATAGTTATATACTAATTTATAAAACATACACACATGTATACGTTAAATATACACGTCTATAGAAGATCTATTCACAAATATACACTCTATTCTATGTATACGCACCATTCAATGTATATATACTACTACTTATAAAATATACTACATTATATATACATTACAATATATATAGATATACTTATATACTAATTTATAAAACATATACACATGTATACATTAAATATACACTTCTATAGAGGATATATACACGTGTATACGCACCATTCAATGTATATATACTACTACTTATAAAATATACTACATTATATATACATTACAATATGTATAGATATACTTATATACTAATTTATAAAACATATACACATGTATACGTTAAATATACACTTCTATAGAAGATATATGCACAAATATACAAAACATATGCTACTTAGTATAATAAATTAATAATATTTGGTAGTAAATTAATAATATATTAGAAGTAAGTTTTTAATTTAAAGTAGAAAACTAGAAATTCAATTTAAAATTTTAAATCGTTAAATAACAAAAAAAATAAAAAACAAGGACTAAGGAGTGAATGAATTTGGGGATTTTATTGATTGCAAAATGATCCAAAATTTATAATTTACATGAATGAAAATTCTATAAATTATGCATAGTTTTTTCCAACTCATTCATGTTAATATTAATGGGAACTTGCATAGGATAGTTGAAGTCAACGGGGGCAAAACCATGCATTGGACTTGATTCTGCTGAGTTCTCCCGTGAAGTCATAATTTCTTCAAGTTTCAGCTCGTCGCTCGGCTCCGGTTCCATTTCTTGGTTTCTTCTTTCCGCTCTAATCCAATCTCTGAGGCAAACTAGAACATTCATTGCATTGCTTCCCAATGAGTGTCGGTTGTCTCCAAGCTGCTGTTGTCTCTAACTAAAGGTGCTCTCTGATGCAACGGTTGACATTGGAACATTCAAGATATCTCTAGCTAATCTTGAAAGCACAGGATATTGTGATTCATTATTCCTCCACCAATCCAACGTGTTGATCCGTCGTCTGCGATCCTCTGATGCCGTCCGAAGATAATATTTCAGCTCTTCCCGATAAGTTGATGTGTAAGTTCTCTCATCAACACTGTTCCAACAATTTAAATCATAAAACGAATCAAAAAAACCACTATGTGCCAGCCTTTTAGAAGATGATGGCTCCTCGGGAGGATGAGGAGCGACAGTTGGAGTGATATTTGTAAGTACGGCTGAATCAAATAAATCAGCATAGTGATTATATAATTTTTCTATGTAATCCTTTGCATCAGCCATAGCCGTCCATAAATCAGGTTGTACTTGTTCAGAATCATGGTTAGTATTTATTTCTAAATTAGTATAAATAAGAGTACCAAAGTGACACATATGATTATATTTTATGCACGGATTTTGCATAGCACCAACCAAGTAAATAGGGGGAATCGAAAAAAAATATTTTTTAAATTTCGTAAACATGGCGCCAACAGCTTCTTCATAACCTTCTTTATTTTTATATTCTTTGAGCAAACCAGAAATATCGGCTATATATGCCAAAATATTACAAACAGTAGGATAATAAACACCGAAAAATTCAACCATAGCTACATAAATTTTTTCTTAAAACTTAACAAGATCATTAATTACAACCCAATCAGAATTATGTAGCATGCAATCAGCAGAATCAGCAAATGAACCGCAATGTTGGTTAAAAGCTAGTGTAATAGGAATTCTATATTTATAACAAGTTTTTAAAAATTTATACGTAGAATTCCATCTAGTATCAATTTCCTCAAGCATCAAAATCGGTGTAAGTCCATTTTCTTGACATTTAACTTTAAATTCTCTAATTCTCGATCTACGATTATTTCCTTGAATAAAAGCAACGGCAAGACGATTTTTTTCAATATAAAGCTAAAAAAACTCAAGACCATCTTTTACAATTAAATTATATATATGACATGCACACTTAATATGAAAAATTTCAGGCAAGGGCGGAGATAGCGTAGATTTTATTTTTGTTATAGCAGTCTTGTTGTTAGAAGCATTATCAAAAGCAATACATAAAATTTTATTTTCGATACCATAATATCCGGCAATTTTAACAATAGAATCAGCAATAAATTGTCCAGTATGTTTACGATCTTCATCATATAAAAAAGCAAGAATACGTTTTTGCATCACGAAATTACTATCCATCCAATGACAAGTAACGGTTAAATAATTATTTTTATTTACAGCACGACCAAGATCAGAAGTTAGGGACAATCTACATTGAATATTTTTTAACAATGTTGATAAATAAAAACAATTTTGTGAATGACGTCTAAAAATATCAGACCGACAAGTACTTCTAGGAATACCATTAAACATAGGATTATAAATTGTTTGTATATAACGAATAAAGGCATCAGAAGAAGGAAAACTAAAAGGCAAACAACCCACAGCTACCATTTTAGCTATTTCTTCCCTGTCCCTCAATTTATTATACTTTTTCGCTACTTGACCGGTTGTTGGGTCCATTCTAGTTTGGGTTGACCCACCAACATCCCCACCACCTTTTGCAATATTTAACTCTCTTTTGTGATCTTCAGCTATATGTCTCATTAACGTACCCGTACCCCCTTGCTTGCCTCCACTTCTATGCTTATATATTTGTTGACAAATATTGCATTGCACCTCAATATCTGATATACGTTCAAAAAATTGTCATGCAATACTAGCTCTTTTACGAGGTTTTGGGGCACTGGGAGGACGGGAAGGGAGATTAACTGATTCATATCTAACGTTAGCATCTCCTACTGCGGGTGTTTCAGCAAAATTTTCATTATCTTCGTCTAAATTAACCGCATCTACTTAATTTTCTTATTCTACACCGTAATTTTCCTGAGCTTCTACATAATCCATATCGTGAGCACCTACGTAATCCATATCGTGAGCACCTACACCTATTTCTTACTCAAAAGATGTACCAAGCGGTACCGGAGGCGAAGGCACACGGGTATATCTACTACTTGAACTACCTCTACCGCTAGTAATTCGCTTTTTACTACCACTACCGCTTCCGGGACAAAAAATTTTAACACCTTTAGTAGCGAGGTTTCTTAATTTATCCATAATATAAATTAAATTAAACTAAAAATATTCAAAATACACAAATATAATAAAATTAAATATTAAACAATTAATACAATAAATAAAAATTAAACGTAAGAGATGGAACGACAATACCAAATTTTGGAAGTATCCGAAGATTGCGACTTTAGAAACTTCCGCTCGTACTTTGTAAACGAAAAATTAAAAAATTAAAGTGAACACTTTAAGAAATTAAATATATTGAATATTTGAGAATTGAGAATTGAGAATTGAGATTTGAGAGAGAATGAGATTTGAGAGAGTGAAAAATTGTGTGAAAAATGATTTGAAATTGTAGGGTATTTATAGATTTTTTTTGGGGATTAAAAAATATTTTTTAATTTTTTTTTTTCTTCATTTACTAAATGGGCCCAAACTAGCCGTTTGGACCCAAAAACGGCTATATAGCCGTTGGGCCAACGGTTAGTTTGGCCCAAAATCCAAAAAATATATATATATATTTTTTTTAATTTTCCGGGCCGGGCCGGTTAATCGGCGGGCCTGGACCGGGCTTGGTCCGGGCCGGGTTAACCGGGCCCATTTTAACAAAATAACCGGCCCGGGACCCGGAACCCTAAAGCCCTAGGGCTTACCGGGTCGGCCGGGTCGGCCCGGCCCACTTGACACCCTTAACGTATATAGAACAAATAATAATAAACATAAAAAATATCACGCTCTAGTTATTTTTAAAGTAATATTATCTCGATTTTTTTATTAGTTATAGTTCTTATTAAAGTAGATATTCTTTAATATTTTGTTGTTTATTTTTATTTATCCACTTATTTATTTATTTAATAATATTTGTTCAGTTTATAAAACTAATGAAAAATTTACCTATTTTATCCTTGATATTAAATACAATATGTCATTCATTGCATTTAATTAATTTATCATGTAGTTAATATTTTTCTTAAGAAAAATACAAATAAAAATGGTGACTGCTAACATTTTATTATGTTTATACATTTAAATAACATGTTCTATCATTCGTTATGACCTTTTCCTATGAGCCAACTTCTCAATATTTTTTATATAAAAAGTCTTCGTTTAATTTTGTAGTTACAAAAGTTAGAAATGACCTTCACGATTACTTAAAATAATTTTTTATATCATTGCGTAGGACTCATTTGGGGAAAGTGCTTCGCTCCCTAAACATCTAATTAAGGAAGGAACAGTCCCATCCGCTGCACCACATTCTTTGGTAGTACATAGTAGTAGAGTGACCGTCTTCTTGATTTTTTGAATTCTAACTCCTAGCGAGGTTTGGAATCTATCTCGATGCTATATTTTTACCCTTTTTGATATTTTTAAAAAGAATTTCATATGGTAGATACAATTATTTTATTTTAATTATTGGGTGATTTATATGTTATTAATAAGTGATACATTTTGTTCACACTGTATCTAAAAACGGAGAAATTTCCATAACAGCCTATCAAAAAAATCACCCACCAGGATTTTATGTAAATTTTCAAAAAGTAAGAAATAGTAGATAATAAGGTCTCTTAAATTTGGGATTTGTGTAATTTATCCTTATTTTAATGGGGAGAATGGACCCTCTGTAGAGAAAAAGTCAAATTAATTTCATGGAAACTTTGTTATAGTTGTCTTTGGTCTTCTATGAAATTATTTCTTATTTTCTCCTTACGGTGTGAAACAAATTAGAATAATAATATGAGGAAGCCCACGAAAATAAAAGAAATACGTGCTCACTTTCTTTTAATTTATTTGACTTTCAATTGGTACAAAAATTAAGAAAAAAAAAAATCTTTGAATCTTATGATTTCATTGTATAACTGATTATGCGTGATTTTCTCTACAAAATAAAAGAGAATCTATTATTTCCTTAAATAAATATTTTTATCAGTTTTAAATGTATCATTTTTTGTATGTATCACCATATAACATATGTATCGCCATTTCAAAAACTCCACGCATAGAGGTAGCTTTAGTGCACCGGACTGCCCTTTTTTTTTATCACCATTTCAAAAACCGAGATAATATGTAATTAACAAAATAATCAGAATTTTTTGTAATATCACTTAAAGATTCAGGGATTTATGTAAGTTATCCGTATTTTTATATGGAGTTTAATTCAATTAAGCCCTTCCCTTTTCGGGTGGACGAGCGTGACGAAATTAGCCCATGAAAATTCGTCCGGCCCATTTAAGTTTTAACATCACGCGTCTATATTGTTGGTCTTTAATACAAAATTTTAAGAGGAATTAACATAGATGTACAACCTTCCCAAAATATTGGCAATTTAATAGCCAAAAAAAGATTAGCAAAAAGAAGCCTTAATTAATTGGCATTAAATAGCCAACTAACCAAAAAAAAAAACTACCTCTTTTTAAGAGATAATATATTTTTATTCCTCAATTTTTTTATTTTTTTTTCTTTCTCACGTACTCTCTCTCTCACACACACTATTTTTAAGGAAAATGAAATAATTTTTGCTATTATTAAGGAAAATTGTTATGGGTATTTGATACCAACTTAATGTTTGCCAATTATATGCTTTAGTGGATACACGGTGTCATTTTTCAAATTTTAGCCCATGAGAATTCGTCCGGCCCATTTAAGTTTCACATAAAGCATCTATATTGTTGGTCTTGAGGATTGGAATTTAAATTGGCCCAAATCTTAGCCCAAAGACCTGGCCCAACCTCCAATGAAATCCCCAATTTATACAGATCTATATAAACATATACAAATATATGTATTGTCCTTTCGTCGTCGTCGCTCGTTCGACTTCGGCTTTTGACTTCGAGAGAATATTAACTCAAAATGTTTCACAATTACTTAGTCCACAAATTTTGACCCAATTTTTTTTTTCCTCCTGTGCGAACCACACAAGCACTAATTGAAAGGTCGCGTCTATGCAGTTCACTGTTTTGGTGTGCGGCCGCACAAGGCAATGTGCGGGCCGCGCATGCCTCCCTAGTCCCTACACACCCTGGCTCATGCGCGAACTGAATCAGTACTTGTTGTCTATATATAACAACAACAACAAACCCAGTATATTCCCATCTAGTGGGGTCTGGAGAGGATAAAATGTACGCAGTCCATACCACTACCTCCAGGGAAGTAGAGAGGCTGTTTCCGATAGACCCCTGACTCATGACAAAAGGACAAAAACGTCAAAAGCGTGCAACAGGAATAAAATAACACAACAATAAAGTACACAAACAGACAATGGACCCCCCTCCCCCACCCCTAGACCTACCAACCAAGCTACACCAAACCATCCTAACTACTCGACCACCTACCTTAGCCCTCTACCCTAATGTTTTTCCTTCATACTTTCTTATCAAGGGCCATTCCTTCATACTTTCTTATCAAAGGTCATGTCCTCAGAAAGCTGTTGTAACTGCTCCATATATATATATATATATATTAATTTCTCAGACATTTCATACGAATTTCCTTCTGTGAGTTCGACTATAATCTTTTCTTTCCTTTTTTTGTTTTTCAAAAATTGTTTAAAACTTCGTTATATTATTCATGTTAATTTTGAATACAGATTTTGAGTAACAGATTCTTTCTCCTTTTTACATAAGTTGGATCCCAACACATGAATTTAATTGCAAGTTGTGGAATCATTTTCATAATCCATAAGGTCACAAATGGAAAGAGCTAAATATAATTGAATTTTCTTTTATCGGAAAATTATATAAATTACACATATAAATTAAATATCCACAAGGTCATACCAAGACTTATTCAACATTAATAAGAAGACTTATGGATTTTAAATACAGTATTATTATTAATATTGTATCATGTGGATGAGACGTGCACGTATATTAGGAGTGTCAAACGGGCCGGGCCGGGCCAACCCGAAACCGGCCCTCCCATTTTAACCGGGTTCTGGGCGATTTCGGGCCGGGTTTGACGTTAACCGGGCTGGGCCGGGCCAAACAGTAAAAAATTTAAAACCCACCCTAACCCGGCCCACTTAACCCAATCCGATCAAACCCACGAAAACCCGATCAAACCCGGTTAAAAACCAGTCAAACCCGTTTAAAAAATAAATAAAAAATCCAATATACACTATATACACTCCAATATACACTATATACACTCCAATATACAATATATATTTTTAAAAAAATATATAAAGTATAAACAATTACACATATATACGTACTATTCAATATATAATTATATATGACTATACGTACTACTTTAAATAAAACATATGCTATAATAGTATAATATATATATATACACTACAATATATATATATATATATATATATATATATACTAATTTATAAAACATATACACATGTATACGTTAAATATATACTACTTTAGGAGATATATACACATATATATGCACCATTCACTATATATGTACTACTTTAAATAAAATATATACTACAATATACATATATATATATATATATATATATATATATACAACAATATGTATATATTATATATATAGTTACATACTAATTTATAAAACATATACACTTGTATACTTTAAAGATATACGTCTATAGAAGATATATACACATATATACGCACCATTCAATATATATGTACTACTTTAAAAAAAGTATATACTACAATATATATACTAATTTATAAAACATAAAGTAATGTATACGTTAAATATACACGTCTATAGAAGATCTATTCACATATATACACTCTATTCTATGTATATGTAATACTTTAAATGAGATATACTACAATATATATGCATTACAATATATATTTGTATAGTTATATACTAATTTATAAAATATATACACATGTATACGTTAAATATACACGTCTATAGAAGATCCATTCACATATATACACTCTATTCTATGTATATGTAATACTTTAAATGAAATATACTATAATGTATATACATTACAATATATATTTGTATAGTTATATACTAATTTATAAAACATATACACATGTATACATTAAATATACACTTCTATATAAGATATATACACGTGTATACGCACCATTAAATGTATATATACAACTACTTATAAAATATACTACATTATATATACATTACAATATGAATAGATATACTTATATACTAATTTATAAAACATATACACATGTATACATTAAATATACACTTCTATAGAGGATATATACACGTGTATACGCACCATTCAATGTATATATACTACTACTTATAAAATATACTACATTATAGATACATTACAATATGTATAGATATACTTATATTCTAATTTATAAAACATATACACATGTATACGTTAAATATACACTTCTATAGAAGATATATGCACAAATATACAAAACATATGCTACTTAGTATAATAAATTAATAATATTTGGTAGTAAATTAATAATATATTAGAAGTAAGTTTTTAATTTAAAGTAGAAAACTAGAAATTCAATTTAAAATTTTAAATCGTTAAATAACAAAAAAAATAAAAAACAAGGACTAAGGAGTGAATGAATTTGGGGATTTTATTGATTGCAAAATGATCCAAAATTTATAATTTACATGAATGAAAAATCTATAAATTATGCATCATTTTTTCCAACTCATTCATGTTAATATTAATGGGAACTTGCATAGGATAGTCGAAGTCAACGGGGGGCAAAACCATGCATTGGACTTGATTCTGCTGAGTTCTCCCGTGAAGTCATAATTTCTTCAAGTTTCAGCTCGTCGCTCGGCTCCGGTTCCATTCCTTGGTTTCTTCTTTCCGCTCTAATCCAATCTCTGAGGCAAACTAGAACATTCATTGCATTGCTTCCCAATGAGTGTCGGTTGTCTCCAAGCTGCTGTCGTCCCTGACTAAAGGTGCTCTCTGATGCAACGGTTGACATTGGAACATTCAAGATATCTCTAGCTAATCTTGAAAGCACAGGATATTGTGATTCATTATTCCTCCACCAATCCAACGTGTTGATCCGTCGTCTGCGATCCTCTGATGCCGTCCGAAGATAATATTTCAGCTCTTCCCGATAAGTTGATGTGTAAGTTCTCTCATCAACACTGTTCCAACAATTTAAATCATAAAACGAATCAAAAAAACCACTATGTGCTGGCCTTTTAGAAGATGATGGCTCCTCGGGAGGATGAGGAGCGACAGTTCGAGTGATATTTGTAAGTACGACTGAATCAAATAAATCAGCATAGTGATTATATAATTTTTTCTATGTAATCCTTTGCATCAGCCGTAGCCGTCCACAAATCAGGTTGTACTTGTTCAGAATCATGGTTAGTATTTATTTCTAAATTAGTATAAATAAGAGTACCAAAGTGACACATATGATTATATTTCATGCACGGATTTAGAATCTATGTCGATGCTATATTTTTACCCTTTTTGATATTTTTAAAATTTTTTTGCTTTAAAACTATTATATTGGATGATGTATGGTTCGTGCCTTTTACAAATATTTACTAAAATAACCTGTGAGAGGACCAACTAGAATTTCACATGTCACTTCATGCTTCAGCTTTGACCACCTTCTAAATTTTATATTTGAAGGATGACATTTGTAATATAATATATTATAAATTATATAATATCGTTAATTAAGTCTATAATATTTGTAATTATTTTTCTAATATAATATCTTTATTTTAATAGTATATTAATATTTTCTTTATTTTTAAAAATTTAAACAATTTTGAGCTAGACATAAGAAAGACTAAGGACAAAAATATTTATTTTGAACTTCGTAATGTATTAATAGAGTATTTATGGGAGCAATGTAATGACATTGAAACTTTATTATTTATGTAGATATTAAAAATAAATTTTATCATGATGTAATATTTATTTAGTTGGATTTCATCAAAGATTTTGCTTTTATTTGCATTGTCCACTAATATGAATAATATATAATAATTGCTTGTAATTTATGTTATTTAAAAATTTGAAATAAAAAATTAATTTCGTATTATATGGAGATTTTCAAATGAACATGTATTTTATAGGATGATTATATATTAAAAAAATAAAAGGATTTATTTTATGAAATAAGAAAATATAAATGATACTAAAATAGTGAAGAGAGGGAAGAAGATTGAAGGGGAGCCTTGGAGTAACTGGTAAAGTTGCTGTCATGTGACCAAGAAGTCTCGGGTTCAAGCCTTGAAAACAGCCTCTGACAGAAATGCAAGGTAAGACTGCATACGATATACCCTTGTGGTGGGTCTCTTTATTGGAATGTAAAATAGAATTATGGCTAATTTTGAGGGTTGTTGGAGATGCCCTTATGCCTCCAAGAACTATGATAGGACTGGACTCATCTCAATTATAGTGTCCCGCAAATTTTTGATGTCTATAAATGTCCCTATCTTCAAGCTAGACTTGATGAAACGTCTACAAATGTCCCTATCTTCAAGCTAGACTTGATGAAACTCAAAGACGAGACTTGAACTAATTTCCATCTTTTTGGCTTTGTGACTTAATTTTGCACGTATGATTTGTTAGAGAAGAGATGAAGGTCAAATTTGGTTCAACTGGACATGCCAATTTATTTGCAACAAATCATAAAGTGATGAATAATAAATTAAATTATAAATAAAATACGAAGAAACATAGTTTTATTGATAAAAAATGAGACTTTGAATTAAAAGGGATAAACAAGTTTGTCAATTATGTCGGAGTTATTCAACCCGTTGAGTGCGTTCGAAGAATCTGCCTATTTGAGGTACCGCTATAGTCGGATTGAAGGCCATTTTATCCTGAGAGGAAGATTCCATAACCTCGGATACAGTGAGGGGAATTATTCCTTAAGGAAAGTCCGTGAATTCGGACGACTTGGCCTTAATCATTTCTGTTTCATCATTATTTTTCTGGAAAAAAAAAATACACCTCTTGAAAAGGTCATTTTGATCTTGTGTTGAGGGTATTTGATACTTCATTGTCTTCTTGTTTATACTTGAACTCGAGTTGAAATTGTTGTTTTACTATACAGATTTCTGCGTACCCTAATATATTGTGGGAAATAACAAGTACATTGTACGTAGACATAGCCTTATCGATCCCAGGTTGAAAGACGGTTTCACATAGCCTTAGAAGGTACATTGTACGTCGCCTTAGAAATTCAGACTTCCTAATATTCAAATAGCGGTTTCCATTATTAAGTAAAAAAGGGCAGCCCGGTACACTAAAGCTCCCGCTACTCACAGGGTCCGGGGAAGGGCCCCATCATAAGAGTGTATAAGGTACATTGTACTTAGCCTTAGAAATTCAAACTCCCTTATATTCGAAACAACGGTTTCCTTTGTTGGCGACGATACATATATACAATAAAAACATATTCAACGTAATCACACGAGTGAGATTCGGGGAGGATAGAGAGCACGCTGCGTCATCTCTACCTCCTCGGTTCTCGAGTAAGGCATATCAAAATCAAGTACTAAAAGAAATAGTACAATAGTGATGAATCCATGCATATAAATGCACAGAGACAGATCTAGAATTTAAACTCTACGTGTTCTAATTACACAAATTCCATACTTAAGAGAGTGTATTACCTAATATCTCTTACTTTTCTAAAATTTACCAAAAATCTCAATTTTCAACTTTACTCTTGATACATATCAACAAAACCCCACATACTATTTTTACTCCACCACTAACTCAGTCAAGCTATTTTTTTTTTCAAAAATTTCCTTCTCTAAAATATCTCCCTAATTATCAATAATTAAGTCATGATTTTTGCTCATACATTAATGCTTAAATCATCTTTGAATTTTTTCTCCTACATTAATGCATGCAACTTTTTTTTTTTCTCTCCTAAAATCTCTCCCTTTTTAAAAAAAAAATCTATTGATACATATATAAATTTATTTAGTTATTCATACATGTTTATTTTTTTAATGGTGATTCATATAAATGATAAATATGATATCATTATATGGGTATTATGCTGATTCATACGATAGATACATTTTATATGATTTTAATAGGTGATACATATTGTATTATTGTGAATCATATGGTAGATACAGTTATTTATTTCGATTATTGGGGTATTCATATGATATTAATGGATGATACATATGGTATTATGATGATTCATATGATAGATACAATTATTTTATTTTAATTATTGGGTGATTTATATGTTATTAATAAGTGATACATTTTGTTCACACTGTATCTAAAAACGGAGAAATTTCCATAACAGCCTATCAAAAAAATCACCCACCAGGATTTTATGTAAATTTTCAAAAAGTAAGAAATAGTAGATAATAAGGTCTCTTAAATTTGGGATTTGTGTAATTTATCCTTATTTTAATGGGGAGAATGGACCTCTGTAGAGAAAAGTCAAATTAATTTCATGGAAACTTTGTTATAGTTGTCTTTGGTCTTCTATGAAATTATTTCTTATTTTCTCCGTACGGTGTGAAACAAATTAGAATAATAATATGAGGAAGCCCACGAAAATAAAAGAAATACGTGCTCACTTTCTTTTAATTTACTAGATTAGTGTACATGCATTGCACGTGTGTTTCACGTGAATATGAAAAGTTGCGCACAAAGAAGAAACCAAAAAATAACTTTTTAAACTGTAATTATCTATTAAAAATACATAATATCTACTATTAGATACTGTCACAAGTTTATGATAAAAGATGTGGAATATTGATTTTTTTTTTTCTAAGAGAAGTGTTTAACTTCTTATACTAAATCATCTTAATTTTTTAAAAAAGAATTAAGAAATCCTGAAAATCACAATTATTGAATACCAATGTGATATTCAAAACATAGTATGTAATCAAATCGAGTAAGATTGATATAATTTTTTGCCGAACAGTATTCGTATGACCATGGAGGTTTTTAAAAGCATCTAAAAATAACAGGAGAAAAATGTATAAAAATTGCTGACAAAAATACATGATATCTATTTATAGGGGTGGAATACAATCCATATTTATACATAGCATATCATAAAAATATGATTAATTTCATACTATGATAACTAACGCGTCACAAAGTCAAATTTTTTTATATAAATAGAGAATAATGAAAAGAGATAAATATATGATTTTTCTGGTTATTTCAGTCAACAACCACATGCTTGTTTCATCTCATTTATCAATCAAAAAATTTCTACTGAAAAGGGAACATGAAAAATTATCAAAATCTGTGAATCCATGGTCAATTATTATATATAATGTATAATTGATGCATAAATATTTAAATCTATTAAGTAAAGAAATAATGCAAATTAGAAAGGATGATGATAATGAATGTAAGAAGACAATTTGAATTAAGATCAAAATAAGAAGAAAAAAAAAATTAAACTATGAATTGAGACGGAATTTCAACAATTGATTTGAAATAACTCGAATCTAATACGATTTCAGAACAGTCACCTACATCAACGCCATCTATGAACAACATTAAGAAACAAATAGTTATGATTTAATTATATATTTGAAACGTAAAAATCTTACCAAAGATGTTGTTAATAGGGTTCATAGCTATTTGATTCTGAATTTGATAACAATATTAGTTAAATAGAATTGTATTTTATATATATATATATATATATATATATATATATATGGGGTAAACTTCTAATTAATTTATAAGTATAAATATTAATACCTTAAACCTAAAAAGGATGGAGTTTTGCTTGTAGTACTTTTCCTATTTCATCTTAACTAATTTTTTATTAAATATGAAGAAAACAAAAATAATTTTAAAAGGTATAATATGGTAAACTTCTAATTTATTTATAAGCGTAAATATTAATACCTTAAACCTAAAAGGATGGAGTTTTGTTTATAGTACTTTTTCTATTTTGTATTTACTATTTTTTAATGCACTGTGTATATTTTACCCTCCCCCGACCCCACATTGCAAGAATAAACTGAATATATTATTGTTGTTGTATGCATTGTTAAAAATCCATCACACACTTGATAACATATCACATTATTTCACACATCCAATGAAAATTAAGTAACCTTTAGACGAATCAATGATATACTCATTTATTGATTCAACATAATTTAATCCGTCCAAATTCAACCTAATCCAGAACACACATTGCCGCATAAATACCAAGGCTTATACCGCCTCAACTTCGCGATTTAGAGCGAATATACAACTCGTTAAAAAGTGGTGCACATACACCACTAGAAAAAAGAACCCGATGCACCAAAGCTCACGCTATGCGCAGTGTCCGAAAAAGAACCCCACCACAAGGGTGTATTGTACGTAGCCTTACCATACTTTTCTGCTAGAGGCTGTTTTCAAGGCTTGAACCCGTTACCTCCTGGTCAAATGGCAGCAACTTTACCAGTTACTCCAGGTTCTCCTTCGGTGCATCTACACCATGCCAAATAATAAATGATGCACATTTACCATTTTGGGGCATGAATTCCAAGAAAATTTTTAAAACCACATCAAATATCAAAAACAACATATTGTATTTGTCTGATACAAGCACAATACCAAAGCAGCTTGACTGAGTATCTTAGTTAACTAAACAAAGTTGCAAAAAACTGGAAATTGCAATGAAACAGTAAAGAAATAACACGATACAGAGATAGCGACGTCTAACAGATTTCTCATACTCCACGCACACCATAACGCGCAGTTCCCCAGCTCCACGACATATTCAACTAAATATGTTAGGTGGTTTTTCACACACGGTTAGTTGTTGTACGCAGAGTAAGTGTCACGCCCCAAATCCCATTGGAGCGGACTGGCACCCGTAGCCAAGGAGGCCCGGGAGAACCCGTTCATAACCTATACTTTCACATTTACATTACTTATGAAAATTAGAAATTTGGGCAGCACTTCGTTGTAAATAGAAGAAAACAGTACCTGTATCAGCCCAACAGACACGCATATATATATATATAAACAGTAATTGGCCGTCAGAGCCATCACGTCTATCAACCAAACACTCCTATGGCTGTACAATATGTCTACAAAAGCCTCTACATAGATACACAACTGAGTTAGGGTCGGGACAAACTCCCGCCCACAAGAGACTTTTATACAAATACCAAAAATACATATAGAAACGACTTGGGATGCCCGAAACA
Organism: Capsicum pubescens; assembly: GCA_030864215.1. NCBI lineage: Eukaryota > Viridiplantae > Streptophyta > Magnoliopsida > Solanales > Solanaceae > Capsicum > Capsicum pubescens. The sequence goes on along the minus strand of CM061541.1, from coordinate 273,423,120 downwards.
ATTGGATCTCACCACTATCAACAAAATGTCCTGGCTCTTACTGCGGAGGTGTACGACCTGAAGTACCTGTTCCTGCAGGCATGAATACAGGTCCCCCGTGAGGGACGTCAGTACGGAAATCTGTACTGAGTATGTAAGGCAGTGAGTATCAAGATGAGATACAAAAGGTCAACAGAACCCAGATACCAGTGAATAAACAGTATGAGTAGACCACACTTAAAAGAGCTGATGGGATACCTGCACATTACTTTCATATCATTACTTCCCGTATTCCTTATCAATACATAACATATGTCATACAATGGCCAACTGATCAGTGGTACTAATACAATACATCAGGGACCACCCCTGGAATAGCATATATACATAATCTTTATAATACAATGACCAACTGATCAGTGGTACTAATACAATACATCATATCATCAATTTAAAATAAAGACATTCCATTACTTAATTCAATTAATCTTTGAGATTGGTTACTTTGTGGTCACACCTTATGGAACTTGAAACCATGATACCTCAATAGGAAAAACATGTAAATAGGTAATCAATATCATGAAAATGAAGTAGAGAATCATGGATACCTCATTAAACCATTTCGGAGTCAACAATAGTATATGGACATTTTTTTGACTAGCCGGACATCTTAAAAGTGAAAACAAGTTCAATTGGTAGTGTCGAAGATCATATGATGTTATTATGTGTCATGTGTCGTAGGACAATGTTGGAAGCTTACTTGAGAGTGCCATGGGTCATTATTCATGCCAAAGATTAGATAGAGTATGTCTTACATACCTTGATATAACCACTTCAATACAAGTCCAACTTGACTTCCCGTACTCTTCGAACACTTATCTACAATAAGTCATTTGTGGCAAATTAGTATTAGCAACCAAACCTTACCATTTAGGTATTAACTTCACCAAATAATGTCTAGGAAGTAATCCTTTAACTCATCAATAAGAGTGCTACATACATCCTCTTATACTCTTATTACATTCACATATCATGCATTTTCATGCAATATCCCTCAACATCACTCTTAGCCTTTATTTCCCCTCTTAATCACCATCCAATACCAACATGATCACTAGGCATACATAACCACTAATATAATGATATATCACCACAATTCATCCTCCATAATCCAATACAACAACTTCCATAATTTACTACTAACAATTTATACAAAACAATTCATAACTATGTTTCTAGTTATCTTCCAACATCAAGACAATACTCATAATCCTTTATCAATACTTATTCATGGATAAGAATCAAGAATAAACAATATTCATACCTTATCAATGAACTCTTGTATTTAGAATCCTCCTTACATAACCATGGGGTGCTTCTCGAAGCTTTCGAGATGGTGAAGACAACTACGGAACCAATTCGAATTTTCTACGGTTGAATCACAAAATATTGAAGTTGAAATTAGGCTAGGGTTTCACCTTCTCTTAATAATTGGATGATATATGATATATATGAGGCTAAGTGTATGTTTATAAAGACCAATTTTCGTCCAAGAGGTAATAGAAAATGACCATTTTGCCCTAAAAATTTAAATAAATCCGAATCTGTCCCCAGTGGACAGTTTTGACAGGCTGAAGTAAATCGATCATAACTCTTTGCTCCGGTATCGGATTTGGGTGAAACCAATTGCATTGGAAATATAATTCAAAGGGATTTCATTTTCATATAAAGTATACCACCCAGTTCTTCCTGTACAAGGAGTTATGGTCGTTTAAAGTTGACCCAAAAATCTGTCCCAAAATTCTGTTTTTTTTTTTGATAGGCTGTAGTAAAACGGGTATAGCTCCTTACTAAGACATTGGATTTGGATGAAACCAATTTCATCAGAAAGAAGACTCTCGTAGATTTTCGTCGATATATAGCATATCACACAGTTCTTTTTGTACAAGGAGTTATGATCGTCTAAAGTTGATCCAAAAAAAAATTGCCTAGCTGCAGTAATTTTCCTGCAGATTTACTGTTCACAGGCTTCCCGGCTACCGTTTTGAAATTTTGAATGTGCTCGCTTATATGAAATACTCCTCTGTTTTGGGCAAACTTTATATCGTTGGAAAGCTTATTCCAATACCTACACATAAAACTATTGACGGGATACTTCCGAACACCATAAACTTAATTTAACCCATACGCAAGCCTTTAGGACTCCATATAATCGCGATAAGTGTACGAAAAAATTTACGGGGTGTTACAGTAAGATTACACTGATCTCTTGTGTTAGCTCTGCTGTCCTCCGCGTCATCAGTATGGTTCATAACAGAACTTGACACACCTGTGACTGAATTCATCTGTCGGTGAGGTTGAGTGCTATCACGCAGCAGTCCAGTCTGAGGAGTACCACGTGTAGGATTCTCGGAGCAATTATGAACATCCAGATCTAGAATCGACTCATTGCAAATTTTGTACCTAGATAAAGTCCGGGAATCAACTAATAAACCTTTTCCCTCGAAGGTAAGCTTTTGGAGATGAACAGGTATTCCAAGCTTATCTAGAACCAGTTCCTTCACTTCCTTGACCGAATTGTTCTTGTGAACGTCCAGTATTGCACATACATGATCAGTACGTCTAACGACATAGATCTGCATCGTTCCCTCCACCACCAGTAAGACGGAGCCTTCTTTGATATCATAGTAATAGAGTTGCTTCTCATCTTCCAGCTTCTGTTTTGTCATGAAGAGAGGCTTATCGCCAATTGAGTGACCAACCTTGCTCTCTATAGCCGTTTTAACATGGCGAACAGATAAAGTAGCCATGACTTCTATTTCTTCGACTTGATAATCTGGAAATACAACTTTGACTAGATACCTGTCTCCTGGATTACGCACCATATGAAGGGTTGATCCATCATGAATATTGAGAAAAGCTAAGGTTTTGCCATCTTCGAGAAGCTTTCCAGCCTGAAAAAGAGAGAATTTGCCCGAGTCTGTTCCTTCTTTGACCAGAATCCTATATTTCATATCATGGATAGTACTATAGATATCTGAAATAACAGTTACAATACTTTCGGCGTATGATCTCTTTACATAAAGTGTGATCACTGGGACTGAATCTTCAACATAAGCATGATCGCAAATGCCATAATCAACTAGCTTCCGTCCATCCGCTAGCTTATCATCTCCTGAAAGCAGTTGTTGAAGACATACCGGTATGCCCTCCTTATCATGTAGCAACGCTTTGACATGTCCAATACTATCTGATTCCTTAACGTTTAACTTGATTGTTTTAGTGACTCTCAAGTATATAGGTATCTGCAAGAGGATACAGAAAAAAGATAATGCAAGATATGGTCATAAAGGCAGAAACACAATGCTGCAAAATATTTAATAGATGCATATTGCAAAAAAGGGAACTAACAACGTTGACAATTATAAACACCATCCAACAGAAATACTCTAAATCACATATTAAAGCATGGAGATTAACATACAGATATCATGATCAAATATATTTGATGACTAAATACCCTACATATTACACATCGCCACTCTTTCATCTTATGTTACTTCTCTTCCATTAGATTATAGGGTATAGTATGTTCTATCATCTTAGTTAATACATGCAATCGTACAAGGCACCAGATGTGTGGTACATCATGAGGTGCATTTTTTTGATTTAGTGAAATAAGGAAAAACTTAGAAAAATTCTCAACTACGAACTTAAATGAGAATCTGCAAGCTCAAATAGGGGGGTATGTGTCGACAGAAACATAGATTTCTTGTATGCATGGCAGAATGTGTATAAGGAAAGATTTCACATTCTGTAACAGTAATTGAAATATAGATCAAACTACCATCCTTTCCTTATTAACTGCCTTTTTATGCCATTTCTTGAACCTTGTTTTGTGCTTATCATTCAAATTAAGTTCCACAAGACATAAGTTCAACGATCTCCAATCAGCTTGCAACGATCATTCATTTCTCACTAATCAATGAGTAGCAACTACTTTGTTTATCCATTCCTCTTCAAATTTCTGCCATTTCGTGTTCATAGTCTACTTTTTTTCCTCTAATGACACAAGTTGGCTCAATAAACGACATACAACTCCGTGTCCCCTGTGATTCCATAGTCACCAAAGACAAAGAGAGAAGTTCAAAACTGTGCCACGTATGATTAGTTCCTTCACGGGTTAATATAGTTTATTCGTGATTAACTTTTTCAAATAAGCGAAGGGAAGCTTGGAAGTAACTGGTAAAGTTACTCCCATGTGACCAGGGGGTCACGGGTTCAAGCCTTGGAAACAACCTCTTGCAATGCATGCCAAGGCAAGGCTGTATACAATAGACCCTTGTGTGGTCGGGCCCTTCCCTAGACCCCACGCATAGCGGGAGCTTTAGTACACCGGGCTGCCTTTTAAAAAAAAAAATCATATAAGCAATGGGGTAGAGCTGGAAAGAGAGTTTGCCAAACCTATGACTAAGCTTATTTTCATCTGGCAGTGAGGTTGAGTGTCGTCACACAGCAGTCTCATCTGAGGAGTATCGTGTGTAGGATTCTCAGAGTAATTATGAAAAGCCAAATAAAGAATCGGCTACTTAAGAATTTTGTAGCTAGCTAAATCACGGGAATCAGCTAAATCTTTTCCCTCAAACAAATATGTGTGGATTCTCTGCAACTCTTATGACAAATATACAAGAAACCTAGCCACTTTCTAAGTGGAACCCGCTATATTACCTTCTCCAACTGAAACCTACAAAAATTTTTGCAATTTTCATGTTGTCTAGCACTTCTTGGGAAGTTAGCCCATGCTTGACATTAATCACATAAACTTCATCTCAACAAACTTGATCAAACCTAAACACCTATTTATTAGTATGGACATGAGATACATTTCATTTTTACGATCCGTGCCTTCATATGAGGGTTTTCAATTGGACACCGTGATTCAGATATGCAAAGAGGGCACCAATTTGCCAGCCCTCCTCTTCCCCGTTCCCAAAAGCAATTTGATCAATCCGAAACGCATCCTTTTTAGCATGGAAACGAGATACATTTCATACTCTTATATTCAAAGAAACTCTTTCAATCCACACATCTTCTATATCTATCTATATCTTTCAGTCCCATATATTTTAGTACAGAAGAATATAGATATATATGGTAAAAACAATATGTCCAGCATGGATTTCCCAGTCCTCCTCCTTCCTCTTCTTAATTTGTAATGACTATTCCCTAGGTGCTATCACGAGCAAGAAAAGATGGAATACAGGTTCTACAAAAGAGAAAAGGAACAGGAGAGGTTTGAGATGCTAAATATAGTATAAGATGGACGATCCACCTACGGGATGAAAATCAGAGTTTCGCGGTTGGAGAAACCAACTCTGAAAATAAAATCATGCAAGAAATGATTCAGAGTTGGAGAAACCCACTCAATCAAAGGGCAGATAAAGATAACCAGAACTAAAATTCTTAAATGGAAAAACAGAAACCAATAGCAGCATTCCATTAAGAACAGTAAAGAACTAAACATATGTAAACCAGGTCAGAAAAGCTATATCAACCACTATATTTGCAATTGCTCCTATTTGTTATAAAATTCTGTTAGTTAATCTAGAAACTGCGACAGCAGAAGGTTTATTGTGGAGGGAAATCAATGTCTCAAAAGCTCCCACCAAAGCTTTAACCTTGCTCTTCCCGGTTTCAACAAGCTTACTCGCCGTCTCTTCAATCACATTATTCAACAAACCCTGCACATCTTTCTTTTCTTGCACATCCTGATGCCTCAAAACAATTTTTCCAGAGATAGGGATGGTTTGCTGGAGATCAACTATCTTGCCCCTCCTGAACTTCAGTTTCACTGCCGAAGAATTATTATCATTAGAAATACCTGTCTTACCTTTTCTCAATGTCTTTTTCTGATTTTTCCCAACAGTTTCTGCTTCTGCTATGTGCAACAGCTTTTTGCTGCTAGAGGTGTATTCACCCAATGCACTGTCTGCAGGCTTAACAACTTCCTTTTTATCTTCTTCATTAGACAGCGGACGTGATTGTAAATGGGATGAAGACTTTGGTGATGCTTTCACTTTCAGAGAGTGAACACTCTTTGGTGGCAGCAGTATCTTTTTCTTTTTTATTTCAGAGGGTTCAAGAGAGTGAACCTTGGGAGAAGACCTTCGATCGACCACATTCAACTTCTTTCCCTGTCCTAGCATACTCCCTGGAGGAGCAGATGGCTTTTGATTGACCACGACCTCTTTCTTTCCCTCTACCAGCATACTCCCTGGGGGAGTAGAAAGCTTTTGCTCAACCACAGTCACATTTTCTCCCTCTCCTAGCATACTCACCAGAGAAGCTGAAGACTTCTGCACAACCACAGTCACCTCATCTATCCCTCCCTCCATGCAACCTGGAGGAGAAGAAGGTTTTTGCTCAACCATAGTGACCTCCTTTTCATCTTTGAGTACACTCTCCTGAGGTGCTGAAGGCTTTTGATAGACCTCATTTACCTTCTTTCCCTCTTCCAGCATATTCACAGGAGGAGTGGAAAGCTTTTGCTTGGCCAAAATCGCCTTCTTTGCATCACCCTCGTTACTCCCTGAAGTAGTGGAAGTCTTTTGCATGACCACGGTCCTCTTCTTCGCCTCTCCCAGCATACTCCCCGGAGAAGTGGAAGGCTTTTGCTCAACTCCTGTCACCTTCTTTTTCTCTCCCAGCACATTCCCAGGAGGAGTGGAAAGCTTTTGCTTGACCAAAGTCCCCTTTTTTGCCTCTCCCACCAAGGTCCGTGCAGGACTCTGCTCGTCGGCAGAAAGTTTGTTCTTTCTTTTTAATAGAGGATGCCATGGCTTTGCTTCAGAGGAATGTTTCCTGCCATATTTACAAAAGTCATGGAAAGAACCAGTGGAAGGCTTTTGCTCAACTCCTGTCACCTTTTTCTCTCCCAGCACACTCCCAGGAAAAGTGGAAAGCTTTTGCTTGACCAAAGTCACCTTTTTTGCCTCTCCCACCAAGGTCCGTGCAGGACTCTGCTCATCAGCAGGAAGTTTGTTCTTTCTTTTTGATAGAGGATGCCATGGCTTTGCTTCAGAGGAATGAGGAATAACATCTTGTCCGCTATCAGGAGCATTCAACTTCCCAGTGGATTGCCTTCTTGTACTGCCTGCATTGTAAGATGAAGTAGAGGAGGAGCTGCGATAGCGGGGAAGAACCTTGTTTCCATTACTCATAGATCTCGGTTTTATTGTGCTGATTTTATCTGGCTTACTTCCAGCAGAGTCATTCTTCACGCTAGTTACTGGACTCACTAGTTCATCGATGTTATCCTCAGCCATAGAATCATTCTTCACACTAGTTACTGGACTTGCTAGTTCATTGGAGTTATCCTCAGCCATCATTCCAGAACCCTGACCAGGAGGAGTGGAAAGCTTTTGCTTGACCAAACCCTGGCACCATGAACATATGTAAACATTAGGAAGAAAATCCATTAGGTCGCACCATGAACATATGTAAACATTAGGAAGAATAGCCATTAGGTGAGCAGTAAAATACAGGATGTATGCACGCTTATGGGACTTCCTCTTGCCTTTTGCCTATATGTCTTGTGTTGCTGAGATCACAATGAGAATAAATTAACATATATATATATATATATATATATATATATATATATATATATATTTATCTTCTCATTGTATGCATACTTTTGTATCTCCAAAAATCTTGGCCATAAATAAAATTTATTTTGTTTCCTTTCTTAGTTTTCTATCTTCTCTCATTTTATTTTTCTTTTTTTCATTTTAAACATTATTCATTTTTTCATTCTCCTCAAAATCAATCTTTACCTTCTCAATAACCTCTTTAAATTGCCACCTACTATTTTTACTTCATCTTCTATTTATAGTTTTTTAATTTCTTTATAGATAAGGGTTAAAGAATTAACAAAAATATATATTAATAAATCACACTTCTACTTAATTATCTATTAAAAGTTATCAAAATCTGTACATGTCAATTATTTTGAGATGGAAAAAATATATAATAAGAGAACATAAATATTTTAATTTAAATATTTGCACTTATAAAATATCAAGATTTTTTACATTTTAATATTTATTTATAATGAAATTTATCTTTTAAATACCAACAATTATTTCTATTGATACTTACCTTATGTAACTACTATGCATAATGCATGATATGATAAATATCATTAAATATCATATTTTTTTATAATTTAATATTTATTTATCAATAATTATTACTATTGATTCTTACCTTTTTAATACCAATGGGTACTACATTGATTACTACAATTTCCTTAAAAAAAACGTAAGATAAAAGATTTTTTATACTTTGAAAAATATTTGGGTAATGATGGTAATTAACAAGAAAAAAAAACATAAACATATATCTTAATTTATCATATTTACATAAATCTCTATCGTTATAAAGTAATTACAAAATTTTTAATTAATTATATATTTTCGTTAATGTAGCGAGAGCTAATTATGTATCTTAACATACCCAAAATTGAAAAAATGTACTGGCCGGGAACTAATTAATTTAACGCTTTGAAAAATGTTTGGGTAATGATTATAATTAATAAAAAAATAACATAAATATATCTGTTAACTTATTATATTTACATTAATTTTTACTGTTATAAATTAATTATAAAAATTTCAACTAATTATATATCTTCGTTAATGTAGCGAGAGCTAATTATGGATCTTTATAAAGAAAAAAATGTATCTTCGTTAGATGTACAGGGTACTAATTATGTATCTCGATGGATTCAAAATAGAAATTTTAGTAATTATATAAATATTAGAATTTTCTTTAATTAAGCTCCAAATTCTAAGCCGATGGTCTATCGGAAACAGCCTCTCTACTTCGTATGAACTGTGTATACTTTACCCTCTTTAGACTCCATTTCGCGGGAATACACTGAATATGTTATTATTGTTGTTGATACATGAAAACTTTTAAATTGTTATATAGAACTAGAGTGACAAAATTAGTCATAATAGTACCCAAAAATATTATATTAAAAAAAGAAAAAAAAATCCATATGAGAATTCAAATTCTTTATGGTTAAGAAATAATAACACATTTGTTATTAAAAGAATCCCTTTAAATGGAACATTTTATTTTATTTTGTTAATAAAATTTTGAAATATCCCTTTGAAATTGTTGCTTCTCATTTCAAAATACTTACCAATAATTTTCTAGAAAAAAAATAATTAATTCTATACTTTATGTTGTACATTAAACTTTGTTATGAACAAACGAATTAGATATTTAATACAAGTGAAACTCTTAGGTGATGTTTAATACGAATTAAAATAATCGAATCGTACCCATACTACAATTGGAAGAGTCTCGAAAAGGTTAATTTTTAGATTATACAAGCAAAATAATCAAAAACTAATATGATATGACATATTGAAAATAATCATTGAATCGAAGCATTAAAACCCTTAGTTAATTATACGACTATTTTATGCGAAAGGGCTTGGATTACGAGTATCAGAAATACCTATATTTCCGGTGGATATGTATTTACTATCGGTGGAGGAGCAGTTTCTTGGAAATCATCCAAACAGACTTGTATCGCTCGCCCTACAATGAAATCTGAATTTATTTATCAATAATTATTACTATTGATTCTTACCTTTTTAATAGCAATGGGTACTACATAGATTACTACAATTTCCTTAAAGAAACGTAAGATAAAAGATTTTTTATACTTTGAAAAATATTTGGGTAATGATGGTAATTAACAAGAAAAAAAAAACATAAACATATATCTTAATTTATAATATTTACATAAATCTCTATCGTTATAAAGTAATTACAAAAATTTTAATTAATTATGTATCTTAACATACCCAAAATTGAAAAAATGTACTGGCCGGGAACTAATTAATTTAAGCTTTGAAAAATGTTTGGGTAATGATTATAATTAATAAAAAAATAACATAAATATATCTGTTAACTTATTATATTTACATTAATTTTTATTGTTATAAATTAATTATAAAAAATTCAACTAATTATATATCTTCGTTGATGTAGCGAGAGCTAATTATGGATCTTTATAAAGAAAAAAATGTATCTTCGTTAGATGTACAGGGTACTAATTATGTATCTCGATGGATTCAAAATCGAAATTTTAGTAATTATATAAATATTAGAATTTTCTTTAATTAAGCTCCAAATTCTAAGCCGATGGTCTATCGGAAACAGCCTCTCTACTTCGTATGAACTGTGTATACTTTACCCTCTTTAGACTCCATTTCGTGGGAATACACTGAATATGTTATTATTGTTGTTGATACATGAAAACTTTTAAATTGTTATATAGAACTAGAGTGACAAAATTAGTCATAATAGTACCCAAAAATATTATATTAAAAAAAGAAAAAAAAATCCATATGAGAATTCAAATTCTTTATGGTTAAGAAATAATAACACATTTGTTATTAAAAGAATCCCTTTAAATGGAACATTTTATTTTTTTTTGTTAATAAAATTTTGAAATATCCCTTTGAAATTGTTGCTTCTCATTTCAAAATACTTACCAATAATTTTCTAGAAAAAAAATAATTAATTCTATACTTTATGTTGTACATTAAACTTTGTTATGAACAAACGAATTAGATATTTAATACAAGTGAAACTCTTAGGTGATGTTTAATACGAATTAAAATAATCGAATCGTACCCATACTACAATTGGAAGAGTCTCGAAAAGGTTAATTTTTAGATTATACAAGCAAAATAATCGAAAACTAATATGATATGACATATTGAAAATAATCATTGAATCGAAGCATTAAAACTCTTAGTTAATTATACGACTATTTTATGCGAAAGGGCTTGGATTACGAGTATCAGAAATACCTATATTTCCAGTGGACATGTATTTACTATCGGTGGAGGAGCAGTTTCTTGGAAATCATCCAAACAGACTTGTATCGCTCGCCCTACAATGAAATCTGAATTTATCGCATTAGATAAAGCCGGTAAAGAAGCAAAATGGCTCTGGAATTTCTTGGAAGATATTCCGTATTGGCCCAAGCCAGTGGCACCAGTATGTATACACTGTGACAGCCAAGCGGAAATAGGTAGGGCAGGGAGCATGATGTACAACTGTAAATCTCGTCACATACGATGGAGACATAATACCGTTAGGGAACTTCTCTCTAGTGGAATTATCACTATTGATTATGTAAAGTCAAAGGATAATGTGTCGGATCCACTTACAAAAGGCCTATCTAGAGAAGGAGTGGAAAGAACATCCAAGGGAAAGGTTTAAGGCCAAGGACGAGTCAGCATGGCGGTAACTCTACCTAGTAGACTGGAGATCCCAAGAGCTAGGTTCAAGGAGATCAAACAAAGTTGTGTCTGTCAGGTTCAACATTGTCAATTACCCAACTCATTCTCATGATGTAGACAGTGTATAGTAAACAAGGATAAGACTTAAGGTGAAAAGTCTTTTAATGATTATCTAAATTTGGTAGATTTGACCAAACAGTTTAATCTAAAGGATTGAACGTTTAGAAATCACCTATGTGGGGGCGAAGTGGAAGCCACTTCAAAGAGAATGTTAGTAAAGGTCTATTCTCTAAGCTCTCATGAAATCGGGACGTGTTTATGGCTAAAAAGAACAAAATCGTAAGAACCATAAATGGTAAAAGGCTGGTTGTGTGACATGTGTTGTCTAGGTGTACACTAAAGCTCGACGGTTCAAAGATATCAAATCTACTGATTGACCGAGTGCATCCGATGCATGTTCACTACGGAAAGTTCAAAGGAAAATCCACTTATCCAGATGTAATCAGTCTTTGCTTGGTGATCACATACTTGCCCGTAAGAGTTTTACGAAAATTAGTCATTTCCCATTCATGTGGGGGATTGTTGGGTTCATAGTAGATGAAAGAAGTGTGAATGAAAAAATAGAGAGCAAAAGGGTGGAGGGAAGGAGACACTAAAATGGAAAGTGTACTCCCAAATTGGCAAGTTTACTCTTTCTCCCACATTGGCGGAAGAAGAGAACTTGAGAGTGTTTATATTGATGAATACTTACTCCACATGGCAAGTGAGGCAAGAAATAATAGATGCCTCACGCCATCGTCGTCGTCGTCGCTCGGCTCGGCTCGGCTTCGGCTTCGGCTTCGGCTTCGGCTTCAGATTCTCGATAAGATCTATCATTCTGGACAAATTCTATCTGACAGAAATAAAATAAATAAATGCAATCCGAAAAGTGTAACAGATGCAATATTCGAAGTGAACTGGTGCCACTGTTTCAACGAATCGTTGCACTATTTTGCGAACTGATGCACTGCTTCTGTGTTTGTTTCTGAACTGGTGCAGATTTTTGAAACAATGTTTCCTGAACTATACGTTGGTTTGAACAGATGCAACTCTTCAATGAAGTAATGCACTGTTTCGAACTGGTGCACTGTTTCAGCAAAATACAACACTGTTTTGGGTAAACAGACATGCATTTTCAAAAACATCACACCTCTAAGATGGACCATTGTCTCTTTTCAGAAGAGGCATCTCTTGGCTATAAAAACCTGATTTCATCCACAGGTTTTGGAACAGAAAAAATTTCAGATTACAAACTTCTTCTTGTCTTAACAAAAACTCTGTGTGTGATCATCCAACCCGTTGAGAGCGTTCGAAGAATCCGCCTATTTGAAATCCGCCTATTTGAGGTACCGCTATAGTCGGATTGAAGGCCATTTTATCCTGGGAGGAAGAATCCATAACCTCGGGTACAGTGAGGGGAATTATTCCTTAAGGAAAGTCCGTGAATTCAGACGACTTGGCCTTAATCATTTCTGTTTCATCTTTATTTTTCTGGAAAAAAAAATACACCTCTTGGAAAGGTCATTTTGATCTTGTGTTGAGGGTATTTGATACTTCATTGTGTTCTTGTTTATACTTGAACTTGAGTTGAAGTTGTTGTTTTACTATACAGATTTCTGCGTACCCGAATATATTGTGGGAAATAACAAGTACATTGTACGTAGACATAGCCTTATCGATCCCAGGTTGAAAGACGGTTTCACATAGCCTTAGAAGGTACATTGTACGTCGCCTTAGAAATTCAGACTTCCTAATATTCAAATAACGGCTTCCATTATTAAGTAAAAAAGGGCAGCCCGGTACACTAAAGCTCCCGCTACTCACAGGGTCCGGGGAAGGGCCCCACCACAAGGTTGTATAAGGTACATTGTACTTAGCCTTAGAAATTCAAACTCCCTTATATTCGAAACAACGGTTTCCTTTGTTGGCGACGATACATATATACAACAAAAACATATTCAGCGTAATCACACGAGTGAGATTCGGAGAGGATAGAGAGCACGCTGCGTCATTTCTACCTCCTCGGTTCTCGAGTAAGGCATATCAAAATCAAGTACTAAAAGAAATAGTACAATAGTGATGAATCCATGCATATACATGCACAGAGACAGATCCAGAATTTAAACTCTACGTGTTTAAATTACACAAATTCCATAATTAAGAGAATGTATTACCTAATATCTCTTACTTTTTTAAAATTTATAAAAAATCTCAATTTTCAACTTTACTCTTGATACATATCAACAAAACCCCACATCCTATTTTTACTCCACCACTAACTCAGTCAAGCTATTTTTTTTTTTCAAAAATTTCCTTCTCTAAAATATCTCCCTAATTATCAACAATTAAATCATGATTTTTGCTCATCCATTAATGCTTAAATCATCTTTGATTTTTTTCTCCTCCATTAATGCATGCAATTTTTTTTTCTCTCCTAAAATCTCTCCCTTTTTTTTTAAAAAAACCTATTGATACATATATAAATTTATTTAGTTATTCATACATGTTCATTCTTTTAATGGTGATTCATATAAATGATAAATATGATATCATTATATGGGTATTATGCTGATTCATACGATAGATACATTTTGTATGATTTTAATAGGTGATACATATTGTATTATGGTGAATCATGTGGTAGATACAGTTATTTATTTCGATTATTGGGGGATTCATATGATATTAATGGATGATACATATGGTATTATGGTGATTCATATGGTAGATACAATTATTTTATTTTAATTATTGAGTGATTGATATGTTATTAATGTCACGCCCCAAATCCCATTGGAGCGGACTAGCACTCGTAGCCGAGCAGGCCCGGGAGAACCCATTCATAACCTATACTTTCACATTTATATTACTTATGAAAATTAGAAATTTGGGCAGCACTTCGTTGTAAATAGAAGAAAACAGTACCTGTATCAGCCCAGCAGACACGCATATATATATATAAACAGTAATTGGCCGTCAGAGCCATCACGTCTATCAACCAAACACTCCTATGACTGTACAATATGTCTACAAAAGCCTCTACATAGATAAACAACTGAGTTAGGGTCTGGACAAACTCCCGCCCACAAAAGACTTTTATACAAATACCCAAAATACATATAGAAACGACTTGGGATGCCCCGAAACAACTGGAGCTCACCACTATCAACAGAATGTCCTGGCTCTTACTGCGGAGGTGTACGACCTGAAGTACCTGTTCCTGCAGGCATGAATACAGGTCCCCCGTGAGGGACGTCAGTACGGAAATATGTACTGAGTATGTAAGGCAGTGAGTATCAAGATGAGATACAAAAGATCAACAGAACCCAGTTACCAGTGAATAAACAGTATGAGTAGACCACACTTAAAAGAGCTGATGGGATACCTGCACATTACTTTCATATCATTACTTCCCGTATTCCTTATCAATACATAACATATGTCATACAATGGCCAACTGATCAGTGGTACTAATACAATACATCAGGGACCACCCCTGGAATAACATATATACATAATCTTTATAATACAATGGCCAACTGATCAGTGGTACTAATACAATACATCATATCATCAATTTAAAATAAAGACATTTCATTTCTTAATTCAATTAATCTTTGAGATTGGTTACTTTGTGGTCACACCTTATGGAACTTGAAACCATGATACCTCAATAGGAAAAACATGTAAATAGGTAATCAATATCATGAAAATGAAGTAGAGAATCATGGATACCTCATTAAACCATTTCGGAGTCAACAATAGTATATGGACATTTTTTTGACTAGCCGGACATCTTAAAAGTGAAAACAAGTTCAATTGGTAGTGTCGAAGATCATATGATGTTATTATGTGTCATGTGTCGTAGGACAATGTTGGAAGCTTACTTGAGAGTGCCATGGGTCATTATTCATGCCAAAGATTAGATAGAGTATGTCTTACATACCTTGATATAACCACTTCAATACAAGTCCAACTTGACTTCCCGTACTCTTCGAACACTTATCTACAATAAGTCATTTGTGGCAAACTAGTATTAACAACCAAACCTTACCATTTAGGTATTAACTTCACCAAATAATGTCTAGGAAGTAATCCTTTAACTCATCAATAAGAGTGCTACATACATCCTCTTATACTCTTATTACATTCACATATCATGCATTTTCATGCAATATCCCTCAACATCACTCTTAGCCTTTATTTCCCCTCTTAATCACCATCCAATACCAACATGATCACTAGGCATACATAACCACTAATATAATGATATATCACCACAATTCATCCTCCATAATCCAATACAACAACTTCCATAATTTACTACTAACAATTTATACAAAACAATTCATAACTATGTTTCTAGTTATCTTCCAACATCAAGACAATACTCATAATCCTTTATCAATACTTATTCATGGATAAGAATCAAGAATAAACAATATTCATACCTTAACAATGAACTCTTGTATTTAGAATCCTCCTTACATAACCATGGGGTGCTTCTCGAAGCTTTCGAGATGGTGAACACAACTACGGAACCAATTCAAATTTTCTACGGTTGAATCACAAAATATTTGAAGTTGAAATTAGGCTAGGGTTTCACCTTCTCTTAATAATTGGATGATATATGATATATATGAGGCTAAGTGTATGTTTATAAAGACCAATTTTCGTCCAAGAGGTAATAGAAAATGACCATTTTGCCCTAAAAATTTAAATAAAATCCGAATCTGTCCCCAGTGGACAGTTTTGACAGGCTGAAGTAAATCGATCATAACTCTTTTCTCCGGTATCGGATTTGGGTGAAACCAATTGCATTGGAAATATAATTCAAAGGGCTTTCATTTTAATATAAAGTATACCACCCAGTTCTTCCTGTACAAGGAGTTATGTTCGTTTAAAGTTGACCCAAAAATCTGTCCCAAAAATCTGTTTTTTTTTTTGATAGGCTGTAGTAAAACGGGTATAGCTCCTTACTCAGACATTGGATTTGGATGAAACCAATTTCATCGGAAATAAAACTCTCGGAGATTTTCGTCGATATATAGCAGCTCACACAGTTCTTTTTATACAAGGAGTTATGATCGTCTAAAGTTGATCCAAAAAAAAAAATTGCCTAGCTGCAGTAATTTTCCTGCAGATTTACTGTTCACAGACTTCCCGGCCACCGTTTTGAAATTTTGAATGTGCTCGCTTATATGAAATACTCCTCTGTTTTGGGAAAACTTTATATCGTTGGAAAGCTTATTCCAATACCTACACATACAACTATTGACGGGATACTTTCGAACACCATAAACTTAATTTAACCCATACGCAAGCCTTTAGGACTCCATATAATCGCGATAAGTGTACGAAAAAAATTACGGGGTGTTACAATTAATAAGTGATACATTTTGTTCACACTGTATCTAAAAACGGAGAAATTTTCATAACAGCCTATCAAAAAAATCACCCACCAGAATTTTATGTAAATTTTCAAAAAGTAAGAAATAGTAGATAATATAATCTCTTAAATTTGGAATTTGTGTAATTTATCCTTATTTTCATAGGGAGAATGGACTTCTGTAGAGAAAAAGTCAAATTAATTTCATGGAAACTTTGTTATAGTTGTCTTTGGTCTTCTATGAAATTATTTCTTATTTTCCCCTTACCGTGTGAAACAAATTAGAATAATAATATGAGGAAGCCCACGAAAATAAAAGAAATACGTGCTCACTTTCTTTTAATTTACTAGATTAGTGTACATGCATTGCACGTGTGTTTCACGTGAATATGAAAAGTTGCGCACAAAGAAGAAACCCAAAAATAACTTTTAAAACTGTAATTATCTATTAAAAATACATAATATCTATTATTAGATACTGTCACAAGTTTATGATAAAAGATGTGGAATATTGATTTTTTTTTTCTGAGAGAAGTGTTTAACTTCTTATACTAAATCATCTTAATTTTTTTTAAAAAAATTAAGAAATCCTGAAAATCAGTGATATTCAAAACATAGTATGTAATCAAATCGAGTAAGATTGATATAATTTTTTGCCGAACAATATTCACATGACATGGAGGTTTTTAAAAGCATCTAAAAATAACAGGAGAAAAATGTATAAAAATTGCTGACAAAAATACATGATATCTATTTATAGGGGTGGAATACAATCCATATTTATACATACCGTATCATAAAAATATGCTTAATTTCATACTATGATAACTAATGCGCCACAAAGTCAAATTTTTTATTTAAATAGAGAATAATGAAAAGATATAAATATATGATTTTTCTGGTTATTTCAGTCAACAACCACATGCTTGTTTCATCTCATTTATCAATCAAAAATTTTCTACTGAAAAGGGAACATGAAAAATTATCAAAATCTGCGAATCCATGGTCAATTATTATATATAATGTATAATTGATGCATAAATATTTAAATCTATTAAGTAAAAGAAATAACGCAAATTAGAAAGGATGATGATAATGAATGTAAGAAGACAATTTGAATTAAAATCAAAATAAGAAGAAAAAAAATTAAAGTAGAAGATTGTAAATATCTTTAATTCAAGGCCACACAATTCAAATTCAAAAACCATCCTTTATTTTCTTAAACTATGAATTGAGACGGAATTTCAACAATTGATTTGAAACAACTTGAATCTATCACGATTTCAGAACAGTCACCTACATCAACGCCATCTATGAACAACATTAAGAAACAAATAGTTATGATTTAATTATATATTTGAAACGTAAAAATCTTACCAAAGATGTTGTTAATAGGGTTCATAGCTATTTGATTCTGAATTTGATAACAATATTAGTTAAATAGAATTGTATTATATATATATATGGGTAAACTTCTAATTAATTTATAAGTATAAATATTAATACCCTAAACCTAGAAAGGATGGAGTTTTGCTTGTAGTACTTTTCCTATTTCATCTTAACTAATTTTTTATTAAATATGAAGAAAACAAAAATAATTTTAAAAGGTATAATATGGTAAACTTCTAATTTATTTATACGCGTAAATATTAATACCTTAAACCTAAAAGGATGGAGTTTTGTTTATAGTACTTTTGCTATTTTGTATTTACTAATTTTTAATTATTAAATATAAAGAAAACAAAAATAATTTTAATAGGTATAATATAACCAAAAAGGGATTTCTTTTGACGGCAGTTTTCTATTCAGAAAAATAAAATTATTAGTATTTATTTGTGATTATGATTACTTTATTTCCAAAAAGTTCTTATTTTATGTATTTTAGGAGTTTTTACATCTTTCTTAATATTTAGTATTATAAACATAATTTAAGATTAATTTTAAACAGGGTGACAAGACGATTTGGTCTATTGTAGAGTATTTTAATGAAGAGTAAAAAGTTCAAATCACTTTTTAAGGGTCTTCACGTTTTTAATATACCCTCCCCAGACCCTACATTGCGAGAATAAACTGAGTATATTATTGTTGTTGTTGTATGCATTGTTAAGAATCCGTCACACACGATGACATATCGCATTATTTCGCACATCCAGTGAAAATTAAGTAACCTTTAGACGAATCAATGATCTACTCATTTATTGATTCAACATAATTTAATCCGTCCAAATTCAACCTAATCCTGAACACATATTGCCACATAAATGCAAAGGCTTATACCCCTCAACTTCGCGATTTAGAGCGAATATACAACTCGTTAAAAAGTGGTGCACATACACCACTAGAAAAAAAAACCCGATGCACCAAAGCTCACGCTATGCGCAGGGTCCGGAAAAGGGTCCCTCACCATAAGGGTGTATTGTACGTAGCCTTACCACACTTTTCTGCTAGAGGCCGTTTCCAAGGTTTGAACCCGTGACCTCCTGGTCACATAGCAACAACTTTACCAGTTACTCCAGGGCTCCCCTTCGATACACATACACCATGCCAAATAATAAATGATACACATTTTCCATTTTGGGGAATGAATTCCAAGAAAATTTTTAAAACCACATCAAATATCAAAAACAACATATTGTATTTGTCTGATACAAGCACAATACCAAAGCAGCTTGACTGAGTATCTTAGTTAACTAAACAAAGTTGCAAAAAACTGGAAATTGCAATGAAACAGTAAAGAAATAACACGATACAGAGATAGCGACGTCTAACAGATTTCTCATACTCCACGCACACCATAACGCGCAGTTCCCCAGCTCCACGACATATTCAACTAAATCTGTTAGGTGGTTTTTCACACACGGTTACTTGTTGTACGCAGAGTAAGATTACACTGATCTCTTGTGTTAGCTCTGCTGTCCTCCGCGTCATCAGTATGGTTCATAACAGAACTTGACACACCTGTGACTGAATTCATCTGTCGGTGAGGTTGAGTGCTATCACGCAGCAGTCCAGTCTGAGGAGTACCACGTGTAGGATTCTCGGAGCAATTATGAACATCCAGATCTAGAATCGACTCATTGCAAATTTTGTACCTAGATAAAGTCCGGGAATCAACTAATAAACCTTTTCCCTCGAAGGTAAGCTTTTGGAGATGAACAGGTATTCCAAGCTTATCTAGAACCAGTTCCTTCACTTCCTTGACCGAACTGTTCTTGTGAACGTCCAGTATTGCACATACATGATCAGTACGTCTAACGACATAGATCTGCATCGTTCCCTCCACCACCAGTAAGACGGAGCCTTCTTTGATATCATAGTAATAGAGTTGCTTCTCATCTTCCAGCTTCTGTTTTGTCATGAAGAGAGGCTTATCGCCAATTGAGTGACCAACCTTGCTCTCTATAGCCGTTTTAACATGGCGAACAGATAAAGTAGCCATGACTTCTATTTCTTCGACTTGATAATCTGGCAATACAACTTTGACTAGATACCTGTCTCCTGGATTACGCACCATATGAAGGGTTGATCCATCATGAATATTGAGAAAAGCTAAGGTTTTGCCATCTTCGAGAAGCTTTCCATCATGAAAAAGAGAGAATTTGCCCGAGTCTGTTCCTTCTTTGACCAGAATCCTATATTTCATATCATGGATAGTACTATAGATATTTGAAATAACAGTTACAATACCTTCGGCGTATGATCTCTTTACATACAGTGTGATCACTGGGACTGAATCTTCAACATAAGCATGATCGCAAATGCCATAATCAACTAGCTTCCATCCATCCGCTAGCTTATCATCTCCTGAAAGCAGTTGTTGAAGACATACCGGTATGCCCTCCTTATCATGTAGCAACGCTTTGACATGTCCAATACTATCTGATTCCTTAACGTTTAACTTGATTGTTTTAGTGACTCTCAAGTATATAGGTATCTGCAAGAGGATACCGAAAAAAGATAATGCAAGATATGGTCATAAAGGCAGAAACACAATGCTGCAAAATATTTAATAGATGCATATTGCAAAAAAGGGAACTAACAACGTTGACAATTATAAACACCATCCAACAGAAATACTCTAAATCACATATTAAAGCGTGGAGATTAACATACAGATATCATGATCAAATATATTTGATGACTAAATACCCTACATATTACACATCGCCACTCTTTCATCTTATGTTACTTCTCTTCCATTAGATTATAGGGTATAGTACGTTCTATCATCTTAGTTAATACATGCAATCGTACGAAGGCACCAGATGTGTGGTACATCATGAGGTGCGTTTTTTTGATTTAGTGAAATAAGGAAAAACTTAGAAAAATTCTCAACTACGAACTTAAATGAGAATCTGCAAGCTCAAATAGGGGTATGTGTCGACAGAAACATAGATTTCTTGTATGCATGGCAGAATGTGTATAGGGAAAGATTTCACATTCTGTAACAGTAATTGAAATATAGATAAAACTACCATCCTTTCCTTATTAACTGCCTTTTTATGCCATTTCTTGAACCTTGTTTTGTGCTTATCATTCAAATTAAGTTCCACAAGACATAAGTTCAACGATCTCCAATCAGCTTGCAACGATCATTCATTTCTCACTAATCAATGAGTAGCAACTACTTTGTTTATCCATTCCTCTTCAAGTTTCTGCCATTTCGTGTTCATAATCTACTTTTTTTCCTCTAATGAGACAAGTTGGCTCAATAAACGACATACAACTCCGTGTCCCCTGTGATTCCATAGTCACCAAAGACAAAGAGAAAAGTTCAAAACTGTGCCGCGTATGATTAGTTCCTTCACGGGTTAATATAGTTTATTCGTGATTAACTTTTTCAAATAAGCGAAGGGAAGCTTGGAAGTAACTGGTAAAGTTACTCCCATGTGACCAGGGGGTCACGGGTTCAAGCCTTGGAAACAACCTCTTGCAATGCATGCCAAGGCAAGGCTGCATACAATAGACCCTTGTGTGGCCGGGCCCTTCCCTAGACGCCACGCATAGCGGGAGCTTTAGTACACCGGGCTGCCCTTTAAAAAAAAAAATCATATAAGCAATGGGGTAGAGCTGGAAAGAGAGTTTGCCAAACCTATGACTAAGCTTATTTTCATCTGGCAGTGAACATATGTAAACATTAGGAAGAAATTGTAGTCTTGCGCGACTTTATCTCCCAATTCAAAGTAAATGCACCCAGAAGAAATTGAATTTATTCAATCATGAGAACAGAACCGGCAAGCATCAAGAAATCATTAAGAAGATGAGTCGGAATGAGAAACAGGACAAACATATGTAAACCAGGTCAAAAAGTTATATCAACCACTATATTTGCAATTGCTCCTATTTGTTATAAAATTCTGTTAGTTAATCTAGAAACTGCGACAGCAGAAGGTTTATTGTGGAGGGAAATCACTGTCTCAAAAGCTCCCACCAAAGCTTTAACCTTGCTCTTCCCGGTTTCAACAAGCTTACTCGCCGTCTCTTCAATCACATTATTCAACAAACCCTGCACATCTTTCTTTTCTTGCACATCCTGATGCCTCAAAACAATTTTTCCAGAGATAGGGATGGTTTGCTGGAGATCAACTATCTTGCCCCTCCTGAACTTCAGTTTCACTGCCGAAGAATTATTATCATTAGAAACACCTGTCTTACCTTTTCTCAATGTCTTTTTCTGATTTTTCCCAACAGTTTCTGCTTCTGCTATGTGCAACAACTTTTTGCTGCTAGAGGTGTATTCACCCAATGCACTGTCTGCAGGCTTAACAACTTCCTTTTTATCTTCTTCATTAGACAACAGACGTGATTGTAAATGGGATGAAGACTTTGGTGATGCTTTCACTTTCAGAGAGTGAACACTCTTTGGTGGCAGCAGTATCTTTTTCTTTTTTATTTCAGAGGGTTCTAGAGAGTGAACCTTGGGAGAAGGCCTTCGATCGACCACATTCAACTTCTTTCCCTGTCCTAGCATACTCCCTGGAGGAGCAGATGGCTTTTGATTGACCACGGCCTCTTTCTTTCCCTCTACCAGCATACTCCCTGGGGGAGTAGAAAACTTTTGCTCAACCACAGTCACATTTTCTCCCTCTCCTAGCATACTCACCAGAGAAGCTGAAGACTTCTGCTCAACCACAGTCACCTCATCTATCCCTCCCTCCATGCAACCTGGAGGAGAAGAAGGTTTTTGCTCAACCATAGTGACCTCCTTTTCATCTTTGAGTACACTCTCCTGAGGTGCTGAAGGCTTTTGATAGACCTCATTTACCTTCTTTCCCTCTTCCAGCATATTCACAGGAGGAGTGGAAAGCTTTTGCTTGACCAAAATCGCCCTCTTTGCATCACCCTCGTTACTCCCTGAAGTAGTGGAAGTCTTTTGCATGACCACGGTCCTCTTCTTCGCCTCTCCCAGCATACTCCCCGAAGAAGTGGAAGGCTTTTGCTCAACTCTTGTCACCTTCTTTTTCTCTCCCAGCACATTCCCAAGAGGAGTGGAAAGCTTTTGCTTGACCAAAGTCCCCTTTTTTGCCTCTCCCACCAAGGTCCGTGCAGGACTCTGCTCGTCGGCAGAAAGTTTGTTCTTTCTTTTTAATAGAGGATGCCATGGCTTTGCTTCAGAGGAATGTTTCCTGCCATATTTACAAAAGTCATGGCAAGAACCAGTGGAAGGCTTTTGCTCAACTCCTGTCACCTTTTTCTCTCCCAGCACACTCCCAGGAAAAGTGGAAAGCTTTTGCTTGACCAAAGTCCCCTTTTTTGCCTCTCCCACCAAGGTCCGTGCAGGACTCTGCTCATCAGCAGGAAGTTTGTTCTTTCTTTTTGATAGAGGATGCCATGGCTTTGCTTCAGAGGAATGAGGAATAACATCTTGTCCGCTATCAGGAGCATTCAACTTCCCAGTGGATTGCCTTCTTGTACTGCCTGCATTGTAAGATGAAGTAGAGGAGGAGCTGCGATAGCGGGGAAGAACCTTGTTTCCATTACTCATAGATCTCGGTTTTATTGTGCTGATTTTATCTGGCTTACTTCCAGCAGAGTCATTCTTCACGCTAGTTACTGGACTCACTAGTTCATCGATGTTATCCTCAGCCATAGAATCATTCTTCACACTAGTTACTGGACTTGCTAGTTCATTGGAGTTATCCTCAGCCATCATTCCAGAACCTTGACCAGGAGGAGTGGAAAGCTTTTGCTTGACCAAACCCTGGCACCATGAACATATGTAAACATTAGGAAGAAAATCCATTAGGTCGCACCATGAACATATGTAAACATTAGGAAGAATAGCCATTAGGTGTACTGCACGCTTATGGGACTTCCTCTTGCCTTTTGCCTATATGTCTTGTGTTACTGAGATCACAATGAGAATAAATTAACATATATATATATATATATTTATCTTCTCATTGTATGCATACTTTTGTATATGTCATCTCCAAAAATCTTGGCCATAAATAAAATTTATTTTGTTTCCTTTCTTAGTTTTCTATCTTCTCTCATTTTATTTTTCTTTTTTTCATTTTAAACATTATTCATTTTTTCATTCTCCTCAAAATCAATCTTTACCTTCTCAATAACCTCTTTAAATTGCCACCTGCTATTTTTACTTCATCTTCTATTTATAGTTTTTTAATTTCTTTATAGATAAGGGTTAAAGAATTAACAAAAATATATATTAATAAATCACACTTCTACTTAATTATCTATTAAAAGTTATCAAAATCTGTACATGTCAATTATTTTGAGATGGAAAAAATATATAATAAGAGAACATAAATATTTTAATTTAAATATTTGCACTTATAAAATATCAAGATTTTTTACATTTTAATATTTATTTATAATGAAATTTATCTTTTAAATACCAACAATTATTACTATTGATACTTACCTTATGTAACTACTATGCATAAGGCATGATATGATAAATATCATTAAATATCATAATTTTTTATAATTTAATATTTATTTATCAATAATTATTACTATTGATTCTTACCTTTTTAATACCAATGGGTACTACATTGATTACTACAATTTCCTTAAAAAAACGTAAGATAAAAGATTTTTTATACTTTGAAAAATATTTGGGTAATGATGGTAATTAACAAGAAAAAAAAAACATAAACATATATCTTAATTTATCATATTTACATAAATCTCTATCGTTATAAAGTAATTACAAAAATTTTAATTAATTATATATTTTCGTTAATGTAGCGAGAGCTAATTATGTATCTTAACATACCCAAAATTGAAAAAATGTACTGGCCGGGAACTAATTAATTTAACGCTTTGAAAAATGTTTGGGTAATGATTATAATTAATAAAAAAAAATAACATAAATATATTTGTTAACTTATTATATTTACATTAATTTTTACTGTTATAAATTAATTATAAAAATTTCAACTAATTATATATCTTCGTTAATGTAGCGAGAGCTAATTATGGATCTTTATAAAGAAAAAAATGTATCTTCGTTAGATGTACAGGGTACTAATTATGTATCTCGATGGATTCAAAATAGAAATTTTAGTAATTATATAAATATTAGAATTTTCTTTAATTAAGCTCCAAATTCTAAGCCGATGGTCTATCGGAAACAGCCTCTCTACTTCATATGAACTGTGTATACTTTACCCTCTTTAGACTCCATTTCGTGGGAATACACTGAATATGTTATTATTGTTGTTGATACATGAAAACTTTTAAATTGTTATATAGAACTAGAGTGACAAAATTAGTCATAATAGTACCCAAAAATATTATATTAAAAAAAGAAAAAAAAATCCATATGATAATTCAAATTCTTTATGGTTAAGAAATAATAACACATTTGTTATTAAAAGAATCCCTTTAAATGGAACATTTTATTTTTTTTGGTTAATAAAATTTTGAAATATCCCTTTGAAATTGTTGCTTCTCATTTCAAAATACATACCAATAATTTTCTAGAAAAAAAATAATTAATTCTATACTTTATGTTGTACATTAAACTTTGTTATGAACAAACGAATTAGATATTTAATACAAGTGAAACTCTTAGGTGATGTTTAATACGAATTAAAATAATCGAATCGTACCCATACTACAATTGGAAGAGTCTCGAAAAGGTTAATTTTTAGATTATACAAGCAAAATAATCGAAAACTAATATGATATGACATATTGAAAATAATCATTGAATCGAAGCATTAAAACTCTTAGTTAATTATACGACTATTTTATGCGAAAGGGCTTGGATTACGAGTATCAGAAATACCTATATTTTCAGTGGACATGTATTTACTATCGGTGGAGGAGCAGTTTCTTGGAAATCATCCAAACAGACTTGTATCGCTCGCCCTACAATGAAATCTGAATTTATCGCATTAGATAAAGCCGGTAAAGAAGCAAAATGGCTCTGGAATTTCTTGAAAGATATTCCGTATTGGCCCAAGCCAGTGGCACCAGTATGTATACACTGTGACAGCCAAGCGGAAATAGGTAGGGCAGGGAGCATGATGTACAACTGTAAATCTCGTCACATACGATGGAGACATAATACCGTTAGGGAACTTCTCTCTAGTGGAATTATCACTAGTGATTATGTAAAGTCAAAGGATAATGTGTCGGATCCACTTACAAAAGGCCTATCTAGAGAAGGAGTGGAAAGAACATCCAAGGGAAGGGTTTAAGGCCAAGGACGAGTCAGCATGACGGTAACTCTACCTAGTAGACTGGAGATCCCAAGAGCTAGGTTCAAGGAGATCAAACAAAGTTGTGTCTGTCAGGTTCAACATTGTCAATTACCCAACTCATTCTCATGATGTAGACAATGTATAGTAAACAAGGATAAGACTTAAGGTGAAAAGTCTTTTAATGATTATCTAAATTTGGTAGATTTGACCAAACAGTTTAATCTACAGGATTGAACGTTTAGAAATCACCTATGTGGGGGCGAAGTGGAAGCCGCTTCAAAGAGAATGTTAGTAAAGGTCTATTCTCTAAGCTCTCATGAAATCGGGACGTGTTTATGGCTGAAAAGAACAAAATCGTAAGAACCATAAACGGTAAAAGGCTGGTTGTACCGAGTGCATCCGATGCATGTTCACTACGAAAAGTTCAAAGGGAAATTCACTTATCCAGATGTAATCAGTCTTTGCTTGGTGATCACATACTTGCCCGTAAGAGTTTTACGAAAATTAGCCATTTCCCATTCATGTGGGGGATTGTTGGGTTCATAGTAGATGAAAGAAGTGTGAATGAAAAAATAGAGAGCAAAAGGGTGGAGGGAAGGAGACACTAAAATGGAAAGTGTACTCCCAAATTGGCAAGTTTACTCTTTCTCCCACATTGGCGGAAGAAGAGAACTTGAGAGTGTTTATATTGATGAATACTTACTCCACATGGCAAGTGAGGCAAGAAATAATAGATGCCTCGCGCCGTCGTCGTCGTCGCTCGCTCGGCTCGGCTTCAGATTCTCGATGAGATCTATCATTCTGTACAAATTCTATCTGACAGAAATAAAATAAATAAATTCAATCCGAAAAGTGTAACAGATGCAATATTCAAAGTGAACTGGTGCCACTGTTTCAACGAATCGTTGCACTGTTTTGCAAACTGATGCACTGCTTCTGTGTTTGTTTCTGAACTGGTGCAGATTTTTGAAACAATGTTTCCTGAACTAATACGTTGGTTCGAACAGATGCAACTCTTCAATGAAGTAATGCACTGTTTCGAACTGGTGCACTGTTTCAGCAAAATACAACACTGTTTTGGGTAAACAGACATGCATTTTCAAAAATATCACACCTCTAAGATGGACCATTGTCTCTTTTCAGAAAAGGCATCTCTTGGCTATAAAAACCTGATTTCATCCACAGGTTTTGGAACAGAAAAAATTTCAGATTACAAACTTCTTCTTGTCTTAACAAAAACTCTGTGTGTGATCATTCAACCCGTTGAGAGCGTTCGAAGAATCCGCCTATTTGAGGTACCGCTATAGTCGGATTGAAGGCCATTTTATCCTGGGAGGAAGAATCCATAACCTCGGGTATAGTGAGGGGAATTATTCCTTAAGGAAAGTCCGTGAATTCGGACGACTTGGCCTTAATCATTTCTGTTTCATCTTTATTTTTCTGGAAAAAAAAATACACCTCTTGGAAAGGTCATTTTGATCTTGTGTTGAGGGTATTTGATACTTCATTGTGTTCTTGTTTATACTTGAACTCGAGTTGAAGTTGTTGTTTTACTATACAGATTTCTGCGTACCCGAATATATTGTGGGAAATAACAAGTACATTGTACGTAGACATAGCCTTATCGATCCCAGGTTGAAAGACGATTTCACATAGCCTTAGAAGGTACATTGTACGTCGCCTTAGAAATTCAGACTTCCTAATAATCAAATAACGGCTTCCATTATTAAGTAAAAAAGGGCAGCCCGGTACACTAAAGCTCCCGCTACTCACAGGGTCCGGGAAAGGGCCCCACCACAAGGGTGTATAAGGTACATTGTACTTAGCCTTCAAACTCCCGTATATTCGAAATAACGGTTTCTTTTGTTGGCGAAGATACATATATACAACAAAAACATATTCAGCGTAATCACACGAGTGAGATTCGGGGAGGATAGAGAGCACGTTGCGTCATCTCTACCTCCTCGGTTCTCGAGTAAGGCATATCAAAATCAAGTACAATAGTGATGAATCCATGCATATACATGCACAGAGACAGATCCAGAATTTAAACTCTACGTGTTCAAATTACACAAATCTCATACTTAAGAGAATGTATTACCTAATATCTCTTACTTTTCTAAAATTTACAAAAAATCTCAATTTTCAACTTTACTCTTGATACATATCAACAAAACCCCACATCCTATTTTTACTCCACCATTAACTCATTCAAGCAAATTTTTTTAAAAAGATTTCCTTCTCTAAAATATCTCCCTAATTATCAACAATTAAATCATGATTTTTTTCTCTTCCATTAATGCTTAAATCATCTTTAATTTTTTTCTCCTTCATTAATGCATGCAACTTTTTTTTTCTCTCTCCTAAAATCTCTCCCTTTTTAAAAAAAAAATCTATTGATACATATATAAATTTATTTAGTTATTCATACACGTTTATTCTTTTAATGGTGATTTATATAAATGATAAATATGATATCATTATATGAGTATTATGCTGATTCATACGATAGATACATTTTGTATGATTTTAATAGGTGATACATATTGTATTATGGTGAATCATATGGTAGATACAGTTATTTATTTCGATTATTGGGGAATTCATATGATATTAATGGATGATACATACAGTATTATGGTGATTCATATGGTAGATACAATTATTTTATTTTAATTATTGAGTGATTTATATGTTATTCCATAACAGCCTATCAAAAAAATCACCCACCAGGATTTTATGTAAATTTTCAAAAAGTAAGAAATAGTAGATAATATAATCTCTTAAATTTGGGATTTGTGTAATTTATCCTTATTTTCATAGGGAGAATGGACTTCTGTAGAGAAAAAGTCAAATTAATTTCATGGAAACTTTGTTATTATTATAAAATCGAATATTGAGTATAATAAATATATAAAAAAAAGCTCTTAAATATATGAAAGAATGAAGACTCCTAAATAAATGGATGATTTCTAATGTCGGCTAGGTGAAAAATAACTTGCATAATTTTTTCCCTAATTTAAAGAGACGTTTGTTCTTTTCAGTCAATAAATAAGACACCTTATTTCCTTATAGAAAATAGTTACTGAATATTAAAACTCTTTTCATTAATTTTGCTTAGGTCTTTTCTAGGGGTTTAGGGTATAGTCATATACTCAAGTTTTTTTTTTTTTTTTTTTTTTTTTTGGTTTCACCTAATAATGATCATATGGTAGTTTAGCACTAATTTGTTGAATTTAGGCCTTTTAGATATGTACGTACTGTGTTGTTTTTAATTCTATTAGCTATACATTAAATAAAAATATACTTATTACGAACATCATTAAAAAAAACAAGCGCGTGCAACACACGTGTCCGTAGCACAAGTGAGATAGAAAAAACAAGAAGGACCATGCTGCTTAAAGCTATAATGGTACATTGACATGCTTTACTTGGATAATACTTCCTACAACTTTTTTACCATTTTGGAGTGAGATCTGCAGGTTTGATACATAGTTGATCAATCTTCCGTCCTCAAGTACAAGACTGGATCAACTAAAACATATGTCAATTTAGTTTAAGCATATGTGCATATATATATATATATACAGTTATATACTAATTTATAAAACATATACACATTTATACGTTAAATATATACGCTTATAGAAGATATATACACATATATACGCACCATTCAATATAGATGTACTGCTTTAAATAAAATATATACTACAATATACATATATATATATATACAACAATATGTATATATATATATATATATATATATAATTACATACTAATTTATAGAACATATACACTTGTATACATTAAAGATATACGTCTATAGAAGATATATACACATATATACGCACCATTCAATATATATGTACTACTTTAAATAAAGTATATACTACAATATATATATATATACTTATATACTAATTTATAAAATATATACACTTGTATACATTAAAGATATAAGTCTATAGAAGATATAATATATACACATATATACGCACCATTCAATATATATGTAATACTTTAAATAAAGTATATATATATATATACACACACACACACACACTTACATACTAATTTATAAAACATATACATATGTATACGTTAAATATACACGTCTGTAGAAGATATATACACACTATTCAATATATATGTACTACTTTAAAATTAAATAAACTATATACTACAATATATATGTATTACAATATATAGATAGTTATATTATACTAATTTATAAAACATATACACATGTATACGTTAAATATATACGTGTATAGAAGATATATACACACCATTCAATATATATGTACTACTTTAAATAAAATATATACTATTCTACAGTATACATTTATATATACTACAATATGTATATATATATATAGTTATATACTAATTTGTAAAACATATACACTAGGATACATTAAATATATACGTTAAATATAGAAGATATATACAATAATAAACAAAACATATACTACTTAATATAATAAATTAATAATACTTGATAGTTAATTAATGAATGTTGAATTTTATTGATTGCAAAATGATCCAAAATTTATAATTTACATGAATAAAAAATCTACAAACTATGCATCATTTTTTCCAACTCATCCATGTTAATATTAACGGGAACTTGCATAGGATAGTCAAAGTCAATGGGGGCAAACCCATGCATTGGACTTGATTCTGCTAAGTTCTCCCGCGAAGTCATAATTTCTTCAAGTTTCTGCTCGTCATTCAGCTTCGGTTCCATTCCTTGATTTCTTCTTTCTGCTCTAATCTAATCTCTATGGCAAACTAGAACACTCATTGCATTGCTTCCCAATGAGTGACGGTTGTCTCCAAGTTGCTGTCATCCCTGACTAAAGGCACTCTCTGATGCAACGGTTGACATTGGAACATTCAAGATATCTCTAGCTAATCTTGAAAGCACAGGATATTGTGATTCATTATTCCTCCACCAATCCAACGTGTTGATCCGTCGTCTGCGATCCTCTGGCGGAGACCGAAGATAATACTTAAGCTCTTCCCGATAAGTTGATGTGTAAGCTCCCTCGTCAACACTGTTCCAACAGGGTAAATCATAAAAGGAATCAGGAAAACCACAATGTACCGGCCTTTCAGAAAATGATGGCACCTCAGGAGGATGAGGAGCGACAGTTGGACTGATATGTGTCGGTACAGCTAAATCAACTAAATCAGCATAGTGGTTATATAATTTATCTATGTAAGCATTCGCATCAGACGTAGCCGTCCACAAATCAGGTTGTACTTGTTCAGAATCATTGTTAGTATTTATTTCTAAGTTACGATAAATAAGAGTACTAAAGTGACACATAGTATGGTATTTAATGCACGGATTTAGCATAGCACCAACCAAGAAAATAGGGGGAATCGGAAAAAAATATTTTTTAAATTTAGTAAACATGGCACCAACAACATTTTCATAACCTTCTTTATTTTTATATTCTTTGAGAAAACCAGAAATATCGGTTATATATCCCAAAATATTACAAACAGTAGGATAATAAGCACCAGAAAATTCAACCGTAGCTACATAAAAATTTTCCAAAAACTTAACAAGATTATTAATTACAACCCAATCAGAATCAAGTAGCATGCAATCGGCAGAATCAGCAAATGAACCACAATGTTGGTTAAAAGCTAATGTAATAGGAACTCTATATTTATAACAAGTTTTTAAAAAATCATACGTAGAATTCCATCTAATATCAATTTCCTCAGGCATCAATATCGGTGCAAGTCCATTTTCTTGACATTTAACTTTAAATTCTTTAATTCTCGATCTACTATTATTTCCTTGTATAAAACCAACAACAAGACGAATTTTTTCAATATAAATCTCAAAAAACTCAAGACCATCTTTTACAATTAAATTATATATATGACATGCACACTTAATATGAAAAATTTCAGATAACGACGATGAGAGTTTAGATTTCAACTTTGTTATAGCAGTCTTGTTGTTAGAAGCGTTATCAAAAGCGATACATAAGATTTTATTTTCGATATTATAAAATGCTGCAACTTTATGTATCGAGTCAGCAATAAATTGTCCAGTATGTTTACGATCCTCATCATATAAAAAAGCAAGAATACGTTTTTGCATCACAAAATCACTATTCATCCAGTGACAAGTAACGGTTAAATAATCATTTTTATTTACAGCACGATCAAGATCAGAAGTTAGGGATATTCTACATTGAATATTTTTTAACAATGTAGATAAATAAAAATAATATTGTGAACGAAGTCTAAAAATACCAGACCGACAAGTACTTCTAGGAATACCATTAAACATAAGCTTATAAATTGCTTGAATATAATGAATAAAAGCATCAGAAGAAGGAAAACTAAAAGGCAAACAACCTACAGCTACCATTTTTGCTATTTCTTTTTGGTCCCTCAATTTATTATACTTTTTCGTTACGTGACCGGTTGTTGGGTCCAATCTAGTTTGTGTGGGCCCACCAACCGCCTCACCACCTTGTGCAATTTTTAACTCTCTTTCGTGGTCTTCAACTAAATGTCTCATTAACGTACCCGTACCCCTTGCTTGCCTCCTATTTTATGCTTATATATTTTTTGACAAATATTGTATTGCACCTCAGTATTTGATTTATGTTCAAAAAATCTTCATGCAACACTAGTTTGTTTACGAGCTCTTGGGGCACGGGAAGGACGGGGAGGGAGATAAACCGATTCGGATCTAACGTTAGCATTTCCTACTTCCGGTGTCTCACCAATATTCTCATCATCTTCATCTAAATCAACCGCATCTACTTCATTTTCTTCTTCTATACCGTAATTTTCCTGAACTTCTAAATAATCCATATCGTGAGCACCTACACCTATTTCTTCCTCAAAAGGTTGACTAAGTGGTATCGGAGGCGAAGACACACGGGTATATCTAGTACTTGAAGTACCTCTACCGCTAGTAATTCGCTTTTTGCTACCACTATCACTTCCGGGATAAAAAAATTTGACACTTTTACCGAGGTTTCTTAATTTATCCATAGTATAAATCAAACTAAAAAATATTCAAAATACACAAAAAGTAATAAAAATAAATATTCAACAATTAATACACTAATTATAAATTAAAAGTAAGAGATGGAACGACAATACCAAATTTTGGAAGTATCCGAAGGTTGCGACTTTAGAAACTTCCACTCGTACTTAGTAATCGCAAAATTAAAAAAATTAAAGTGAGCACTTTAGAAATTAAATATATAGAATATTTGAGAATTGAGAAATGAGATTTGAGAGAGAATGAGATTTGAGACTTGAGAGGATGAAAAATTGTGTGGGAAATGATTTGAAAGTGTAGGGTATTTATAGAATTTTTTTTGGGATTAAAAAATGATTTTAATTTTTTTTTTTAATATTTGGGCCCAAACTAGCCGTTATAGCAGTTGGGCCAACGGCTAGTTTGGCCCAATTTTCCAAAATCTTAAAAATAAATAAAATGGACTTATCCGGGCCGGGCCGAGCCGGTTAACCGACCGGCCCTAACCGGGTTGAGTCCGGGTTAACCAGGCTCAAATTCAAAATCCAATTGGACTGGGACCTGGGCCCTTAAAGCCCTTGGGCTTACCGAGCCGGGTCAAACCGGTCCGGTTTCTTTTAGTGGGCTGGTTCGGGCCGGTTCGGGCCAGTTAAAATCGGCCCGTTTGACACCCTTATATATGCATGTTCAGTGGCGGAGCCAGACTTTTGGTTAAGGGTGTTCATATTCTCCCTTGGGCAAAAAACTGTTTAAAAAACAAAGTAAATAAAGCACTGCTGGACCTGCCAAGGTTCGAACCCGGGTTGTTGATGCAAAAATGCACACTCTTGACCACTGGACTATGTTTCTCTAACTTGTTAAGGGTGTGCAACAACAGGTATATAACCATAAATATCTATATTTAACCTATATACTCGAAAAATAATTTCTACTAAGGGTGTTCATCTGACCACCATTCGTCGGTTGTGGCTCCACCACTGTGAATGTTAAAGATGTGGCTCTAGCTCACATATTTCTCTATGAGACCCTTTCATCATCTTGTTGTTATCTTTACGCGGATAGTGCGCTTCATCTTGGTGACGTTGTTGAAATTCTTTCGAGAATATTCCATCCCCACCAAGTAAGTTCAATTTCTGAATCTATCGACATAGTTACGCCATTATGTGAAGTATGTAAACATAAATTATTATAATTATACATATACTATTATCTTAAAGAAAGATTAAAGTTGTGGAGGATCAACAAATTGGATCAAAGATCAATGATCGTGGAAAAGCAAGAACAAGGTTTCTAATAATGAGGTTCAATAATATTGTGCTAGGATTTGGAGGTTCGATAATATAGTGCTAGGATTTGGACTCCACTTTCGTTTGTTTCTTTTGTTGATCAATTTTGATATGCTTTTTCTTGAGATGATGGTCTATTAGAAACGACCACTCTACCAATATCCACAAGGTCATACCAAGACTTATTCAACATTAATAAGAAGACTTATGGATTTTAAATACAGTATTATTATTAATATTGTATCATGTGGATGAGACATGCACGTATATTAGGAGTGTCAAACGGGCCGGGCCAACCCGGAACCGGCCCTCCCATTTTAACCGGGTTCTGGGCCGGTTCCGGGCCGGGTTTGACGTTAACCGGGCCGGGCCAGGCCAAACAGTAAAAAAATTAAAACCCACCCTAACCCGGCCCACTTAACCCAATCCGATCAAACCCACCAAAACTCGATCAAACCCGGTTAAAAACCAGTCAAACCCGTTTAAAATATAAATAAAAAAATCCAATATACACTATATACACTCCAATATACACTATATACACTCCAATATACAATATATATTTTTTAAAAAATATATAAAGTATAAACAATTACACATATATACGTACCATTCAATATATAATTATATATGACTATACGTACTACTTTAAATAAAACATATGCTATAATAGTATAATATATATATATACACTACAATATATATATATATATATATATATATATATATATATATATATATATATATATATACTAATTTATAAAACATATACACATGTATACGTTAAATATATACTACTTTAGGAGATATATACACATATATATGCACCATTCAATAGATATGTACTACTTTAAATAAAATATATACTACAATATACATATATATATATACAACAATATGTATATATTATATATATAGTTACATACTAATTTATAAAACATATACACTTGTATACTTTAAAGATATACCTCTATAGAAGATACATACACATATATACGCACCATTCAATATATATGTACTACTTTAAAAAAAGTATATACTACAATATATATACTAATTTATAAAACATAAAGTAATGTATACGTTAAATATACACGTCTATAGAAGATCTATTCACATATATACACTCTATTCTATGTATATGTAATACTTTAAATGAGATATACTACAATATATATACATTACAATATATATTTGTATAGTTATATACTAATTTATAAAATATATACACATGTATACGTTAAATATACACGTCTATAGAAGATCCATTCACATATATACACTCTATTCTATGTATATGTAATACTTTAAATGAAATATACTGTAATGTATATACATTACAATATATATTTGTATAGTTATATACTAATTTATAAAACATACACACATGTATACGTTAAATATACACGTCTATAGAAGATCTGTTCACATATATACACTCTATTCTATGTATACGCACCATTCAATGTATATATACTACTACTTATAAAATATACTACATTATATATACATTACAATATATATAGATATACTTATATACTAATTTATAAAACATATACACATGTATACATTAAATATACACTTCTATAGAAGATATATACACGTGTATACGCACCATTCAATGTATATATACTACTAATTATAAAATATACTACATTATATATACATTACAATATGTATAAATATACTTATATACTAATTTATAAAATATATACACATGTATACGTTAAATATACACTTCTATAGAAGATATATGCACAAATATACAAAACATATGCTACTTAGTATAATAAATTAATAATATTTGGTAGTAAATTAATAATATATTAGAAGTAAGTTTTTAATTTAAAGTAGAAAACTAGAAATTCAATTTAAAATTTTAAATCGTTAATTAACAAAAAAAAATAAAAAACAAGGACTAAGGAGTGAATGAATTTGGGGATTTTATTGATTGCAAAATGATCCAAAATTTATAATTTACATGAATGAAAAATCTATAAATTATACATCATTTTTTCCAACTCATTCATGTTAATATTAATGGGAACTTGCATAGGATAGTCGAAGTCAACGGGGGCAAAACCATGCATTGGACTTGATTCTGCTGAGTTCTCCCGTGAAGTCATAATTTCTTCAAGTTTCAGCTCGTCGCTCGGCTCCGGTTCCATTCCTTGGTTTCTTCTTTCCGCTCTAATCCAATCTCTGAGGCAAACTAGAACATTCATTGCATTGCTTCCCAATGAGTGTCGGTTGTCTCCAAGCTGCTGTCGTCCCTGACTAAAGGTGCTCTCTGATGCAACGGTTGACATTGGAACATTCAAGATATCTCTAGCTAATCTTGAAAGCACAGGATATTGTGATTCATTATTCCTCCACCAATCCAACGTATTGATCCGTCGTCTGCGATCCTCTGGTGCCGTCCGAAGATAATATTTCAGCTCTTCCCGATAAGTTGATGTGTAAGTTCTCTCATCAACACTGTTCCAACAATTTAAATCATAAAACGAATCAAAAAAACCACTATGTACCGGCCTTTTAGAAGATGATGGCTCCTCGGGGGGATGAGGAGCGACAGTTGGAGTGATATTTGTAAGTACGACTGAATCAAATAAATCAGCATAGTGATTATATAATTTTTTCTATGTAATCCTTTGCATCAGCCGTAGCCGTCCACAAATCAGGTTGTACTTGTTCAGAATCATGGTTAGTATTTATTTCTAAATTAGTATAAATAAGAGTACCAAAGTGACACATATGATTATATTTCATGCACGGATTTAGCATAGCACCAACCAAGTAAATAGGGGGAATCGGAAAAAAATATTTTTTTTAATTTCGTAAACATGGCGCCAACAGCTTCTTTATAACCTTCTTTATTTTTATATTCTTTGAGCAAACCAGAAATATCGGCTATATATGCCAAAATATTACAAACAGTAGGATAATAAGCACCGAAAAATTCAACCATAGCTACATAAAAAATTTCTAAAAACTTAACAAGATCATTAATTACAACCCAATCAGAATTATGTAGCATGCAATCAGCAGAATCAACAAATGAACCGCAATGTTGGTTAAAAGCTAGTGTAATAGGAATTCTATATTTATAACAAGTTTTTAAAAATTCATACGTAGAATTCCATCTAGTATCAATTTCCTCAGGCATCAAAATCGGTGTAAGTCCATTTTCTTGACATTTAAGTTTAAATTCTCTAATTCTCGATCTACGATTATTTCCTTGAATAAAACCAACGGCAAGACGAATTTTTTCAATATAAAGTTCAAAAAACTCAAGACCATCTTTTACAATTAAATTATATATATGACATGCACACTTAATATGAAAAATTTCAGGCAAGGGCGGAGATAGCGTAGATTTTATTTTTGTTATAGCAGTCTTGTTGTTAGAAGCATTATCAAAAGCAATACATAAAATTTTATTTTCGATACCATAATATCCGGCAATTTTAACAATAGAATCAACAATAAATTGTCCAGTATGTTTACGATCTTCATCATATAAAAAAACAAGAATACGATTTTGCATCACGAAATTACTATCCATCCAATGACAAGTAACGGTTAAATAATTATTTTTATTTACAGCACGATCAAGATCAGAAGTTAGGGACAATCTACATTGAATATTTTTTAACAATGTTGATAAATAAAAACAATATTGTGAATGGAGTCTAAAAATATCAGACCGACAAGTAGTTCTAGGAATACCATTAAATATAGGATTATAAATTGCTTGTATATAACGAATAAAGGCATCAGAAGAAGAAAAACTAAAAGGCAAACAACCCACAGCTACCATTTTAGCTATTTCTTCCCTGTCCCTCAATTTATTATACTTTTTCGTTACTTGACCGGTTGCTGGGTCCATTCTAGTTTGGGTTGACCCACCAACATCCCCACCACCTTTTGCAATATTTAACTCTCTTTTGTGATCTTCAGCTATATGTCTCATTAACGTACCCGTACCCCCTTGCTTCCCTCCACTTCTATGCTTATATATTTGTTGACAAATATTGCATTGCACCTCAATATCTGATATATGTTCAAAAAATTGCCATGCAATACTAGTTCTTTTACGAGGTTTTGGGGCACTGGGAGGACGGGAAGGGAGATTAACTGATTCAGATCTAACGTTAGCATCTCCTACTGCGGGTGTTTCAGCAAAATTTTCATTATCTTCGTCTAAATTAACCGCATCTACTTAATTTTCTTCTTCTATACCGTAATTTTTCTGAGCTTCTACATAATCCATATCGTGAGCACCTACACCTATTTCTTACTCAAAAGATGTACCAAGCGGTACCGGAGGCGAAGGCACACGGGTATATCTACTACTTGAACTACCTCTACCGCTAGTAATTCGCTTTTTACTACCACTACCGCTTCCGGGACAAAAAATTTTAACACCTTTAGTAGCGAGGTTTCTTAATTTATCCATAATATAAATTAAATTAAACTAAAAATATTCAAAATACACAAATATAATAAAATTAAATATTAAACAATTAATACAATAAATAAAAATTAAACGTAAGAGATGGAACGACAATACCAAATTTTGGAAGTATCCGAAGATTGCGACTTTAGAAACTTCCGCTCGTACTTTGTAAACGAAAAATTAAAAAATTAAAGTGAACACTTTAAGAAATTAAATATATTGAATATTTGAGAATTGAGAATTGAGATTTGAGAGAGAATGAGATTTGAGAGAGTGAAAAATTGTGTGAAAAATGATTTGAAGTTGTAGGGTATTTATAGATTTTTTTTGGGGATTAAAAAATATTTTTTAGAATCTATAGAATCTATCTCGATGCTATATTTTTACCCTTTTTGATATTTTTAAAATTTTTTTGCTTTAAAACTATTATATTGGATGATGTATGGTTCGTGCCTTTTACAAATATTTACTAAAATAACCTGTGAGAGGACCAACTAGAATTTCACATGTCACTTCATGCTTCACCTTTGACCACCTTCTAAATTTTATATTTGAAGGATGACATTTGTAATATAATATATTATAAATTATATAATATCGTTAATTAAGTCTATAATATTTGTAATTATTTTTCTAATATAATATCTTTATTTTAATAGTATATTAATATTTTCTTTATTTTTAAAAATTTAAACAATTTTGAGCTAGACATAAGAAAGACTAAGGACAAAAATATTTATTTTGAACTTCGTAATGTATTAATAGAGTATTTATGGGAGCAATGTAATGACATTGAAACTTTATTATTTATGTAGATATTAAAAATAAATTTTATCATGATGTAATATTTATTTAGTTGGATTTCATCAAAGATTTTGCTTTTATTTGCATTGTCCACTAATATGAATAATATATAATAATTGCTTGTAATTTATGTTATTTAAAAATTTGAAATAAAAAATTAATTTCGTATTATATGGAGATTTTCAAATGAACATGTATTTTATAGGATGATTATATATTAAAAAAATAAAAGGATTTATTTTATGAAATAAGAAAATATAAATGATACTAAAATAGTGAAGAGAGGGAAGAAGATTGAAGGGGAGCCTTGGAGTAACTGGTAAGTTGCTGTCAAGTGACCAAGAAGTCTCGGGTTCAAGCCTTGAAAACAGCCTCTGACAGAAATGCAAGGTAAGACTGCATACGATATACCCTTGTGGTGGGTCTCTTTATTGGAATGTAAAATAGAATTATGGCTTGAAATTGATGTTATCCAAATATAGAGATTTTCAATAATTGGAGGGCAAAATTTTGAGGGTTGTTGGAGATGCCCTTATGCCTCCAAGAACTATGATAGGACTGGACTCATCTCAATTATAGTGTCCCGCAAATTTTTGATGTCTATAAATGTCCCTATCTTCAAGCTAGACTTGATGAAACGTCTACAAATGTCCCTATCTTCAAGCTAGACTTGATGAAACTCAAAGACGAGACTTGAACTAATTTCCATCTTTTTGGCTTTGTGACTTAATTTTGCACGTATGATTTGTTAGAGAAGAGATGAAGGTCAAATTTGGTTCAACTGGACATGCCAATTTATTTGCAACAAATCATAAAGTGATGAATAATAAATTAAATTATAAATAAAATACGAAGAAACATAGTTTTATTGATAAAAAATGAGACTTTGAATTAAAAGGGATAAACAAGTTTGTCAATTATGTCGGAGTTATTCAACCCGTTGAGTGCGTTCGAAGAATCTGCCTATTTGAGGTACCGCTATAGTCGGATTGAAGGCCATTTTATCCTGAGAGGAAGATTCCATAACCTCGGATACAGTGAGGGGAATTATTCCTTAAGGAAAGTCCGTGAATTCGGACGACTTGGCCTTAATCATTTCTGTTTCATCATTATTTTTCTGGAAAAAAAAAATACACCTCTTGAAAAGGTCATTTTGATCTTGTGTTGAGGGTATTTGATACTTCATTGTCTTCTTGTTTATACTTGAACTCGAGTTGAAATTGTTGTTTTACTATACAGATTTCTGCGTACCCTAATATATTGTGGGAAATAACAAGTACATTGTACGTAGACATAGCCTTATCGATCCCAGGTTGAAAGACGGTTTCACATAGCCTTAGAAGGTACATTGTACGTCGCCTTAGAAATTCAGACTTCCTAATATTCAAATAACGGTTTCCATTATTAAGTAAAAAAGGGCAGCCCGGTACACTAAAGCTCCCGCTACTCACAGGGTCCGGGGAAGGGCCCCATCATAAGAGTGTATAAGGTACATTGTACTTAGCCTTAGAAATTCAAACTCCCTTATATTCGAAACAACGGTTTCCTTTGTTGGCGACGATACATATATACAATAAAAACATATTCAGCGTAATCACACGAGTGAGATTCGGGGAGGATAGAGAGCACGCTGCGTCATCTCTACCTCCTCGGTTCTAGAGTAAGGCATATCAAAATCAAGTACTAAAAGAAATAGTACAATTGTGATGAATCCATGCATATAAATGCACAGAGACAGATCTAGAATTTAAACTCTACGTGTTCTAATTACACAAATTCCATACTTAAGAGAGTGTATTACCTAATATCTCTTACTTTTCTAAAATTTACAAAAAATCTCAATTTTCCACTTTACTCTTGATACATATCATCAAAACCCCACATACTATTTTTACTCCACCACTAACTCAGTCAAGCTATTTTTTTTTTCAAAAATTTCCTTCTCTAAAATATCTCCCTAATTATCAATAATTAAGTCATGATTTTTGCTCATACATTAATGCTTAAATCATCTTTGAATTTTTTCTCCTACATTAATGCATGCAACTTTTTTTTTTCTCTCCTAAAATCTCTCCCTTTTTAAAAAAAAAATCTATTGATACATATATAAATTTATTTAGTTATTCATACATGTTTATTTTTTTAATGGTGATTCATATAAATGATAAATATGATATCATTATATGGGTATTATGCTGATTCATACGATAGATACATTTTGTATGATTTTAATAGGTGATACATATTGTATTATTGTGAATCATATGGTAGATACAGTTATTTATTTCGATTATTGGGGTATTCATATGATATTAATGGATGATACATATGGTATTATGATGATTCATATGATAGATACAATTATTTTATTTTAATTATTGGGTGATTTATATGTTATTAATAAGTGATACATTTTGTTCACACTGTATCTAAAAACGGAGAAATTTCCATAACAGCCTATCAAAAAAATCACCCACCAGGATTTTATGTAAATTTTCAAAAAGTAAGAAATAGTAGATAATAAGGTCTCTTAAATTTGGGATTTGTGTAATTTATCCTTATTTTAATGGGGAGAATGGACCTCTGTAGAGAAAAAGTCAAATTAATTTCATGGAAACTTTGTTATAGTTGTCTTTGGTCTTCTATGAAATTATTTCTTATTTTCTCCGTACGGTGTGAAACAAATTAGAATAATAATATGAGGAAGCCCACGAAAATAAAAGAAATACGTGCTCACTTTCTTTTAATTTACTAGATTAGTGTACATGCATTGCACGTGTGTTTCACGTGAATATGAAAAGTTGCGCACAAAGAAGAAACCAAAAAATAACTTTTTAAACTGTAATTATCTATTAAAAATACATAATATCTACTATTAGATACTGTCACAAGTTTATGATAAAAGATGTGGAATATTGATTTTTTTTTTCTAAGAGAAGTGTTTAACTTCTTATACTAAATCATCTTAATTTTTTAAAAAGAATTAAGAAATCCTTAAAATCACAATTATTGAATACCAACGTGATATTCAAAACATAGTATGTAATCAAATCGAGTAAGATTGATATAATTTTTTGCCGAACAGTATTCGCATGACCATGGAGGTTTTTAAAAGCATCTAAAAATAACAGGAGAAAAATGTATAAAAATTGCTGACAAAAATACATGATATCTATTTATAGGGGTGGAATACAATCCATATTTATACATAGCATATCATAAAAATATGATTAATTTCATACTATGATAACTAACGCGTCACAAAGTCAAAATTTTTATATAAATAGAGAATAATGAAAAGAGATAAATATATGATTTTTCTGGTTATTTCAGTCAACAACCACATGCTTGTTTCATCTCATTTATCAATCAAAAAATTTCTACTGAAAAGGGAACATGAAAAATTATCAAAATCTGTGAATCCATGGTCAATTATTATATATAATGTATAATTGATGCATAAATATTTAAATCTATTAAGTAAAGAAATAATGCAAATTAGAAAGGATGATGATAATGAATGTAAGAAGACAATTTGAATTAAGATCAAAATAAGAAGAAAAAAAAAATTAAACTATGAATTGAGACGGAATTTCAACAATTGATTTGAAATAACTCGAATCTAATACGATTTCAGAACAGTCACCTACATCAACGCCATCTATGAACAACATTAAGAAACAAATAGTTATGATTTAATTATATATTTGAAACGTAAAAATCTTACCAAAGATGTTGTTAATAGGGTTCATAGCTATTTGATTCTGAATTTGATAACAATATTAGTTAAATAGAATTGTATTTTATATATATATATATATATATATATATATATATATATATATATATATGGGGTAAACTTCTAATTAATTTATAAGTATAAATATTAATACCCTAAACCTAAAAAGGATGGAGTTTTGCTTGTAGTACTTTTCCTATTTCATCTTAACTAATTTTTTATTAAATATGAAGAAAACAAAAATAATTTTAAAAGGTATAATATGGTAAACTTCTAATTTATTTATAAGCGTAAATATTAATACCTTAAACCTAAAAGGATGGAGTTTTGTTTATAGTACTTTTTCTATTTTGTATTTACTATTTTTTAATGGACTGTGTATATTTTACCCTCCCCCGACCCCACATTGCAAGAATAAACTGAATATATTATTGTTGTTGTATGCATTGTTAAAAATCCATCACACACTTGATAACATATCACATTATTTCACACATCCAATGAAAATTAAGTAACCTTTAGACGAATCAATGATATACTCATTTATTGATTCAACATAATTTAATCCGTCCAAATTCAACCTAATCCAGAACACACATTGCCACATAAATACCAAGGCTTATACCGCCTCAACTTCGCGATTTAGAGCAAATATACAACTCGTTAAAAAGTGGTGCACATACACCACTAGAAAAAAGAACCCGATGCACCAAAGCTCACGCTATGCGCAGGGTCCGAAAAAGAACCCCACCACAAGGGTGTATTGTACGTAGCCTTACCATACTTTTCTGCTAGAGGCTGTTTCCAAGGCTTGAACCCGTTACCTCCTGGTCAAATGGCAGCAACTTTACCAGTTACTCCAGGTTCTCCTTCGGTGCATATACACCATGCCAAATAATAAATGATGCACATTTACCATTTTGGGGCATGAATTCCAAGAAAATTTTTAAAACCACATCAAATATCAAAAACAACATATTGTATTTGTCTGATACAAGCACAATACCAAAGCAGCTTGACTGAGTATCTTAGTTAACTAAACAAAGTTGCAAAAAACTGGAAATTGCAATGAAACAGTAAAGAAATAACACGATACAGAGATAGCGACGTCTAACAGATTTCTCATACTCCACGCACACCATAACGCGCAGTTCCCCAGCTCCACGACATATTCAACTAAATATGT
Source organism: Capsicum pubescens (assembly GCA_030864215.1). Taxonomy (NCBI): domain Eukaryota; kingdom Viridiplantae; phylum Streptophyta; class Magnoliopsida; order Solanales; family Solanaceae; genus Capsicum; species Capsicum pubescens. The sequence goes on along the minus strand of CM061541.1, from coordinate 273,378,193 downwards.
TAGGTGGTTTTTCACACACGGTTAGTTGTTGTACGCAGAGTAAGTGTCACGCCCCAAATCCCATTGGAGCGGACTGGCACCCGTAGCCAAGGAGGCCCGGGAGAACCCGTTCATAACCTATACTTTCACATTTACATTACTTATGAAAATTAGAAATTTGGGCAGCACTTCGTTGTAAATAGAAGAAAACAGTACCTGTATCAGCCCAGCAGACACGCATATATATATATATAAACAGTAATTGGCCGTCAGAGCCATCACGTCTATCAACCAAACACTCCTATGGCTGTACAATATGTCTACAAAAGCCTCTACATAGATACACAACTGAGTTAGGGTCGGGACAAACTCCCGCCCACAAAAGACTTTTATACAAATACCAAAAATACATATAGAAACGACTTGGGATGCCCCGAAACAACTGGAGCTCACCACTATCAACAAAATGTCCTGGCTCTTACTGCGGAGGTGTACGACCTGAAGTACCTGTTCCTGCAGGCATGAATACAGGTCCCCCGTGAGGGACGTCAGTACGGAAATATGTACTGAGTATGTAAGGCAGTGAGTATCAAGATGAGATACAAAAGGTCAACAGAACCCAGATACCAGTGAATAAACAGTATGAGTAGACCACACTTAAAAGAGCTGATGGGATACCTGCACATTACTTTCATATCATTACTTCCTGTATTCCTTATCAATACATAACATATGTCATACAATGGCCAACTGATCAGTGGTACTAATACAATACATCAGGGACCACCCCTGGAATAGCATATATACATAATCTTTATAATACAATGGCCAACTGATCAGTGGTACTAATACAATACATCATATCATCAATTTAAAATAAAGACATTCCATTACTTAATTCAATTAATCTTTGAGATTGGTTACTTTGTGGTCACACCTTATGGAACTTGAAACCATGATACCTCAATAGGAAAAACATGTAAATAGGTAATCAATATCATGAAAATGAAGTAGAGAATCATGGATGCCTCATTAAACCATTTCGGAGTCAACAATAGTATATGGACATTTTTTTTACTAGCCGGACATCTTAAAAGTGAAAACAAGTTCAATTGGTAGTGTCGAAGATCATATGATGTTATTATGTGTCATGTGTCGTAGGACAATGTTGGAAGCTTACTTGAGAGTGCCATGGGTCATTATTCATGCCAAAGATTAGATAGAGTATGTCTTACATACCTTGATATAACCACTTCAATACAAGTCCAACTTGACTTCCCGTACTCTTCGAACACTTATCTACAATAAGTCATTTGTGGCAAATTAGTATTAGCAACCAAACCTTACCATTTAGGTATTAACTTCACCAAATAATGTCTAGGAAGTAATCCTTTAACTCATCAATAAGAGTGCTACATACATCCTCTTATACTCTTATTACATTCACATATCATGCATTTTCATGCAATATCCCTCAACATCACTCTTAGCCTTTATTTCCCCTCTTAATCACCATCCAATACCAACATGATCACTAGGCATACATAACCACTAATATAATGATATATCACTACAATTCATCCTCCATAATCCAATACAACAACTTCCATAATTTACTACTAACAATTTATACAAAACAATTCATAACTATGTTTCTAGTTATCTTCCAACATCAAGACAATACTCATAATCCTTTATCAATACTTATTCATGGATAAGAATCAAGAATAAACAATATTCATACCTTATCAATGAACTCTTGTATTTAGAATCCTCCTTATATAACCATGGGGTGCTTCTCGAAGCTTTCGAGATGGTGAAGACAACTACGGAACCAATTCGAATTTTCTACGGTTGAATCACAAAATATTGAAGTTGAAATTAGGCTAGGGTTTCACCTTCTCTTAATAATTGGATGATATATGATATATATGAGGCTAAGTGTATGTTTATAAAGACCAATTTTCGTCCAAGAGGTAATAGAAAATGACCATTTTGCCCTAAAAATTTAAATAAATCCGAATCTGTCCCCAGTGGACAGTTTTGACAGGCTGAAGTAAATCGATCATAACTCTTTTCTCCGGTATCGGATTTGGGTGAAACCAATTGCATTGGAAATATAATTCAAAGGGATTTCATTTTCATATAAAGTATACCACCCAGTTCTTCCTGTACAAGGAGTTATGGTCGTTTAAAGTTGACCCAAAAATCTGTCCCAAAATTCTGTTTTTTTTTTTGATAGGCTGTAGTAAAACGGGTATAGCTCCTTACTAAGACATTGGATTTGGATGAAACCAATTTCATCGGAAAGAAGAATCTCGTAGATTTTCGTCGATATATAGCAGATCACACAGTTCTTTTTGTACAAGGAGTTATGATCGTCTAAAGTTGATCCAAAAAAAAATTGCCTAGCTGCAGTAATTTTCCTGCAGATTTACTGTTCACAGGCTTCCCGGCCACCGTTTTGAAATTTTGAATGTGCTCGCTTATATGAAATACTCCTCTGTTTTGGGCAAACTTTATATCGTTGGAAAGCTTATTCCAATACCTACACATACAACAATTGACGGGATACTTCCGAACACCATAAACTTAATTTAACCCATACGCAAGCCTTTAGGACTCCATATAATCGCGATAAGTGTACGAAAAAATTTACGGGGTGTTACAGTAAGATTACACTGATCTCTTGTGTTAGCTCTGCTGTCCTCCGCGTCATCAGTATGGTTCATAACAGAAATTGACACACCTGTGACTGAATTCATCTGTCGGTGAGGTTGAGTGCTATCACGCAGCAGTCCAGTCTGAGGAGTACCACGTGTAGGATTCTCGGAGCAATTATGAACATCCAGATCTAGAATCGACTCATTGCAAATTTTGTACCTAGATAAAGTCCGGGAATCAACTAATAAACCTTTTCCCTCGAAGGTAAGCTTTTGGAGATGAACAGGTATTCCAAGCTTATCTAGAACCAGTTCCTTCACTTCCTTGACCGAATTGTTCTTGTGAACGTCCAGTATTGCACATACATGATCAGTACGTCTAACGACATAGATCTGCATCGTTCCCTCCACCACCAGTAAGACGGAGCCTTCTTTGATATCATAGTAATAGAGTTGCTTCTCATCTTCCAGCTTCTGTTTTGTCATGAAGAGAGGCTTATCGCCAATTGAGTGACCAACCTTGCTCTCTATAGCCGTTTTAACATGGCGAACAGATAAAGTAGCCATGACTTCTATTTCTTCGACTTGATAATCTGGAAATACAACTTTGACTAGATACCTGTCTCCTGGATTACGCACCATATGAAGGGTTGATCCATCATGAATATTGAGAAAAGCTAAGGTTTTGCCATCTTCGAGAAGCTTTCCAGCCTGAAAAAGAGAGAATTTGCCCGAGTCTGTTCCTTCTTTGACCAGAATCCTATATTTCATATCATGGATAGTACTATAGATATTTGAAATAACAGTTACAATACCTTCGGCGTATGATCTCTTTACATACAGTGTGATCACTGGGACTGAATCTTCAACATAAGCATGATCGCAAATGCCATAATCAACTAGCTTCCGTCCATCCGCTAGCTTATCATCTCCTGAAAGCAGTTGTTGAAGACATACCGGTATGCCCTCCTTATCATGTAGCAACGCTTTGACATGTCCAATACTATCTGATTCCTTAACGTTTAACTTGATTGTTTTAGTGACTCTCAAGTATATAGGTATCTGCAAGAGGATACAGAAAAAAGATAATGCAAGATATGGTCATAAAGGCAGAAACACAATGCTGCAAAATATTTAATAGATGCATATTGCAAAAAAGGGAACTAACAACGTTGACAATTATAAACACCATCCAACAGAAATACTCTAAATCACATATTAAAGCATGGAGATTAACATACAGATATCATGATCAAATATATTTGATGACTAAATACCCTACATATTACACATCGCCACTCTTTCATCTTATGTTACTTCTCTTCCATTAGATTATAGGGTATAGTATGTTCTATCATCTTAGTTAATACATGCAATCGTACGAAGGCACCAGATGTGTGGTACATCATGAGGTGCGTTTTTTTGATTTAGTGAAATAAGGAAAAACTTAGAAAAATTCTCAACTACGAACTTAAATGAGAATCTGCAAGCTCAAATAGGGGTATGTGTCGACAGAAACATAGATTTCTTGTATGCATGGCAGAATGTGTATAAGGAAAGATTTCACATTCTGTAACAGTAATTGAAATATAGATCAAACTACCATCCTTTCCTTATTAACTGCCTTTTTATGCCATTTCTTGAACCTTGTTTTGTGCTTATCATTCAAATTAAGTTCCACAAGACATAAGCTCAACGATCATTCATTTCTCACTAATCAATGAGTAGCAACTACTTTGTTTATCCATTCCTCTTCAAATTTCTGCCATTTCGTGTTCATAGTCTACTTTTTTTCCTCTAATGACACAAGTTGGCTCAATAAACGACATACAACTCCGTGTCCCCTGTGATTCCATAGTCACCAAAGACAAAGAGAGAAGTTCAAAACTGTGCCACGTATGATTAGTTCCTTCACGGGTTAATATAGTTTATTCGTGATTAACTTTTTCAAATAAGCGAAGGGAAGCTTGGAAGTAACTGGTAAAGTTACTCCCATGTGACCAGGGGGTCACGGGTTCAAGCCTTGGAAACAACCTCTTGCAATGCATGCCAAGGCAAGGCTGTATACAATAGACCCTTGTGTGGTCGGGCCCTTCCCTAGACCCCACGCATAGCGGGAGCTTTAGTACACCGGGCTGCCTTTTAAAAAAAAAAATCATATAAGCAATGGGGTAGAGCTGGAAAGAGAGTTTGCCAAACCTATGACTAAGCTTATTTTCATCTGGCAGTGAGGTTGAGTGTCGTCACACAGCAGTCTCATCTGAGGAGTATCGTGTGTAGGATTCTCAGAGTAATTATGAAAAGCCAAATAAAGAATCGGCTACTTAAGAATTTTGTAGCTAGCTAAATCACGGGAATCAGCTAAATCTTTTCCCTCAAACAAATATGTGTGGATTCTCTGCAACTCTTATGGCAAATATACAAGAAACCTAGCCACTTTCTAAGTGGAACCCGCTATATTACCTTCTCCAACTGAAACCTACAAAAATTTTTGCAATTTTCATGTTGTCTAGCACTTCTTGGGAAGTTAGCCCATGCTTGACATTAATCACATAAACTTCATCTCAACAAACTTGATCAAACCTAAACACCTATTTATTAGTATGGACATGAGATACATTTCATTTTTACGATCCGTGCCTTCATATGAGGGTTTTCAATTGGACACCGTGATTCAGATATGCAAAGAGGGCACCAATTTGCCAGCCCTCCTCTTCCCCGTCCCCAAAAGCAATTTGATCAATCCGAAACGCATCCTTTTTAGCATGGAAACGAGATACATTTCATACTCTTATATTCAAAGAAACTCTTTCAATCCACACATCTTCTATATCTATCTATATCTTTCAGTCCCATATATTTTAGTACAGAAGAATATAGATATATATGGTAAAAACAATATGTCCAGCATGGATTTCCCAGTCCTCCTCCTTCCTCTTCTTAATTTGTAATGACTATTCCCTAGGTGCTATCACGAGCAAGAAAAGATGGAATACAGGTTCTACAAAAGAGAAAAGGAACAGGAGAGGTTTGAGATACTAAATATAGTATAAGATGGACGATCCACCTAGGCGATGAAAATCAGAGTTTCGCGGTTTTTACAGATCACCCTCCCCTTCATGCAAGAAATGATTCAGAGTTGGAGAAACCCACTCAATCAAAGGGCAGATAAAGATAACCAGAACAAAAATTCTTAAATGGAAAAACAGAAACCAATAGCAGCATTCCATTAAGAATGGTAAAGAACTAAACATAATTGATACTTCAATTCTCTTCAATCAAATAGTATACAAGCACAATGTCAAACCAGTACCGCAGCCAAAACTCTTTTTTGGATGGTATTTCCACATGATGTGCCTTCTTCAATGCGCTTATTCAACAGAAAGTATGAACAAATCCCTCGTAAATGAGTCCAACAACAATATATGTCCACTGAGCAACCAGCCTAGCATTAGAATGTCTACATCCAAACACCCACTGATTTAACGTCACTATCACAACCTCCATAAGTGAAAAAGAAATTGTAGTCTTGCGCGACTTTATCTCCCAATTCAAAGTAAATGCACCCAGAAGAAATTGAATTTATTCAATCATGAGAACAGAACCGGCAAGCATCAAGAAATCATTAAGAAGATGAGTCGGAATGAGAAACAGGACAAACATATGTAAACCAGGTCAGAAAAGTTATATCAACCACTATATTTGTAATTGCTCCTATTTGTTATAAAATTCTGTTAGTTAATCTAGAAACTGCGACAGCAGAAGGTTTATTGTGGAGGGAAATCACTGTCTCAAAAGCTCCCACCAAAGCTTTAACCTTGCTCTTCCCGGTTTCAACAAGCTTACTCGCCGTCTCTTCAATCACATTATTCAACAAACCCTGCACATCTTTCTTTTCTTGCACATCCTGATGCCTCAAAACAATTTTTCCAGAGATAGGGATGGTTTGCTGGAGATCAACTATCTTGCCCCTCCTGAACTTCAGTTTCACTGCCGAAGAATTATTATCATTAGAAACACCTGTCTTAGCTTTTCTCAATGTCTTTTTCTGATTTTTCCCAACAGTTTCTGCTTCTGCTATGTGCAACAGCTTTTTGCTGCTAGAGGTGTATTCACCCAATGCACTGTCTGCAGGCTTAACAACTTCCTTTTTATCTTCTTCATTAGACAACGGACGTGATTGTAAATGGGATGAAGACTTTGGTGATGCTTTCACTTTCAGAGAGTGAACACTCTTTGGTGGCAGCAATATCTTTTTCTTTTTTATTTCAGAGGGTTCAAGAGAGTGAACCTTGGGAGAAGGCCTTCGATCGACCACATTCAACTTCTTTCCCTGTCCTAGCATACTCCCTGGAGGAGCAGATGGCTTTTGATTGACCACGGCCTCTTTCTTTCCCTCTACCAGCATACTCCCTGGGGGAGTAGAAAGCTTTTGCTCAACCACAGTCACATTTTCTCCCTCTCCTAGCATACTCACCAGAGAAGCTGAAGACTTCTGCTCAACCACAGTCACCTCATCTATCCCTCCCTCCATGCAACCTGGAGGAGAAGAAGGTTTTTGCTCAACCATAGTGACCTCCTTTTCATCTTTGAGTACACTCTCCTGAGGTGCTGAAGGCTTTTGATAGACCTCATTTACCTTCTTTCCCTCTTCCAGCATATTCACAGGAGGAGTGGAAAGCTTTTGCTTGGCCAAAATCGCCTTCTTTGCATCACCCTCGTTACTCCCTGAAGTAGTGGAAGTCTTTTGCATGACCACGGTCCTCTTCTTCGCCTCTCCCAGCATACTCCCCGGAGAAGTGGAAGGCTTTTGCTCAACTCCTGTCACCTTCTTTTTCTCTCCCAGCACATTCCCAGGAGGAGTGGAAAGCTTTTGCTTGACCAAAGTCCCCTTTTTTGCCTCTCCCACCAAGGTCCGTGCAGGACTCTGCTCATCAGCAGGAAGTTTGTTCTTTCTTTTTGATAGAGGATGCCATGGCTTTGCTTCAGAGGAATGTTTCCTGCCATATTTACAGAAGTCATGGCAAGAACCAGTGGAAGCTCTCAGATAATGAGGAATAACATCTTGTCCGCTATCAGGAGCATTCAACTTCCCAGTGGATTGCCTTCTTGTACTGCCTGCATTGTAAGATGAAGTAGAGGAGGAGCTGCGATAGCGGGGAAGAACCTTGTTTCCATTACTCATAGATCTCGGTTTTATTGTGCTGATTTTATCTGGCTTACTTCCAGCAGAGTCATTCTTCACGCTAGTTACTGGACTCACTAGTTCATCGATGTTATCCTCAGCCATAGAATCATTCTTCACACTAGTTACTGGACTTGCTAGTTCATTGGAGTTATCCTCAGCCATCATTCCAGAACCTTGACCAGGAGGAGTGGAAAGCTTTTGCTTGACCAAACCCTGGCACCATGAACATATGTAAACATTAGGAAGAAAATCCATTAGGTCGCACCATGAACATATGTAAACATTAGGAAGAATAGCCATTAGGTGAGCAGTAAAATACAGGATGTATGCACGCTTATGGGACTTCCTCTTGCCTTTTGCCTATATGTCTTGTGTTGCTGAGATCACAATGAGAATAAATTAACATATATATATATATATATATTTATCTTCTCATTGTATGCATACTTTTGTATCTCCAAAAATCTTGGCCATAAATAAAATTTATTTTGTTTCCTTTCTTAGTTTTCTATCTTCTCTCATTTTATTTTTCTTTTTTTCATTTTAAACATTATTCATTTTTTCATTCTCCTCAAAATCAATCTTTACCTTCTCAATAACCTCTTTAAATTGCCACCTACTATTTTTACTTCATCTTCTATTTATAGTTTTTTAATTTCTTTATAGATAAGGGTTAAAGAATTAACAAAAATATATATTAATAAATCACACTTCTACTTAATTATCTATTAAAAGTTATCAAAATCTGTACATGTCAATTATTTTGAGATGGAAAAAATATATAATAAGAGAACATAAATATTTTAATTTAAATATTTGCACTTATAAAATATCAAGATTTTTTACATTTTAATATTTATTTATAATGAAATTTATCTTTTAAATACCAACAATTATTACTATTGATACTTACCTTATGTAACTACTATGCATAATGCATGATATGATAAATATCATTAAATATCATAATTTTTTATAATTTAATATTTATTTATCAATAATTATTACTATTGATTCTTACCTTTTAAATACCAACAATTATTACTATTGATACTTACCTTATGTAACTACTATGCATAATGCATGATATGATAAATATCATTAAATATCATAATTTTTTATAATTTAATATTTATTTATCAATAATTATTACTATTGATTCTTACCTTTTTAATACCAACAATTATTACTATTGATACTTACCTTATGTAACTACTATGCATAATGCATGATATGATAAATATCATTAAATATCATAATTTTTTATAATTTAATATTTATTTATCAATAATTATTACTATTGATTCTTACCTTTTAAATACCAACAATTATTACTATTGATACTTACCTTATGTAACTACTATGCATAATGCATGATATGATAAATATCATTAAATATCATAATTTTTTATAATTTAATATTTATTTATCAATAATTATTACTATTGATTCTTACCTTTTTAATACCAATGGGTACTACATTGATTACTACAATTTCCTTAAAAAAACGTAAGATAAAAGATTTTTTATACTTTGAAAAATATTTGGGTAATGATGGTAATTAACAAGAAAAAAAAAACATAAACATATATCTTAATTTATCATATTTACATAAATCTCTATCGTTATAAAGTAATTACAAAAATTTTAATTAATTATATATTTTCGTTAATGTAGCGAGAGCTAATTATGTATCTTAACATACCCAAAATTGAAAAAATGTGCTGGCCGGGAACTAATTAATTTAACGCTTTGAAAAATGTTTGGGTAGTGATTATAATTAATAAGAAAAAATAACATAAATATATCTGTTAACTTATTATATTTACATTAATTTTTACTGTTATAAATTAATTATAAAAATTCCAACTAATTATATATCTTCGTTAATGTAGCGAGAGCTAATTATGGACATTTTATATCATGGTTGTAACATTTTATATATCTGTTAATTGTATTTACTAATTTTTAATTATTAAATATAAAGAAAACAAAAATAATTTTAAAAGGTATAATATATCATGGTTGTAACATTTTATAACCGAAAAGGGATTTCTTTTTACGGCAGTCTTCTATTCAGAAAAATAAAATTATTAGTATTTATTTGTGATTATGATTACTTTATTTCCAAAAAGTTCTTATTTTATGTATTTTAGGAGTTTTTAACATCTTTCTTAATATTTAGTATTATAAACATAATTTAAGATTAATTTTAAAAAGGGTGACAAGACGATTTGGTGTATTGTAGAGTATTTTAATGAAGAGTAAAAAGTTCAAATCACTTTTTAAGGGTCTTCACATTTTCAATATACCCTCCCCAGACCCCACATTGTGAGAATAAACTGAGTATATTATTGTTGTTGTTGTTGTATGCATTGTTAAGAATCCGTCACACACTTGATGACATATCGCATTATTTCGCACATCCAGTGAAAATTAAGTAACCTTTAGACGAATCAATGATCTACTCATTTATTGATTCAACATAATTTAATCCGTCCAAATTCAACCTAATCCTGAACACACATTGCCACATAAATGCAAAGGCTTATACCCCTCAACTTCGCGATTTAGAGCGAATATACAACTCGTTAAAAAGTGGTGCACATACACCACTAGAAAAAAGAACCCGATGCACCAAAGCTCACGCTATGCGCAGGGTCCGGAAAAGGGTCCCTCACCATAAGGGTGTATTGTACGTAGCCTTACCACGCTTTTCTGCTAGAGGCCGTTTCCAAGGCTTGAACCCGTGACCTCCTGGTCACATAGCAGCAACTTTACCAGTTACTCCAGGGCTCCCCTTCGGTGCACATACACCATGCCAAATAATAAATGATGCACATTTACCATTTTGGGGAATGAATTCCAAGAAAATTTTTAAAACCACATCAAATATCAAAAACAACATATTGTATTTGTCTGATACAAGCACAATACCAAAGCAGCTTGACTGAGTATCTTAGTTAACTAAACAAAGTTGCAAAAAACTGGAAATTGCAATGAAACAGTAAAGAAATAACACGATACAGAGATAGCGACGTCTAACAGATTTCTCATACTCCACGCACACCATAACGCGCAGTTCCCCAGCTCCACGACATATTCAACTAAATCTGTTAGGTGGTTTTTCACACACGGTTACTTGTTGTACGCAGAGTAAGATTACACTGATCTCTTGTGTTAGCTCTGCTGTCCTCCGCGTCATCAGTATGGTTCATAACAGAACTTGACACACCTGTGACTGAATTCATCTGTCGGTGAGGTTGAGTGCTATCACGCAGCAGTCCAGTCTGAGGAGTACCACGTGTAGGATTCTCGGAGCAATTATGAACATCCAGATCTAGAATCGACTCATTGCAAATTTTGTACCTAGATAAAGTCCGGGAATCAACTAATAAACCTTTTCCCTCGAAGGTAAGCTTTTGGAGATGAACAGGTATTCCAAGCTTATCTAGAACCAGTTCCTTCACTTCCTTGACCGAATTGTTCTTGTGAACGTCCAGTATTGCACATACATGATCAGTACGTCTAACGACATAGATCTGCATCGTTCCCTCCACCACCAGTAAGACGGAGCCTTCTTTGATATCATAGTAATAGAGTTGCTTCTCATCTTCCAGCTTCTGTTTTTTCATGAAGAGAGGCTTATCGCCAATTGAGTGACCAACCTTGCTCTCTATAGCCGTTTTAACATGGCGAACAGATAAAGTAGCCATGACTTCTATTTCTTCGACTTGATAATCTGGAAATACAACTTTGACTAGATACCTGTCTCCTGGATTACGCACCATATGAAGGGTTGATCCATCATGAATATTGAGAAAAGCTAAGGTTTTGCCATCTTCGAGAAGCTTTCCAGCCTGAAAAAGAGAGAATTTGCCCGAGTCTGTTCCTTCTTTGACCAGAATCCTATATTTCATATCATGGATAGTACTATAGATATTTGAAATAACAGTTACAATACCTTCGGCGTATGATCTCTTTACATACAGTGTGATCACTGGGACTGAATCTTCAACATAAGCATGATCGCAAATGCCATAATCAACTAGCTTCCGTCCATCCGCTAGCTTATCATCTCCTGAAAGCAGTTGTCGAAGACATACCGGTATGCCCTCCTTATCATGTAGCAACGCTTTGACATGTCCAATACTATCTGATTCCTTAACGTTTAACTTGATTGTTTTAGTGACTCTCAAGTATATAGGTATCTGCAAGAGGATACCGAAAAAAGATAATGCAAGATATGGTCATAAAGGCAGAAACACAATGCTGCAAAATATTTAATAGATGCATATTGCAAAAAAGGGAACTAACAACGTTGACAATTATAAACACCATCCAACAGAAATACTCTAAATCACATATTAAAGCATGGAGATTAACATACAGATATCATGATCAAATATATTTGATGACTAAATACCCTACATATTACACATCGCCACTCTTTCATCTTATGTTACTTCTCTTCCATTAGATTATAGGGTATAGTACGTTCTATCATCTTAGTTAATACATGCAATCGTACGAAGGCACCAGATGTGTGGTACATCATGAGGTGCGTTTTTTTGATTTAGTGAAATAAGGAAAAACTTGAAAAATTCTCAACTACGAACTTAAATGAGAATCTGCAAGCTCAAATAGGGGTATGTGTCGGCAGAAACATAGATTTCTTGTATGCATGGCAGAATGTGTATAAGGAAAGATTTCACATTCTGTAACAGTAATTGAAATATAGATCAAACTACCATCCTTTCCTTATTAACTGCCTTTTTATGCCATTTCTTGAACCTTGTTTTGTGCTTATCATTCAAATTAAGTTCCACAAGACATAAGTTCAACGACCTCCAATCAGCTTGCAACGATCATTCATTTCTCACTAATCAATGAGTAGCAACTACTTTGTTTATCCATTCCTCTTCAAGTTTCTGCCATTTCGTGTTCATAATCTACTTTTTTTCCTCTAATGACACAAGTTGGCTCAATAAACGACATACAACTCCGTGTCCCCTGTGATTCCATAGTCACCAAAGACAAAGAGAGAAGTTCAAAACCGTGCCGCGTATGATTAGTTCCTTCACGGGTTAATATAGTTTTTTCGTGATTAACTTTTTCAAATAAGCGAAGGGAAGCTTGGAAGTAACTGGTAAAGTTACTCCCATGTGACCAGGGGGTCACGGGTTCAAGCCTTGGAAACAACCTCTTGCAATGCATGCCAAGGCAAGGCTGCATACAATAGACCCTTGTGTGGTCGGGCCCTTCCCTAGACGCCACGCATAGCGGGAGCTTTAGTACACCGGGCTGCCTTTTAAAAAAAAAATCATATAAGCAATGGGGTAGAGCTGGAAAGAGAGTTTGCCAAACCTATGACTAAGCTTATTTTCATCTGGCAGTGAGGTTGAGTGTCGTCACACAGCAGTCTCATCTGAGGAGTATCGTGTGTAGGATTCTCAGAGTAATTATGAAAAGACAAATAAAGAATCGGCTACTTAAGAATTTTGTAGCTAGCTAAATCACGGGAATCAGCTAAATCTTTTCCCTCAAACAAATATGTGTGGATTCTCTGCAACTCTTATGGCAAATATACAAGAAACCTAGCCACTTTCTAAGTGGAACCCGCTATATTACCTTCTCCAACTGAAACCTACAAAAATTTTTGCAATTTTCATGTTGTCTAGCACTTCTTGGGAAGTTAGCCCATGCTTGACATTAATCACATAAACTTCATCTCAACAAACTTGATCAAACCTAAACACCTATTTATTAGTATGGACATGAGATACATTTCATATGAGGGTTTTCAATTGGACACCGTGATTCAGATATGCAAAGAGGGCACCAATTTGCCAGCCCTCCTCTTCCCCGTCCCCAAAAGCAATTTGATCAATCCAAAACACATCCTTTTTAGCATGGAAACGAGATACATTTCATACTCTTATATTCAAAGAAACTCTTTCAATCCACACATCTTCTATATCTATCTATATCTTTCAGTCCCATATATTTTAGTACAGAAGAATATAGATATATATGGTAAAAACAATATGTCCAGCATGGATTTCCCAGTCCTCTTCCTTCCTCTACTTAATTTGTAATGACTATTCCCTAGGTGCTATCACGAGCAAGAAAAGATGGAATACAGGTTCTACAAAAGAGAAAAGGAACAGGAGAGGTTTGAGATACTAAATATAGTATAAGATGGACGATCCACCTAGGGGATGAAAATCAGAGTTTCGCGGTTTTTACAGATCACCCTCCCCTTCATGCAAGAAATGATTCAAAGTTGGAGAAACCCACTCAATCAAAGGGCAGATAAAGATAACCAGAACTAAAATTCTTAAATGGAAAAACAGAAACCAATAGCAGCATTCCATTAAGAAAAGTAAAGATCTAAACATAATTGATACTTCAATTCTCTTCAATCAAGAACGTAACCTAAAAAAAAAAAAGAACCAATAGCAACATTTGTTGCTCTTTTCGTGTGTGAATCTTAACAATGTGGCAAAGTAGTAAAAGAAAAGTGTCATTTCTATAAGAAGCTAACCTCTTTTTCTTTTTCTTCAACAACAGGCCTCACACGTTTCAGCCAGGATTCCATTTTTTTGAGAACTTGAAATCTCCTACAAAATCACCCAAGAAAGGAATGGCGAAAATAACAAAGCAAGCGAAACTAACAACAGGACAAAAAGAAGTAAGTGGTGAATAGTTGAATTTATGAAACCCGCTAAACAACAAGATTACATGAATCTTGACTACAATTAAATGAGAGTTAATGGCATGATGGTCACTCAACTTACGAAAAATGGCCATTATAGTCCTTCAAATTTACCTAGTTAGCATCGATGGTTATTTTAGCTTTTTAGCTGAAAATACAATTTTTGGTACCTACTTAATGAAGTGACAGATGTAAATTTTTAGGAAGAAAGGAGTCTCATTGTGTAAATAATGTAAGAAGCTAGTATTCCAAGCACACAGAACATCAACCTAACATTTATTTTAGGAAAAATATTAAACCTCAATAAAATGTGAATAGATTAAGTAATCTCATAATGTTATTCACTTTTGTCTCTTAAAAAGAAAATTTTATTCTTCACTAAGTGAACAAAAGCTTATATATGTGAATACGAATGTACTCGGACCAGATCAACCTACATTTATTATACAAAGGATATGCCGAAAAAATATTAAGCCTCAAAGTAAAATATTAATACATTAAGTAATCTTATAATTTATTTGTTTTAAATTGTAAAAGAAATTCAAAATCTCATCATGCTATACTTTTTTGCCTTATAAAAAATAAATTTAATTCTTCATTAATCTACAAAAGCTTATACTTGGGAATACAAGTGTAGTCGGATCAACCTACATCTATTATAGAAAAACATTAAACTGCAAAGTAAAATGTGAACAGAGTAAGTAATCTCACAATGATATACTGTGTACTCAAAACAGATCAACCTACAATTATTATTATAGAAGAAATATTAAACCTCCGGGTAAAATGTGAATAGATTAAGTAATTTCATAATGATATACCTTTATGCCTTTTAAAAACTAATTTAGTTCTTCATTAATGAAAAAAACAATAATCATAAACAATAAGGCTGGACTTTGATTTCTTGAAATATAAAAAGAACTTATGACGATGTATTTCAAGATCTTCATAATCTACATGGTAACTCCTAAATTATCAATCACATTTACATATATCATACTTCGAGAGTGTAAACTTCTAATTACTTAATTGTATCTTTAACACGTCCCTAACGTGTGGACTAATTCTTTTTAATGTATCAAGCACGTGGAATTTGTTCTGATATGACTGGCAGTGAAACTCGAACACGTCATCTAAAGGGTGTTAGAAAGAATAAATGCTTAGGTACTTAATTACGTTATCAACATTTGGTGGTGGCAATCTAATCCATTGGACTAATTAAATCAAATAGGCAACTGAAGCCAACTTTCTTTTATTAAGGCCTATGGTTAGTAAATTTGCAAACTAGCATAGTCTAACACTACAAGTATATGAGATCTAGAATTTAAATTTTTGATGAGTTTGATCTTTAAATTTATTAGTGTTGAACTCGCTATACATTAAAATTGTGTATTCAGATTTAATATTTGTTGACATTTTGATGGACTTGTACACAATACACACACAGAGGCTGGATGAACACATTGGCGAAAGGCTACATACGCTACTGATTTCAAGTACATAGGATGCCAATAGGGTAGGGCGAAGAGAGAGACTTAGCCCGAGAGGACTATGAAGGGCAAGAATGGCACATGAGGCAGGTGATGGGTCTTTTGGGGATTTCACCAGTGGCGGATCCACGATTTAGGGGTCGTGAGTGCAAGAACACACATATTGACGTCCAAAACTTGAAGGTTCTATCTAGAAACTAAAGCACTCAGCTATCTTCTTGGCTTACCGGGTGCTTTTCTAAATCTTATATCAGATTTTATAGATTTTTATATAATTATACCTAGTTTGCGTCGAATTTAATGGGTGCCAAAGCACCAAAAGTTTAGCTCTAGGTCCGCCCCTGATTTTCATCCCTATGTTCACAACTACAAATGATCGACTAAAGAAATCTAAGGACACAACACAATCCATCCATGAAAAACTCAATGGAATTATGGGAAACAAGAACTTAGCATAATGAAGTACATGTTAGGTTAAATACCGGGATCTTATCAAGCAAACAAAAATTGAAATTAAAGGAGTAGCTTTCAATGCTTGAGGCTTGGAGATGGAGTACGATGATACCGTTATATAAAAACAAGGGTGACATTCAGAGTTGCAACAATTTTAGAGGTATTAAGCTGTTGAGCCACACTATGAAGATTTGGGAGAGGGTGGTTGAGTGGAGATTGAGGAGGGTCGTGTCCATTTCGGAGAATCAGTTTGGATTTATGCCTAGTCGCTCGACGACAGAGGCAATCCACCTGGTGAGGAGATTGGCGGAGCGGTATAGGGAAAGGAAGAGGGATTTACACATGGTGTTCATCGACCTGTAGAAGGCGTATAACAAAGTCCCTAGGGAGGTTCTTTGGAGATGCTTGGAGGTGAGAGGGGTCCCGGCGGCATACATCAAAGCTATTAAAGACATGTACGATGGAGGGGAGACTTGAGTGAGGACGGCAGGAGGAGACTCAGAACATTTTCCGATTGAGACAGGGTTGCATCAGGGATCGACTCTCAGTCCGTTTCTATTTGCGCTGGTGATGGACGTGTTGACGCGTAGTATTCAAGATGAGGTGCCTTGGTGTATGTTATTTGCAGATGATGTAGTGCTGATTTATGAGAGAAGAGGGGGTTGTGAATGAAAAATTGGAGGTTTGGAGGCGAACCCTTGAATCTAAGGGGTTCAAGTTGAGTAGGTCCAAGATGGAGTATATGGAATGCAAGTTTAGTGACTTGAAGCAGGAGGACGAAGTGGTGGTGAGGTTGGATTCCCAGGATGTTTGTAAGAGAGATAGTTTTAAGTATCTTGGGTCTATGATTCAGGGGAATGACGAGATTGATGAGGATGTCTCTAAACGTATTGGAGCAGGTTGGATGAAGTGGAGGCTCGCTTCGGGAGTGTTGTGTGATAAGAAGGTGCCCCTAAAGCTTAAAGACTAGTTCTACAGAGTGGCAGTCCGTCCGGTCATGCTATATGGTGCGGAGTGTTGGCCAGTCAAGAACTCCCACATTCATAAATTGAAGGTAGCGGAAATGAGAATGTTGTGTTGGATGTGTGGACTTACTAGAGGAGATAGAGTTAGGAATGAGATTATCCGGGAGAAGGTGGGAGTGGCTTCGGTGGAAGACAAGATGCGGGAAGGAAGGTTGAGATGGTTTGGGCATGTGATGAGGAGCACGGATGCCCCAGTTCGTAGGTGTGAGAGGCTAGCTTTGGATGGTTTCAAGAGGAGTAGAGTTAGGCCGAAGAAATACTCGAGAGAGGTGATTAGACATGACATGGAGCAGTTACAGCTTACTGAGGACATGACCCTATATAAGAGCGTCTCTTTCAATATTTACTATGTTTTCCAATTCCAAAATCCTCATGGCAAGTTTAAGACCACATGATTCAAAAATTTCACTTTATTTCGTGCCCAGCCAAAGTAAGAAACGTAGATTTCGACAGAGAGTATATATTTTTTCTTGAAAATATTTTTCACTCACCAACTAAACACCAAAAAACAACTTCCAGGAAACGAAATATACCAAAAGTTTTTTAAGTTAAAATATTTCCAAAGGTTGATGCCATTCTTCTTGAATAGAATAAATAAAAAGGAAACAGTGTCACGCAAATTGGAACAAAAGGAGTAGTAATTGACCAATTCAACAAATCAGTCAAGTACACACTACACAAAGCAGAAGAAAGTGACTCGTTTAGAAAGGCAAAAACAAAGCAGATAACAGGAAAAAGGAACAGCATTGCATTTGTTTTTCGGTTTCAAAATCATCCAGCTGACTAAAAAGACCTAAAAAAACAAGTTCACCAACTTCTAAATATCACCATGAATGTTTGCAACAAAAAAAAAAAGCAAAACCTAACCCTTTTTGTCTTTATAAACAACAGACAACACAAATCATACTACCAATTCTCTGTCCATTGTATATTCCATAATCTCCAAGATAGCATAAAATGAAATTAAAAAAAGACATGCCACTCCCTTTTAATGCAAATAACATCCAGAGTAGACAATTGAGTGCCATCCGATATTGTAGCTAGCTAAATCCCGAGAATCATCTAATAGTTTCCCCTGATACGAAAGCTTTTGCTTATCAACTGGTATTCCTACCTTTTCTACAAGCATCACCTTCACATTCTCCACCAACTCGTACCTGTCCACGTATAGCATTATGCTTTCACCACTCCATTTTTTGATAAGGATCTGTATTTTTTTACGCTTCACCTGAAAGATGGTGTCTACCTCAATATTACACTGATCTAATAGCTTCTTCGAATCTTCCAGTCGCTGATTTCCCAAATACAGATCCATATCATCCATTGAACAGCCAACTTTGCTCTCTATAATTTTTTTAATGCCAGAAACAGTTGAGGCAAAATAGATTTCTATTTTTACAATTTCAGGTTTTGGCATTACCACAGAAATAAACAACTTGTGTATAGGATTGAAAACCATATCAATGGTTGATCCACTATCGATATTGTAAAAACCTACGGTTTTGTCATCTTCAAGAAAATCATTTTCATGGAAAAGAGAGAATGTGTCCATGTTTATTTTCTCTTTGGCCCCAATCCTAGATTTGATGTCACGGATAGTATCATTAATCCTTGAATAAACTGTAACTGTACCTTCAGGAAAGGGTCTCTTCACCAAAAACATCTTTGGGACTGAATCTTCAACATAAGCATCAAGGGTAGAGTTCTTGATAATGTGGCAATCGACTAATTTCTGTTCGTCCCTAAGCTCAACACCTTTTGAAACTAGCTGCTGAAGACATTCCGGTATGCCCTCCTTATCATGTAGTAAAGCTTTGACATTTCCAATGCTATCTGATTCCTTAACTTTTAAAGCAACAGTTTTAATGACCTTCAAGTATATAGTCATCTGCAACAGAATAAACAAAAGGAAAATACCGTTCATAATGGTGTAACTTTCATCAAGAAAATGAAATTTTATGTGCATTAACATGTATTGCTTTAAAGGATGCATGCAGTTTCAGTACAAGAAAGGTAACAGCTAAGGAGAAACTCTAAAGCACAATATGAAATGTATTAAACATGTATCAATTAAGTGCTATAATAATCAAATTTCAATTAAACTAACTAACTTCAGTATCAAATACACAATAATGTCAATATTATCCAACTTCTCAAAGAAAGAGAGTCAAGATTTGACTACTTCTCATTGTGATCCCTTGGTGTGTCAGTATTTGCAGCAAACAATTAACCAAAGCACACTCACATATGAACGATAACTCCTCTCTTCACAGCAATTGAATATTTTAGAACTACAATCATTAGATATCAATCAATTAACTAGATTAACAAAAACTATGTACCTCTACCCCTCCAGCATGAACTTGCCAGTCCTCCTCCTCCTAATAACGACTTTTTCAACCCAAAACATTTCTTTATTAGTATGTACATGAGATAGATTTCACCTCTAATACTCAAAGGAACTCGTTTGGTCCATATTTATTAGTACAGATATATATAAATATATGGCAAAGAACATATGTCCACCATGGATTAGCTAGTCATTCTCCTCCTCCTTCCTCTTCTTCTCATTTTGTAACGACGATTCCCAAGGTGCCATCACGAGCAAGAAACAATGGAATACAGGTTCCACAAAAGAGAAAAGGAACAGAAGAGGTTGGAGAGAGTAAAGATAGTCAAAGATGAATGCCCCACCAAGGAGAAGAAAAGCAATGAGTTTCGTGCATTTAAAAATATCACCTCCCCTTCAGCTTTATGTAAGAAATGGTACATATTCGTAGAAACAAACTCAATCAAGAGCAGAAAAAGTTAACCAGAATTAAGATTCTTGAATGAAAAACTGAAACCATTAGCAGAACACCACTAAGAATCAGAGGATGATAACACCAACATTAAGAGGAACAGTAAAGACCAAAACATAATTGATACTTCAGTTCACTTCAATAAAGAACATAATCTAAAAAATAATGAACCAAGCAGAAAGCTGCATCATTGCTAGGGTTGCAGTGCTACACTGGTACATGAATAGTAAAAGTGTCAGAACAGAGAAAGTTACGAAGAATATACTACAACAACAACAACATACCCAGTGTATTCCCACCTAGTGGGGATTACGAAGAATATACTGTCTCTAGAATATAATTCTGAAAGAATAAGATCATGTGTTGAATATGAAATGATTTAGGATGTTATAAGGTTAAATCAGCAATTTGCTGAACTTGCTTGCTCAGTTAATGTCAGCGGACGGGAAATCCTTAAATTAATGAGAATGATCCATTTATGTGATGCCATATATAGCACTATTTATAGTACTCTCATGAAGAAGAAGACAATTTGGAAACACATCCTCTTCCAGCGTATAGTGCCGCAAACACCACAATTTCCAATATTTTTGTGTGCTCTGGCAAGGAGCCTGATGCCACATATGTTGTTATTCTAAGACAAGAACCTTGGCATTTCCCTTTTGGTTCCCATTAGCAGCTGCCCTCCAAAGAATAGCTGATTTAACTTCTTGTTATATTACAACTACTTCTAGCCATCTTCGAACAAATGAAGATCAGATATCCGTGGTGGTATCAACCCATCTGACTATTCCTTTGGTAGGCATAATCCATTAAAACTTTCTTTAACTTTTACCAAAAAAGAATAAGCAAGAATGTTCAAGAGGGCAGACGAGAGTTCTATTAGTTCTCCTCCCAATTGTTTTTTAATTTGAAAAAGGAAAGAACCTCTCTTTTTTACCAGAGCAGTAGTCCATTCTCCACCTAAGACCTATTGAAAGAAGACTATATTATCAAAAGTGTTAATATGACGTAGGTTAACCTCTCCACAATCCACATCCACCGCCCCCTTATGGTTTCTAAGATCTGACAAGGACGTAACAAGGCAAATGACAATTTTTTTAATTCCTCATATGCACTAACATTAAAAGTTTACGAGGAGACTAAAATATACTTAAAACATGAATCATCAAACATAATCCTTCTCCTTTTATAAGGAAACTATTCTAGAGAGGGAAACAAATTGTATGTTGATTTCGTTTTATCTAGTTTACTTATACATGGAATTCAGATCGAACCCCAGTAGCTTTCACTCAAATCCTTCATAAGAGTAAATTAAATGGACTATATAAGATACCTAATTCCTACCATATCAATACAAAATTTACCCCGGGATTTACTAACACCCATAATCAAATGTGAACTAACATTTTTATATGGGATTGTTATCCCTTATCCCACCTAGCAAACGACTCTCATTTTAAGATTCATACACAAAAATAGAACAAGTTCACACATTACAAAATAACAAAAAAAGTTGTGATCTGTATAAGGATCTAACCTCTTCTTCTTTTTTTGCTTCATCAGCAATTCTCTTCCGCTTCGAGCTCGAAGCCATCTTTTCCAAAACCTTGAAACTTCCTACACAAAGCAATTCTTGAATGTGAAAATAAGAAGAAACAAGTGGTGAAACAATAGAAGTTATGCACCCCTCTTAATAACAAGATTACATGAATCAGATAATGGTCAAAGTAAAACTAAGAGTGAGTGGTCATTCAACTTAATGTAAATGGTCACCATTTAATGATGTGACAGCTGTAAGTAGTAAAAATTAAAATCAATATTAGATTTATTTAGGACCTAACCCTCCCTAAACCCGACCCGGTTAATGGTTTGATTATATAAGAGGTGCCTTTAATAATAACATTTAACTAAAAGAACATGATTGTTCATCAATCTTTAGACCAGCAAAAATAGATAAATTTTACCTTCGGTGTATTAGCTAATTGCAAATGATTTAAAATTCAACTGCATGAACACAAAGGAGTCTCAGTATACATATGTACGAAACCAATATTCCAAGAACACAAAAGAACTTAGACTTTCAACTAAAGTGTCTTGTATATGTGAAATACGAATGTACTCACTACACGGATTAGATTAACCAACATTTATAATAGAAAAAAATATTAAACCTCAATATAAAATGTGAATAAATTACGTACTCTCATTCATAAAGGTACAACTAAATGTAATTCTTCATTAATTGACGAAAGCTTATATGTGTGACTACAAATGTAAACGGATCAGATCAACATGCATTCATCATTAAAATAACATTAAACATCATACTAAATGTGAAAGATTAAGTAATCTCACAGTGGCATACATTTTTGCCTTTTATATACTAAATTCAACTCTTCTATTAATGGAAAAATAATAATCATAAACAATAAGGCTTGACATTGATATCTTGAAGTATTAAAAGAACTTATTATGATGTATTTCAAGATCTTCACATTTTACATAGATAACTCCTAAATTATCAATCACATGTACATATATCATACTTAGATAGTGAACACCTTTATTTACTTAATTATATTTGTACGTTCCTCCCGTGTGAACTAATACTTTTTAAAGTGTCAAGTATGCGGAATTTTTTATGATATGGCTGGCAGTGAAATTCGAACATATGACCTCTGTTTGTAATCATCTCATCTAAATGATGTTAGAGAGAATGTACATTTATTTACTTAATTGGGCTAATCCGATTTATTTAAATATTCTAGTGTTGAACTTGTTGTATTTTAAAATTACGTGTTCGGATTTTGATTGACTTGTACACAGACACACGCACACACACGCGCACACACACACATATATAGAAGAGATAAACACATGGCCAAAGGGCTGCATCCGCCACCTATGTTGCTCGAATTCTTCAAAAATGTCCATGGGTGCGTGTCGGATTCGCCAAAGTTAGTGTATTTTTGGAGAATCCGACACGGGTGCGGAATCGAAAGTGGAGTCCGCGCAACTTAGTCCGCCACTAATTTCAACTCCATAAGATGACAATAGGATGGGGAGAAGAGGGAGGCCTAACCTAGAGTACTTGGAAGGTCATGATTGGCGCACAAGGCAGGGTGGGGTTGGTTACGACTAAAGTTAGTAAAGGCTTTACCTACTCCACCTATCCCGCGCCATTGTCATCCCGATGTTCACAACTACAAATGGTCGACTAAAGAAATCTAAGGACACAACAAAATCCAATAACGGAGCTAGCATACAGTGAGGGGGTTCATCCGAATTCCCTTAGCGGAAAATTAAACTATTTATATATGGTTAAAATTATTTTTTATATATACATAGAAGATGTTAAAACCCCATCGGCAAGTTCGTGTGCGCACTTTGAACCCCCTCAATGAAAATCCTGGCTCCGCCACAGCAATCCATCCATGAAAAACTCAAGTGGAATTATGGAACACAAGAGAAACAAGAACTTAGCATAATAAAGGACATATTAGGTCAAATACAAGGATCTTATCAAGCTAACAAAATTTGAAATTAAAGGAGTAGATTTCAATCAAATACAATTCATCATCCAATATATTTCCCAAAGCGTTAATTTATAATATTCGAAGGGTAATATGGTAAAATTATCCTTATTATTTACTGCTTATGAACGGAGGGAGTAGATTTCAATCAAATATAATGCCATAGTTCACTAACAATAACCAAAAAAATATAGAAAAAATAAATGCTTTGTAAAAGAGAATTCATTAGCATAACAAAGCAAACCTTTTCTTCTTCTTCAGCTTCATGGGTTTCTATATACTGTGCTTAATGCTTTGCTCCATTGTTGCGCTTGAAAATGCTCACTTAAAACCCTTTTTAAACTTTGGGCTTTGGGGGGTGGGGAGTGGGGGTGGGGTGGGTAGGTGCGTGGGGGTGGGGAGTGGGAGTGGAAGGGGTAGGTGGGTGGGGGTGGGGGTGGGGGTTGCGCATGTGCAAATTTGAACAAGGGTAAAATTATACTTTGAAAAATATTTGGGTAATGATTATAATTAATACGAAAAAATAACATAAATTTATATGTTAACTTATCATATTTACATTAATTTTTACTGTTATAAATTAATTATAAAAATTTCAACTAATTATATTTCTTTGTTAATATAGCGAGAGCTAATTATGGATCTTTATAAAGAAAAAAATATACCTTCGTTAGATGTACAGGGTACTAATTATGTATCTCGATGGATCTAAAATCAAAATTTTAGTAATTATATAAATATTAGAATTTTCTTTAATTAAGCTCCAAATCTTAAGCCGATGGTCTATCGAAAACAGTCTCTCTACTTCGTATGAACTGCGTATACTTTACTCTCTCTAGACTCTATTTTGTGGGAATAGAATATGTTATTATTGTTGTTGATACATGAAAACTTTTAAATTGTTATATAGAACTAGAGTGACAAAATTAGTCATAAAAGTACCCAAAAATATTATATTAAAAAAAGAAAGGAAAAATCCATATGATAATTCAAATTCTTTATGGTTAAGAAATAATAACACATTTATGATTAAAAGAATCCCTTTAAATGAAACATTTTAATTATTTTTTTTAATTAAATTTTGAAATATCCCTTTGAAATTGTTGCTTCTCATTTCAAAATACTTACCAATAATTTTCTAGAAAAAAAATAATTAATTCTATACTTTATGTTGTATATTAAACTTTATTATGAACAAACGAATTTGATATTTAATACAAGTGAAACTCTTAGGTGATGTTTAGTACGAATTAAAATAATTGAATCGTATCCATACTATAATTGGAAGAGTCTCGAAAAGGTTAATTTTTAGATTATACAAGCAAAATAATCGAAAACTAATATGATATGACATATTGAAAATAATCATCGAATCGAAGCATTAAAACCCTTAGTTAATTATACGACTATTTTATGAGAAAGGGCTTGGATTACGAGTATTAGAAATACCTATATTTCCGGTGGATATGTATTTACTATCGGTGGAGGAGCAGTTTCTTGGAAATCATCCAAACAGACTTGTATCGCTCGCTCTACAATGGAATCTGAATTTATCGCATTAGATAAAGCCGGTGAAGAAGCAAAATGGCTCCGAAATTTCTTGGAAGATATTTCATATTGGCCCAAGCCAATGGCATCAATATGTATACACTGTGACAGCCAAGCGGCAATAGGTAGGGCAGGGAGCATGATGTACTACGATAAATCTCGTCACATACTACGGAGACATAATACCGTTAGGGAACTTCTCTCTAGTGGAATTATCACTATTGATTAGGTAAAGTCAAAGGATAATGTGTCGGATCCACTTACAAAAGACCTATCTAGAGAAGGAGTGGGAAGAACATCCAAGGGAATGGGTTTAAGGCAAGGACGAGTCAGCATAGCGGTAAATCTACATAGCAGACTGGAGATCTCAAGAGCTGGGTTCAAGGAGATCAAACAAAGTTGTGTCTGACAGGTTCAACATTGTCAATTACCCAACTCATTCTTATGATGTAGATAATGTATAGTAAACAAGGATAAGACTTAAGGTGAAAAGTCTTTTAATGATTATCTAAATTTGGTAGATTTGACCAAATAGTTTAATCTACAGGATTGAACGTTTAGAAATCACCTATGTGAGGGCGAAGTGGAAGCCGTTTCAAAGAGAATGTTAGTAAAGGCCTATTCTCTAAGCTCTCATGAAATCGGGACGTGTTCGTGGCTGAAAAGAACAAAACCGTAAGAACCCTAAATGGTAAAAGGCTGGTTGTGTGACATGTGTTGTCTAGCTGTACATTAAAGCTCGACAGTTCAAAGATATCAAATTGGCAAGTTTACTCTTTCTCTCACATTGGCGGAAGAAGAGAACTTGAGAGTGTTTATATTGATGAATACTTACTCCACATGGCAAGTGAGGCAAGAAATAATAGATGCCTCGCGCCGTCGTCGTCGTCGTTCGCTCGGCTCGGCTCGGCTCGACTTCGGATTCTCGATGAGATCTATCTTTTAGGACAAATTCTATTTGACAGAAATAAAATAAATAAATTCAATCCGAAAAGTGTAACAGATGCAATATTCGAAGTGAACTGGTGCCACTGTTACAACGAATCGTTGCACTGTTTTGCAAACTGATGCACTACTTATGTGTTTCTGTTTCTGAACTGGTGCAGATTTTTGAATTAATGTTTCCTGAACTAATACGTTGGTTCGAACAGATGTAACTCTTCAATGTAGTGATGCACTATTTTGAACTGGTGCACTGTTTCAGCAAAATACTGCACTGTTTTGGATAAACAGACATGCATTTTCAAAAACATCACACCTCTAAGATAGACCATTGTCTCTTTTCAGAAGAGGCATCTCTTGGCTATAAAAATCTGATTTCATCCACAGGTTTTGGAACAGAAAAAATTTCAGATTACAAACTTCTTCTTGTCTTAACAAAAACTCTGTGTGTGATCATTCAACACGTTGAGTGCGTTCGAAGAATCCGCCTATTTGAGGTACCGCTATAGTCGGATTGAAGGCCATTTTATCCTGGGAGGAAGATTCCATAATCTCGGGTTTAGTGAGGGGAATTATTCCTTAAGAAAAGTCCGTGAATTCGGACGACTTGGCCTTAATCATTTTTGTTTCATCTTTATTTTTCTGGAAAAAAAATAAATACACCTCTTGAAAAGGTCATTTTGATCTTGTGTTGAGGGTATTTGATACTTCATTGTATTCTTGTTTATATTTGAACTCGAGTTGAAGTTGTTGTTTTACTATATATAGATTTCTACATACCCGAATATATTGTGGGAAATAAAAAGTACATTGTACGTAGACATAGCCTTATCGATCCCAGGTTGAAAGACGGTTTCACATAGCCTTAGAAGGTACATTGTACGTCGCCTTAGAAATCCAGACTTGCTAATATTCAAATAACGGTTTCCATTATTAAGTAAAAAAGGACTGTCCGGTACACTAAAGCTCCCGCTACTCACAGGGTCCGGGAAAGGGCCCCACCACAAGGGTGTATAAGGTACATTGTACTTAGCCTTCAAACTCCCGTATATTCGAAATAACGGTTTCTTTTGTTGGCGAAGATACATATATACAACAAAAACATATTCAGCGTAATCACACGAGTGAGATTCGGGGAGGATAGAGAGCACGTTGCGTCATCTCTACCTCCTCGGTTCTCGAGTAAGGCATATCAAAATCAAGTACAATAGTGATGAATCCATGCATATACATGCACAGAGACAGATCCAGAATTTAAACTCTACGTGTTCAAATTACACAAATCTCATACTTAAGAAATAATAGATAATATAATCTCTTAAATTTGGGATTTGTGTAATTTATCCTTATTTTCATAGGGAGAATGGACTTCTGTAGAGAAAAAGTCAAATTAATTTCATGGAAACTTTGTTATAGTTGTCTTTGGTCTTCTATGAAATTATTTCTTATTTTCTCCTCACGGTGTGAAACAAATCTCTATCTCTATCTCTATTATATTAAAAGTGTGAATGGCGTTATAAATCACGTTTGAACTTTTTACCCAAAAGTCTCCCCTTTAGACAAAATCGTCTTTTTAACTTCTTCTTTTTTTCAATTATTATATCGTTATTGTTATAAAATCGAATATTGAGTATAATAAATATATAAAAAAAAGCTCTTAAATATATGAAAGAATGAAGACTCCTAAATAAATGGATGATTTCTAATGTCGGCTAGGTGAAAAATAACTTGCATATATTTCCTAATATATATATATACACACACACACACACACACTTACATACTAATTTATAAAACATATACATATGTATACGTTAAATATACACATCTGTAGAAGATATATACACACCATTCAATATATATGTACTACTTTAAAATTAAATAAACTATATACTAGAATATATATGTATTACAATATATAGATAGTTATATTATACTAATTTATAAAACATATACACATGTATACGTTAAATATATACGTGTATAGAAGATATATACACGCCATTCAATATATATGTACTACTTTAAATAAAATATATACTATTCTACAGTATACATTTATATATACTACAATATGTATATATATATAGTTATATACTAATTTGTAAAACATATACACTTGGATACATTAAATATATACGTTAAATATACATGTGTATAGAAGATATATACAATAATATACAAAACATATACTACTTAATATAATAAATTAATAATACTTGATAGTTAATTAATGAATGTTGAATTTTATTGATTGCAAAATGATCCAAAATTTATAATTTACATGAATAAAAAATATACAAACTATGCATCATTTTTTCCAACTCAACCATGTTAATATTAACGGGAACTTGCATAGGATAGTCAAAGTCAATGGGGGCAAACCCATGCATTGGACTTGATTCTGCTAAGTTCTCCCGCGAAGTCATAATTTCTTCAAGTTTCTGCTCGTCATTCAGCTTCGGTTCCATTCCTTGATTTCTTCTTTCTGCTCTAATCTAATCTCTAAGGCAAACTAGAACACTCATTGCATTGCTTCCCAATGAGTGACGGTTGTCTCCAAGTTGTTGTCATCCCTGACTAAAGACACTCTCTGATGCAACGGTTGACATTGGAACATTCAAGATATCTCTAGCTAATCTTGAAAGCACATGATATTGTGATTCATTATTCCTCCACCAATCCAACGTGTTGATCCGTCGTCTGCAATCCTCTGGCGGAGACCGAAGATAATACTTAAGCTCTTCCCGATAAGTTGATGTGTAAGCTCCCTCGTCAACACTGTTCCAACAGGGTAAATCATAAAAGGAATCAGGAAAACCACAATGTACCGGCCTTTAAGAAAATGATGGCACCTCAGGAGGATGAGGAGCGACAGTTGGACTGATATGTGTCGGTACAACTAAATCAACTAAATCAGCATAGTGGTTATATAATTTATCTATGTAAGCATTCGCATCAGACGTAGCCGTCCACAATCAGGTTGTACTTGTTCAGAATCATTGTTAGTATTTATTTCTAAGTTACGATAAATAAAAGTACTAAAGTGACACATAGTATGGTATTTAATGCACGGATTTAGCATAGCACCAACCAAGAAAATAGGGAGAATCGGAAAAAAATATATTTTAAATTTAGTAAACATGGCACCAACAACATTTTCATAACCTTCTTTATTTTTATATTCTTTGAGAAAACCAGAAATATCGGTTATATATCCCAAAATATAACAAACAGTAGGATAATAAGCACCAGAAAATTCAACCGTAGCTACATAAAAATTTTTCAAAAACTTAACAAGATTATTAATTACAACCCAATCAGAATCAAGTAGCATGCAATCGGCAGAATCAGCAAATGAACCACAATGTTGGTTAAAAGCTAATGTAATAGGAACTCTATATTTATAACAAGTTTTTAAAAAATCATACGTAGAATTCCATCTAATATCAATTTCCTCAGGCATCAATATCGGTGCAAGTCCATTTTCTTGACATTTAACTTTAAATTCTTTAATTCTCGATCTACTATTATTTCCTTGTATAAAACCAACAACAAAACGAATTTTTTCAATATAAATCTCAAAAAACTCAAGACCATCTTTTACAATTAAATTATATATATGACATGCACACTTAATATGAAAAATTTCAGATAACGACGATGATAGTTTAGATTTCAACTTTGTTATAGCAGTCTTGTTGTTAGAAGCGTTATCAAAAGCGATACATAAGATTTTATTTTCGATACTATAAAATGCTGCAACTTTATGTATCGAGTCAGTAATAAATTGTCCAGTATGTTTACGATCCTCATCATATAAAAAAGCAAGAATACGTTTTTGCATCACAAAATCACTATCCATCCAATGACAAGTAACGGTTAAATAATTATTTTTATTTACAGCACGATCAAGATCAGAAGTTAGGGACAATCTACATTGAATATTTTTTAACAATGTTGATAAATAAAAACAATATTGTGAATGGAGTCTAAAAAGATCAGAAGTTAGGGATATTCTACATTGAATATTTTTTAACAATGTAGATAAATAAAAACAATATTGTGAACGAAGTCTAAAAATACCAGACCGACAAGTACTTTTAGGAATACCATTAAACATAAGATTATAAATTGCTTGAATATAATGAATAAAAGCATCAGAAGAAGGAAAACTAAAAGGCAAACAACCTACAACTATCATTTTTGCTATTTCTTTTTGGTCCCTCAATTTATTATACTTTTTCGTTACGTGACCGGTTGTTGGGTCCAATCTAGTTTGTGTGGGCCCACCAACCACCTCACCACCTTGTGCAATTTTTAACTCTCTTTCGTGATCTTCAACTAAATGTCTCATTAACGTACCCGTACCCCTTGCTTGCCTCCTCTTTTATGCTTATATATTTTTTGACAAATATTGTATTGCACCTCAGTATTTGATATACGTTCAAAAAATCTTCATGCAACACTAGTTTGTTTACGAGCTCTTGGGGCACGGGAAGGATGGGGAGGGAGATAAACCGATTCGGATCTAACGTTAGCATTTCCTACTTCCGGTGTATCACCAATATTTTCATCATCTTCATCTAAATCTACCGCATCTACTTCATTTTCTTCTTCTATACCGTAATTTTCCTGAATTTCTAAATAATTCATATCGTGAGCACCTACACCTATTTCTTCCTCAAAAGGTTGACTAAGTGGTATCGGAGGCGAAGACACACGGGTATATCTAGTACTTGAAGTCCCTCTACCGCTAGTAATTCGCTTTTTGCTACCACTACCACTTCCGGGATAATTTTTTTTGACACTTTTACCGAGGTTTCTTAATTTATCCATAGTATAAATCAAACTAAAAAATATTCAAAATACACAAAAAGTAATAAAAATAAATATTCAACAATTAATACACTAATTATAAATTAAAAGTAAGAGATGGAACGACAATACCAAATTTTGGAAGTATCCGAAGGTTGCGACTTTAGAAACTTTCACTCGTACTTAGTAATCGCAAAATTAAAAAAATTAAAGTGAGCACTTTAGAAATTAAATATATAGAATATTTGAGAATTGAGAAATGAGATTTGAGAGAGAATGAGATTTGAGACTTGAGAGGATGAAAAATTGTGTGGAAAATGATTTGAAAGTGTAGGGTATTTATAGAATTTTTTTTGGGATTAAAAAATGATTTAATTTTTTTTTTTTTTTAATATTTGGGCCCAAACTAGCCGTTATAGCCGTTGGGCCAACGGCTAGTTTGGCCCAATTTTCCAAAATCTTAAAAATAAATAAATAAATAAATAAATAAAATGGGCTTATCCGGGCCGGGCCGAGCCAGTTAACCGACCGGCCCTAACCGGGTTGAGTCCGGTCCGGGTTAACCGGGCTCAAATTCAAAATCCAATTGGACCGGGACCTGGGCCCTTAAAGCCCTTGGGCTTACCGAGTCGGGTCAAACCGATCCGGTTTCTTTTAGTGGGCTGGTTCGGGCCAGTTAAAATCGGCCCGTTTGACACCCTTATATATGCATGTTCAGTGGCGGAGCTAGACTTTTGGTTAAGGGTGTTCATATTCTCCCTTGGGCAAAAAACTGTTTAAAAAACAAAGTAAATAAAGCACTTCTGGACCTGCCAAGGTTCGAACCCGGGTTGTTGATGCAAAAATGCACACTCTTGACCACTGGACTATGTTTCTCTAACTTGTTAAGGGTGTGCAACAACATGTATATAACCATAAATATCTATATTTAACCTATATACTCGAAAAAAATTTCCTACGAAAGGTGTTCATCTAACCACCCTTCGTCGGCTGTGGCTCCACCACTGTGAATGTTAAAGATGTGTCTCTAGCTCACATACTTCTCTATGAGACCCTTTCATCATCTTGTTGTTATCTTTACGCGGATAGTGCGCTTCATCTTGGTGACGTTGTTGAAATTCTTTCGAGAATATTCCATCCCCACCAAGTAAGTTCAATTTCTGAATCTATCGACATAGTTACGCCATTATGTGAAGTATGCAAACATAAATTATTATAATTATACATATACTATTATCTTAAAGAAAGATTAAAGTTGTGGAGGATCAACAAATTGGATCAAAGAACAATGATCGTGGAAAAACAAGAACAAGGTTTCTAATAATGAGGTTCAATAATATTGTGCTAGGATTTGGAGGTTCGATAATATAGTGCTAGGATTTGGACTCCACTTTCGTTTGTTTCTTTTGTTGATCGATTTTGATATGCTTTTTCTTGAGATGATGGTCTATTAGAAACGACCACTCTACCTACCAAGATAAGAATAAGATATGTGTATGCTCTATCCTCTTCATACTCCACTTTTAGAATTACAATGGATATGTTATTTTTGTTTTTGATACAATTTTTATTCAAAAGGCCATGTGTTAAAAGGCTTTTAGTTTGTACTCAAAGACAAAAGCAAAACCTTCTAGAAAGTCTATTATTTGCAATGAATGTTCTTTAGTTTGTCCATTAAGCAGTTCTCTTGTGGTCAATTTTTAATATAGTAAAGTACTGTATCATGAATGCTCGTGGTCTTAAATATCAAGATCTCAATCCAATGTCGCTATAGGGTTTAGGGACATTTATAAAGAGAGCCTAATGCCTCAATAAAACATATTTAGCAGCAATTAAGCTATTGTCGTTAATTAATTGTCGCTAGAGATCATTTTTGATGTGGTGATAGGATAGAATACGCTTTTCACGATAAGATTAGAATAAAAAAATGGAATGCATATTGAAACGTGTACAGATGGCACTTAAGCTCAATGCTTATACATGAGGCAGGTTTAGACTATAACGTAGGATCTGAGAAATAACGTAAGCTAGATAATTGAAAATATTAACTTGGATGAGTTCGTAACACACATGATGTAAGTAGAGTCACTAAATTTGGTGTTGGAATCTCATGGGACAAATCAGCTCTCTTTATATTCTTCATAGCCTATGCATATTTAGGAGGTACTAAAATTGAATGATATATCCCATGGAATTTCATAAAGTGGGATCTAGAGATGGTAAAATATTTGACTTAGATTTGAATCATTAAACTTTGTGATTCTGTAAGTATTTATATTCCTCATTCTACGTAAGGATGCAATTGAGTTGTGATGTGATCTCTCGGATAATTTTTGAAAGTAGTTATGAAGAAGGTGGAAAGATATTTGAACTTCAAAGAAAATAAGCTCAACATCTTAGCGAAGCTCTCCAATCAGTTTATACTCTGAGATGAAGATAAATTAATTTTCTTAAGAATTGGAGAAATGTAGCCAAAGTACAGACTATAATATTTTTTTTCTAGAAATGCACATTGCTTTTCCTTAATCTTTCCTATCTAATGCATGTCGGTTTACTCGTTTATGTAATACTAATTCAACATTTTTCCCAATAGAGAGGAACAAAAAAATGAAGGAAATAAAAAAGGACAAGGACATCGGAATGAGCAAGCCACTGGAGAGCATAAGTTATTCGCAAAAACTACATTAGTGTTGCTCCTATGAAGTATGTTGTGATTGAGCAGATATCAAGATTGGCAAATGGCAAGGGCTAAAGAAGAAGTTTTGTAAATGTTGGAAAGTTGAAACTCATGGATTAAATCATCTAAAATTTGTAAGTATTTTTTTAAATTTCATAGAAAATTCACAACCTCGCAAACCCCACCAAAGATGTAAACCACATTTTAAGAAAAAGTCACAACTTCACAAACTACATCGAAGATGTAAATCATATTTAATTTAGCTTGACCTAAGTATTTATATTTATTCTAATATTATCATCTTTTTTTTTTTCTATAAGAATAACTTAAGAGTGTTATTTGAAAATTTGTATTTGCCGATCTAATGGGATTGAACTTTTTAGCCTACAAATAAACTTTTGTCAAAAGAATCTCCTCTGACAATTATGAGCACTTCGCCCAATTGAAAAAAATATCAAAATTTTAAGTTGCATTGAATTTTTTTTAAAAGGGACACGAACTCTCAAAGACGGAAGAAAAAGGACTCATACAAGATTTGTACTTGTGAATGATTTTGAGATTTAATTATCAAAATTTCATGGCATATTAGGGGAATAACTAAGTATCTATTTATAAATATATATTAAGAAACAAAATAAATTTATTTATGTGAAATTTATAAGGGTAAAAGAGACTAACAATATTTTTATGAGGGCCGATATTTTTTTGTTTACACTTATTCTAATAAATAGAGAACTTTTAATTTTGTTTTATATGTAAGTTATTTCACCTCGAAATGAAACTTTTTTTTAATTCTGTTTAGCAACAAATTAGTAATGAATTATCAAAAAAACAAATCACATGTGAATTTACTGATGGATTATTAATGATGCTCGTGGCTAAATTAATTTTTTCTGTGGCGTTGATCATGCGTAAAATACTTAATAATGAATTATCAAATAAGTACTTGATTTTACAAAATAGCTATTATTGTGTACTTCAACCCATGACTTGTATACAAGTTAGTCAGATCTACCAAAAAATAAAAAAGATTAAGAAAAAGAACAAAGATGGGGTGGAAGAAAGATTGTAAAAGTTGTCGTGAGGGAAGTGAGAAAAGAGGGGTCTAAGAGAAAGAATAAGGTGGATTTTTTTTGTCGAATTGCAAGGAGATTGCAAAGCAAACTTGATTGATTTATTAAATCTTTTCTTACATAAATTAACTAAAGAATTATTATTAATATTTAGAATTTTAAAATTAATTAAACTTCTAATATTTATTTATATTATTTATTAAATATATATAACATTTATTTTAAAATCTTCTTTTGATAATTCATTTATGTTTATGTAAATTGCTACCTTTTAACTATTAGTTTTTTATATACAATTTTAGTGATTAGCACGAAATACACGTGCAACGCACGTATGCTACACTAGTTAGAATAATAATATGAGGAAGCCCACGAAAATAAAAGAAATACGTGCTCACTTTCTTTTAATTTATTTGACTTTCAATTGGTACAAAAATTAAGAAAAAAAAAAATCTTTGAATCTTATGATTTCATTGTATAACTGATTATGCGTGATTTTCTCTACAAAATAAAAGAGAATCTATTATTTCCTTAAATAAATATTTTTATCAGTTTTAAATGTATCATTTTTTGTATGTATCACCATATAACATATGTATCGCCATTTCAAAAACTCCACGCATAGAGGTAGCTTTAGTGCACCGGACTGCCTTTTTTTTTTATCACCATTTCAAAAACCGAGATAATATGTAATTAACAAAATAATCAGAATTTTTTGTAATATCACTTAAAGATTCAGGGATTTATGTAAGTTATCCGTATTTTTATATGGAATTTAATTCAATTAAGCCCTTCCCTTTTCGGGTGGACGAGCGTGACGAAATTAGCCCATGAAAATTCGTCCGGCCCATTTAAGTTTTAACATCACGCGTCTATATTGTTGGTCTTTAATACAAAATTTTAAGAGGAATTAACATAGATGTACAACCTTCCCAAAATATTGGCAATTTAATAGCCAAAAAAAGATTAGCAAAAAGAAGCCTTAATTAATTGGCATTAAATAGCCAACTAACCAAAAAAAAAAACTACCTCTTTTTAAGAGATAATATATTTTTATTCCTCAATTTTTTTATTTTTTTTTCTTTCTCACGTACTCTCTCTCTCACACACACTATTTTTAAAGAAAATGAAATAATTTTTGCTATTATTAAGGAAAATTGTTATGGGTATTTGATACCAACTTAATGTTTGCCAATTATATGCTTTAGTGGATACACGGTGTCATTTTTCAAATTTTAGCCCATGAGAATTCGTCCGGCCCATTTAAGTTTCACATAAAGCATCTATATTGTTGGTCTTGAGGATTGGAATTTAAATTGGCCCAAATCTTAGCCCAAAGACCTGGCCCAACCTCCAATGAAATCCCCAATTTATACAGATCTATATAAACATATACAAATATATGTATTGTCCTTTCGTCGTCGTCGCTCGTTCGACTTCGGCTTTTGTCTTCGAGAGAATATTAACTCAAAATGTTTCACAATTACTTAGTCCACAAATTTTGACCCAATTTTTTTTTTCCTCCTGTGCGAACCACACAAGCACTAATTGAAAGGTCGCGTCTATGCAGTTCACTGTTTTGGTGTGCGGCCGCACAAGGCAATGTGCGGGCTGCGCATGCCTCCCTAGTCCCTACACACCCTGGCTCATGCGCGAACTGAATCAGTACTTGTTGTCTATATATAACAACAACAACAAACCCAGTATATTCCCATCTGGTGGGGTCTGGAGAGGATAAAATGTACACAGTCCATACCACTACCTCCAGGGAAGTAGAGAGGCTGTTTCCGATAGACCCCTGACTCATGACAAAAGGACAAAAACATCAAAAGCGTGCAACAGGAATAAAATAACACAACAATAAAGTACACAAACAGACAATGGACCCCCCTCCCCCACCCCTAGACCTACCAACCAAGCTACACCAAACCCTCCTAACTACTCGACCACCTACCTTAGCCCTCTACCCTAATGTTTTTCCTTCATACTTTCTTATCAAGGGTCATTCCTTCATACTTTCTTATCAAAGGTCATGTCCTCAGAAAGCTGTTGTAACTGCTCCATATATATATATATATATATATATATATATATATATTAATTTCTCAGACATTTCATACGAATTTCCTTCTGTGAGTTCGACTATAATCTTTTCTTTCCTTTTTTTGTTTTTCAAAAATTGTTTAAACTTCGTTATATTATTCATGTTAATTTTGAATACAGATTTTGAGTAACAGATTCTATCTCCTTTTTACATAAGTTGGATCCCAACACATGAATTTAATTGCAAGTTGTGGAATCATTTTCATAATCCATAAGGTCACAAATGGAAAGAGCTAAATATAATTGAATTTTCTTTTATCGGAAAATTATATAAATTACACATATAAATTAAATATCCACAAGGTCATACCAAGACTTATTCAACATGAATAAGAAGACTTATGGATTTTAAATACAGTATTATTATTCATATTGTATCATGTGGATGAGACGTGCACGTATATTAGGAGTGTAAAACGGGCCGGGCCAGGCCAACCCGGAACCGGCCCTCCCATTTTAACCGGGTTCTGGGCGATTTCGGGCCGGGTTTGACGTTAACCGGGCTGGGCCGGGCCAAACAATAAAAAAATTAAAACCCACCCTAACCCGGCCCACTTAACCCAATCCGATCAAACACACCAAAACCCGATCAAACCCGGTTAAAAACCAGTCAAACCCGTTTAAAAAATAAATAAAAAATCCAATATACACTATATACACTCCAATATACAATATATATTTTAAAAAAAATATATAAAGTATAAACAATTACACATATATACGTACTATTCAATATATAATTATATATGACTATACGTACTACTTTAAATAAAACATATTCTATAATAGTATAATATATATATATACACTACAATATATATATATATATATATATATATATACTAATTTATAAAACATATACACATGTATACGTTAAATATATACTACTTTAGGAGATATATACACATATATATGCACCATTCAATATATATGTACTACTTTAAATAAAATATATACTACAATATACATATATATATATATATATATACAACAATATGTATATATTATATATATAGTTACATACTAATTTATAAAACATATACACTTGTATACTTTAAAGATATACGTCTATAGAAGATATATACACATATATACGCACCATTCAATATATATGTACTACTTTAAAAAAAGTATATACTACAATATATATACTAATTTATAAAACATAAAGTAATGTATACGTTAAATATACACGTCTATAGAAGATCTATTCACATATATACACTCTATTCTATGTATATGTAATACTTTAAATGAGATATACTACAATATATATGCATTACAATATATATTTGTATAGTTATATACTAATTTATAAAATATATACACATGTATACGTTAAATATACACGTCTATAGAAGATCCATTCACATATATACACTCTATTCTATGTATATGTAATACTTTAAATGAAATATACTATAATGTATATACATTACAATATATATTTGTATAGTTATATACTAATTTATAAAACATATACACATGTATACATTAAATATACACTTCTATATAAGATATATACACGTGTATACGCACCATTAAATGTATATATACAACTACTTATAAAATATACTACATTATATATACATTACAATATGAATAGATATACTTATATACTAATTTATAAAACATATACACATGTATACATTAAATATACACTTCTATAGAAGATATATACACGTGTATACACACCATTCAATGTATATATACTACTACTTATAAAATATACTACATTATAGATACATTACAATATGTATAGATATACTTATATTCTAATTTATAAAACATATATACATGTATACGTTAAATATACACTTCTATAGAAGATATATGCACAAATATACAAAACATATGCTACTTAGTATAATAAATTAATAATATTTGGTAGTAAATTAATAATATATTAGAAGTAAGTTTTTAATTTAAAGTAGAAAACTAGAAATTCAATTTAAAATTTTAAATCGTTAAATAACAAAAAAAATAAAAAACAAGGACTAAGGAGTGAATGAATTTGGGGATTTTATTGATTGCAAAATGATCCAAAATTTATAATTTACATGAATGAAAAATCTATAAATTATGCATCATTTTTTCCAATTCATTCATGTTAATATTAATGGGAACTTGCATAGGATAGTCGAAGTCAACGGGGGCAAAACCATGTATTTGGACTTGATTCTGCTGAGTTCTCCCGTGAAGTCATAATTTCTTCAAGTTTCAGCTCGTCGCTCGGCTCCGGTTCCATTCCTTGGTTTCTTCTTTCCGCTCTAATCCAATCTCTGAGGCAAACTAGAACATTCATTGCATTGCTTCCCAATGAGTGTCGGTTGTCTCCAAGCTGCTGTCGTCCCTGACTAAAGGTGCTCTCTGATGCAACGGTTGACATTGAAACATTCAAGATATCTCTAGCTAATCTTGAAAGCACAGGATATTGTGATTCATTATTCCTCCACCAATCCAACGTGTTGATCCATCGTCTGCGATCCTCTGGTGCCGTCCGAAGATAATATTTCAGCTCTTCCCGATAAGTTGATGTGTAAGTTCTCTCATCAACACTGTTCCAACAATTTAAATCATAAAAGTAATCAAAAAAACCACTATGTGCTGGCCTTTTAGAAGATGATGGCTCCTCGGGAGGATGAGGAGCGACAGTTCGAGTGATATTTGTAAGTACGACTGAATCAAATAAATCAGCATAGTGATTATATAATTTTTTCTATGTAATCCTTTGCATCAGCCGTAGCCGTCCACAAATCAGGTTGTACTTGTTCAGAATCATGGTTAGTATTTATTTCTAAATTAGTATAAATAAGAGTACCAAAGTGACACATATGATTATATTTCATGCACGGATTTAGCATAGCACCAACCAAGTAAATAGGGAAAATCGGAAAAAAATATTTTTTAAATTTCGTAAACATGGCGCCAACAGCTTCTTTATATTAACCTTCTTTATTTTTATATTCTTTGAGCAAACCAGAAATATCGGCTATATATGCCAAAATATTACAAACAGTAGGATAATAAGCACCGAAAAATTCAACCATAGCTACATAAAATTTTTCTAAAAACTTAACAAGATCATTAATTACAACCCAATCAGAATTATGTAGCATGCAATCAGCAGATTCAACAAATGAACCGCAATGTTGGTTAAAAGCTAGTGTAATAGGAATTCTATATTTATAACAAGTTTTTAAAAATTCATACGTAGAATTCCATCTAGTATCAATTTCCTCAGGCATCAAAATCGGTGTAAGTCCATTTTCTTGACATTTAACTTTAAATTCTCTAATTCTCGATCTACGATTATTTCCTTGAATAAAACCAACGGCAAGACAAATTTTTTCAATATAAAGTTCAAAAAAAACTCAAGACCATCTTTTACAATTAAATTATATATATGACATGCACAATTAATATGAAAAATTTCAAGCAAGGGCGGAGATAGCGTAGATTTTATTTTTGTTATAGCAGTCTTGTTGTTAGAAGCATTATCAAAAGCAATACATAAAATTTTATTTTCGATACCATAATATCCGGCAATTTTAACAATAGAATCAACAATAAATTGTCCAGTATGTTTACGATCTTCATCATATAAAAAAACAAGAATACGTTTTTGCATCACGAAATTACTATCCATCCAATGACAAGTAACGGTTAAATAATTATTTTTATTTACAGCACGATCAAGATCAGAAGTTAGGGACAATCTACATTGAATATTTTTTAACAATGTTGATAAATAAAAACAATATTGTGAATGGAGTCTAAAAATATCAGACCGACAAGTAGTTCTAGGAATACCATTAAACATAGGATTATAAATTGCTTGTATATAACGAATAAAGGCATCAGAAGAAGGAAAACTAAAAGGCAAACAACCCACAGCTACCATTTTAGCTATTTCTTCCCTGTCCCTCAATTTATTATACTTTTTCGCTACTTGACCGGTTGTTGGGTCCATTCTAGTTTGGGTTGACCCACCAACATCCCCACCACCTTTTGCAATATTTAACTCTCTTTTGTGATCTTCAGCTATATGTCTCATTAGCGTACCCGTACCCCCTTGCTTCCCTCCACTTCTATGCTTATATATTTGTTGACAAATATTGCATTGCACCTCAATATCTGATATACGTTCAAAAAATTGCCATGCAATACTAGTTCTTTTACGAGGTTTTGGGGCACTGGGAGGACGGGAAGGGAGATTAACTGATTCAGATCTAACGTTAGCATCTCCTACTGCGGGTGTTTCAGCAAAATTTTTATTATCTTCGTCTAAATTAACCGCATCTACTTAATTTTCTTCTTCTATACCGTAATTTTTCTGAGCTTCTACATAATCCATATCGTGAGCACCTACACCTATTTCTTACTCAAAAGATGTACCAAGCGGTACCGGAGGCGAAGGCACACGGGTATATCTACTACTTGAACTACCTCTACCGCTAGTAATTCGCTTTTTACTACCACTACCGCTTCCGGGACAAAAAATTTTAACACCTTTAGTAGCGAGGTTTCTTAATTTATCCATAATATAAATTAAATTAAACTAAAAATATTCAAAATACACAAATATAATAAAATTAAATATTAAACAATTAATACAATAAATAAAAATTAAACGTAAGAGATGGAAC
The DNA here is from genome assembly GCA_030864215.1 of Capsicum pubescens. NCBI lineage: Eukaryota > Viridiplantae > Streptophyta > Magnoliopsida > Solanales > Solanaceae > Capsicum > Capsicum pubescens. The sequence continues at coordinate 273,336,530 of CM061541.1, read as the reverse complement.
GACAATACCAAATTTTGGAAGTATCCGAAGATTGCGACTTTAGAAACTTCCGCTCGTACTTTGTAAACGAAAAATTAAAAATTTAAAGTGAACACTTTAAGAAATTAAATATATTGAATATTTGAGAATTGAGAATTGAGATTTGAGAGAGAATGAGATTTGAGAGAGTGAAAAATTGTGTGAAAAATGATTTGAAGTTGTAGGGTATTTATAGATTTTTTTTGGGGATTAAAAAATATTTTTTAGAATCTATAGAATCTATCTCGATGCTATATTTTTACCCTTTTTGATATTTTTAAAATTTTTTTGCTTTAAAACTATTATATTGGATGATGTATGGTTCGTGCCTTTTACAAATATTTACTAAAATAACCTGTGAGAGGACCAACTAGAATTTCACATGTCACTTCATGCTTCACCTTTGACCACCTTCTAAATTTTATATTTGAAGGATGACATTTGTAATATAATATATTATAAATTATATAATATCGTTAATTAAGTCTATAATATTTGTAATTATTTTTCTAATATAATATCTTTATTTTAATAGTATATTAATATTTTCTTTATTTTTAAAAATTTAAACAATTTTGAGCTAGACATAAGAAAGACTAAGGACAAAAATATTTATTTTGAACTTCGTATTTATGGGAGCAATGTAATGACATTGAAACTTTATTATTTATGTAGAAATTAAAAATAAATTTTATCATGATGTAATATTTATTTAGTTGGATTTCATCAAAGATTTTGCTTTTATTTGCATTGTCCACTAATATGAATAATATATAATAATTGCTTGTAATTTATGTTATTTAAAAATTTGAAATAAAAAATTAATTTCGTATTATATGGAGATTTTCAAATGAACATGTATTTTATAGGATGATTATATATTAAAAAAATAAAAGAATTTATTTTATGAAATAAGAAAATATAAATGATACTAAAATAGTGAAGAGAGGGAAGAAGATTGAAGGGGAGCCTTGGAGTAACTGGTAAAGTTGCTGTCATGTGATCAAGAAGTCTCGGGTTCAAAAAAAAAAAAGAAGAACCAATAGCAGCATTTGTTGCTCTTTTCGTGTGTGAATCTTAACAATGCAGCAAAGTAGTAAAAGAAAAGTGTCATTTCTATAAGAAGCTAACCTCTTTTTCTTTTTCTTCTACAACAGGTCTCACACGTTTCAGCCAGGATTCCATTTTTTTGAGAACTTGAAATCTCCTACAAAATCACCCAAGAAAGGAATGGCGAAAATAACAAAGCAAGCGAAACTAACAACAGGAGAAAAAGAAGTAAGTGGTGAATAGTTGAATTTATGAAACCCGCTAAACAACAAGATTACATGAATCTTGACTACAATTAAATGAGAGTTAATGGCATGATGGTCACTCAACTTACGAAAAATGGCCATTATAGTCCTTCAAATTTACCTAGTTAGCATCGATGGTTATTTTAGCTTTTTAGCTGAAAATACAATTTTTGGTACCTACTTAATGAAGTGACAGATGTAAATTTTTAGGAAGAAAGGAGTCTCATTGTGTAAATAATGTAAGAAGCTAGTATTCCAAGCACACAGAACATCAACCTAACATTTATTTTAGGAAAAATATTAAACCTCAGTAAAATGTGAATAGATTAAGTAATCTCATAATGTTATTCACTTTTGTCTCTTAAAAAGAAAATTTTATTCTTCACTAAGTGAACAAAAGCTTCTATATGTGAATACGAATGTACTCGGACCAGATCAACCTACATTTATTATACAAAGGATATGCCGAAAAAATATTAAGCCTCAAAGTAAAATATTAATACATTAAGTAATCTTATAATTTATTTGTTTTAAATTGTAAAAGAAATTCAAAATCTCATCATGCTATACTTTTTTGCCTTATAAAAAATAAATTTAATTCTACATTAATCTACAAAAGCTTATACTTGGGAATACAAATGTAGTCGGATCAACCTACATCTATTATAGAAAAACATTAAACTGCAAAGTAAAATGTGAACAGATTAAGTAATCTCACAATGATATACTGTGTACTCAAAACAGATCAACCTACAATTATTATTATAGAAGAAATATTAAACCTCCGAGTAAAATGTGAATAGATTAAGTAATTTCATAATGATATACCTTTATGCCTTTTAAAAACTAATTTAGTTCTTCATTAATGAAAAAACAATAATCATAAACAATAAGGCTGGACTTTGATTTTTTGAAATATAAAAAGAACTTATCACGATGTATTTCAAGATCTTCATAATCTACATGGTAACTCCTAAATTATCAATCACATTTACATATATAATACTTAGAGAGTGTAAGCTTCTAATTACTTAATTGTACCTTTAACACGTCCCTAACGTGTGGACTAATTCTTTTTAATGTATCAAGCACGTGGAATTTGTTCTGATATGACTGGCAGTGAAACTCGAACACATGTCATCTAAAGGGTGTAAGAAAGAATACATGCTTAGGTACTTAATTACGTTATCAACATTTGGTGGTGGCAATCTGATCCATTGGACTAATTAAATCAAATAGGCAACTGAAGCCAACTTTCTTTTATTAAGGCCTATGGTTAGCAAATTTGCAAACTAGCATAGTCTAACACTACAAGTATATGAGATCTAGAATTTAAATTTTTGATGAGTTTGATCTTTAAATTTATTAGTGTTGAACTCGCTATACATTAAAATTGTGTATTCAAATGTCACGCCCCAAATCCCATTGGAGCGGACTGGCACCCGTAGCCGAGGAGGCCCGGGAGAACCCGTTCATAACCTATACTTTCACATTTACATTACTTATGAAAATTAGAAATTTGGGCAGCACTTCGTTGTAAATAGAAGAAAACAGTACCTGTATCAGCCCAGCAGACATGCATATATATATATATAAACAGTAATTGGCCGTCAGAGCCATCACGTCTATCAACCAAACACTCCAATGGCTGTACAATATGTCTACAAAAGCCTCTACATAGATACACAACTGAGTTAGGGTCGGGACAAACTCCCGCCCACAAAAGACTTTTATACAAATACCAAAAATACATATAGAAACGACTTGGGATGCCCCGAAACAACTGGAGCTCGCCACTATCAACAGAATGTCCTGGCTCTTACTGCGGAGGTGTACGACCTGAAGTACCTGTTCCTGCAGGCATGAATACAGGTCCCCCGTGAGGGACGTCAGTACGGAAATATGTACTGAGTATGTAAGGCAGTGAGTATCAAGATGAGATACAAAAGATCAACAGAACCCAGATACCAGTGAATAAACAGTATGAGTAGACCACACTTAAAAGAGCTGATGGGATACCTGCACATTACTTTCATATCATTACTTCCCGTATTCCTTATCAATACATAACATATGTCATACAATGGCCAACTGATCAGTGGTACTAATACAATACATCAGGGACCACCCCTGGAATAGCATATATACATAATCTTTATAATACAATGGCCAACTAATCAGTGGTACTAATACAATACATCATATCAACAATTTAAAATAAAGACATTCCATTTCTTACTTCAATTAATCTTTGAGATTGGTTACTTTGTGGTCACACCTTATGGAACTTGAAACCATGATACCTCAATAGGAAAAACATGTAAATAGGTAATCAATATCATGAAAATGAAGTGGAGAATCATGGATACCTCATTAAACCATTTCAGAGTCAACAATAGTATATGGACATTTTTTTGACTAGCCGGACATCTTAAAAGTGAAAACAAGTTCAATTGGTAGTGTCGAAGATCATATGATGTTATTATGTGTCATGTGTCATAGGACAATGTTGGAAGCTTACTTGAGAGTGCCATGGGTCATTATTCATGCCAAAGATTAGATAGAGTATGTCTTACATACCTTGATATAACCACTTCAATACAAGTCCAACTTGACTTCCCGTACTCTTCGAACACTTATCTACAATAAGTCATTTGTGGCAAACTAGTATTAGCAACCAAACCTTACCATTTAGGTATTAACTTCACCAAATAATGTCTAGGAAGTAATCCTTTAACTCATCAATAAGAGTGCTACATACATCCTCTTATACTCTTATTACATTCACATATCATGCATTTTCATGCAATATCCCTCAACATCACTCTTAGCCTTTATTTCCCCTCTTAATCACCATCCAATACCAACATGATCACTAGGCATACATAACCACTAATATAATGATATATCACCACAATTCATCCTCCATAATTCAATACAACAACTTCCATAATTTACTACTAACAATTTATACAAAACAATTCATAACTATGTTTCTAGTTATCTTCCAACATCAAGACAATACTCATAATCCTTTATCAATACTTATTCATGGATAAGAATCAAGAATAAACAATATTCATACCTTAACAATGAAATCTTGTATTTAGAATCCTCCTTATATAACCATGGGGTGCTTCTCGAAGCTTTCGAGATGGTGAAGACAACTACGGAACCAATTCGAATTTTCTACGGTTGAATCACAAAATATTTGAAGTTGAAATTAGGCTAGGGTTTCACCTTCTCTTAATAATTGGATGATATATGATATATATGAGGCTAAGTGTATGTTTATAAAGACCAATTTTCGTCCAAGAGGTAATAGAAAATGATCATTTTGCCCTAAAAATTTAAATAAATCCAAATCTGTCCCCAGTGGACAGTTTTGACAGGCTGAAGTAAATCGATCATAACTCTTTGCTCCGGTATCGGATTTGGGTGAAAGCAATTGCATTGGAAATATAATTCAAAGGTATTTCATTTTCATATAAAGGATACCACCCAGTTCTTCCTGTAAAAGGAGTTATGGTCGTTTAAAGTTGACCCAAAAATCTGTCCCAAAATTCTGTTTTTTTTTATAGGCTGTAGTAAAACGGGTATAGCTCCTTACTCAGACATTGGATTTGGATGAAACCAATTTCATCGGAAATAAGACTCTCGGATATTTTCGTCGATATATAGCAGCTGACACAGTTCTTTTTTTACAAGGAGTTATGATCGTCTAAAGTTGATCCAAAAAAAAAATTGCCTAGCTTGCAGTAATTTTCCTGCAGATTTACTGTTCACAGGCTTCCCGGCCACCGTTTTGAAATTTCGAATGTGCTCGCTTATATGAAATACTCCTCTTTTTTGGACAAAATTTATATCGTTGGAAAGCTTATTCCAATACCTACACATACAACTATTGACGGGATACTTCCGAACACCATAAACTTAATTTAACCCATACGCAAGCCTTTAGGACTCCATATAATCGCGATAAGTGTACGAAAAAATTTACGGGGTGTTACATTCTCCCCCCCTTAAGAACATTCGTCCTCGAATGTTAGCATAGTTACTCAATTAAGACATGTCCAAGCTTACAATTAACATCTTCATCATCATAACATACTTGCATAAAAATAAACACTTACCTGTTATTGTTCTTCTTCCGTCTCATGAACTTCCTCCTCATCATTGAATAGGTAAGGATACTTAATCTTCATCGCTTCCTCGGCTTCCCATGTGATCTCCTCAACTTTTTGATTCCTTCAAAGTACTTTTACCGATGCTATCTCTTTATTCCTTATCTTTTTAATTTGGCGATCAAGAATAGCAATAGGCATTTCTTCAAAAGTGAGATCTTCTGTAACTTGTACATCTTTCGTAGTAGTGATGTGCGATGGATCTCCGATGTACTTGCGAAGCATCGAAACATGAAATATGGGATGAACTGCTGAGAGCTCTTGAGGTAGCTCTAACTCATAAGCAACTTGTCCAAATCTTTGAATGATCTTGTACGGACCTATGTATTGTGGACTTAACTTTCCTTTCTTGCCAAACCTCATCACTCCTTTCATTGGTGATACTTTCAAGAATACCCAATCGTCGATAGAAAACTCAAGTCCTCTTCTTCTAACATCCGCATAAGATTTGTGTCGACTTTGAGCTGTTTCAAGCCGTTGTTGGATCACTTTAACCTTCTCCATTGCTTGATAAACAAGATCCGGTCCAAACAAGACCGCATCACCTGCTTCAAACCATCCTATTGGCGATCTACACTTTCTTCCATGCAATGCTTCATATGGTGCCATTTTGATACTTGAATGATAGCTATTATTGTAGGCAAACTCGATAAGAGGTAGGTGATCATCCCAGTTGCCTTTGAAATCTAATACACATGCTCGTAGCATATCTTCAAGTGTCTGGATGGTACGTTCCGCTTGTCCGTCCGTTTGAGGATGAAAAGCCGTACTTAGATTTACTTGTGCCCCCAAACTCCTTTGAAAAGACTTCCAGAAATTCGCAGTAAATTGGGCTCCTCGATCGGATATAATGGAAATTGGAACTCCATGTAACCGAAAGATCTCCTTAATATACAACTTCGCATACTCTTCCGCCGTATAAGTTGTCTTAACTGGTAAGAAGTGCGCGGATTTGGTAAGCCTATCAATGATCACCCATATGGAATCAAACTTCCGAAATGTACGAGGCAAACCTGTGATGAAATCCATATTGATCTCGTCCCACTTCCAGACTGGAAGATCTATACATTGCATGTAACGACCGGGTTTCTGGTGTTCTACTTTGACTCTTTGACAATTCGGACATTCAGCTACAAATTCGGCAATATTCTTCTTCATGTCATTCCACCAATATATTGCTTTCAAATCTTGATAAATCTTAGTCGACCCTGGATGGATGGAATACCTTGAACAGTGTGCTTCTGTCATAATTCTCTTTCTTAGCTCAACTACATCAGGTACACATAAACGATTCTGACACTGAAGCACTCCTTCTCGCGTAAGCTCAAATGCCTTTGTCGTGCCACTCTGCACATCCTCCTTAAGCTGCAATAAAATTGGATCTGCATACTGCTTCTCTTTCACTTCAGCTATCAATGAAGATTCCGCTGCATTACGTACAATAACCTCTTCATCTGGAGTTTCGAGAAGTCGAACTCCCAAATTAGCTAGTTGGTGAAGATCCTTAATCATCCCCTGCTTTTCTATAGATGCCATTTTAGACTTACGACTCAGTGCATCCGCTACCACATTCGCTTTCCCTGGATGATACAAGATATCAACATTGTAATCTTTCAACAATTCAAGCCATCTCCGCTGCCTCATGTTTAGATCTTTCTGACTGAAGATATATTGCAGGCTCTTATGATCGGTATATATGTCAACATGAACCCCATATAAGTTGTGGCGCCATATCTTCAAAGCAAATACAACTGCATCTATCTCAAGATCATGCGTGGGATAATTCCTCTCATGTGGTCGCAACTGTCTAGAGCCATAGGCTATTACTCTACCATGTTGCATTAATACGCATCCTAAGCCAATTCTCGAAGCATCACAGTACACTGCATACCCTTCTGTGCCTTCAGGAAGTACCAATACCGGTGTAGAAGTCAACTTGCTCTTCAGATCTTGGAAACTCTTTTCACAGGCATCATTCCATTGAAACTTGGAGGCTTTATGCGTCAACTTAGTCAAGGGTGCAGAAATAGAAGAAAAACCTTCAACAAACCTTCTATAATAACCTGCCAACCCGAGGAAACTATGAATTTCCATAGGCGTCGTGGGTCTTGGCCAATTCTTCACAGCCTCAATCTTCTGAGTGTCAACTTTTATGCCTTCACTGGATACAATATGGCCCAAAAATGCCACTGACTTGAGCCAAAACTCACATTTAGAAAACTTCGCATACAGCTTACGATCACGAAGAATCTGCAACGCCTGCCTTAAGTGATTAACATGATCCTCTTCTGATCTAGAGTAGGCCAGAATATCATCTATGAAAACTATCACGAACACATCTAGAAACGGCTTAAACAGCCTATTCATCAGATCCATAAAAACTGCGGGTGCATTTGTCAGCCCGAATGACATAACCAGGAATTCACAATGACCATACCGTGTTCGGAAAGCTGTCTTGGGTATATCTTTATCCTTGACTCTCACTTGATGATAGCCTGATCTCAAGTCAATCTTGGAAAAACACTGGGCACCCTGCAACTGGTCAAATAAATCATCAATTCAGGGAAGAGGGTATTTATTCTTGATAGTCACCTTATTCAATTGCCGATAGTCAATACACATCCTCAGCGAACCATCTTTCTTACGCACAAACAATACTGGTGCTCCCCAAGGGGACATACTAGGCCTGATGAATCCCTTCTCTAGCAAGTCTTTCAGTTGCTCTTTCAATTCTCGCAACTCTTCTAGTGCCATTCTATAAGGAGGAATTAAGATTGGCTGTGTGTCTGGCAACATATCAATACCAAACTCCACTTCTCATTCAGGAGGTAAACCTGGTAGTTCTTCAGGAAATACATCAGGAAATTCATTCACAACCGGAACGGTCTGAAAAGTTGGCGGCTCTGCCTCTGTATCCCTTACTCTAACCAAATGGTATATGTACCCCTTGGAAATCATTTTTCTTGCCTTAAAGTAAGAAATAAATCTACCTCTCGGCGCGCCAACATTACCCTTCCATTCAAGGACTGCCTCATTTGGGAAATGGAAATATACCTTCTTAGAACGACAATCTACTGTAGCATAACAAGACGCTAACCAATCCATGCCCATAATAACATCAAAATCTACCATTTCTAACTCAACAAGATCGGCCATCGTATCACGACCACAAATATTCACAACACAATTTCGATAAACATTCCTAGCTATAAGAGATTCCCCCACTGGCGTTGATACTTCAAATGGCTTGGCTAATAATTCGGGTGTTCTTCTGAACCTTCCCGCAACCAAAGGAGTAGCATACGATAATGTAGAACCAGGATCAATTAAGGCATACACATCAAATGCAAAGATGGACAACGTACCTGTAACCACATCTGGAGAAGCCTCTAAATTCTGCCGATCTGCTAGGGCATACACACGGTTCTGAGCTCCGCTAGAACTAGCTGCTCCTCTATCACCTCTACCGTGACCCATAGGTTGTGCACCCCTACTCAACGGAGGCACCGATGATGACGCAACAACTGATCCGGTAGGTCGTGTTATACCACCTGTGGTCCTGCGTGGGCAATCTCTAGCCATATGCCCCGGCTTACCGCACCAAAAGCAATTGTTCGTTCCAAGCCGACATTCGCCAAAGTGAAATCTTCTACATATGGGGCACGGGTGTCGCGGAGGTCTCAATTGACTCATACTCCCTTGCCCTTGATACCCCACTGTTCGCGAACTCTGATTTTCACTGCTTTGCCCGAACTGATTACCTCTGAACCTTTGAAATTGCGGTGGAGCACTAATTGCAGGATAAGAAGATAACGGGCTAGGCAATCTAGGAGAGAACGAAGGCCTAAAACCTCCCTGAGATGCCATAAACTGCCCTATAGCTCTGGCCCGCTTAGAATATCCTTTTTCTGATTCCTGGGTTCTTCTTCTTTGCCTCTGATCTTCCATTTTCTGAGCGAAAGCTTGTATCCTCGCTATATCCATGTCCTTGTTCAAAGCAGCAATGGTACAATCTCTAACCAAGTATGGTTCCAATCCATCCACATAGTGATGAACTCTGTCATCCATAGTAGCTACCACATTAGAAGCATATCGAGACAAGGAGTTAAATCGAAGACTATACTCCCTTACACTCATATTACCCTGACGAAGATTTAAGAATTGATCTGCACGGGCCTGACGAGTCTCAAATGGAAGATAATGATCAATAAATGCATCTTTGAACTCTCCCCACGTAGTTGGAGGTGCATCAATACCCCTAGATCGTTTCCAATCCTCGTACCACAATATAGCCTCTCCTTTCAGTCTATATGCTGCTAGCTCAACCATCTCTTTACCGGATATGTGCATAACATCGAGAGCCCTTTGGGTTTGATCGACAAAGTCCTGCGGGTCTTCGTTAATATCTGATCCGGTAAAAGTAGGAGGATCCAGTTTCAGAAAATCCTGTGTCCGAAGGCTAGCTGCTCTATCCGTACCACTAGAACCCGTGGTAGGAATAGCTTGCCCTTGAACTTGACCGGCAACTATACGCGTCAGAAGTTGTACTGCATCCCTCAAATCTCGATCAACAACATTAATAGATGGCTCTTCCGGAGAAGAAAAAGCTCCTGATATATGCTCAGCTTGAGACTCACTTTGTTCAGCTTGTGCCGGTGGTGACTTACTAGTACCTTCTCCGGCCACTACATCTACTCGCTTCCACTTATTCTTTCTCCTTGTAACCGGCATCATTACTATAATAAATAAAAGAAAAAACAATTGGATTAAGCGATCGATTATGACTTTATCTCTAGTATGGGCTCTATTGCACGATCTAAGAAATGGAGAATGGAAACAATCCCTAAATGTCCAATAGCCTCCTGTTTATAGATGTGGTGCACAACACACCGATAAACGAGATTATACGTAGACACGGCTTTGTAGACTCACTAGGACGAACTGCTCTGATACACTTCTGTCACGCCCCAAATCCTATTAGAGCGGACTGGCAGTCGTAGCCGAGGAGGCCCGGGAGAACCAGTTCATAACCTATACTTTCACATTTACATTACTTATGAAAATTAGAAATTTGGGCAGCAATTCGTTGTAAATAGAAGAAAACAGTACCTGTATCAGCCCATCAGACACGCATATATATATATATAAACAGTAATTGGCCGTCAGAGCCATCACGTCTATCAACCAAACACTTCTATGGCTGTACAATATGTCTACTAAAGCCTCTACATTGATACACAACTGAGTTAGGGCCGGGACAAACTCCCGCCCACAAAAGACTTTTATACAAATACCAAAAATACATATAGAAACGACTTGGGATGCCCCGAAACAACTGAAGCTCACCACTATCAACAGAATGTCCTGGCTCATACTGCGGAGGTGTACGACCTGAAGTACCTGTTCCTGCAGGCATGAATACAGGTCCCCCGTGAGGGACGTCAGTACGGAAATATGTACTGAGTATGTAAGGCAGTGAGTATCAAGATGAGATACAAAAGATCAACAGAACCCAGATACCAGTGAATAAACAGTATGAGTAGACCACACTTAAAAGAGCTGATGGGATACCTGCACATTACTTTCATATCATTACTTCCCGTATTCCTTATCAAGACATAACATATGTCATACAATGGCCAACTGATCAGTGGTACTAATACAATACATCAGGGACCACCCCTGGAATAACATATATACATAATCTTTATAATACAATGGCCAACTAATCAGTGGTACTAATACAATACATCATATCAACAATTTAAAATAAAGACATTCCATTTCTTACTTCAATTAATCTTTGAGATTGGTTACTTTGTGGTCACACCTTATGGAACTTGAAACCATGATACCTCAATAGGAAAAACATGTAAATAGGTAATCAATATCATGAAAATGAAGTAGAGAATCATGGATACCTCATTAAACCATTTCGGAGTCAACAATAGTATATGGACATTTTTTTTACTAGCCGGACATCTTAAAAGTGAAAACAAGTTCAATTGGTAGTGTCGAAGATCATATGATGTTATTATGTGTCATGTGTCGTAGGACAATGTTGGAAGCTTACTTGAGAGTGCCATGGGTCATTATTCATGCCAAAGATTAGATAGAGTATGTCTTACATACCTTGATATAACCACTTCAATACAAGTCCAACTTGACTTCCCATACTCTTCGAACACTTATCTACAATAAGTCATTTGTGGCAAACTAGTATTAGCAACCAAACCTTACCATTTAGGTATTAACTTCACCAAATAATGTCTAGGAAGTAATCCTTTAACTCATCAATAAGAGTTCTACATACATCCTCTTATACTCTTATTACATTCACATATCATGCATTTTCATGCAATATCCCTCAACATCACTCTTAGCCTTTATTTCCCCTCTTAATCACCATCCAATACCAACATGATCACTAGGCATACATAACCACTAATAAAATGATATATCACCACAATTCATCCTCCATAATCCAATACAACAACTTCCATAATTTACTACTAACAATTTATACAAAACAATTCATAACTATGTTTCTAGTTATCTTCCAACATCAAGACAATACTCATAATCCTTTATCAATACTTATTCATGGATAAGAATCAAGAATAAACAATATTCATACCTTAACAATGAACTCTTGTATTTAGAATCCTCCTTATATAACCATGGGGTGCTTCTCGAAGCTTTCGAGATGGTGAAGACAACTACGGAACCAATTCGAATTTTCTACGGTTGAATCACAAAATATTTGAAGTTGAAATTAGGCTAGTGTTTCACCTTCTCTTTATAATTGGATCATATATGATATATATTAGGCTAAGTTTATGTTTATAAAGACCAATTTTCGTCCAAGAGGTAATAGAAAATGACCATTTTTCCCTAAAAATTTAAATAAATCCGAATCTGTCCCCAGTGGACAGTTTTGGCAGGCTGAAGTAAATCGATCATAACTCTTTGCTCCGGTATCGGATTTGGGTGAAACCAATTGAATTAGAAATATAATTCAAAGAGATTTCATTTTTATATAAAGTATACCATCCAGTTCTTCCTGTACAAGGAGTTATGGTCGTTTAAAGTTGATCCAAAAATCTGTCCCAAAATTCTGTTTTTTTTTTATAGGCTGTAGTAAAACGGGTATAGATCCTTACTCAGACATTGGATTTGGATGAAACCAATTTCATAGGAAAGAAGACTCTCGGAGATTTTCGTCGATATATAGAAGCTCACACAGTTCTTTTTGTACAAGGAGTTATGATCGTCTAAAGTTGATCCAAAAAAAAAATTGCCTAGCTGCAGTAATTTTCCTGCAGATTTACTGTTCACAGGCTTCCCGACCACCGTTTTGAAATTTCGAATGTGGTCGCTTATATGAAATACTCCTCTGTTTTGGGCAAACTTTATATCGTTGGAAAGCTTATTCCAATACCTACACATACAACTATTTACGTGATACTTCCGAACACCATAAACTTAATTTAACCCATACGCAAGCCTTTAGGACTCCATATAATCACGATAAGTGTACGAAAAAATTTACGGGGTGTTACATCAAATTTAATATTTGTTGACATTTTGATGGACTTGTACACAACACACACAGAGGCTGGAAGAACACATTGGCGAAAGGCTACAGTAGCGTACGCTACTGATTTCAAGTACATAGGATGCCAATAGGGTAGGGCGAAGAGAGAGACTTAGCTTGAGGGGACTATGAAGGGCAAGAATGGCGCATGAGGAAGGTGATGGGTCTTTTTGGGATTTCACCAGTGGCGGATCCATGATTTAAGGGTCGTGAGTGCAGGAACACACATATTGACGTCCAAAACTTGAAGGTTCTATCTAGAAACTAAAGCACTCAGCTATCTTTTTGGCTTACCGGGTGCTTTTCTAAATCTTATATCAGATTTTATAGATTTTTATATAATTATAACTTGTTTGCGTCGAATTTAATGGGTGCCAAAGCACCAAAAATTTAGCTATAGGTCCGCCCTTGATTTTCATCCCTATGTTCACAACTACAAATGATCGACTAAAGAAATCTAAGGACACAATCCATCCATGAAAAACTCAATGGAATTATGGGAAACAAGAACTTAGCATAATGAAGTACATGTTAGGTTAAATACCGGGATCTTATCAAGCAAACAAAAATTGAAATTAAAGGAGTAGCTTTCAATGCTTGAGGCTTGGAGATGGAGTACGATGATACCGTTATATAAAAACAAGGGTGACATTCAGAGTTGCAACAATTTTAGGGGTATTAAGATGTTGAGTCACACTATGAAGATTTGGGAGAGGGTGGTTGAGTGGAGATTGAGGAGGGTCGTGTCCATTTCGGAGAATCAATTTGGATTTATGCATGGTCGCTCGACGACAGAGGCAATCCACCTGGTGAGGAGATTGGTGGAGCGGTATAGGGAAAGGAAGAGGGATTTACACATGGTGTTCATCGACCTGGAGAAGGCGTATAACAAAGTCCGTAGAGAGGTTCTTTGGAGATGCTTGGAGGTGAGAGGGGTCCCGACGGCGTACATCAAAGCTATTAAAAACATGTACGATGGAGGGGAGACTCGGGTGAGGACGGAGGGAGGAGACTCAGAACATTTTCCGATCGAGACAGGGTTGCATCAGGGATCGACTCTCAGTCCGTCTCTGTTTGCGCTGGTGATGGACGTGTTGACGCGGAGTATTCAAGATGAGGTGCCTTGGTGTATGTTATTTGCAGATGATGTAGGGCTGATTGATGAGAGACGAGGGGGTTGTGAATGAAAAAGTGGGGGTTTGGAGGCGAACCCTTGAATCTAAGGGGTTCAAGTTGAGTAGGTCCAAGACGGAGTATATGGAATGCAAGTTTAGTGACTTGAAGCAGGAGGACGAAGTGGTGGTGAGGTTGGATTCCCAGGATGTTTGTAAGAGGGATAGTTTTAAGTATCTTGGATCTATGATTCAGGGGAATGACGAAATTGATGAGGATATCTCTAAACGTATTGGAGCAGGTTGGATGAAGTGGAGGCTCACCTCGGGAGTGTTGTGTGATAAGAAGGTCACACTAAAGCTTAAAGACTAGTTCTACAGAGTGGCAGTCCGTCCGGCCATGCTATATGGTGCGGAGTGTTGGCCAGTCAAGAACTCCCACATTCATAAATTGAAGGTAGCGGAAATGAGAATGTTGCGTTGGATGTGTGGACTTACTGGAGGGGATAAAGTTTGGAATGAGATTATCCGAGAGAAGGTGGGAGTGGCTTCAGTGGAAGACAAGATGCGGGAAGAAAGGTTGAGATGGTTTGGGCATATGATGAGGAGGGGCATGGATGCCCCAGTTCGTAGATGTGAGAGGCTAGCTTTGGATGGTTTCAAGAGTAGAGTTAGGCCGAAGAAATACTGGAGAGAGGTGATTAGACATGACATGGAGCAGTTACAGCTTACTGAGGACATGACCCTAGATAGGAAGATGTGGATGCCGCGGATAACGGTAGAAGGCTAGTTCGTGTGTAGGTTGTAACTAGTAGTTAGGGAGCTTTGTGTAGCCGGGTTAGTACTCCTAGGACATGGAATTTGTTATGATATGACTGGCAGTGAAACTCGAACACATGTCATCTAAAGGGTGTAAGAAAGAATACTTGCTTAGGTACTTAATTACGTTATCAACATTTGGTGGTGGCAATCTGATCCATTGGACTAATTAAATCAAATAGGCAACTGAAGCCAACTTTCTTTTATTAAGGCCTATGGTTAGCAAATTTGCAAACTAGCATAGTCTAACACTACAAGTATATGAGATCTAGAATTTAAATTTTTGATGAGTTTGATCTTTAAATTTATTAGTGTTGAACTCGCTATACATTAAAATTGTGTATTCAAATTTAATATTTGTTGACATTTTGATGGACTTGTACACAACACACACAGAGGCTGGAAGAACATATTGGCGAAAGGCTACAGTAGCGTACGCTACTGATTTCAAGTACATAGGATGCCAATAGGGTAGGGCGAAGAGAGAGACTTAGCTTGAGGGGACTATGAAGGGCAAGAATGGCGCATGAGGAAGGTGATGGGTCCTTTTGGGATTTCACCAGTGGCGGATCCATGATTTAAGGGTTGTGAGTGCAGGAACACACATATTGACGTCCAAAACTTGAAGGTTCTATCTAGAAACTAAAGCACTCAGCTATCTTTTTGGCTTACCGGGTGCTTTTCTAAATCTTATATCAGATTTTATAGATTTTTATATAATTATACCTAGTTTGCGTCGAATTTAATGGGTGCCAAAGCAACAAAAATTTAGCTATAGGTCCGCCCTTGATTTTCATCCCTATGTTCACAACTACAAATGATCGACTAAAGAAATCTAAGGACACAATCCATCCATGAAAAACTCAATGGAATTATGGGAAACAAGAACTTAGCATAATGAAGTACATGTTAGGTTAAATACCGGGATCTTATCAAGCAAACAAAAATTGAAATTAAAGGAGTAGCTTTCAATGTTTGAGGCTTGGAGATGGAGTACGATGATTCTGTTATATAAAAACAAGGGTGACATTTAGAGTTGGAACAATTTTAGGGGTATTAAGCTGTTGAGTCACCCTATGAAGATTTGGGAGAGGGTGGTTGAGTGGAGATTGAGGAGGGTCGTGTCCATTTCGGAGAATCAATTTGGATTTATGCATGGTCGCTCGACGACAGAGGCAATCCACCTGGTGAGGAGATTGGTGGAGCGGTATAGAAAAAGGAAGAGGGATATACACATGGTGTTCATCGACCTGGAGAAGGCGTATAACAAAGTCCCTAGGAAGGTTCTTTGGAGATGCTTGGAGGTGAGAGGGGTCCCGGCGGCGTACATCAAAGATATTAAAGACATGTACGATGGAGGGGAGACTCGGGTGAGGACGGCGGGAGGAGACTCAGAACATTTTCCGATCGAGACAGGGTTGCATCAGGGATCGACTCTCAGTCTGTTTCTGTTTGCGCTAGTGATGGACGTCAATGTTGACGCAGAGTATTCAAGATAAGGTGCCTTGGTGTATGTTATTTGCAGATGATGTAGTGCTGATTGATGAGAGGCGAGGGGGTTGTGAATGAAAAATTGGGGGTTTGGAGGCGAACCCTTGAATCTAAGGAGTTCAAGTTGAGTAGGTCCAAGACGGAGTGTATGGAATGCAAGTTTAGTGACTTGAAGCAGGTGGACGAAGTGGTGGTGAGGTTAGATTCCCAGGATGTTTGTAAGAGGGATAGTTTTAAGTATCTTGGGTCTATGATTCAGGGGAATGACGAGATTGATGAGGATATCTCTAAACGTATTGAAGCAGGTTGGATGAAGTGGAGGCTCGCCTCGGGAGTGTTGTGTGATAAGAAGGTGCGCCTAAAGCTTAAAGACTAGTTCTATAGAGTGGCAGTCCGTCTGGCCATGCTATATGGTGCGGAGTGTTGGCCAGTCAAGAACTCCCACATTCATAAATTGAAGGTACCGGAAATGAGAATGTTGCGTTGGATGTGTGGACTTACTGGAGGGGATAAAGTTAGGAATGAGATTATCCGGGAGAAGGTGGGAGTGGCTTCAGTGGAAGGTTGAGATGGTTTGGACATGTGATGAGGAGGGGCACGGATGCCCCAGTTCGTAGGTGTGAGAGGCTAGCTTTGGATGGTTTCAAGAGTAGAGTTAGGCTGAAGAAATACTGGAGAGAGGTGATTAGACATGACATGGAGCAGTTACAGCTTACTGAGGACATGACCCTAGATAGGAAGATGTGGGGGCCGCGGATAAGGGTAGAAAGCTAGTTCGTGTGTGGGTTGTAACTAGTAGTTAGGGAGCTCTTGTGTAGCCGGGTTAGTACTCCTAGGACTGTGTCTATTGGTAGGAGCCACTAGTGTATGCTACTACTAGGTGGGTGTCCTTTCCTTATTTCTTATTTCCTATTTCTTTTTTTCGGATTGCTCTTATTTCGTATCTCTCGTATGTCTATTTTTACTATTTCTTATTTCTCATTTCGGTTAAGCCACCCATCCTATTTCATGTATTACTACGACCTTGTTAACTATTCTTTATCTTGAGCCGAGGGTCTATCGGAAACAACCTCTCTACTTCTTTGGAGGTAGCGGTATGGACTGCGTACATTTTACCCTCCCTAAACCCCACTTGGTCGAAATACACTGGGTTTGTTGTTGTTGTTGTTGTTATAATGCCATAGTTAGTGTCTAAGGAGGGTAGTGTGTATGCCTACCAAAGATAATTTACCTGTTTCTACCCATTTTACACTTAAATACGATTCATTATCCAATGCATTTCCAAATGCGTTAAATTTAATATATTCAAAGGATAATATTGTAAAATTACCCCTATTAGTTACTTTTTCTTAGTATCAATAAGAAAGTGGACAAGTAAAGATGGACAGAGGGAGTACATTTCAATCAAATATAATGCCATAAACAACATAGAAAAACATTTACAGGTCATAAAACAACTTGCAATTTTATCAATTAATATTTACCAATAACCGAAAATATAGAAAAATAAATGTTTGTAAAAGAGAATTCATGGACATAACAAAGCAAACCTTTTCTTCTTCTTCAGTTTCATGGATTCTACACTATGCTTAATGCTTTGCTCCATTGTTGCTCATGAATCAATAATCTGCTCATTTACTGATTCAACATAATTTAATCTGTCACGCCCCAAATCCCATTGGAGCGGACTGGCACCCGTAGCCGAGGAGGCCCGGGAGAACCCGTTCATAACCTATACTTTCACATTTACATTACTTATGAAAATTAGAAATTTGGGCAGCACTTCGTTGTAAATAGAAGAAAACAGTACCTGTATCAGCCCAGCAGACACACATATATATATATATATAAACAGTAATTGGCCGTCAGAGCCATCACGTCTATCAACCAAACACTCCTATGGCTGTACAATATGTCTACAAAAGCCTCTACATAGATACACAACTGAGTTAGGGTCGGGACAAACTCCCGCCCACAAAAGACTTTTATACAGATACCAAAAATACATATAGAAACGACTTGGGATGCCCCGAAACAACTGGAGCTCACCACTATCAACAGAATGTCCTGGCTCTTACTGCGGAGGTGTACAACCTAAAGTACCTGTTCCTGTAGGCATGAATACAGGTCCCCCGTGAGGGACGTCAGTACGGAAATATGTACTGAGTATGTAAGGCAGTGAGTATCAAGATGAGATACAAAAGATCAACAGAACCCAGATACCAGTGAATAAACAGTATGAGTAGACCACACTTAAAAGAGCTGATGGGATACCTGCACATTACTCTCATATCATTACTTCCCATATTCCTTATCAATACATAACATATGTCATACGATGGCCAACTGATCAGTGGTACTAATACAATACATCGGGGGCCACCCCTGGAATAGCATATATACATAATCTTTATAATACAATGGCCAACTGATCAGTGGTACTAATACAATACATCATATCATCAATTTAAAATAAAGACATTCCATTTCTTACTTCAATTAATCTTTGAGATTGGTTACTTTGTGGTCACACCTTATGGAACTTGAAACCATGATACCTCAATAGGAAAAACATGTAAATAGGTAATCAATATCATGAAAATGAAGTAGAGAATCATGGATACCTCATTAAACCATTTCGGAGTCAACAATAGTATATGGACATTTTTTTGACTAGCCAAACATCTTAAAAGTGAAAACAAGTTCAATTGGTAGTGTCGAAGATCATATGATGTTATTATGTGTCATGTGTCGTAGGACAATGTTGGAAGCTTACTTGAGAGTGCCATGGGTCATTATTCATGCCAAAGATTAGATAGAGTATGTCTTACATACCTTGATATAACCACTTCAATACAAGTCCAACTTGACTTCCCGTACTCTTCGAACACTTATCTACAATAAGTCATTTGTGGCAAACTAGTATTAGCAACCAAACCTTACCATTTAGGTATTAACTTCACCAAATAATGTCTAGGAAGTAATCCTTTAACTCATCAATAAGAGTGCTACATACATCCTCTTATACTCTTATTACATTCACATATCATGCATTTTCATGCAATATCCCTCAACATCACTCTTAGCCTTTATTTCCCCTCTTAATCACCATCCAATACCAACATGATCACTAGGCATACATAACCACTAATATAATGATATATCACCACCATTCATCCTCCATAATCCAATACAACAACTTCCATAATTTACTACTAACAATTTATACAAAACAATTCATAACTATGTTTCTAGTTATCTTCCAACATCAAGACAATACTCATAATCCTTTATCAATACTTATTCATGGATAAGAATCAAGAATAAACAATATTCATACCTTAACAATGAACTCTTGTATTTAGAATCCTCCTTACATAACCATGGGGTGCTTCTCGAAGCTTTCGAGATGGTGAAGACAACTACGGAACCAATTCGAATTTTCTACGGTTGAATCACAAAATATTTGAAGTTGAAATTAGGCTAGGGTTTCACCTTCTCTTAATAATTGGATGATATATGATATATATGAGGCTAAGTGTATGTTTATAAAGACCAATTTTCGTCCAAGAGGTAATAGAAAATGACCATTTTGCCCTAAAAATTTAAATAAATTCGAATCTGTCCCCAGTGGACAGTTTTGACAGGCTGAAGTAAATCGATCATAACTCTTTGCTCCGATATCGGATTTGGGTGAAACCAATTGCATTGGAAATATAATTCAAAGGTATTTCATTTTCATATAAAGGATACCACCCAGTTCTTCCTGTACAAGGAGTTATGGTCGTTTAAAGTTGACCCAAAAATCTGTCCCAAAATTCTGGTTTTTTTTTGATAGGCTGTAGTAAAACGGGTATAGCTCCTTACTCAGACATTGGATTTGGATGAAACCAATTTCATCGGAAATAATACTCTCGGAGATTTTCGTCGATATATAGCAGCTCACACAGTTCTTTTTGTACAAGGAGTTATGATCGTCTAAAGTTGTTCCAAAAAAAAATTGCCTAGCTGCAGTAATTTTCCTGCAGATTTACTGTTCACAGGCTTCCCGGCTACCGTTTTGAAATTTCGAATGTGCTCGCTTATATGAAATACTCCTCTGTTTTGGGCAAACTTTATATCGTTGGAAAGCTTATTCCAATACTTACACATACAACTATTGACGGGATACTTCCGAACACCATAAACTTAATTTAACCCATACGCAAGCCTTTAGGACTCCATATAATCGCGATAAGTGTACGAAAAAAATTTACGGGGTGTTACAACGGAACACACATATAGAAGATTGAATGAAGTCAACAATCATTTAGGGTATTATGAAACATCTTGATTCAACAACCATGATAAAGCACATTGTCACAGAAATGCAAAGGCTTATACCCCTCAACTTAGCAATTTCGAGTGACTAAACAGCTCGTTAAAAAAGTGGTGCACATGCACCACACCAAATAATAAAGGATGCATATTTACCATTTTGGGGCATGAATTCCAAGAATTTTTTTTAAAACCACACCAAATATCCAAAACAACATAATGTATTTGACTGACACAAGCACAATATCAAACCAACTTGACTGATTATCTTAGTTAACTGGAAAGAGTTGCAAAAAACTGGAAATTGCAATGGAACAGTAAAGGAATAACAAGATACAGCGATAGCAACGTCTAACAGATTTCTCATACTCCACTTGCACCATAACGCGCAGTCCCCCACTATGTTCAGTTACCCGGCTCCACTAAATAAATCAACTAAATCTGTTGGGTGGTGATTTCACACGGTTACTTGTTCTACGGTCAGTACGAGTACTCTGATCTCCTGTGTTAACTCTGCTGTCCTCGACATCATCACTATGGTTCATAACAGAATTTGCCAAACCTGCGACTGAGATCATCTGTTAGTGAGGTTGAGTGTCATCACGAAGTAATCCAGTCTGAGGAGTACTATGTGTACGATTCTCGGTGCAATTATGAACATCCAGATATAGAATCGACTCATTCCAAATTTCGTACCCAGATAAAGCCTGGGAATCAAATAAACCTTTTCCCTCAAACGTAAGCTTTTGGAGATGAACAGGTATTCCTAGCTTATCTAGAACCATTTCCTTCACTTCCTTGACCGAGTTGTTCTTGTGAACGTCCAGCATTATCCATTCACCATCAGTACGTTTAATGATAAAGATCTGCATCGTTCCCTCCACCACCAGTAAGACGGAGCCTTAAGAAATGGTACATATTCGTAGAAACAAACTCAATCAAGAGCAGAAAAAGTTAACCAGAATTAAGATTCTTGAATGAAAAACTGAAACCATTAGCAGAACACCACTAAGAATCAGAGGATGATAACACCAACATTAAGAGGAACAGTAAAGACCAAAACATAATTGATACTTCAGTTCACTTCAATAAAGAACATAATCTAAAAAATAATGAACCAAGCAGAAAGCTGCATCATTGCTAGGGTTGCAGTGCTACACTGGTACGTGAATAGTAAAAGTGTCAGAACAGAGAAAGTTACGAAGAATATACTACAACAACAACAACATACCCAGGGTATTCCCACCTAGTGGGGATTACGAAGAATATACTGTCTCTAGAATATAATTCTGCAAGAATAAGATCATGTGTTGAATATGAAATGATTTAGGATGTTATAAGGTTAAATCAACAATTCGCTGAACTTGCTTTCTCAGTTAATGTCAGCGGACGGGAAATCCTTAAATTAATGAGAATGATCCATTTATGTGATGCCACATATAGCACTATTTATAGTACTCTCATGAAGAAGAAGACAATTTGGAAACACATCCTCTTCCAGCGTATAGTGCCGCAAACACCACAATTTCCAATATTTTTGTGTGCTCTGGCAAGGAGCCTGATGCCACATATGTTGTTATTCTAAGACAAGAACCTCGGCATGTCCCTTTTGGTTCCCATTAGCAGCTGCCCTCCAAAGAATAGCTGATTTAACTTCTTGTTATATTACAACTACTTCTAGCCTTCTTCGAACAAATGAAGACCAGATATCCGTGGTGGTATCAACCCATCTGACTGTTCCTTTGGTAGGCATAATCCATTAAAACTTTCTTTAACTTTTACCAAAAAAGAATAAGCAAGAATGTTCAAGAGGGCAGACGAGAGTTCTATTAGTTCTCCTCCCAATTGTTTTTTAATTTGAAAAAAGAAAGAACCTCTCTTTTTTACCAGAGCAGTAGTCCATTCTCCACCTAAGACCTATTGAAAGAAGACTATATTATCAAAAGTGTTAATATGACGTAGGTTAACCTCTCCACAATCCACATCCACCGCCCCCTTATGGTTTCTAAAATCTGACAAGGACGTAACAAGGCAAATGACAATTTTTTTAATTCCTCATATGCACTAACATTAAAAGTTTACGAGGAGATTAAAATATACTTGAAACATGAATCATCAAACATAATCCTTCTCCTTTTATAAGGAAACTATTCTAGAGAGGGAAACAAATTGTATGTTGATTTCGTTTTATCTAGTTTACTTATACATGGAATTCAGATCGAACCCCAGTAGCTTTCACTCAAATCCTTCATAAGAGTAAATTAAATGGACTATAAACTTCAACATCTGGATCTCGCCTTCTATATAAGATACCTAATTCCTACCATATCAATACAAAATTTACCCCGGGATTTACTAACACCCATAATCAAATGTGAACTAACATTTTTATATGGGATTGTTATCCCTTATCCCACCTAGCAAACGACTCTCATTTTAAGATTCATACACAAAAATAGAACAAGTTCACACATTACAAAATAACAAAAAAAGTTGCGATCTGTATAAGGATCTAACCTCTTCTTCTTTTTTTGCTTCATCAGCAATTCTCTTCCGCTTCGAGCTCGAAGCCATCTTTTTCAAAACCTTGAAACTTCCTACACAAAGCAATTCTTGAATGTGAAAATAAGAAGAAACAAGTGGTGAAACAATAGAAGTTATGCACCCCTCTTAATAACAAGATTACATGAATCAGATAATGGTCAAAGTAAAACTAAGAGTGAGTGGTCATTCAACTTAATGAAAATGGTCACCATTTAATGACGTGACAGCTGTAAGAAACCAATATTCCAAGAACACAAAAGAACTTAGACTTTCAACTAAAGTGTCTTGTATATGTGAAAATACGAATGTACTCACTACACGGATTAGATTAAACAACATTTATAATAGAAAAAAATATTAAACCTCAATATAAAATGTGAATAAATTACGTACTCTCATTCATAAAGCTACAACTAAATGTAATTCTTCATTAATTGACGAAAGCTTATATGTGTGACTACAAATGTAAACGGATCAGATCAACATGCATTCATCATTAAAATAACATTAAACATCATACTAAATGTGAAAGATTAAGTAATCTCATAGTGGCATACATTTTTGCCTTTTATATACTAAATTCAACTCTTCTATTAATGGAAAAATAATAATCATAAACAATAAGGCTTGACATTGATATCTTGAAGTATTAAAAGAACTTACTATGATGTATTTTAAGATCTTCACATTTTACATAGATAACTCCTAAATTATCAATCACATGTACATATATCATACTTAGATAGTGAACACCTTTATTTACTTAATTATATTTGTACGTTCCTCCCGTGTGAACTAATACTTTTTAAAGTGTCAAGTATGTGGAATTTTTTATGATATGGCTGGCAGTGAAATTCGAACGTATGACCTCTGTTTGTAATCATCTCATCTAAATGATGTTAGAGAGAATATACATTTATTTACTTAATTGGGCTAATCCGATTTATTTAAATATTCCAGTGTTGAACTCGTTTTATTTTAAAATTACGTGTTCGGATTTTGATTGACTTGTACACAGACACACGCACACACACGCGCACACACACACATATATATAGGACAGATAAACACATTGCCAAAGGGCTGCATCCTCCACCTATGTTGCTCGAACTCTTCAAAAATGTCCATGGGTGCGTGTTGGATTCGCCAAAGTTAGTGTATTTTTGGAGAATCCGACACGGGTGCGGAATCGAAAGTGGAGTCCGCGCAACTTAGTCCGCCACTAATTTCAACTCCATAAGATGACAATAGGATGGGGAGAAGAGGGAGGCCTAACCTAGAGTACTTGGAAGGTCATGATTGGCGCACAAGGCAGGGTGGGGTTGGTTACGACTAAAGTTAGTAAAGGCTTCACCTACTCCACCTATCCCGCGCCATTGTCATCCCGATGTTCACAACTACAAATGGTCGACTAAAGAAATCTAAGGACACAACAAAATCCAATAACGGAGCTAGCATACAGTGAGGGGGTTCATCCGAATTCCCTTCAGCGGAAAATTAAACTATTTATATATGGTTAAAATTATTTTTTATATATACATAGAAGATGTTAAACCCCCATCGGCAAGTTCGTGTGTGCACTTTGAACCCCCTTAATGAAAATCCTGGCTCCGCCACAGCAACTAATTATAAAAATTAATTTACTGTTATAAATTAATTATAAAAATTTCAACTAATTATATTTCTTTGTTAATGTAGCGAGAGCTAATTATGGATCTTTATAAAGAAAAAAATGTACCTTCGTTAGATGTACAGAGTACTAATTATGTATCTCGATGGATTCAAAATCGAAATTTTAGTAATTATATAAATATTAGAATTTTCTTTAATTAAGCTCCAAATCTTAAGCCGATGGTCTATCGAAAACAGTCTCTCTACTTCGTATGAATTGCGTATACTTTACTCTCTCTAGACTCTATTTTGTGGGAATAGAATATGTTATTATTGTTGTTGATACATGAAAACTTTTAAATTGTTATATTAAAAGTAGAGTGACAAAATTAGTCATAAAAGTACCCAAAAATATTATATTAAAAAAAGAAAGGAAAAATCCATATGATAATTCAAATTCTTTATGGTTAAGAAATAATAACACATTTATGATTAAAAGAATCCCTTTAAATGAAACATTTTAATTTTATTTTTTTAATTAAATTTTGAAATATCCCTTTGAAATTGTTGCTTCTCATTTCAAAATACTTACCAATAATTTTCTAGAAAAAAAATAATTAATTCTATACTTTATGTTGTATATTAAACTTTATTATGAACAAACGAATTTGATATTTAATACAAGTGAAACTCTTAGGTGATGTTTAGTACGAATTAAAATAATCGAATCGTATCCATACTATAATTGGAAGAGTCTCGAAAAGGTTAATTTTTAGATTATACAAGCAAAATAATCGAAAACTAATATGATATGACATATTGAAAATAATCATCGAATCGAAGCATTAAAACCCTTAGTTAATTATACGACTATTTTATGAGAAAGGGCTTGGATTACGAGTATTAGAAATACCTATATTTCCGGTGGATATGTATTTACTATCGGTGGAGGAGCAGTTTTTTGGAAATCATCCAAACAGACTTGTATCGCTCGCTCTACAATGGATCTGAATTTATCGCATTAGATAAAGCCGGTGAAGAAGCAAAATGGCTCCGGAATTTCTTGAAAGATATTCCATATTGGCCCAAGCCAGTGGCACCAGTATGTATACACTGTGACAGCCAAGCGGCAATAGGTAGGGCAGGGAGCATGATGTACTACGGTAAATCTCGTCACATACTACGGAGACATAATACCGTTAGGGAACTTCTCTCTAGTGGAATTATCACTATTGATTAGGTAAAGTCAAAGGATAATGTGTCGGATCCACTTACAAAAGGCCTATCTAGAGAAGGAGTGGGAAAAACATCCAAGGGAATGGGTTTAAGGCAAGGACGAGTCAGCATAGCGGTAAATCTACATAGAAGACTGGAGATCTCAAGAGCTGGGTTCAAGGAGATCAAACAAAGTTGTGTCTGACAGGTTCAACATTGTCAATTACCCAACTCATTCTTATGATGTAGACAATGTATAGTAAACAAGGATAAAACTTAAGGTGAAAAGTCTTTTAATGATTATCTAAATTTGGTAGATTTGACCAAATAGTTTAATCTACAGGATTGAACGTTTAGAAATCACCTATGTGAGGGCGAATTGGAAGCCGCTTCAAAGAGAATGTTAGTAAAGGCCTATTCTCTAAGCTCTCATGAAATCGGGACGTATTCGTGGCTGAAAAGAACAAAACCGTAAGAACCATAAATGGTAAAAGGCTGGTTGTGTGACATGTGTTGTCTAGCTGTACATTAAAGCTCAACAGTTCAAAGATATCAAATTGGCAAGTTTACTCTTTCTCCCACATTGGCGGAAGAAGAGAACTTGAGAGTGTTTATATTGATGAATACTTACCCACATGGCAAGTGAGGCAAGGAATAATAGATGCCTCGCGCCGTCGTCGTCGTCGCTCGCTCGGCTCGGCTAGACTTCGGATTCTCGATGAGATCTATCTTTTGGGACAAATTCTATTTGACAGAAATAAAATAAATAAATTCAATCCAAAAAGTGTAACAGATGCAATATTCGAAGTGAACTGGTGCCACTGTTACAACGAATCGTTGCACTATTTTGCGAACTGATGCACTGCTTTTGTGTTTCTGTTTCTGAACTGGTGCAGATTTTCGAATTAATGTTTCCTGAACTAATACGTTGGTTCGAACAGATGTAACTCTTCAATGTAGTGATGCACTGTTTTGAACTGGTGCACTGTTTCAGCAAAATACTGCACTGTTTTGGGTAAACAGACATGCATTTTCAAAAACATCACACCTCTAAGATGGACCATTGTCTCTTTTCAGAAGAGGCATCTCTTGGCTATAAAAACCTGATTTCATCCACAGGTTTTGGAACAGAAAAAATTTCAGATTACAAACTTCTTCTTGTCTTAACAAAAACTCTGTGTGTGATCATTCAACACGTTGAGTGCGTTCGAAGAATCCGCCTATTTGAGGTACCGCTATAGTCGGATTGAAGGCCATTTTATCCTGGGAGGAAGATTCCATAATCTCGGGGTCAGTGAGGGGAATTATTCCTTAAGGAAAGTCCATGAATTCGGACGACTTGGCCTTAATCATTTTTGTTTCATCTTTATTTTTCTGGAAAAAAAATAAATACACCTCTTGAAAAGGTCATTTTGATCTTGTGTTGAGGGTATTTGATACTTCATTGTGTTCTTGTTTATATTTGAACTCGAGTTGAAGTTGTTGTTTTACTATATATAGATTTCTACGTACCCGAATATATTGTGGGAAATAACAAGTACATTGTACGTAGACATAGCCTTATCGATCCCAGGTTGAAAGACGGTTTCACATAGCCTTAGAAGGTACATTGTACGTCGCCTTAGAAATCCAAACTTGCTAATATTCAAATAACGGTTTCCATTATTAAGTAAAAAAGGACTGTCCGGTACACTAAAGCTCCCGCTAATCACAGGGTCCGGGGAAGGGCCCCACCACAAGGGTGTATAAGGTACATTGTACTTAGCCTTCAAACTCCCGTATATTCGAAATAACAGTTTCTTTTGTTGGCGAAGATACATATATACAACAAAAACATATTCAGCGTAATCACACGAGTGAGATTCGGGGAGGATAGAGAGCACGTTGCGTCATCTCTACCTCCTCGGTTCTCGAGTAAGGCATATCAAAATCAAGTACAATAGTGATGAATCCATGCATATACATGCACAGAGACAGATCCAGAATTTAAACTCTACGTGTTCAAATTACACAAATCTCATACTTAAGAGAATGTATTACCTAATATCTCTTACTTTTCTAAAATTTACAAAAAATCTCAATTTTCAACTTTACTCTTGATACATATCAACAAAACCCCACATCCTATTTTTACTCCACCATTAACTCATTCAAGCAAATTTTTTTAAAAAGATTTCCTTCTCTAAAATATCTCCCTAATTATCAACAATTAAATCATGATTTTTTTCTCTTCCATTAATGCTTAAATCATCTTTAATTTTTTTCTCCTTCATTAATGCATGCAACTTTTTTTTTCTCTCTCCTAAAATCTCTCCCTTTTTTAAAAAAAAATCTATTGATACATATATAAATTTATTTAGTTATTCATACACGTTTATTCTTTTAATGGTGATTTATATAAATGATAAATATGATATCATTATATGAGTATTATGCTGATTCATACGATAGATACATTTTGTATGATTTTAATAGGTGATACATATTGTATTATGGTGAATCATATGGTAGATACAGTTATTTATTTCGATTATTGGGGAATTCATATGATATTAATGGATGATACATACAGTATTATGGTGATTCATATGGTAGATACAATTATTTTATTTTAATTATTGAGTGATTTATATGTTATTCCATAACAGCCTATCAAAAAAATCACCCACCAGGATTTTATGTAAATTTTCAAAAAGTAAGAAATAGTAGATAATATAATCTCTTAAATTTAGGATTTGTGTAATTTATCCTTATTTTCATAGGGAGAATGGACTTCTGTAGAGAAAAAGTCAAATTAATTTCATGGAAACTTTGTTATAGTTGTCTTTGGTCTTCTATGAAATTATTTCTTATTTTCTCCTCACGGTGTGAAACAAATCTCTATCTCTATCTCTATTATATTAAAAGTGTGAATGGCGTTATAAATCACGTTTGAACTTTTTACCCAAAAGTCTCCCCTTTAGACAAAATCGTCTTTTCACATATTTTATTTAAATTACACATAATCTTCCTTTCCCTTTTTATTTTAAATTATTATATTGAATATACAAAAAGCATAAATGTAAATTTGACTTTACATTGCATGATGCCTTTGATACTACCCCTACTCATATATCTTCTACTTGATGTATGGTATTTAATTGAAATTGTTGTAATGTTGTTCAACAAAACTTTGGCTAGGTTCATAAAACGTATTTAATATTAATTACTTTTAAAGAATTTTATGTACATTTATAGATTGTGAACGTGAGATTAGAGTTGGCTTAGCGGATGAGGGAGTTCAATATTCACCTTTAGGTTCTTATTCAAATCCCAAGCATTGTATTTTTATTTTTTAAATCCCTTTAATTAAAATTCTTAATTTGTCAATGAATATTATTGTGATTTCATCAACACAAAATTTAAGCTATATAAAAAAAAGCTCTTAAATATATGAAAGAATGAAGACTCCTAAATAAATGGATGATTTCTAATGTCGGCTAGGTGAAAAATAACTTGCATAATTTTTTTCCTAATTTAAAGAGACGTTTGTTCTTTTCAGTCAATAAATAAGACACCTTATTTCCTTATAGAAAATAGTTACTGAATATTAAAACTCTTTTCATTAATTTTGCTTAGGTCTTTTCTAGGGGTTTAGGGTATAGTCATATACTCAAGTTTTTTTTTTGGTTTCACCTAATAATGATCATATGGTAGTTTAGCACTAATTTGTTGAATTTAGGCCTTTTAGATATGTACGTACTGTGTTGTTTTTAATTCTATTAGCTATACATTAAATAAAAATATACTTATTACGAACATCATTAAAAAAAACAAGCGCGTGCAACACACGTGTCCGTAGCACAAGTGAGATAGAAAAAACAAGAAGGACCATGCTGCTTAAAGCTATAATGGTACATTGACATGCTTTACTTGGATAATACTTCCTACAACTTTTTTACCATTTTGGAGTGAGATCTGCAGGTTTGATACATAGTTGATCAATCTTCCGTCCTCAAGTACAAGACTGGATCAACTAAAACATATGTCAATTTAGTTTAAGCATATGTGCATATATATATATACAGTTATATACTAATTTATAAAACATATACACATTTATACGTTAAATATACACGTCTGTAGAAGATATATACACACCATTCAATATATATGTACTACTTTAAAATTAAATAAACTATATACTACAATATATATGTATTACAATATATAGATAGTTATATTATACTAATTTATAAAACATATACACATGTATACGTTAAATATATACGTGTATAGAAGATATATACACACCATTCAATATATATGTACTACTTTAAATAAAATATATACTATTCTACAGTATACATTTATATATACTACAATATGTATATATATATATAGTTATATACTAATTTGTAAAACATATACACTAGGATACATTAAATATATACGTTAAATATACATGTGTATAGAAGATATATACAATAATCTACAAAACATATACTACATAATATAATAAATTAATAATACTTGATAGTTAATTAATGAATGTTGAATTTTATTGATTGCAAAATGATCCAAAATTTATAATTTACATGAATAAAAAATCTACAAACTATGCATCATTTTTTTCAACTCATCCATGTTAATATTAACACTTGCATAGGATAGTCAAAGTCAATGGGGGCAAACCCATGCATTGGACTTGATTCTGGTAAGTTCTCCCGCGAAGTCATAATTTCTTCAAGTTTCTGCTCGTCATTCAGCTTCGGTTCCATTCCTTGATTTCTTCTTTCTGCTCTAATCTAATCTCTAAGGCAAACTAGAACACTCATTGCATTGCTTCCCAATGAGTGACGGTTGTCTCCAAGTTGTTGTCATCCCTGACTAAAGGCACTCTCTGATGCAACGGTTGACATTGGAACATTCAAGATATCTCTAGCTAATCTTGAAAGCACATGATATTGTGATTCATTATTCCTCCACCAATCCAACGTGTTGATCCGTCGTCTGCGATCCTCTGGCGGAGACCGAAGATAATACTTAAGCTCTTCCCGATAAGTTGATGTGTAAGCTCCCTCGTCAACACTGTTCCAACAGGGTAAATCATAAAAGGAATCAGGAAAACCACAATGTACCGGCCTTTTAGAAAATGATGGCACCTCAGAAGGATGAGGAGCGACAGTTGGACTGATATGTGTCGGTACAACTAAATCAACTAAATCAGCATAGTGGTTATATTATTTATCTATGTAAGCATTCGCATCAGACGTAGCCGTCCCCAATCAGGTTGTACTTGTTCAGAATCATTGTTAGTATTTATTTCTAAGTTACGATAAATAAAAGTACTAAAGTGACACATAGTATGGTATTTAATGCACGGATTTAGCATAGCACCAACCAAGAAAATAGGGAGAATCGGAAAAAAATATATTTTAAATTTAGTAAACATGGCACCAACAACATTTTCATAACCTTCTTTATTTTTATATTCTTTGAGAAAACCAGAAATATCGGTTATATATCCCAAAATATAACAAACAGTAGGATAATAAGCACCAGAAAATTCAACCGTAGCTACATAAAAATTTTTCAAAAACTTAACAAGATTATTAATTACAACCCAATCAGAATCAAGTAGCATGCAATCGGCAGAATCAGCAAATGAACCACAATGTTGGTTAAAAGCTAATGTAATAGGAACTCTATATTTATAACAAGTTTTTAAAAAATCATACGTAGAATTCCATCTAATATCAATTTCCTCAGGCATCAATATCGGTGCAAGTCCATTTTCTTGACATTTAACTTTAAATTCTTTAATTCTCGATCTACTATTATTTCCTTGTATAAAACCAACAACAAAACGAATTTTTTCAATATAAATCTCAAAAAACTCAAGACCATCTTTTACAATTAAATTATATATATGACATGCACACTTAATATGAAAAATTTCAGATAACGACGATGATAGTTTAGATTTCAACTTTGTTATAGCAGTCTTGTTGTTAGAAGCGTTATCAAAAGCGATACATAAGATTTTATTTTCGATACTATAAAATGCTGCAACTTTATGTATCGAGTCAGTAATAAATTGTCCAGTATGTTTACGATCCTCATCATATAAAAAAGCAAGAATACGTTTTTGCATCACAAAATCACTATCCATCCAATGACAAGTAACGGTTAAATAATTATTTTTATTTACAGCACGATCAAGATCAGAAGTTAGGGACAATCTACATTGAATATTTTTTAACAATGTTGATAAATAAAAACAATATTGTGAATGGAGTCTAAAAAGATCAGAAGTTAGGGATATTCTACATTGAATATTTTTTAACAATGTAGATAAATAAAAACAATATTGTGAACGAAGTCTAAAAATACCAGACCGACAAGTACTTTTAGGAATACCATTAAACATAAGATTATAAATTGCTTGAATATAATGAATAAAAGCATCAGAAGAAGGAAAACTAAAAGGCAAACAACCTACAGCTATCATTTTTGCTATTTCTTTTTGGTCCCTCAATTTATTATACTTTTTCGTTACGTGACCGGTTGTTGGGTCCAATCTAGTTTGTGTGGGCCCACCAACCGCCTCACCACCTTGTGCAATTTTTAACTCTCTTTCGTGATCTTCAACTAAATGTCTCATTAACGTACCCGTACCCCTTGCTTGCCTCCTCTTTTATGCTTATATATTTTTTGACAAATATTGTATTGCACCTCAGTATTTGATATACGTTCAAAAAATCTTCATGCAACACTAGTTTGTTTACGAGCTCTTGGGGCACGGGAAGGACGGGGAGGGAGATAAACCGATTCGGATCTAACGTTAGCATTTCCTACTTCCGGTGTATCACCAATATTTTCATCATCTTCATCTAAATCAACCGCATCTACTTCATTTTCTTCTTCTATACCGTAATTTTTCTGAACTTCTAAATAATTCATATCGTGAGCACCTACACCTATTTCTTCCTCAAAAGATTGACTAAGTGGTATCGGAGGCGAAGACACACGGGTATATCTAGTACTTGAAGTCCCTCTACCGCTAGTAATTCGCTTTTTGCTACCACTACCACTTCCGGGATAATTTTTTTTGACACTTTTACCGAGGTTTCTTAATTTATCCATAGTATAAATCAAACTAAAAAATATTCAAAATACACAAAAAGTAATAAAAATAAATATTCAACAATTAATACACTAATTATAAATTAAAAGTAAGAGATGGAACGACAATACCAAATTTTGGAAGTATCCGAAGGTTGCGACTTTAGAAACTTCCACTCGTACTTAGTAATCGCAAAATTAAAAAAATTAAAGTGAGCACTTTAGAAATTAAATATATAGAATATTTGAGAATTGAGAAATGAGATTTGAGAGAGAATGAGATTTGAGACTTGAGAGGATGAAAAATTGTGTGGAAAATGATTTGAAAGTGTAGGGTATTTATAGAATTTTTTTTGGGATTAAAAAATGATTTAAATTTTTTTTTTTTTAATATTTGGGCCCAAACTAGCCGTTATAGCCGTTGGGCCAACGGCTAGTTTGGCCCAATTTTCCAAAATCTTAAAAATAAATAAATAAATAAATAAATAAAATGGGCTTATCCGGGCCGGGCCGAGCCAGTTAACCGACCGGCCCTAACCGGGTTGAGTCCGGTCCGGGTTAACCGGGCTCAAATTCAAAATCCAATTGGACCGGGACCTGGGCCCTTAAAGCCCTTGGGCTTACCGAGTCGGGTCAAACCGGTCCGATTTCTTTTAGTGGGCTGGTTCGGGCCAGTTAAAATCGGCCCGTTTGACACCCTTATATATGCATGTTCAGTGGCGGAGCCAGACTTTTGGTTAAGGGTGTTCATATTCTCCCTTGGGCAAAAAACTGTTTAAAAAACAAAGTAAATAAAGCACTGTTGGACCTGCCAAGGTTCGAACCCGGGTTGTTGATGCAAAAATGCACACTCTTGACCACTGGACTATGTTTCTCTAACTTGTTAAGGGTGTGCAACAACATGTATATAACCATAAATATCTATATTTAACCTATATACTCGAAAAAAAATTCCTACGAAAGGTGTTCATCTAACCACCCTTCGTCGGCTGTGGCTCCACCACTGTGAATGTTAAAGATGTGTCTCTAGCTCACATACTTCTCTATGAGACCCTTTCATCATCTTGTTGTTATCTTTACGCGGATAGTGCGCTTCATCTTGGTGACGTTGTTGAAATTCTTTCGAGAATATTCCATCCCCACCAAGTAAGTTCAATTTCTGAATCTATCGACATAGTTACGCCATTATGTGAAGTATGCAAACATAAATTATTATAATTATACATATACTATTATCTTAAAGAAAGATTAAAGTTGTGGAGGATCAACAAATTGGATCAAAGAACAATGATCGTGGAAAAACAAGAACAAGGTTTCTAATAATGAGGTTCAATAATATTGTGCTAGGATTTGGAGGTTCGATAATATAGTGCTAGGATTTGGACTCCACTTTCGTTTGTTTCTTTTGTTGATCGATTTTGATATGCTTTTTCTTGAGATGATGGTCTATTAGAAACGACCACTCTACCTACCAAGATAAGAATAAGATATGTGTATGCTCTATCCTCTTCATACTCCACTTTTAGAATTACAATGGATATGTTATTTTTGTTTTTGATACAATTTTTATTCAAAAGGCCATGTGTTAAAGGCTTTTAGTTTGTACTCAAAGACAAAAGCAAAACCTTCTAGAAAGTCTATTATTTGCAATGAATGTTCTTTAGTTTGTCCATTAAGCAGTTCTCTTGTGGTCAATTTTTAATATAGTAAAGTACTGTATCATGAATGCTCGTGGTCTTAAATATCAAGATCTCAATCCAATGTCGCTATAGGGTTTAGGGACATTTATAAAGAGAGCCTAATGCCTCAATAAAACATATTTAGCAGCAATTAAGCTATTGTCGTTAATTAATTGTCGCTAGAGATCATTTTTGATGTGGTGATAGGATAGAATACGCTTTTCACGATAAGATTAGAATAAAAAAATGGAATGCATATTGAAACGTGTACAGATGGCACTTAAGCTCAATGCTTATACATGAGGCAGGTTTAGACTATAACGTAGGATCTGAGAAATAACGTAAGCTAGATAATTGAAAATATTAACTTGGATGAGTTCGTAACACACATGATGTAAGTAGAGTCACTAAATTTGGTGTTGGAATCTCATGGGACAAATCAGCTCTCTTTATATTCTTCATAGCCTATGCATATTTAGGAGGTACTAAAATTGAATGATATATCCCATGGAATTTCATAAAGTGGGATCTAGAGATGGTAAAATATTTGACTTAGATTTGAATCATTAAACTTTGTGATTCTGTAAGTATTTATATTCCTCATTCTACGTAAGGATGCAATTGAGTTGTGATGTGATCTCTCGGATAATTTTTGAAAGTAGTTATGAAGAAGGTGGAGAGATATTTGAACTTCAAAGAAAATAAGCTCAACATCTTAGCGAAGCTCTCCAATCAGTTTATACTCTGAGATGAAGATAAATTAATTTTCTTAAGAATTGGAGAAATGTAGCCAAAGTACAGACTATAATATTTTTTTTCTAGAAATGCACATTGCTTTTCCTTAATCTTTCCTATCTAATGCATGTCGGTTTACTCTTTTATGTAATACTAATTCAACATTTTTCCCAATAGAGAGGAACAATAAAATGAAGGAAATAAAAAAGGACAAGGACATCGGAATGAGCAAGCCACTGGAGAGCATAAGTTATTCGCAAAAACTACATTAGTGTTGCTCCTATGAAGTATGTTGTGATTGAGCAGATATCAAGATTGGCAAATGGCAAGGGCTAAAGAAGAAGTTTTGTAAATGTTGGAAAGTTGAAACTCATGGATTAAATCATCTAAAATTTGTAAGTATTTTTTTAAATTTCATAGAAAATTCACAACCTCGCAAACCCCACCAAAGATGTAAACCACATTTTAAGAAAAAGTCACAACTTCACAAACTACATCGAAGATGTAAATCATATTTAATTTAGCTTGACCTAAGTATTTATATTTATTCTAATATTATCATCTTTTTTTTTTTCTATAAGAATAACTTAAGAGTGTTATTTGAAAATTTGTATTTGCCGATCTAATGGGATTGAACTTTTTAGCCTACAAATAAACTTTTGTCAAAAGAATCTTCTCTGACAATTATGAGCACTTCGCCCAATTGAAAAAAATATCAAAATTTTAAGTTGCATTGAATTTTTTTTAAAAGGGACACGAACTCTCAAAGACGGAAGAAAAAGGACTCATACAAGATTTGTACTTGTGAATGATTTTGAGATTTAATTATCAAAATTTCATGGCATATTAGGGGAATAACTAAGTATCTATTTATAAATATATATTAAGAAACAAAATAAATTTATTTATGTGAAATTTATAAGGGTAAAAGAGACTAACAATATTTTTATGAGGGCCGATATTTTTTTGTTTACACTTATTCTAATAAATAGAGAACTTTTAATTTTGTTTTATATGTAAGTTATTTCACCTCGAAATGAAACTTTTTTTTAATTCTGTTTAGCAACAAATTAGTAATGAATTATCAAAAAAACAAATCACATGTGAATTTATTGATGGATTATTAATGATGCTCGTGGCTAAATTAATTTTTTCTGTGGCGTTGATCATGCGTAAAATACTTAATAATGAATTATCAAATAAGTACTTGATTTTACAAAATAGCTATTATTGTGTACTTCAACCCATGACTTGTATACAAGTTAGTCAGATCTACCAAAAAATAAAAAAGATTAAGAAAAAGAACAAAGATGGGGTGGAAGAAAGATTGTAAAGGTTGTCGTGAGGGAAGTGAAAAAAGAGGGGTCTAAGAGAAAGAATAAGGTGGATTTTTTTTTGTCGAATTGCAAGGAGATTGCAAAGCAAACTTGATTGATTTATTAAATCTTTTCTTACATAAATTAACTAAAGAATTATTATTAATATTTAGAATTTTAAAATTAATTAAACTTCTAATATTTATTTATATTATTTATTAAATATATATAACATTTATTTTAAAATCTTCTTTTGATAATTCATTTATGTTTATGTAAATTGCTACCTTTTAACTATTAGTTTTTTATATACAATTTTAGTGATTAGCACGAAATACACGTGCAACGCACGTATGCTACACTAGTTAGAATAATAATATGAGGAAGCCCACGAAAATAAAAGAAATATGTGCTCACTTTCTTTTAATTTATTTGACTTTCAATTGGTACAAAAATTAAGAAAAAAAAAAATCTTTGAATCTTATGATTTCATTGTATAACTGATTATGCGTGATTTTCTCTACAAAATAAAAGAGAATCTATTATTTCCTTAAATAAATATTTTTATCAGTTTTAAATGTATCATTTTTTGTATGTATCACCATATAACATATGTATCGCCATTTCAAAAACTCCACGCATAGAGGTAGCTTTAGTGCACCGGACTGCCCTTTTTTTTTATCACCATTTCAAAAACCGAGATAATATGTAATTAACAAAATAATCAGAATTTTTTGTAATATCACTTAAAGATTCAGGGATTTATGTAAGTTATCCGTATTTTTATATGGAGTTTAATTCAATTAAGCCCTTCCCTTTTCGGGTGGACGAGCGTGACGAAATTAGCCCATGAAAATTCGACCGGCCCATTTAAGTTTTAACATCACGCGTCTATATTGTTGGTCTTTAATACAAAATTTTAAGAGGAATTAACATAGATGTACAACCTTCTCAAAATATTGGCAATTTAATAGCCAAAAAAAGATTAGCAAAAAGAAGCCTTAATTAATTGGCATTAAATAGCCAACTAACCAAAAAAAAAAACTACCTCTTTTTAAGAGATAATATATTTTTATTCCTCAATTTTTTTATTTTTTTTTCTTTCTCACGTACTCTCTCT
Organism: Capsicum pubescens; assembly: GCA_030864215.1. NCBI lineage: Eukaryota > Viridiplantae > Streptophyta > Magnoliopsida > Solanales > Solanaceae > Capsicum > Capsicum pubescens. The sequence continues at coordinate 273,298,370 of CM061541.1, read as the reverse complement.
CTCACACACACTATTTTTAAGGAAAATGAAATAATTTTTGCTATTATTAAGGAAAATTGTTATGGGTATTTGATACCAACTTAATGTTTGCCAATTATATGCTTTAGTGGATACACGGTGTCATTTTTCAAATTTTAGCCCATGAGAATTCGTCCGGCCCATTTAAGTTTCACATAAAGCATCTATATTGTTGGTCTTGAGGATTGGAATTTAAATTGGCCCAAATCTTAGCCCAAAGACCTGGCCCAACCTCCAATGAAATCCCCAATTTATACAGATCTATATAAACATATACAAATATATGTATTGTCCTTTCGTCGTCGTCGCTCGTTCGACTTCGGCTTTTGACTTCGAGAGAATATTAACTCAAAATGTTTCACAATTACTTAGTCCACAAATTTTGACCCAATTTTTTTTTTCCTCCTGTGCGAACCACACAAGCACTAATTGAAAGGTCGCGTCTATGCAGTTCACTGTTTTGGTGTGCGGCCGCACAAGGCAATGTGCGGGCTGCGCATGCCTCCCTAGTCCCTACACACCCTGGCTCATGCGCGAACTGAATCAGTACTTGTTGTCTATATATAACAACAACAACAAACCCAGTATATTCCCATCTAGTGGGGTCTGGAGAGGATAAAATGTACGCAGTCCATACCACTACCTCCAGGGAAGTAGAGAGGCTGTTTCCGATAGACCCCTGACTCATGACAAAAGGACAAAAACGTCAAAAGCGTGCAACAGGAATAAAATAACACAACAATAAAGTACACAAACAGACAATGGACCCCCCTCCCCCACCCCTAGACCTACCAACCAAGCTACACCAAACCATCCTAACTACTCGACCACCTACCTTAGCCCTCTACCCTAATGTTTTTCCTTCATACTTTCTTATCAAGGGTCATTCCTTCATACTTTCTTATCAAAGGTCATGTCCTCAGAAAGTTGTTGTAACTGCTCCATATATATATATATATATATTAATTTCTCAGACATTTCATACGAATTTCCTTCTGTGAGTTCGACTATAATCTTTTCTTTCCTTTTTTTGTTTTTCAAAAATTGTTTAAACTTCGTTATATTATTCATGTTAATTTTGAATACAGATTCTTTCTCCTTTTTACATAAGTTGGATCCCAACACATGAATTTAATTGCAAGTTGTGGAATCATTTTCATAATCCATAAGGTCACAAATGGAAAGAGCTAAATATAATTGAATTTTCTTTTATCGGAAAATTATATAAATTACACATATAAATTAAATATCCACAAGGTCATACCAAGACTTATTCAACATTAATAAGAAGACTTATGGATTTTAAATACAGTATTATTATTCATATTGTATCATGTGGATGAGACGTGCACGTATATTAGGAGTGTAAAACGGGCCGGGCCGGGCCAACCCGGAACCGGCCCTCCCATTTTAACCAGGTTCTGGGCGATTTCGGGCCGGGTTTGACGTTAACCGGGCTGGGCCGGGCCAAACAATAAAAAAATTAAAACCCACCCTAACCCGGCCCACTTAACCCAATCCGATCAAACCCACCAAAACCCGATCAAACCCGGTTAAAAATCAGTCAAACCCGTTTAAAAAATAAATAAAAAATCCAATATACACTATATACACTCCAATATACAATATATATTTTAAAAAATATATATAAAGTATAAACAATTACACATATATACGTACTATTCAATATATAATTATATATGACTATACGTACTACTTTAAATAAAACATATGCTATAATAGTATAATATATATATATACACTACAATATATATATATATATATATATATACTAATTTATAAAACATATACATGTATACGTTAAATATATACTACTTTAGGAGATATATACACATATATATGCACCATTCAATATATATGTACTACTTTAAATAAAATATATACTACAATATACATATATATATATACAACAATATGTATATATTATATATATAGTTACATACTAATTTATAAAACATATACACTTGTATACTTTAAAGATATACGTCTATAGAAGATATATACACATATATACGCACCATTCAATATATATGTACTACTTTAAAAAAAGTATATACTACAATATATATACTAATTTATAAAACATAAAGTAATGTATACGTTAAATATACACGTCTATAGAAGATCTATTCACATATATACACTCTATTCTATGTATATGTAATACTTTAAATGAGATATACTACAATATATATACATTACAATATATATTTGTATAGTTATATACTAATTTATAAAATATATACACATGTATACGTTAAATATACACGTCTATAGAAGATCCATTCACATATATACACTCTATTCTATGTATATGTAATACTTTAAATGAAATATACTATAATGTATATACATTACAATATATATTTGTATAGTTATATACTAATTTATAAAACATACACACATGTATACGTTAAATATACACGTCTATAGAAGATCTATTCACAAATATACACTCTTTTCTATGTATACGCACCATTCAATGTATATATACTACTACTTATAAAATATACTACATTATATATACATTACAATATATATAGATATACTTATATACTAATTTATAAAACATATACACATGTATACATTAAATATACACTTCTATAGAAGATATATACACGTGTATACGCACCATTCAATGTATATATACTACTACTTATAAAATATACTACATTATATATACATTACAATATGTATAGATATACTTATATACTAATTTATAAACCATATACACATGTATACGTTAAATATACACTTCTATAGAAGATATATGCACAAATATACAAAACATATGCTACTTAGTATAATAAATTAATAATATTTGGTAGTAAATTAATAATATATTAGAAGTAAGTTTTTAATTTAAAGTACAAAACTAGAAATTCAATTTAAAATTTTAAATCGTTAAATAACAAAAAAAATAAAAAACAAGGACTAAGGAGTGAATGAATTTGGGGATTTTATTGATTGCAAAATGATCCAAAATTTATAATTTACATGAATGAAAAATCTATAAATTATGCATAGTTTTTTCCAACTCATTCATGTTAATATTAATGGGAACTTGCATAGGATAGTCGAAGTCAACGGGGGCAAAACCATGCATTGGACTTGATTCTGCTGAGTTCTCCCGTGAAGTCATAATTTCTTCAAGTTTCAGCTCGTCGCTCGGCTCCGGTTCCATTTCTTGGTTTCTTCTTTCCGCTCTAATCCAATCTCTGAGGCAAACTAGAACATTCATTGCATTGCTTCCCAATGAGTGTCGGTTGTCTCCAAGCTGCTGTCGTCTCTAACTAAAGGTGCTCTCTGATGCAACGGTTGACATTGGAACATTCAAGATATCTCTAGCTAATCTTGAAAGCACAGGATATTGTGATTCATTATTCCTCCACCAATCCAACGTGTTGATCCGTCGTCTGCGATCCTCTGGTGCCGTCCGAAGATAATATTTCAGCTCTTCCCGATAAGTTGATGTGTAAGTTCTCTCATCAACACTGTTCCAACAATTTAAATCATAAAACGAATAAAAAAACCACTATGTGCCAGCCTTTTAGAAGATGATGGCTCCTCGGGAGGATGAGGAGCGACAGTTGGAGTGATATTTGTAAGTACGGCTGAATCAAATAAATCAGCATAGTGATTATATAATTTTTCTATGTAATCCTTTGCATCAGCCGTAGCCGTCCATAAATCAGGTTGTACTTGTTCAGAATCATGGTTAGTATTTATTTCTAAATTAGTATAAATAAGAGTACCAAAGTGACACATATGATTATATTTTATGCACGGATTTTGCATAGCACCAACCAAGTAAATAGGGGGAATCGAAAAAAAATATTTTTTAAATTTCGTAAACATGGCGCCAACAGCTTCTTCATAACCTTCTTTATTTTTATATTCTTTGAGCAAACCAGAAATATCGGCTATATATGCCAAAATATTACAAACAGTAGGATAATAAACACCGAAAAATTCAACCATAGCTACATAAATTTTTTCTTAAAACTTAACAAGATCATTAATTACAACCCAATCAGAATTATGTAGCATGCAATCAGCAGAATCAGCAAATGAACCGCAATGTTGGTTAAAAGCTAGTGTAATAGGAATTCTATATTTATAACAAGTTTTTAAAAATTTATACGTAGAATTCCATCTAGTATCAATTTCCTCAAGCATCAAAATCGGTGTAAGTCCATTTTCTTGACATTTAACTTTAAATTCTCTAATTCTCGATCTACGATTATTTCCTTGAATAAAAGCAACGGCAAGACGATTTTTTTCAATATAAAGCTAAAAAAACTCAAGACCATCTTTTACAATTAAATTATATATATGACATGCACACTTAATATGAAAAATTTCAGGCAAGGGCGGAGATAGCGTAGATTTTATTTTTGTTATAGCAGTCTTGTTGTTAGAAGCATTATCAAAAGCAATACATAAAATTTTATTTTCGATACCATAATATCCGGCAATTTTAACAATAGAATCAGCAATAAATTGTCCAGTATGTTTACGATCTTCATCATATAAAAAAGCAAGAATACGTTTTTGCATCACGAAATTACTATCCATCCAATGACAAGTAACGGTTAAATAATTATTTTTATTTACAGCACGACCAAGATCAGAAGTTAGGGACAATCTACATTGAATATTTTTTAACAATGTTGATAAATAAAAACAATTTTGTGAATGACGTCTAAAAATATCAGACCGACAAGTACTTCTAGGAATACCATTAAACATAGGATTATAAATTGTTTGTATATAACGAATAAAGGCATCAGAAGAAGGAAAACTAAAAGGCAAACAACCCACAGCTACCATTTTAGCTATTTCTTCCCTGTCCCTCAATTTATTATACTTTTTCGCTACTTGACCGGTTGTTGGGTCCATTCTAGTTTGGGTTGACCCACCAACATCCCCACCACCTTTTGCAATATTTAACTCTCTTTTGTGATCTTCAGCTATATGTCTCATTAACGTACCCGTACCCCCTTGCTTGCCTCCACTTCTATGCTTATATATTTGTTGACAAATATTGCATTGCACCTCAATATCTGATATACGTTCAAAAAATTGTCATGCAATACTAGCTCTTTTACGAGGTTTTGGGGCACTGGGAGGACGGGAAGGGAGATTAACTGATTCATATCTAACGTTAGCATCTCCTACTGCGGGTGTTTCAGCAAAATTTTCATTATCTTCGTCTAAATTAACCGCATCTACTTAATTTTCTTATTCTACACCGTAATTTTCCTGAGCTTCTACATAATCCATATCGTGAGCACCTACGTAATCCATATCGTGAGCACCTACACCTATTTCTTACTCAAAAGATGTACCAAGCGGTACCGGAGGCGAAGGCACACGGGTATATCTACTACTTGAACTACCTCTACCGCTAGTAATTCGCTTTTTACTACCACTACCGCTTCCGGGACAAAAAATTTTAACACCTTTAGTAGCGAGGTTTCTTAATTTATCCATAATATAAATTAAATTAAACTAAAAATATTCAAAATACACAAATATAATAAAATTAAATATTAAACAATTAATACAATAAATAAAAATTAAACGTAAGAGATGGAACGACAATACCAAATTTTGGAAGTATCCGAAGATTGCGACTTTAGAAACTTCCGCTCGTACTTTGTAAACGAAAAATTAAAAAATTAAAGTGAACACTTTAAGAAATTAAATATATTGAATATTTGAGAATTGAGAATTGAGAATTGAGATTTGAGAGAGAATGAGATTTGAGAGAGTGAAAAATTGTGTGAAAAATGATTTGAAATTGTAGGGTATTTATAGATTTTTTTTGGGGATTAAAAAATATTTTTTAATTTTTTTTTTTCTTCATTTACTAAATGGGCCCAAACTAGCCGTTTGGACCCAAAAACGGCTATATAGCCGTTGGGCCAACGGTTAGTTTGGCCCAAAATCCAAAAAATATATATATATATTTTTTTTAATTTTCCGGGCCGGGCCGGTTAATCGGCGGGCCTGGACCGGGCTTGGTCCGGGCCGGGTTAACCGGGCCCATTTTAACAAAATAACCGGCCCGGGACCCGGAACCCTAAAGCCCTAGGGCTTACCGGGTCGGCCGGGTCGGCCCGGCCCACTTGACACCCTTAACGTATATAGAACAAATAATAATAAACATAAAAAATATCACGCTCTAGTTATTTTTAAAGTAATATTATCTCGATTTTTTTATTAGTTATAGTTCTTATTAAAGTAGATATTCTTTAATATTTTGTTGTTTATTTTTATTTATCCACTTATTTATTTATTTAATAATATTTGTTCAGTTTATAAAACTAATGAAAAATTTACCTATTTTATCCTTGATATTAAATACAATATGTCATTCATTGCATTTAATTAATTTATCATGTAGTTAATATTTTTCTTAAGAAAAATACAAATAAAAATGGTGACTGCTAACATTTTATTATGTTTATACATTTAAATAACATGTTCTATCATTCGTTATGACCTTTTCCTATGAGCCAACTTCTCAATATTTTTTATATAAAAAGTCTTCGTTTAATTTTGTAGTTACAAAAGTTAGAAATGACCTTCACGATTACTTAAAATAATTTTTTATATCATTGCGTAGGACTCATTTGGGGAAAGTGCTTCGCTCCCTAAACATCTAATTAAGGAAGGAACAGTCCCATCCGCTGCACCACATTCTTTGGTAGTACATAGTAGTAGAGTGACCGTCTTCTTGATTTTTTGAATTCTAACTCCTAGCGAGGTTTGGAATCTATCTCGATGCTATATTTTTACCCTTTTTGATATTTTTAAAAAGAATTTCATATGGTAGATACAATTATTTTATTTTAATTATTGGGTGATTTATATGTTATTAATAAGTGATACATTTTGTTCACACTGTATCTAAAAACGGAGAAATTTCCATAACAGCCTATCAAAAAAATCACCCACCAGGATTTTATGTAAATTTTCAAAAAGTAAGAAATAGTAGATAATAAGGTCTCTTAAATTTGGGATTTGTGTAATTTATCCTTATTTTAATGGGGAGAATGGACCCTCTGTAGAGAAAAAGTCAAATTAATTTCATGGAAACTTTGTTATAGTTGTCTTTGGTCTTCTATGAAATTATTTCTTATTTTCTCCTTACGGTGTGAAACAAATTAGAATAATAATATGAGGAAGCCCACGAAAATAAAAGAAATACGTGCTCACTTTCTTTTAATTTATTTGACTTTCAATTGGTACAAAAATTAAGAAAAAAAAAAATCTTTGAATCTTATGATTTCATTGTATAACTGATTATGCGTGATTTTCTCTACAAAATAAAAGAGAATCTATTATTTCCTTAAATAAATATTTTTATCAGTTTTAAATGTATCATTTTTTGTATGTATCACCATATAACATATGTATCGCCATTTCAAAAACTCCACGCATAGAGGTAGCTTTAGTGCACCGGACTGCCCTTTTTTTTTATCACCATTTCAAAAACCGAGATAATATGTAATTAACAAAATAATCAGAATTTTTTGTAATATCACTTAAAGATTCAGGGATTTATGTAAGTTATCCGTATTTTTATATGGAGTTTAATTCAATTAAGCCCTTCCCTTTTCGGGTGGACGAGCGTGACGAAATTAGCCCATGAAAATTCGACCGGCCCATTTAAGTTTTAACATCACGCGTCTATATTGTTGGTCTTTAATACAAAATTTTAAGAGGAATTAACATAGATGTACAACCTTCTCAAAATATTGGCAATTTAATAGCCAAAAAAAGATTAGCAAAAAGAAGCCTTAATTAATTGGCATTAAATAGCCAACTAACCAAAAAAAAAAACTACCTCTTTTTAAGAGATAATATATTTTTATTCCTCAATTTTTTTATTTTTTTTTCTTTCTCACGTACTCTCTCTCTCACACACACTATTTTTAAGGAAAATGAAATAATTTTTGCTATTATTAAGGAAAATTGTTATGGGTATTTGATACCAACTTAATGTTTGCCAATTATATGCTTTAGTGGATACACGGTGTCATTTTTCAAATTTTAGCCCATGAGAATTCGTCCGGCCCATTTAAGTTTCACATAAAGCATCTATATTGTTGGTCTTGAGGATTGGAATTTAAATTGGCCCAAATCTTAGCCCAAAGACCTGGCCCAACCTCCAATGAAATCCCCAATTTATACAGATCTATATAAACATATACAAATATATGTATTGTCCTTTCGTCGTCGTCGCTCGTTCGACTTCGGCTTTTGACTTCGAGAGAATATTAACTCAAAATGTTTCACAATTACTTAGTCCACAAATTTTGACCCAATTTTTTTTTTCCTCCTGTGCGAACCACACAAGCACTAATTGAAAGGTCGCGTCTATGCAGTTCACTGTTTTGGTGTGCGGCCGCACAAGGCAATGTGCGGGCTGCGCATGCCTCCCTAGTCCCTACACACCCTGGCTCATGCGCGAACTGAATCAGTACTTGTTGTCTATATATAACAACAACAACAAACCCAGTATATTCCCATCTAGTGGGGTCTGGAGAGGATAAAATGTACGCAGTCCATACCACTACCTCCAGGGAAGTAGAGAGGCTGTTTCCGATAGACCCCTGACTCATGACAAAAGGACAAAAACGTCAAAAGCGTGCAACAGGAATAAAATAACACAACAATAAAGTACACAAACAGACAATGGACCCCCCTCCCCCACCCCTAGACCTACCAACCAAGCTACACCAAACCATCCTAACTACTCGACCACCTACCTTAGCCCTCTACCCTAATGTTTTTCCTTCATACTTTCTTATCAAGGGTCATTCCTTCATACTTTCTTATCAAAGGTCATGTCCTCAGAAAGTTGTTGTAACTGCTCCATATATATATATATATATATATTAATTTCTCAGACATTTCATACGAATTTCCTTCTGTGAGTTCGACTATAATCTTTTCTTTCCTTTTTTTGTTTTTCAAAAATTGTTTAAACTTCGTTATATTATTCATGTTAATTTTGAATACAGATTCTTTCTCCTTTTTACATAAGTTGGATCCCAACACATGAATTTAATTGCAAGTTGTGGAATCATTTTCATAATCCATAAGGTCACAAATGGAAAGAGCTAAATATAATTGAATTTTCTTTTATCGGAAAATTATATAAATTACACATATAAATTAAATATCCACAAGGTCATACCAAGACTTATTCAACATTAATAAGAAGACTTATGGATTTTAAATACAGTATTATTATTCATATTGTATCATGTGGATGAGACGTGCACGTATATTAGGAGTGTAAAACGGGCCGGGCCGGGCCAACCCGGAACCGACCCTCCCATTTTAACCAGGTTCTGGGCGATTTCGGGCCGGGTTTGACGTTAACCGGGCTGGGCCGGGCCAAACAATAAAAAAATTAAAACCCACCCTAACCCGGCCCACTTAACCCAATCCGATCAAACCCACCAAAACCCGATCAAAACCGGTTAAAAATCAGTCAAACCCGTTTAAAAAATAAATAAAAAATCCAATATACACTATATACACTCCAATATACAATATATATTTTAAAAAATATATATAAAGTATAAACAATTACACATATATACGTACTATTCAATATATAATTATATATGACTATACGTACTACTTTAAATAAAACATATGCTATAATAGTATAATATATATATATACACTACAATATATATATATATATATATATATACTAATTTATAAAACATATACATGTATACGTTAAATATATACTACTTTAGGAGATATATACACATATATATGCACCATTCAATATATATGTACTACTTTAAATAAAATATATACTACAATATACATATATATATATACAACAATATGTATATATTATATATATAGTTACATACTAATTTATAAAACATATACACTTGTATACTTTAAAGATATACGTCTATAGAAGATATATACACATATATACGCACCATTCAATATATATGTACTACTTTAAAAAAAGTATATACTACAATATATATACTAATTTATAAAACATAAAGTAATGTATACGTTAAATATACACGTCTATAGAAGATCTATTCACATATATACACTCTATTCTATGTATATGTAATACTTTAAATGAGATATACTACAATATATATACATTACAATATATATTTGTATAGTTATATACTAATTTATAAAATATATACACATGTATACGTTAAATATACACGTCTATAGAAGATCCATTCACATATATACACTCTATTCTATGTATATGTAATACTTTAAATGAAATATACTATAATGTATATACATTACAATATATATTTGTATAGTTATATACTAATTTATAAAACATACACACATGTATACGTTAAATATACACGTCTATAGAAGATCTATTCACAAATATACACTCTTTTCTATGTATACGCACCATTCAATGTATATATACTACTACTTATAAAATATACTACATTATATATACATTACAATATATATAGATATACTTATATACTAATTTATAAAACATATACACATGTATACATTAAATATACACTTCTATAGAAGATATATACACGTGTATACGCACCATTCAATGTATATATACTACTACTTATAAAATATACTACATTATATATACATTACAATATGTATAGATATACTTATATACTAATTTATAAACCATATACACATGTATACGTTAAATATACACTTCTATAGAAGATATATGCACAAATATACAAAACATATGCTACTTAGTATAATAAATTAATAATATTTGGTAGTAAATTAATAATATATTAGAAGTAAGTTTTTAATTTAAAGTACAAAACTAGAAATTCAATTTAAAATTTTAAATCGTTAAAACGAATCAAAAAAACCACTATGTGCTGGCCTTTTAGAAGATGATGGCTCCTCGGGAGGATGAGGAGCGACAGTTCGAGTGATATTTGTAAGTACGACTGAATCAAATAAATCAGCATAGTGATTATATAATTTTTTCTATGTAATCCTTTGCATCAGCCGTAGCCGTCCACAAATCAGGTTGTACTTGTTCAGAATCATGGTTAGTATTTATTTCTAAATTAGTATAAATAAGAGTACCAAAGTGACACATATGATTATATTTCATGCACGGATTTAGAATCTATGTCGATGCTATATTTTTACCCTTTTTGATATTTTTAAAATTTTTTTGCTTTAAAACTATTATATTGGATGATGTATGGTTCGTGCCTTTTACAAATATTTACTAAAATAACCTGTGAGAGGACCAACTAGAATTTCACATGTCACTTCATGCTTCACCTTTGACCACCTTCTAAATTTTATATTTGAAGGATGACATTTGTAATATAATATATTATAAATTATATAATATCGTTAATTAAGTCTATAATATTTGTAATTATTTTTCTAATATAATATTTTTATTATATTAGTATATTAATATTTTCTTTATTTTTAAAAATTTAAACAATTTTGTGCTAGACATAAGAAAGACTAAGGACAAAAAAATTTATTTTGAACTTCGTAATGTATTAATAGAGTATTTATGGGAGCAATGTAATGACATTGAAACTTTATTATTTATGTAGATATTAAAAATAAATTTTATCATGATGTAATATTTATTTAGTTGGATTTCATCAAAGATTTTGCTTTTATTTGCATTGTCCACTAATATGAATAATATATAATAATTGCTTGTAATTTATGTTATTTAAAAATTTGAAATAAAAAATTAATTTCGTATTATATGGAGATTTTCAAATGAACATGTATTTTATAGGATGATTATATATTAAAAAAATAAAAGGATTTATTTTATGAAATAAGAAAATATAAATGATACTAAAATAGTGAAGAGAGGGAAGAAGATTGAAGGGGAGCCTTGGAGTAACTGGTAAAGTTGCTGTCATGTGACCAAGAAGTCTCGGGTTCAAGCCTTGAAAACAGCCTCTGACAGAAATGCAAGGTAAGACTGCATACGATATACCCTTGTGGTGGGTCTCTTTATTGGAATGTAAAATAGAATTATGGCTTGAAATTGATGTTATCCAAATATAGAGATTTTCAATAATTGGAGGGCAAAATTTTGAGGGTTGTTGGAGATGCCCTTATGCCTCCAAGAACTATGATAGGACTGGACTCATCTCAATTATAGTGTCCCGCAAATTTTTGATGTCTATAAATGTCCCTATCTTCAAGCTAGACTTGATGAAACGTCTACAAATGTCCCTATCTTCAAGCTAGACTTGATGAAACTCAAAGACGAGACTTGAACTAATTTCCATCTTTTTGGCTTTGTGACTTAATTTTGCACGTATGATTTGTTAGAGAAGAGATGAAGGTCAAATTTGGTTCAACTGGACATGCCAATTTATTTGCAACAAATCATAAAGTGATGAATAATAAATTAAATTATAAATAAAATACGAAGAAACATAGTTTTATTGATAAAAAATGAGACTTTGAATTAAAAGGGATAAACAAGTTTGTCAATTATGTCGGAGTTATTCAACCCGTTGAGTGCGTTCGAAGAATCTGCCTATTTGAGGTACCGCTATAGTCGGATTGAAGGCCATTTTATCCTGAGAGGAAGATTCCATAACCTCGGATACAGTGAGGGGAATTATTCCTTAAGGAAAGTCCGTGAATTCGGACGACTTGGCCTTAATCATTTCTGTTTCATCATTATTTTTCTGGAAAAAAAAAATACACCTCTTGAAAAGGTCATTTTGATCTTGTGTTGAGGGTATTTGATACTTCATTGTCTTCTTGTTTATACTTGAACTCGAGTTGAAATTGTTGTTTTACTATACAGATTTCTGCGTACCCTAATATATTGTGGGAAATAACAAGTACATTGTACGTAGACATAGCCTTATCGATCCCAGGTTGAAAGACGGTTTCACATAGCCTTAGAAGGTACATTGTACGTCGCCTTAGAAATTCAGACTTCCTAATATTCAAATAACGGTTTCCATTATTAAGTAAAAAAGGGCAGCCCGGTACACTAAAGCTCCCGCTACTCACAGGGTCCGGGGAAGGGCCCCATCATAAGAGTGTATAAGGTACATTGTACTTAGCCTTAGAAATTCAAACTCCCTTATATTCGAAACAACGGTTTCCTTTGTTGGCGACGATACATATATACAATAAAAACATATTCAGCGTAATCACACGAGTGAGATTCGGGGAGGATAGAGAGCACGCTGCGTCATCTCTACCTCCTCGGTTCTCGAGTAAGGCATATCAAAATCAAGTACTAAAAGAAATAGTACAATAGTGATGAATCCATGCATATAAATGCACAGAGACAGATCTAGAATTTAAACTCTACGTGTTCTAATTACACAAATTCCATACTTAAGAGAGTGTATTACCTAATATCTCTTACTTTTCTAAAATTTACCAAAAATCTCAATTTTCAACTTTACTCTTGATACATATCAACAAAACCCCACATACTATTTTTACTCCACCACTAACTCAGTCAAGCTATTTTTTTTTTTTCAAAAATTTCCTTCTCTAAAATATCTCCCTAATTATCAATAATTAAGTCATGATTTTTGCTCATACATTAATGCTTAAATCATCTTTGAATTTTTTCTCCTACATTAATGCATGCAACTTTTTTTTTTCTCTCCTAAAATCTCTCCCTTTTTAAAAAAATAATCTATTGATACATATATAAATTTATTTAGTTATTCATACATGTTTATTTTTTTAATGGTGATTCATATAAATGATAAATATGATATCATTATATGGGTATTATGCTGATTCATACGATAGATACATTTTATATGATTTTAATAGGTGATACATATTGTATTATTGTGAATCATATGGTAGATACAGTTATTTATTTTGATTATTGGGGTATTCATATGATATTAATGGATGATACATATGGTATTATGATGATTCATATGATAGATACAATTATTTTATTTTAATTATTGGGTGATTTATATGTTATTAATAAGTGATACATTTTGTTCACACTGTATCTAAAAACGGAGAAATTTCCATAACAGCCTATCAAAAAAATCACCCACCAGGATTTTATGTAAATTTTCAAAAAGTAAGAAATAGTAGATAATAAGGTCTCTTAAATTTGGGATTTGTGTAATTTATCCTTATTTTAATGGGGAGAATGGACCTCTGTAGAGAAAAAGTCAAATTAATTTCATGGAAACTTTGTTATAGTTGTCTTTGGTCTTCTATGAAATTATTTCTTATTTTCTCCGTACGGTGTGAAACAAATTAGAATAATAATATGAGGAAGCCCATGAAAATAAAAGAAATACGTGCTCACTTTCTTTTAATTTACTAGATTAGTGTACATGCATTGCACGTGTGTTTCACGTGAATATGAAAAGTTGCGCACAAAGAAGAAACCAAAAAATAACTTTTTAAACTGTAATTATCTATTAAAAATACATAATATCTACTATTAGATACTGTCACAAGTTTATGATAAAAGATGTGGAATATTGATTTTTTTTTTTCTAAGAGAAGTGTTTAACTTCTTATACTAAATCATCTTAATTTTTTAAAAAAGAATTAAGAAATCCTGAAAATCACAATTATTGAATACCAATGTGATATTCAAAACATAGTATGTAATCAAATCGAGTAAGATTGATATAATTTTTTGCCGAACAGTATTCGCATGACCATGGAGGTTTTTAAAAGCATCTAAAAATAACAGGAGAAAAATGTATAAAAATTGCTGACAAAAATACATGATATCTATTTATAGGGGTGGAATACAATCCATATTTATACATAGCATATCATAAAAATATGATTAATTTCATACTATGATAACTAACGCGTCACAAAGTCAAATTTTTTATATAAATAGAGAATAATGAAAAGAGATAAATATATGATTTTTCTGGTTATTTCAGTCAACAACCACATGCTTGTTTCATCTCATTTATCAATCAAAAAATTTCTACTGAAAAGGGAACATGAAAAATTATCAAAATCTGTGAATCCATGGTCAATTATTATATATAATGTATAATTGATGCATAAATATTTAAATCTATTAAGTAAAGAAATAATGCAAATTAGAAAGGATGATGATAATGAATGTAAGAAGACAATTTGAATTAAGATCAAAATAAGAAGAAAAAAAAAATTAAACTATGAATTGAGACGGAATTTCAACAATTGATTTGAAATAACTCGAATCTAATACGATTTCAGAACAGTCACCTACATCAACGCCATCTATGAACAACATTAAGAAACAAATAGTTATGATTTAATTATATATTTGAAACGTAAAAATCTTACCAAAGATGTTGTTAATAGGGTTCATAGCTATTTGATTCTGAATTTGATAACAATATTAGTTAAATAGAATTGTATTTTATTTATATATATATATATATATATATATATGGGGTAAACTTCTAATTAATTTATAAGTATAAATATTAATACCCTAAACCTAAAAAGGATGGAGTTTTGCTTGTAGTACTTTTCCTATTTCATCTTAACTAATTTTTTATTAAATATGAAGAAAACAAAAATAATTTTAAAAGGTATAATATGGTAAACTTCTAATTTATTTATAAGCGTAAATATTAATACCTTAAACCTAAAAGGATGGAGTTTTGTTTATAGTACTTTTTCTATTTTGTATTTACTATTTTTTAATGCACTGTGTATATTTTACCCTCCCCCGACCCCACATTGCAAGAATAAACTGAATATATTATTGTTGTTGTATGCATTGTTAAAAATCCATCACACACTTGATAACATATCACATTATTTCACACATCCAATGAAAATTAAGTAACCTTTAGACGAATCAATGATATACTCATTTATTGATTCAACATAATTTAATCCGTCCAAATTCAACCTAATCCAGAACACACATTGCCGCATAAATACCAAGGCTTATACCGCCTCAACTTCGCGATTTAGAGCGAATATACAACTCGTTAAAAAGTGGTGCACATACACCACTAGAAAAAAGAACCCGATGCACCAAAGCTCACGCTATGCGCAGTGTCCGAAAAAGAACCCCACCACAAGGGTGTATTGTACGTAGCCTTACCATACTTTTCTGCTAGAGGCTGTTTCCAAGGCTTGAACCCGTTACCTCCTGGTCAAATGGCAGCAACTTTACCAGTTACTCCAGGTTCTCCTTCGGTGCATATACACCATGCCAAATAATAAATGATGCACATTTACCATTTTGGGGCATGAATTCCAAGAAAATTTTTAAAACCACATCAAATATCAAAAACAACATATTGTATTTGTCTGATACAACCACAATACCAAAGCAGCTTGACTGAGTATCTTAGTTAACTAAACAAAGTTGCAAAAAACTGGAAATTGCAATGAAACAGTAAAGAAATAACACGATACAGAGATAGCGACGTCTAACAGATTTCTCATACTCCACGCACACCATAACGCGCAGTTCCCCAGCTCCACGACATATTCAACTAAATATGTTAGGTGGTTTTTCACACACGGTTAGTTGTTGTACGCAGAGTAAGTGTCACGCCCCAAATCCCATTGGAGCGGACTGGCACCCGTAGCCAAGGAGGCCCGGGAGAACCCGTTCATAACCTATACTTTCACATTTACATTACTTATGAAAATTAGAAATTTGGGCAGCACTTCGTTGTAAATAGAAGAAAACAGTACCTGTATCAGCCCAGCAGACACGCATATATATATATATAAACAGTAATTGGCCGTCAGAGCCATCACGTCTATCAACCAAACACTCCTATGGCTGTACAATATGTCTACAAAAGCCTCTACATAGATACACAACTGAGTTAGGGTCGGGACAAACTCCCGCCCACAAAAGACTTTTATACAAATACCAAAAATACATATAGAAACGACTTGGGATGCCCCGAAACAATTGGATCTCACCACTATCAACAAAATGTCCTGGCTCTTACTGCGGAGGTGTACGACCTGAAGTACCTGTTCCTGCAGGCATGAATACAGGTCCCCCGTGAGGGACGTCAGTACGAAAATCTGTACTGAGTATGTAAGGCAGTGAGTATCAAGATGAGATACAAAAGGTCAACAGAACCCAGATACCAGTGAATAAACAGTATGAGTAGACCACACTTAAAAGAGCTGATGGGATACCTGCACATTACTTTCATATCATTACTTCCCGTATTCCTTATCAATACATAACATATGTCATACAATGGCCAACTGATCAGTGGTACTAATACAATACATCAGGGACCACCCCTGGAATAGCATATATACATAATCTTTATAATACAATGGCCAACTGATCAGTGGTACTAATACAATACATCATATCATCAATTTAAAATAAAGACATTCCATTACTTAATTCAATTAATCTTTGAGATTGGTTACTTTGTGGTCACACCTTATGGAACTTGAAACCATGATACCTCAATAGGAAAAACATGTAAATAGGTAATCAATATCATGAAAATGAAGTAGAGAATCATGGATACCTCATTAAACCATTTCGGAGTCAACAATAGTATATGGACATTTTTTTGACTAGCCGGACATCTTAAAAGTGAAAACAAGTTCAATTGGTAGTGTCGAAGATCATATGATGTTATTATGTGTCATGTGTCGTAGGACAATGTTGGAAGCTTACTTGAGAGTGCCATGGGTCATTATTCATGCCAAAGATTAGATAGAGTATGTCTTACATACCTTGATATAACCACTTCAATACAAGTCCAACTTGACTTCCCGTACTCTTCGAACACTTATCTACAATAAGTCATTTGTGGCAAATTAGTATTAGCAACCAAACCTTACCATTTAGGTATTAACTTCACCAAATAATGTCTAGGAAGTAATCCTTTAACTCATCAATAAGAGTGCTACATACATCCTCTTATACTCTTATTACATTCACATATCATGCATTTTCATGCAATATCCCTCAACATCACTCTTAGCCTTTATTTCCCCTCTTAATCACCATCCAATACCAACATGATCACTAGGCATACATAACCACTAATATAATGATATATCACTACAATTCATCCTCCATAATCCAATACAACAACTTCCATAATTTACTACTAACAATTTATACAAAACAATTCATAACTATGTTTCTAGTTATCTTCCAACATCAAGACAATACTCATAATCCTTTATCAATACTTATTCATGGATAAGAATCAAGAATAAACAATATTCATACCTTATCAATGAACTCTTGTATTTAGAATCCTCCTTATATAACCATGGGGTGCTTCTCGAAGCTTTCGAGATGGTGAAGACAACTACGGAACCAATTCGAATTTTCTACGGTTGAATCACAAAATATTGAAGTTGAAATTAGGCTAGGGTTTCACCTTCTCTTAATAATTGGATGATATATGATATATATGAGGCTAAGTGTATGTTTATAAAGACCAATTTTCGTCCAAGAGGTAATAGAAAATGACCATTTTGCCCTAAAAATTTAAATAAATCCGAATCTGTCCCCAGTGGACAGTTTTGACAGGCTGAAGTAAATCGATCATAACTCTTTGCTCCGGTATCGGATTTGGGTGAAACCAATTGCATTGGAAATATAATTCAAAGGGATTTCATTTTCATATAAAGTATACCACCCAGTTCTTCCTGTACAAGGAGTTATGGTCGTTTAAAGTTGACCCAAAAATCTGTCCCAAAATTCTGTTTTTTTTTTTGATAGGCTGTAGTAAAACGGGTATAGCTCCTTACTAAGACATTGGATTTGGATGAAACCAATTTCATCAGAAAGAAGACTCTCGTAGATTTTCGTCGATATATAGCATATCACACAGTTCTTTTTGTACAAGGAGTTATGATCGTCTAAAGTTGATCCAAAAAAAAATTGCCTAGCTGCAGTAATTTTCCTGCAGATTTACTGTTCACAGGCTTCCCGGCTACCGTTTTGAAATTTTGAATGTGCTCGCTTATATGAAATACTCCTCTGTTTTGGGCAAACTTTATATCGTTGGAAAGCTTATTCCAATACCTACACATACAACTATTGACGGGATACTTCCGAACACCATAAACTTAATTTAACCCATACGCAAGCCTTTAGGACTCCATATAATCGCGATAAGTGTACGAAAAAATTTACGGGGTGTTACAGTAAGATTACACTGATCTCTTGTGTTAGCTCTGCTGTCCTCCGCGTCATCAGTATGGTTCATAACAGAACTTGACACACCTGTGACTGAATTCATCTGTCGGTGAGGTTGAGTGCTATCACGCAGCAGTCCAGTCTGAGGAGTACCACGTGTAGGATTCTCGGAGCAATTATGAACATCCAGATCTAGAATCGACTCATTGCAAATTTTGTACCTAGATAAAGTCCGGGAATCAACTAATAAACCTTTTCCCTCGAAGGTAAGCTTTTGGAGATGAACAGGTATTCCAAGCTTATCTAGAACCAGTTCCTTCACTTCCTTGACCGAATTGTTCTTGTGAACGTCCAGTATTGCACATACATGATCAGTACGTCTAACGACATAGATCTGCATCGTTCCCTCCACCACCAGTAAGACGGAGCCTTCTTTGATATCATAGTAATAGAGTTGCTTCTCATCTTCCAGCTTCTGTTTTGTCATGAAGAGAGGCTTATAGCCAATTGAGTGACCAACCTTGCTCTCTATAGCCGTTTTAACATGGCGAACAGATAAAGTAGCCATGACTTCTATTTCTTCGACTTGATAATCTGGAAATACAACTTTGACTAGATACCTGTCTCCTGGATTACGCACCATATGAAGGGTTGATCCATCATGAATATTGAGAAAAGCTAAGGTTTTGCCATCTTCGAGAAGCTTTCCAGCCTGAAAAAGAGAGAATTTGCCCGAGTCTGTTCCTTCTTTGACCAGAATCCTATATTTCATATCATGGATAGTACTATAGATATCTGAAATAACAGTTACAATACTTTCGGCGTATGATCTCTTTACATACAGTGTGATCACTGGGACTGAATCTTCAACATAAGCATGATCGCAAATGCCATAATCAACTAGCTTCCGTCCATCCGCTAGCTTATCATCTCCTGAAAGCAGTTGTTGAAGACATACCGGTATGCCCTCCTTATCATGTAGCAACGCTTTGACATGTCCAATACTATCTGATTCCTTAACGTTTAACTTGATTGTTTTAGTGACTCTCAAGTATATAGGTATCTGCAAGAGGATACAGAAAAAAGATAATGCAAGATATGGTCATAAAGGCAGAAACACAATGCTGCAAAATATTTAATAGATGCATATTGCAAAAAAGGGAACTAACAACGTTGACAATTATAAACACCATCCAACAGAAATACTCTAAATCACATATTAAAGCATGGAGATTAACATACAGATATCATGATCAAATATATTTGATGACTAAATACCCTACATATTACACATCGCCACTCTTTCATCTTATGTTACTTCTCTTCCATTAGATTATAGGGTATAGTATGTTCTATCATCTTAGTTAATACATGCAATCGTACAAGGCACCAGATGTGTGGTACATCATGAGGTGCGTTTTTTTGATTTAGTGAAATAAGGAAAAACTTAGAAAAATTCTCAAC
The DNA here is from genome assembly GCA_030864215.1 of Capsicum pubescens. Taxonomy (NCBI): domain Eukaryota; kingdom Viridiplantae; phylum Streptophyta; class Magnoliopsida; order Solanales; family Solanaceae; genus Capsicum; species Capsicum pubescens. The sequence continues at coordinate 273,277,711 of CM061541.1, read as the reverse complement.
TACGAACTTAAATGAGAATCTGCAAGCTCAAATAGGGGGGTATGTGTCGACAGAAACATAGATTTCTTGTATGCATGGCAGAATGTGTATAAGGAAAGATTTCACATTCTGTAACAGTAATTGAAATATAGATCAAACTACCATCCTTTCCTTATTAACTGCCTTTTTATGCCATTTCTTGAACCTTGTTTTGTGCTTATCATTCAAATTAAGTTCCACAAGACATAAGTTCAACGATCTCCAATCAGCTTGATCATTCATTTCTCACTAATCAATGAGTAGCAACTACTTTGTTTATCCATTCCTCTTCAAATTTCTGCCATTTCGTGTTCATAGTCTACTTTTTTTCCTCTAATGACACAAGTTGGCTCAATAAACGACATACAACTCCGTGTCCCCTGTGATTCCATAGTCACCAAAGACAAAGAGAGAAGTTCAAAACTGTGCCACGTATGATTAGTTCCTTCACGGGTTAATATAGTTTATTCGTGATTAACTTTTTCAAATAAGCGAAGGGAAGCTTGGAAGTAACTGGTAAAGTTACTCCCATGTGACCAGGGGGTCACGGGTTCAAGCCTTGGAAACAACCTCTTGCAATGCATGCCAAGGCAAGGCTGTATACAATAGACCCTTGTGTGGTCGGGCCCTTCCCTAGACCCCACGCATAGCGGGAGCTTTAGTACACCGGGCTGCCTTTTAAAAAAAAAAATCATATAAGCAATGGGGTAGAGCTGGAAAGAGAGTTTGCCAAACCTATGACTAAGCTTATTTTCATCTGGCAGTGAGGTTGAGTGTCGTCACACAGCAGTCTCATCTGAGGAGTATCGTGTGTAGGATTCTCAGAGTAATTATGAAAAGCCAAATAAAGAATCGGCTACTTAAGAATTTTGTAGCTAGCTAAATCACGGGAATCAGCTAAATCTTTTCCCTCAAACAAATATGTGTGGATTCTCTGCAACTCTTATGACAAATATACAAGAAACCTAGCCACTTTCTAAGTGGAACCCGCTATATTACCTTCTCCAACTGAAACCTACAAAAATTTTTGCAATTTTCATGTTGTCTAGCACTTCTTGGGAAGTTAGCCCATGCTTGACATTAATCACATAAACTTCATCTCAACAAACTTGATCAAACCTAAACACCTATTTATTAGTATGGACATGAGATACATTTCATTTTTACGATCCGTGCCTTCATATGAGGGTTTTCAATTGGACACCGTGATTCAGATATGCAAAGAGGGCACCAATTTGCCAGCCCTCCTCTTCCCCGTCCCCAAAAGCAATTTGATCAATCCGAAACGCATCCTTTTTAGCATGGAAACGAGATACATTTCATACTCTTATATTCAAAGAAACTCTTTCAATCCACACATCTTCTATATCTATCTATATCTTTCAGTCCCATATATTTTAGTACAGAAGAATATAGATATATATGGTAAAAACAATATGTCCAGCATGGATTTCCCAGTCCTCCTCCTTCCTCTTCTTAATTTGTAATGACTATTCCCTAGGTGCTATCACGAGCAAGAAAAGATGGAATACAGGTTCTACAAAAGAGAAAAGGAACAGGAGAGGTTTGAGATGCTAAATATAGTATAAGATGGACGATCCACCTACGGGATGAAAATCAGAGTTTCGCGGTTGGAGAAACCAACTCTGAAAATAAAATCATGCAAGAAATGATTCAGAGTTGGAGAAACCCACTCAATCAAAGGGCAGATAAAGATAACCAGAACTAAAATTCTTAAATGGAAAAACAGAAACCAATAGCAGCATTCCATTAAGAACAGTAAAGAACTAAACATATGTAAACCAGGTCAGAAAAGCTATATCAACCACTATATTTGCAATTGCTCCTATTTGTTATAAAATTCTGTTAGTTAATCTAGAAACTGCGACAGCAGAAGGTTTATTGTGGAGGGAAATCACTGTCTCAAAAGCTCCCACCAAAGCTTTAACCTTGCTCTTCCCGGTTTCAACAAGCTTACTCGCCGTCTCTTCAATCACATTATTCAACAAACCCTGCACATCTTTCTTTTCTTGCACATCCTGATGCCTCAAAACAATTTTTCCAGAGATAGGGATGGTTTGCTGGAGATCAACTATCTTGCCCCTCCTGAACTTCAGTTTCACTGCCGAAGAATTATTATCATTAGAAAAACCTGTCTTACCTTTTCTCAATGTCTTTTTCTGATTTTTCCCAACAGTTTCTGCTTCTGCTATGTGCAACAGCTTTTTGCTGCTAGAGGTGTATTCACCCAATGCACTGTCTGCAGGCTTAACAACTTCCTTTTTATCTTCTTCATTAGACAGCGGACGTGATTGTAAATGGGATGAAGACTTTGGTGATGCTTTCACTTTCAGAGAGTGAACACTCTTTGGTGGCAGCAGTATCTTTTTCTTTTTTATTTCAGAGGGTTCAAGAGAGTGAACCTTGGGAGAAGACCTTCGATCGACCACATTCAACTTCTTTCCCTGTCCTAGCATACTCCCTGGAGGAGCAGATGGCTTTTGATTGACCACGGCCTCTTTCTTTCCTTCTACCAGCATACTCCCTGGGGGAGTAGAAAGCTTTTGCTCAACCACAGTCACATTTTCTCCCTCTCCTAGCATACTCACCAGAGAAGCTGAAGACTTCTGCACAACCACAGTCACCTCATCTATCCCTCCCTCCATGCAACCTGGAGGAGAAGAAGGTTTTTGCTCAACCATAGTGACCTCCTTTTCATCTTTGAGTACACTCTCCTGAGGTGCTGAAGGCTTTTGATAGACCTCATTTACCTTCTTTCCCTCTTCCAGCATATTCACAGGAGGAGTGGAAAGCTTTTGCTTGGCCAAAATCGCCTTCTTTGCATCACCCTCGTTACTCCCTGAAGTAGTGGAAGTCTTTTGCATGACCACGGTCCTCTTCTTCGCCTCTCCCAGCATACTCCCCGGAGAAGTGGAAGGCTTTTGCTCAACTCCTGTCACCTTCTTTTTCTCTCCCAGCACATTCCCAGGAGGAGTGGAAAGCTTTTGCTTGACCAAAGTCCCCTTTTTTGCCTCTCCCACCAAGGTCCGTGCAGGACTCTGCTCGTCGGCAGAAAGTTTGTTCTTTCTTTTTAATAGAGGATGCCATGGCTTTGCTTCAGAGGAATGTTTCCTGCCATATTTACAAAAGTCATGGAAAGAACCAGTGGAAGGCTTTTGCTCAACTCCTGTCACCTTTTTCTCTCCCAGCACACTCCCAGGAAAAGTGGAAAGCTTTTGCTTGACCAAAGTCACCTTTTTTGCCTCTCCCACCAAGGTCCGTGCAGGACTCTGCTCATCAGCAGGAAGTTTGTTCTTTCTTTTTGATAGAGGATGCCATGGCTTTGCTTCAGAGGAATGAGGAATAACATCTTGTCCGCTATCAGGAGCATTCAACTTCCCAGTGGATTGCCTTCTTGTACTGCCTGCATTGTAAGATGAAGTAGAGGAGGAGCTGCGATAGCGGGGAAGAACCTTGTTTCCATTACTCATAGATCTCGGTTTTATTGTGCTGATTTTATCTGGCTTACTTCCAGCAGAGTCATTCTTCACGCTAGTTACTGGACTCACTAGTTCATCGATGTTATCCTCAGCCATAGAATCATTCTTCACACTAGTTACTGGACTTGCTAGTTCATTGGAGTTATCCTCAGCCATCATTCCAGAACCCTGACCAGGAGGAGTGGAAAGCTTTTGCTTGACCAAACCCTGGCACCATGAACATATGTAAACATTAGGAAGAAAATCCATTAGGTCGCACCATGAACATATGTAAACATTAGGAAGAATAGCCATTAGGTGAGCAGTAAAATACAGGATGTATGCACGCTTATGGGACTTCCTCTTGCCTTTTGCCTATATGTCTTGTGTTGCTGAGATCACAATGAGAATAAATTAACATATATATATATATATATATATATATTTATCTTCTCATTGTATGCATACTTTTGTATCTCCAAAAATCTTGGCCATAAATAAAATTTATTTTGTTTCCTTTCTTAGTTTTCTATCTTCTCTCATTTTATTTTTCTTTTTTTCATTTTAAACATTATTCATTTTTTCATTCTCCTCAAAATCAATCTTTACCTTCTCAATAACCTCTTTAAATTGCCACCTACTATTTTTACTTCATCTTCTATTTATAGTTTTTTAATTTCTTTATAGATAAGGGTTAAAGAATTAACAAAAATATATATTAATAAATCACACTTCTACTTAATTATCTATTAAAAGTTATCAAAATCTGTACATGTCAATTATTTTGAGATGGAAAAAATATATAATAAGAGAACATAAATATTTTAATTTAAATATTTGCACTTATAAAATATCAAGATTTTTTACATTTTAATATTTATTTATAATGAAATTTATCTTTTAAATACCAACAATTATTTCTATTGATACTTACCTTATGTAACTACTATGCATAATGCATGATATGATAAATATCATTAAATATCATAATTTTTTATAATTTAATATTTATTTATCAATAATTATTACTATTGATTCTTACCTTTTTAATACCAATGGGTACTACATTGATTACTACAATTTCCTTAAAAAAAACGTAAGATAAAAGATTTTTTATACTTTGAAAAATATTTGGGTAATGATGGTAATTAACAAGAAAAAAAAAACATAAACATATATCTTAATTTATCATATTTACATAAATCTCTATCGTTATAAAGTAATTACAAAATTTTTAATTAATTATATATTTTCGTTAATGTAGCGAGAGCTAATTATGTATCTTAACATACCCAAAATTGAAAAAATGTACTGGCCGGGAACTAATTAATTTAACGCTTTGAAAAATGTTTGGGTAATGATTATAATTAATAAAAAAATAACATAAATATATCTGTTAACTTATTATAGTTACATTAATTTTTACTGTTATAAATTAATTATAAAAATTTCAACTAATTATATATCTTCGTTAATGTAGCGAGAGCTAATTATGGATCTTTATAAAGAAAAAAATGTATCTTCGTTAGATGTACAGGGTACTAATTATGTATCTCGATGGATTCAAAATCGAAATTTTAGTAATTATATAAATATTAGAATTTTCTTTAATTAAGCTCCAAATTCTAAGCCGATGGTCTATCGGAAACAGCCTCTCTACTTCGTATGAACTGTGTATACTTTACCCTCTTTAGACTCCATTTCGCGGGAATACACTGAATATGTTATTATTGTTGTTGATACATGAAAACTTTTAAATTGTTATATAGAACTAGAGTGACAAAATTAGTCATAATAGTACCCAAAAATATTATATTAAAAAAAGAAAAAAAAATCCATATGAGAATTCAAATTCTTTATGGTTAAGAAATAATAACACATTTGTTATTAAAAGAATCCCTTTAAATGGAACATTTTTTTTTTTTTTGTTAATAAAATTTTGAAATATCCCTTTGAAATTGTTGCTTCTCATTTCAAAATACTTACCAATAATTTTCTAGAAAAAAAATAATTAATTCTATACTTTATGTTGTACATTAAACTTTGTTATGAACAAACGAATTAGATATTTAATACAAGTGAAACTCTTAGGTGATGTTTAATACGAATTAAAATAATCGAATCGTACCCATACTACAATTGGAAGAGTCTCGAAAAGGTTAATTTTTAGATTATACAAGCAAAATAATCAAAAACTAATATGATATGACATATTGAAAATAATCATTGAATCGAAGCATTAAAACCCTTAGTTAATTATACGACTATTTTATGCGAAAGGGCTTGGATTACGAGTATCAGAAATACCTATATTTCCGGTGGATATGTATTTACTATCGGTGGAGGAGCAGTTTCTTGGAAATCATCCAAACAGACTTGTATCGCTCGCCCTACAATGAAATCTGAATTTATTTATCAATAATTATTACTATTGATTCTTACCTTTTTAATAGCAATGGGTACTACATAGATTACTACAATTTTCTTAAAGAAACGTAAGATAAAAGATTTTTTATACTTTGAAAAATATTTGGGTAATGATGGTAATTAACAAGAAAAAAAAAACATAAACATATATCTTAATTTATAATATTTACATAAATCTCTATCGTTATAAAGTAATTACAAAAATTTTAATTAATTATGTATCTTAACATACCCAAAATTGAAAAAATGTACTGGCCGGGAACTAATTAATTTAAGCTTTGAAAAATGTTTGGGTAATGATTATAATTAATAAAAAAATAACATAAATATATCTGTTAACTTATTATATTTACATTAATTTTTACTGTTATAAATTAATTATAAAAAATTCAACTAATTATATATCTTCGTTGATGTAGCGAGAGCTAATTATGGATCTTTATAAAGAAAAAAATGTATCTTCGTTAGATGTACAGGGTACTAATTATGTATCTCGATGGATTCAAAATCGAAATTTTAGTAATTATATAAATATTAGAATTTTCTTTAATTAAGCTCCAAATTCTAAGCCGATGGTCTATCGGAAACAGCCTCTCTACTTCGTATGAACTGTGTATACTTTACCCTCTTTAGACTCAATTTCGTGGGAATACACTGAATATGTTATTATTGTTGTTGATACATGAAAACTTTTAAATTGTTATATAGAACTAGAGTGACAAAATTAGTCATAATAGTACCCAAAAATATTATATTAAAAAAAGAAAAAAAAATCCATATGAGAATTCAAATTCTTTATGGTTAAGAAATAATAACACATTTGTTATTAAAAGAATCCCTTTAAATGGAACATTTTTTTTTTTTTTGTTAATAAAATTTTGAAATATCCCTTTGAAATTGTTGCTTCTCATTTCAAAATACTTACCAATAATTTTCTAGAAAAAAAATAATTAATTCTATACTTTATGTTGTACATTAAACTTTGTTATGAACAAACGAATTAGATATTTAATACAAGTGAAACTCTTAGGTGATGTTTAATACGAATTAAAATAATCGAATCGTACCCATACTACAATTGGAAGAGTCTCGAAAAGGTTAATTTTTAGATTATACAAGCAAAATAATCGAAAACTAATATGATATGACATATTGAAAATAATCATTGAATCGAAGCATTAAAACTCTTAGTTAATTATACGACTATTTTATGCGAAAGGGCTTGGATTACGAGTATCAGAAATACCTATATTTCCAGTGGACATGTATTTACTATCGGTGGAGGAGCAGTTTCTTGGAAATCATCCAAACAGACTTGTATCGCTCGCCCTACAATGAAATCTGAATTTATCGCATTAGATAAAGCCGGTAAAGAAGCAAAATGGCTCTGGAATTTCTTGGAAGATATTCCGTATTGGCCCAAGCCAGTGGCACCAGTATGTATACACTGTGACAGCCAAGCGGAAATAGGTAGGGCAGGGAGCATGATGTACAACTGTAAATCTCGTCACATACGATGGAGACATAATACCGTTAGGGAACTTCTCTCTAGTGGAATTATCACTATTGATTATGTAAAGTCAAAGGATAATGTGTCGGATCCACTTACAAAAGGCCTATCTAGAGAAGGAGTGGAAAGAACATCCAAGGGAAAGGTTTAAGGCCAAGGACGAGTCAGCATGGCGGTAACTCTACCTAGTAGACTGGAGATCCCAAGAGCTAGGTTCAAGGAGATCAAACAAAGTTGTGTCTGTCAGGTTCAACATTGTCAATTACCCAACTCATTCTCATGATGTAGACAGTGTATAGTAAACAAGGATAAGACTTAAGGTGAAAAGTCTTTTAATGATTATCTAAATTTGGTAGATTTGACCAAACAGTTTAATCTAAAGGATTGAACGTTTAGAAATCACCTATGTGGGGGCGAAGTGGAAGCCACTTCAAAGAGAATGTTAGTAAAGGTCTATTCTCTAAGCTCTCATGAAATCGGGACGTGTTTATGGCTAAAAAGAACAAAATCGTAAGAACCATAAATGGTAAAAGGCTGGTTGTGTGACATGTGTTGTCTAGGTGTACACTAAAGCTCGACGGTTCAAAGATATCAAATCTACTGATTGACCGAGTGCATCCGATGCATGTTCACTACGGAAAGTTCAAAGGAAAATTCACTTATCCAGATGTAATCAGTCTTTGCTTGGTGATCACATACTTGCCCGTAAGAGTTTTACGAAAATTAGTCATTTCCCATTCATGTGGGGGATTGTTGGGTTCATAGTAGATGAAAGAAGTGTGAATGAAAAAATAGAGAGCAAAAGGGTGGAGGGAAGGAGACACTAAAATGGAAAGTGTACTCCCAAATTGGCAAGTTTACTCTTTCTCCCACATTGGCGGAAGAAGAGAACTTGAGAGTGTTTATATTGATGAATACTTACTCCACATGGCAAGTGAGGCAAGAAATAATAGATGCCTCGCGCCATCGTCGTCGTCGTCGCTCGGCTCGGCTCGGCTCGGCTTCGGCTTCGGCTTCGGCTTCGGCTTCAGATTCTCGATAAGATCTATCATTCTGGACAAATTCTATCTGACAGAAATAAAATAAATAAATTCAATCCGAAAAGTGTAACAGATGCAATATTCGAAGTGAACTGGTGCCACTGTTTCAACGAATCGTTGCACTATTTTGCGAACTGATGCACTGCTTCTGTGTTTGTTTCTGAACTGGTGCAGATTTTTGAAACAATGTTTCCTGAACTATACGTTGGTTTGAACAGATGCAACTCTTCAATGAAGTAATGCACTGTTTCGAACTGGTGCACTGTTTCAGCAAAATACAACACTGTTTTGGGTAAACAGACATGCATTTTCAAAAACATCACACCTCTAAGATGGACCATTGTCTCTTTTCAGAAGAGGCATCTCTTGGCTATAAAAACCTGATTTCATCCACAGGTTTTGGAACAGAAAAAATTTCAGATTACAAACTTCTTCTTGTCTTAACAAAAACTCTGTGTGTGATCATCCAACCCGTTGAGAGCGTTCGAAGAATCCGCCTATTTGAAATCCGCCTATTTGAGGTACCGCTATAGTCGGATTGAAGGCCATTTTATCCTGGGAGGAAGAATCCATAACCTCGGGTACAGTGAGGGGAATTATTCCTTAAGGAAAGTCCGTGAATTCGGACGACTTGGCCTTAATCATTTCTGTTTCATCTTTATTTTTTTGGAAAAAAAAATACACCTCTTGGAAAGGTCATTTTGATCTTGTGTTGAGGGTATTTGATACTTCATTGTGTTCTTGTTTATACTTGAACTTGAGTTGAAGTTGTTGTTTTACTATACAGATTTCTGCGTACCCGAATATATTGTGGGAAATAACAAGTACATTGTACGTAGACATAGCCTTATCGATCCCAGGTTGAAAGACGGTTTCACATAGCCTTAGAAGGTACATTGTACGTCGCCTTAGAAATTCAGACTTCCTAATATTCAAATAACGGCTTCCATTATTAAGTAAAAAAGGGCAGCCCGGTACACTAAAGCTCCCGCTACTCACAGGGTCCGGGGAAGGGCCCCACCACAAGGTTGTATAAGGTACATTGTACTTAGCCTTAGAAATTCAAACTCCCTTATATTCGAAACAACGGTTTCCTTTGTTGGCGACGATACATATATACAACAAAAACATATTCAGCGTAATCACACGAGTGAGATTCGGAGAGGATAGAGAGCACGCTGCGTCATTTCTACCTCCTCGGTTCTCGAGTAAGGCATATCAAAATCAAGTACTAAAAGAAATAGTACAATAGTGATGAATCCATGCATATACATGCACAGAGACAGATCCAGAATTTAAACTCTACGTGTTTAAATTACACAAATTCCATAATTAAGAGAATGTATTACCTAATATCTCTTACTTTTTTAAAATTTATAAAAAATCTCAATTTTCAACTTTACTCTTGATACATATCAACAAAACCCCACATCCTATTTTTACTCCACCACTAACTCAGTCAAGCTATTTTTTTTTTTTCAAAAATTTCCTTCTCTAAAATATCTCCCTAATTATCAACAATTAAATCATGATTTTTGCTCATCCATTAATGCTTAAATCATCTTTGATTTTTTTCTCCTCCATTAATGCATGCAATTTTTTTTTCTCTCCTAAAATCTCTCCCTTTTTTAAAAAAAAAACCTATTGATACATATATAAATTTATTTAGTTATTCATACATGTTCATTCTTTTAATGGTGATTCATATAAATGATAAATATGATATCATTATATGGGTATTATGCTGATTCATACGATAGATACATTTTGTATGATTTTAATAGGTGATACATATTGTATTATGGTGAATCATGTGGTAGATACAGTTATTTATTTCGATTATTGGGGGATTCATATGATATTAATGGATGATACATATGGTATTATGGTGATTCATATGGTAGATACAATTATTTTATTTTAATTATTGAGTGATTGATATGTTATTAATGTCACGCCCCAAATCCCATTGGAGCGGACTAGCACTCGTAGCCGAGCAGGCCCGGGAGAACCCATTCATAACCTATACTTTCACATTTATATTACTTATGAAAATTAGAAATTTGGGCAGCACTTCGTTGTAAATAGAAGAAAACAGTACCTGTATCAGCCCAGCAGACACGCATATATATATATAAACAGTAATTGGCCGTCAGAGCCATCACGTCTATCAACCAAACACTCCTATGACTGTACAATATGTCTACAAAAGCCTCTACATAGATAAACAACTGAGTTAGGGTCTGGACAAACTCCCGCCCACAAAAGACTTTTATACAAATACCCAAAATACATATAGAAACGACTTGGGATGCCCCGAAACAACTGGAGCTCACCACTATCAACAGAATGTCCTGGCTCTTACTGCGGAGGTGTACGACCTGAAGTACCTGTTCCTGCAGGCATGAATACAGGTCCCCCGTGAGGGACGTCAGTACGGAAATATGTACTGAGTATGTAAGGCAGTGAGTATCAAGATGAGATACAAAAGATCAACAGAACCCAGATACCAGTGAATAAACAGTATGAGTAGACCACACTTAAAAGTGTTGATGGGATACCTGCACATTACTTTCATATCATTACTTCCCGTATTCCTTATCAATACATAACATATGTCATACAATGGCCAACTGATCAGTGGTACTAATACAATACATCAGGGACCACCCCTGGAATAGCATATATACATAATCTTTATAATACAATGGCCAACTGATCAGTGGTACTAATACAATACATCATATCATCAATTTAAAATAAAGACATTTCATTTCTTAATTCAATTAATCTTTGAGATTGGTTACTTTGTGGTCACACCTTATGGAACTTGAAACCATGATACCTCAATAGGAAAAACATGTAAATAGGTAATCAATATCATGAAAATGAAGTAGAGAATCATGGATACCTCATTAAACCATTTCGGAGTCAACAATAGTATATGGACATTTTTTTGACTAGCCGGACATCTTAAAAGTGAAAACAAGTTCAATTGGTAGTGTCGAAGATCATATGATGTTATTATGTGTCATGTGTCGTAGGACAATGTTGGAAGCTTACTTGAGAGTGCCATGGGTCATTATTCATGCCAAAGATTAGATAGAGTATGTCTTACATACCTTGATATAACCACTTCAATACAAGTCCAACTTGACTTCCCGTACTCCTCGAACACTTATCTACAATAAGTCATTTGTGGCAAACTAGTATTAACAACCAAACCTTACCATTTAGGTATTAACTTCACCAAATAATGTCTAGGAAGTAATCCTTTAACTCATCAATAAGAGTGCTACATACATCCTCTTATACTCTTATTACATTCACATATCATGCATTTTCATGCAATATCCCTCAACATCACTCTTAGCCTTTATTTCCCCTCTTAATCACCATCCAATACCAACATGATCACTAGGCATACATAACCACTAATATAATGATATATCACCACAATTCATCCTCCATAATCCAATACAACAACTTCCATAATTTACTACTAACAATTTATACAAAACAATTCATAACTATGTTTCTAGTTATCTTCCAACATCAAGACAATACTCATAATCCTTTATCAATACTTATTCATGGATAAGAATCAAGAATAAACAATATTCATACCTTAACAATGAACTCTTGTATTTAGAATCCTCCTTACATAACCATGGGGTGCTTCTCGAAGCTTTCGAGATGGTGAACACAACTACGGAACCAATTCAAATTTTCTACGGTTGAATCACAAAATATTTGAAGTTGAAATTAGGCTAGGGTTTCACTTCTCTTAATAATTGGATGATATATGATATATATGAGGCTAAGTGTATGTTTATAAAGACCAATTTTCGTCCAAGAGGTAATAGAAAATGACCATTTTGCCCTAAAAATTTAAATAAAATCCGAATCTGTCCCCAGTGGACAGTTTTGACAGGCTGAAGTAAATCGATCATAACTCTTTTCTCCGGTATCGGATTTGGGTGAAACCAATTGCATTGGAAATATAATTCAAAGGGCTTTCATTTTAATATAAAGTATACCACCCAGTTCTTCCTGTACAAGGAGTTATGTTCGTTTAAAGTTGACCCAAAAATCTGTCCCAAAAATTTGTTTTTTTTTTTGATAGGCTGTAGTAAAACGGGTATAGCTCCTTACTCAGACATTGGATTTGGATGAAACCAATTTCATCGGAAATAAAACTCTCGGAGATTTTCGTCGATATATAGCAGCTCACACAATTCTTTTTATACAAGGAGTTATGATCGTCTAAAGTTGATCCAAAAAAAAAAATTGCCTAGCTGCAGTAATTTTCCTGCAGATTTACTGTTCACAGACTTCCCGGCCACCGTTTTGAAATTTTGAATGTGCTCGCTTATATGAAATACTCCTCTGTTTTGGGAAAACTTTATATCGTTGGAAAGCTTATTCCAATACCTACACATACAACTATTGACGGGATACTTTCGAACACCATAAACTTAATTTAACCCATACGCAAGCCTTTAGGACTCCATATAATCGCGATAAGTGTACGAAAAAAATTACGGGGTGTTACAATTAATAAGTGATACATTTTGTTCACACTGTATCTAAAAACGGAGAAATTTTCATAACAGCCTATCAAAAAAATCACCCACCAGAATTTTATGTAAATTTTCAAAAAGTAAGAAATAGTAGATAATATAATCTCTTAAATTTGGGATTTGTGTAATTTATCCTTATTTTCATAGGGAGAATGGACTTCTGTAGAGAAAAAGTCAAATTAATTTCATGGAAACTTTGTTATAGTTGTCTTTGGTCTTCTATGAAATTATTTCTTATTTTCCCCTTACCGTGTGAAACAAATTAGAATAATAATATGAGGAAGCCCACGAAAATAAAAGAAATACGTGCTCACTTTCTTTTAATTTACTAGATTAGTGTACATGCATTGCACGTGTGTTTCACGTGAATATGAAAAGTTGCGCACAAAGAAGAAACCCAAAAATAACTTTTAAAACTGTAATTATCTATTAAAAATACATAATATCTATTATTAGATACTGTCACAAGTTTATGATAAAAGATGTGGAATATTGATTTTTTTTTCTGAGAGAAGTGTTTAACTTCTTATACTAAATCATCTTAATTTTTTTAAAAAAAATTAAGAAATCCTGAAAATCAGTGATATTCAAAACATAGTATGTAATCAAATCGAGTAAGATTGATATAATTTTTTGCCGAACAATATTCACATGACATGGAGGTTTTTAAAAGCATCTAAAAATAACAGGAGAAAAATGTATAAAAATTGCTGACAAAAATACATGATATCTATTTATAGGGGTGGAATACAATCCATATTTATACATACCGTATCATAAAAATATGCTTAATTTCATACTATGATAACTAATGCGCCACAAAGTCAAATTTTTTATTTAAATAGAGAATAATGAAAAGATATAAATATATGATTTTTCTGGTTATTTCAGTCAACAACCACATGCTTGTTTCATCTCATTTATCAATCAAAAATTTTCTACTGAAAAGGGAACATGAAAAATTATCAAAATCTGCGAATCCATGGTCAATTATTATATATAATGTATAATTGATGCATAAATATTTAAATCTATTAAGTAAAAGAAATAACGCAAATTAGAAAGGATGATGATAATGAATGTAAGAAGACAATTTGAATTAAAATCAAAATAAGAAGAAAAAAAATTAAAGTAGAAGATTGTAAATATCTTTAATTCAAGGCCACACAATTCAAATTCAAAAACCATCCTTTATTTTCTTAAACTATGAATTGAGACGGAATTTCAACAATTGATTTGAAACAACTTGAATCTATCACGATTTCAGAACAGTCACCTACATCAACGCCATCTATGAACAACATTAAGAAACAAATAGTTATGATTTAATTATATATTTGAAACGTAAAAATCTTACCAAAGATGTTGTTAATAGGGTTCATAGCTATTTGATTCTGAATTTGATAACAATATTAGTTAAATAGAATTGTATTATATATATATATGGGTAAACTTCTAATTAATTTATAAGTATAAATATTAATACCCTAAACCTAGAAAGGATGGAGTTTTGCTTGTAGTACTTTTCCTATTTCATCTTAACTAATTTTTTATTAAATATGAAGAAAACAAAAATAATTTTAAAAGGTATAATATGGTAAACTTCTAATTTATTTATACGCGTAAATATTAATACCTTAAACCTAAAAGGATGGAGTTTTGTTTATAGTACTTTTGCTATTTTGTATTTACTAATTTTTAATTATTAAATATAAAGAAAACAAAAATAATTTTAATAGGTATAATATAACCAAAAAGGGATTTCTTTTGACGGCAGTTTTCTATTCAGAAAAATAAAATTATTAGTATTTATTTGTGATTATGATTACTTTATTTCCAAAAAGTTCTTATTTTATGTATTTTAGGAGTTTTTACATCTTTCTTAATATTTAGTATTATAAACATAATTTAAGATTAATTTTAAAAAGGGTGACAAGACGATTTGGTCTATTGTAGAGTATTTTAATGAAGAGTAAAAAGTTCAAATCACTTTTTAAGGGTCTTCACGTTTTTAATATACCCTCCCCAGACCCTACATTGCGAGAATAAACTGAGTATATTATTGTTGTTGTTGTATGCATTGTTAAGAATCCGTCACACACGATGACATATCGCATTATTTCGCACATCCAGTGAAAATTAAGTAACCTTTAGACGAATCAATGATCTACTCATTTATTGATTCAACATAATTTAATCCGTCCAAATTCAACCTAATCCTGAACACATATTGCCACATAAATGCAAAGGCTTATACCCCTCAACTTCGCGATTTAGAGCGAATATACAACTCGTTAAAAAGTGGTGCACATACACCACTAGAAAAAAAAACCCGATGCACCAAAGCTCACGCTATGCGCAGGGTCCGGAAAAGGGTCCCTCACCATAAAGGTGTATTGTACGTAGCCTTACCACACTTTTCTGCTAGAGGCCGTTTCCAAGGCTTGAACCCGTGACCTCCTGGTCACATAGCAGCAACTTTACCAGTTACTCCAGGGCTCCCCTTCGATACACATACACCATGCCAAATAATAAATGATACACATTTTCCATTTTGGGGAATGAATTCCAAGAAAATTTTTAAAACCACATCAAATATCAAAAACAACATATTGTATTTGTCTGATACAAGCACAATACCAAAGCAGCTTGACTGAGTATCTTAGTTAACTAAACAAAGTTGCAAAAAACTGGAAATTGCAATGAAACAGTAAAGAAATAACACGATACAGAGATAGCGACGTCTAACAGATTTCTCATACTCCACGCACACCATAACGCGCAGTTCCCCAGCTCCACGACATATTCAACTAAATCTGTTAGGTGGTTTTTCACACACGGTTACTTGTTGTACGCAGAGTAAGATTACACTGATCTCTTGTGTTAGCTCTGCTGTCCTCCGCGTCATCAGTATGGTTCATAACAGAACTTGACACACCTGTGACTGAATTCATCTGTCGGTGAGGTTGAGTGCTATCACGCAGCAGTCCAGTCTGAGGAGTACCACATGTAGGATTCTCGGAGCAATTATGAACATCCAGATCTAGAATCGACTCATTGCAAATTTTGTACCTAGATAAAGTCCGGGAATCAACTAATAAACCTTTTCCCTCGAAGGTAAGCTTTTGGAGATGAACAGGTATTCCAAGCTTATCTAGAACCAGTTCCTTCACTTCCTTGACCGAACTGTTCTTGTGAACGTCCAGTATTGCACATACATGATCAGTACGTCTAACGACATAGATCTGCATCGTTCCCTCCACCACCAGTAAGACGGAGCCTTCTTTGATATCATAGTAATAGAGTTGCTTCTCATCTTCCAGCTTCTGTTTTGTCATGAAGAGAGGCTTATCGCCAATTGAGTGACCAACCTTGCTCTCTATAGCCGTTTTAACATGGCGAACAGATAAAGTAGCCATGACTTCTATTTCTTCGACTTGATAATCTGGCAATACAACTTTGACTAGATACCTGTCTCCTGGATTACGCACCATATGAAGGGTTGATCCATCATGAATATTGAGAAAAGCTAAGGTTTTGCCATCTTCGAGAAGCTTTCCATCATGAAAAAGAGAGAATTTGCCCGAGTCTGTTCCTTCTTTGACCAGAATCCTATATTTCATATCATGGATAGTACTATAGATATTTGAAATAACAGTTACAATACCTTCGGCGTATGATCTCTTTACATACAGTGTGATCACTGGGACTGAATCTTCAACATAAGCATGATCGCAAATGCCATAATCAACTAGCTTCCATCCATCCGCTAGCTTATCATCTCCTGAAAGCAGTTGTTGAAGACATACCGGTATGCCCTCCTTATCATGTAGCAACGCTTTGACATGTCCAATACTATCTGATTCCTTAACGTTTAACTTGATTGTTTTAGTGACTCTCAAGTATATAGGTATCTGCAAGAGGATACCGAAAAAAGATAATGCAAGATATGGTCATAAAGGCAGAAACACAATGCTGCAAAATATTTAATAGATGCATATTGCAAAAAAGGGAACTAACAACGTTGACAATTATAAACACCATCCAACAGAAATACTCTAAATCACATATTAAAGCGTGGAGATTAACATACAGATATCATGATCAAATATATTTGATGACTAAATACCCTACATATTACACATCGCCACTCTTTCATCTTATGTTACTTCTCTTCCATTAGATTATAGGGTATAGTACGTTCTATCATCTTAGTTAATACATGCAATCGTACGAAGGCACCAGATGTGTGGTACATCATGAGGTGCGTTTTTTTGATTTAGTGAAATAAGGAAAAACTTAGAAAAATTCTCAACTACGAACTTAAATGAGAATCTGCAAGCTCAAATAGGGGTATGTGTCGACAGAAACATAGATTTCTTGTATGCATGGCAGAATGTGTATAGGGAAAGATTTCACATTCTGTAACAGTAATTGAAATATAGATAAAACTACCATCCTTTCCTTATTAACTGCCTTTTTATGCCATTTCTTGAACCTTGTTTTGTGCTTATCATTCAAATTAAGTTCCACAAGACATAAGTTCAACGATCTCCAATCAGCTTGCAACGATCATTCATTTCTCACTAATCAATGAGTAGCAACTACTTTGTTTATCCATTCCTCTTCAAGTTTCTGCCATTTCGTGTTCATAATCTACTTTTTTTCCTCTAATGAGACAAGTTGGCTCAATAAACGACATACAACTCCGTGTCCCCTGTGATTCCATAGTCACCAAAGACAAAGAGAAAAGTTCAAAACTGTGCCGCGTATGATTAGTTCCTTCACGGGTTAATATAGTTTATTCGTGATTAACTTTTTCAAATAAGCGAAGGGAAGCTTGGAAGTAACTGGTAAAGTTACTCCCATGTGACCAGGGGGTCACGGGTTCAAGCCTTGGAAACAACCTCTTGCAATGCATGCCAAGGCAAGGCTGCATACAATAGACCCTTGTGTGGCCGGGCCCTTCCCTAGACGCCACGCATAGCGGGAGCTTTAGTACACCGGGCTGCCCTTTAAAAAAAAAAATCATATAAGCAATGGGGTAGAGCTGGAAAGAGAGTTTGCCAAACCTATGACTAAGCTTATTTTCATCTGGCAGTGAACATATGTAAACATTAGGAAGAAATTGTAGTCTTGCGCGACTTTATCTCCCAATTCAAAGTAAATGCACCCAGAAGAAATTGAATTTATTCAATCATGAGAACAGAACCGGCAAGCATCAAGAAATCATTAAGAAGATGAGTCGGAATGAGAAACAGGACAAACATATGTAAACCAGGTCAAAAAGTTATATCAACCACTATATTTGCAATTGCTCCTATTTGTTATAAAATTCTGTTAGTTAATCTAGAAACTGCGACAGCAGAAGGTTTATTGTGGAGGGAAATCACTGTCTCAAAAGCTCCCACCAAAGCTTTAACCTTGCTCTTCCCGGTTTCAACAAGCTTACTCGCCGTCTCTTCAATCACATTATTCAACAAACCCTGCACATCTTTCTTTTCTTGCACATCCTGATGCCTCAAAACAATTTTTCCAGAGATAGGGATGGTTTGCTGGAGATCAACTATCTTTCCCCTCCTGAACTTCAGTTTCACTGCCGAAGAATTATTATCATTAGAAACACCTGTCTTACCTTTTCTCAATGTCTTTTTCTGATTTATCCCAACAGTTTCTGCTTCTGCTATGTGCAACAGCTTTTTGCTGCTAGAGGTGTATTCACCCAATGCACTGTCTGCAGGCTTAACAACTTCCTTTTTATCTTCTTCATTAGACAACAGACGTGATTGTAAATGGGATGAAGACTTTGGTGATGCTTTCACTTTCAGAGAGTGAACACTCTTTGGTGGCAGCAGTATCTTTTTCTTTTTTATTTCAGAGGGTTCTAGAGAGTGAACCTTGGGAGAAGGCCTTCGATCGACCACATTCAACTTCTTTCCCTGTCCTAGCATACTCCCTGGAGGAGCAGATGGCTTTTGATTGACCACGGCCTCTTTCTTTCCCTCTACCAGCATACTCCCTGGGGGAGTAGAAAACTTTTGCTCAACCACAGTCACATTTTCTCCCTCTCCTAGCATACTCACCAGAGAAGCTGAAGACTTCTGCTCAACCACAGTCACCTCATCTATTCCTCCCTCCATGCAACCTGGAGGAGAAGAAGGTTTTTGCTCAACCATAGTGACCTCCTTTTCATCTTTGAGTACACTCTCCTGAGGTGCTGAAGGCTTTTGATAGACCTCATTTACCTTCTTTCCCTCTTCCAGCATATTCACAGGAGGAGTGGAAAGCTTTTGCTTGACCAAAATCGCCCTCTTTGCATCACCCTCGTTACTCCCTGAAGTAGTGGAAGTCTTTTGCATGACCACGGTCCTCTTCTTCGCCTCTCCCAGCATACTCCCCGAAGAAGTGGAAGGCTTTTGCTCAACTCTTGTCACCTTCTTTTTCTCTCCCAGCACATTCCCAGGAGGAGTGGAAAGCTTTTTCTTGACCAAAGTCCCCTTTTTTGCCTCTCCCACCAAGGTCCGTGCAGGACTCTGCTCGTCGGCAGAAAGTTTGTTCTTTCTTTTTAATAGAGGATGCCATGGCTTTGCTTCAGAGGAATGTTTCCTGCCATATTTACAAAAGTCATGGCAAGAACCAGTGGAAGGCTTTTGCTCAACTCCTGTCACCTTTTTCTCTCCCAGCACACTCCCAGGAAAAGTGGAAAGCTTTTGCTTGACCAAAGTCCCCTTTTTTGCCTCTCCCACCAAGGTCCGTGCAGGACTCTGCTCATCAGCAGGAAGTTTGTTCTTTCTTTTTGATAGAGGATGCCATGGCTTTGCTTCAGAGGAATGAGGAATAACATCTTGTCCGCTATCAGGAGCATTCAACTTCCCAGTGGATTTCCTTCTTGTACTGCCTGCATTGTAAGATGAAGTAGAGGAGGAGCTGCGATAGCGGGGAAGAACCTTGTTTCCATTACTCATAGATCTCGGTTTTATTGTGCTGATTTTATCTGGCTTACTTCCAGCAGAGTCATTCTTCACGCTAGTTACTGGACTCACTAGTTCATCGATGTTATCCTCAGCCATAGAATCATTCTTCACACTAGTTACTGGACTTGCTAGTTCATTGGAGTTATCCTCAGCCATCATTCCAGAACCTTGACCAGGAGGAATGGAAAGCTTTTGCTTGACCAAACCCTGGCACCATGAACATATGTAAACATTAGGAAGAAAATCCATTAGGTCGCACCATGAACATATGTAAACATTAGGAAGAATAGCCATTAGGTGTACTGCACGCTTATGGGACTTCCTCTTGCCTTTTGCCTATATGTCTTGTGTTACTGAGATCACAATGAGAATAAATTAACATATATATATATATATATATATTTATCTTCTCATTGTATGCATACTTTTGTATATGTCATCTCCAAAAATCTTGGCCATAAATAAAATTTATTTTGTTTCCTTTCTTAGTTTTCTATCTTCTCTCATTTTATTTTTCTTTTTTTCATTTTAAACATTATTCATTTTTTCATTCTCCTCAAAATCAATCTTTACCTTCTCAATAACCTCTTTAAATTGCCACCTGCTATTTTTACTTCATCTTCTATTTATAGTTTTTTAATTTCTTTATAGATAAGGGTTAAAGAATTAACAAAAATATATATTAATAAATCACACTTCTACTTAATTATCTATTAAAAGTTATCAAAATCTGTACATGTCAATTATTTTGAGATGGAAAAAATATATAATAAGAGAACATAAATATTTTAATTTAAATATTTGCACTTATAAAATATCAAGTTTTTTACATTTTAATATTTATTTATAATGAAATTTATCTTTTAAATACCAACAATTATTACTATTGATACTTACCTTATGTAACTACTATGCATAAGGCATGATATGATAAATATCATTAAATATCATAATTTTTTATAATTTAATATTTATTTATCAATAATTATTACTATTGATTCTTACCTTTTTAATACCAATGGGTACTACATTGATTACTACAATTTCCTTAAAAAAACGTAAGATAAAAGATTTTTTATACTTTGAAAAATATTTGGGTAATGATGGTAATTAACAAGAAAAAAAAAACATAAACATATATCTTAATTTATCATATTTACATAAATCTCTATCGTTATAAAGTAATTACAAAAATTTTAATTAATTATATATTTTCGTTAATGTAGCGAGAGCTAATTATGTATCTTAACATACCCAAAATTGAAAAAATGTACTGGCCGGGAACTAATTAATTTAACGCTTTGAAAAATGTTTGGGTAATGATTATAATTAATAAAAAAAAATAACATAAATATATTTGTTAACTTATTATATTTACATTAATTTTTACTGTTATAAATTAATTATAAAAATTTCAACTAATTATATATCTTCGTTAATGTAGCGAGAGCTAATTATGGATCTTTATAAAGAAAAAAATGTATCTTCGTTAGATGTACAGGGTACTAATTATGTATCTCGATGGATTCAAAATAGAAATTTTAGTAATTATATAAATATTAGAATTTTCTTTAATTAAGCTCCAAATTCTAAGCCGATGGTCTATCGGAAACAGCCTCTCTACTTCATATGAACTGTGTATACTTTACCCTCTTTAGACTCCATTTCGTGGGAATACACTGAATATGTTATTATTGTTGTTGATACATGAAAACTTTTAAATTGTTATATAGAACTAGAGTGACAAAATTAGTCATAATAGTACCCAAAAATATTATATTAAAAAAATAAAAAAAAATCCATATGATAATTCAAATTCTTTATGGTTAAGAAATAATAACACATTTGTTATTAAAAGAATCCCTTTAAATGGAACATTTTATTTTTTTTTGTTAATAAAATTTTGAAATATCCCTTTGAAATTGTTGCTTCTCATTTCAAAATACATACCAATAATTTTCTAGAAAAAAAATAATTAATTCTATACTTTATGTTGTACATTAAACTTTGTTATGAACAAACGAATTAGATATTTAATACAAGTGAAACTCTTAGGTGATGTTTAATACGAATTAAAATAATCGAATCGTACCCATACTACAATTGGAAGAGTCTCGAAAAGGTTAATTTTTAGATTATACAAGCAAAATAATCGAAAACTAATATGATATGACATATTGAAAATAATCATTGAATCGAAGCATTAAAACTCTTAGTTAATTATACGACTATTTTATGCGAAAGGGCTTGGATTACGAGTATCAGAAATACCTATATTTTCAGTGGACATGTATTTACTATCGGTGGAGGAGCAGTTTCTTGGAAATCATCCAAACAGACTTGTATCGCTCGCCCTACAATGAAATCTGAATTTATCGCATTAGATAAAGCCGGTAAAGAAGCAAAATGGCTCTGGAATTTCTTGAAAGATATTCCGTATTGGCCCAAGCCAGTGGCACCAGTATGTATACACTGTGACAGCCAAGCGGAAATAGGTAGGGCAGGGAGCATGATGTACAACTGTAAATCTCGTCACATACGATGGAGACATAATACCGTTAGGGAACTTCTCTCTAGTGGAATTATCATTAGTGATTATGTAAAGTCAAAGGATAATGTGTCGGATCCACTTACAAAAGGCCTATCTAGAGAAGGAGTGGAAAGAACATCCAAGGGAAGGGTTTAAGGCCAAGGACGAGTCAGCATGACGGTAACTCTACCTAGTAGACTGGAGATCCCAAGAGCTAGGTTCAAGGAGATCAAACAAAGTTGTGTCTGTCAGGTTCAACATTGTCAATTACCCAACTCATTCTCATGATGTAGACAATGTATAGTAAACAAGGATAAGACTTAAGGTGAAAAGTCTTTTAATGATTATCTAAATTTGGTAGATTTGACCAAACAGTTTAATCTACAGGATTGAACGTTTAGAAATCACCTATGTGGGGGCGAAGTGGAAGCCGCTTCAAAGAGAATGTTAGTAAAGGTCTATTCTCTAAGCTCTCATGAAATCGGGACGTGTTTATGGCTGAAAAGAACAAAATCGTAAGAACCATAAACGGTAAAAGGCTGGTTGTACCGAGTGCATCCGATGCATGTTCACTACGAAAAGTTCAAAGGGAAATTCACTTATCCAGATGTAATCAGTCTTTGCTTGGTGATCACATACTTGCCCGTAAGAGTTTTACGAAAATTAGCCATTTCCCATTCATGTGGGGGATTGTTGGGTTCATAGTAGATGAAAGAAGTGTGAATGAAAAAATAGAGAGCAAAAGGGTGGAGGGAAGGAGACACTAAAATGGAAAGTGTACTCCCAAATTGGCAAGTTTACTCTTTCTCCCACATTGGCGGAAGAAGAGAACTTGAGAGTGTTTATATTGATGAATACTTACTCCACATGGCAAGTGAGGCAAGAAATAATAGATGCCTCGCGCCGTCGTCGTCGTCGCTCGCTCGGCTCGGCTTCAGATTCTCGATGAGATCTATCATTCTGTACAAATTCTATCTGACAGAAATAAAATAAATAAATTCAATCCGAAAAGTGTAACAGATGCAATATTCAAAGTGAACTGGTGCCACTGTTTCAACGAATCGTTGCACTGTTTTGCAAACTGATGCACTGCTTCTGTGTTTGTTTCTGAACTGGTGCAGATTTTTGAAACAATGTTTCCTGAACTAATACGTTGGTTCGAACAGATGCAACTCTTCAATGAAGTAATGCACTGTTTCGAACTGGTGCACTGTTTCAGCAAAATACAACACTGTTTTGGGTAAACAGACATGCATTTTCAAAAATATCACACCTCTAAGATGGACCATTGTCTCTTTTCAGAAAAGGCATCTCTTGGCTATAAAAACCTGATTTCATCCACAGGTTTTGGAACAGAAAAAATTTCAGATTACAAACTTCTTCTTGTCTTAACAAAAACTCTGTGTGTGATCATTCAACCCGTTGAGAGCGTTCGAAGAATCCGCCTATTTGAGGTACCGCTATAGTCGGATTGAAGGCCATTTTATCCTGGGAGGAAGAATCCATAACCTCGGGTATAGTGAGGGGAATTATTCCTTAAGGAAAGTCCGTGAATTCGGACGACTTGGCCTTAATCATTTCTGTTTCATCTTTATTTTTTTGGAAAAAAAAATACACCTCTTGGAAAGGTCATTTTGATCTTGTGTTGAGGGTATTTGATACTTCATTGTGTTCTTGTTTATACTTGAACTCGAGTTGAAGTTGTTGTTTTACTATACAGATTTCTGCGTACCCGAATATATTGTGGGAAATAACAAGTACATTGTACGTAGACATAGCCTTAGAAGGTACATTGTACGTCGCCTTAGAAATTCAGACTTCCTAATAATCAAATAACGGCTTCCATTATTAAGTAAAAAAGGGCAGCCCGGTACACTAAAGCTCCCGCTACTCACAGGGTCCGGGAAAGGGCCCCACCACAAGGGTGTATAAGGTACATTGTACTTAGCCTTCAAACTCCCGTATATTCGAAATAACGGTTTCTTTTGTTGGCGAAGATACATATATACAACAAAAACATATTCAGCGTAATCACACGAGTGAGATTCGGGGAGGATAGAGAGCACGTTGCGTCATCTCTACCTCCTCGGTTCTCGAGTAAGGCATATCAAAATCAAGTACAATAGTGATGAATCCATGCATATACATGCACAGAGACAGATCCAGAATTTAAACTCTACGTGTTCAAATTACACAAATCTCATACTTAAGAGAATGTATTACCTAATATCTCTTACTTTTCTAAAATTTACAAAAAATCTCAATTTTCAACTTTACTCTTGATACATATCAACAAAACCCCACATCCTATTTTTACTCCACCATTAACTCATTCAAGCAAATTTTTTTAAAAAGATTTCCTTCTCTAAAATATCTCCCTAATTATCAACAATTAAATCATGATTTTTTTCTCTTCCATTAATGCTTAAATCATCTTTAATTTTTTTCTCCTTCATTAATGCATGCAACTTTTTTTTTCTCTCTCCTAAAATCTCTCCCTTTTTTAAAAAAAAATCTATTGATACATATATAAATTTATTTAGTTATTCATACACGTTTATTCTTTTAATGGTGATTTATATAAATGATAAATATGATATCATTATATGAGTATTATGCTGATTCATACGATAGATACATTTTGTATGATTTTAATAGGTGATACATATTGTATTATGGTGAATCATATGGTAGATACAGTTATTTATTTCGATTATTGGGGAATTCATATGATATTAATGGATGATACATACAGTATTATGGTGATTCATATGGTAGATACAATTATTTTATTTTAATTATTGAGTGATTTATATGTTATTCCATAACAGCCTATCAAAAAAATCACCCACCAGGATTTTATGTAAATTTTCAAAAAGTAAGAAATAGTAGATAATATAATCTCTTAAATTTGGGATTTGTGTAATTTATCCTTATTTTCATAGGGAGAATGGACTTCTGTAGAGAAAAAGTCAAATTAATTTCATGGAAACTTTGTTATAGTTGTCTTTGGTCTTCTATGAAATTATTTCTTATTTTCTCCTCACGGTGTGAAACAAATCTCTATCTCTATCTCTATTATATTAAAAGTGTGAATGGCGTTATAAATCACGTTTGAACTTTTTACCCAAAAGTCTCCCCTTTAGACAAAATCGTCTTTTTAACTTCTTCTTTTTTTCAATTATTATATCGTTATTGTTATAAAATCGAATATTGAGTATAATAAATATATAAAAAAAAGCTCTTAAATATATGAAAGAATGAAGACTCCTAAATAAATGGATGATTTCTAATGTCGGCTAGGTGAAAAATAACTTGCATAATTTTTTCCCTAATTTAAAGAGACGTTTGTTCTTTTCAGTCAATAAATAAGACACCTTATTTCCTTATAGAAAATAGTTACTGAATATTAAAACTCTTTTCATTAATTTTGCTTAGGTCTTTTCTAGGGGTTTAGGGTATAGTCATATACTCAAGTTTTTTTTTTGGTTTCACCTAATAATGATCATATGGTAGTTTAGCACTAATTTGTTGAATTTAGGCCTTTTAGATATGTACGTACTGTGTTGTTTTTAATTCTATTAGCTATACATTAAATAAAAATATACTTATTACGAACATCATTAAAAAAAACAAGCGCGTGCAACACACGTGTCCGTAGCACAAGTGAGATAGAAAAAACAAGAAGGACCATGCTGCTTAAAGCTATAATGGTACATTGACATGCTTTACTTGGATAATACTTCCTACAACTTTTTTACCATTTTGGAGTGAGATCTGCAGGTTTGATACATAGTTGATCAATCTTCCGTCCTCAAGTACAAGACTGGATCAACTAAAACATATGTCAATTTAGTTTAAGCATATGTGCATATATATATATACAGTTATATACTAATTTATAAAACATATACACATTTATACGTTAAATATATACGCTTATAGAAGATATATACACATATATACGCACCATTCAATATAGATGTACTGCTTTAAATAAAATATATACTACAATATACATATATATATATATATATACAACAATATGTATATATATATATATAATTACATACTAATTTATAGAACATATACACTTGTATACATTAAAGATATACGTCTATAGAAGATATATACACATATATACGCACCATTCAATATATATGTACTACTTTAAATAAAGTATATACTACAATATATATATATATATATATACTTATATACTAATTTATAAAATATATACACTTGTATACATTAAAGATATAAGTCTATAGAAGATATAATATATACACATATATACGCACCATTCAATATATATGTAATACTTTAAATAAAGTATATATATATATATACACACACACACACACACTTACATACTAATTTATAAAACATATACATATGTATACGTTAAATATACACGTCTGTAGAAGATATATACACACTATTCAATATATATGTACTACTTTAAAATTAAATAAACTATATACTACAATATATATGTATTACAATATATAGATAGTTATATTATACTAATTTATAAAACATATACACATGTATACGTTAAATATATACGTGTATAGAAGATATATACACACCATTCAATATATATGTACTACTTTAAATAAAATATATACTATTCTACAGTATACATTTATATATACTACAATATGTATATATATATATAGTTATATACTAATTTGTAAAACATATACACTAGGATACATTAAATATATACGTTAAATATAGAAGATATATACAATAATAAACAAAACATATACTACTTAATATAATAAATTAATAATACTTGATAGTTAATTAATGAATGTTGAATTTTATTGATTGCAAAATGATCCAAAATTTATAATTTACATGAATAAAAAATCTACAAACTATGCATCATTTTTTCCAACTCATCCATGTTAATATTAACGAGAACTTGCATAGGATAGTCAAAGTCAATGGGGGCAAACCCATGCATTGGACTTGATTCTGCTAAGTTCTCCCGCGAAGTCATAATTTCTTCAAGTTTCTGCTCGTCATTCAGCTTCGGTTCCATTCCTTGATTTCTTCTTTCTGCTCTAATCTAATCTCTATGGCAAACTAGAACACTCATTGCATTGCTTCCCAATGAGTGACGGTTGTCTCCAAGTTGCTGTCATCCCTGACTAAAGGCACTCTCTGATGCAACGGTTGACATTGGAACATTCAAGATATCTCTAGCTAATCTTGAAAGCACAGGATATTGTGATTCATTATTCCTCCACCAATCCAACGTGTTGATCCGTCGTCTGCGATCCTCTGGCGGAGACCGAAGATAATACTTAAGCTCTTCCCGATAAGTTGATGTGTAAGCTCCCTCGTCAACACTGTTCCAACAGGGTAAATCATAAAAGGAATCAGGAAAACCACAATGTACCGGCCTTTCAGAAAATGATGGCACCTCAGGAGGATGAGGAGCGACAGTTGGACTGATATGTGTCGGTACAGCTAAATCAACTAAATCAGCATAGTGGTTATATAATTTATCTATATAAGCATTCGCATCAGACGTAGCCGTCCACAAATCAGGTTGTACTTGTTCAGAATCATTGTTAGTATTTATTTCTAAGTTACGATAAATAAGAGTACTAAAGTGACACATAGTATGGTATTTAATGCACGGATTTAGCATAGCACCAACCAAGAAAATAGGGGGAATCGGAAAAAAATATTTTTTAAATTTAGTAAACATGGCACCAACAACATTTTCATAACCTTCTTTATTTTTATATTCTTTGAGAAAACCAGAAATATCGGTTATATATCCCAAAATATTACAAACAGTAGGATAATAAGCACCAGAAAATTCAACCGTAGCTACATAAAAATTTTCCAAAAACTTAACAAGATTATTAATTACAACCCAATCAGAATCAAGTAGCATGCAATCGGCAGAATCAGCAAATGAACCACAATGTTGGTTAAAAGCTAATGTAATAGGAACTCTATATTTATAACAAGTTTTTAAAAAATCATACGTAGAATTCCATCTAATATCAATTTCCTCAGGCATCAATATCGGTGCAAGTCCATTTTCTTGACATTTAACTTTAAATTCTTTAATTCTCGATCTACTATTATTTCCTTGTATAAAACCAACAACAAGACGAATTTTTTCAATATAAATCTCAAAAAACTCAAGACCATCTTTTACAATTAAATTATATATATGACATGCACACTTAATATGAAAAATTTCAGATAACGACGATGAGAGTTTAGATTTCAACTTTGTTATAGCAGTCTTGTTGTTAGAAGCGTTATCAAAAGCGATACATAAGATTTTATTTTCGATACTATAAAATGCTGCAACTTTATGTATCGAGTCAGCAATAAATTGTCCAGTATGTTTACGATCCTCATCATATAAAAAAGCAAGAATACGTTTTTGCATCACAAAATCACTATTCATCCAGTGACAAGTAACGGTTAAATAATCATTTTTATTTACAGCACGATCAAGATCAGAAGTTAGGGATATTCTACATTGAATATTTTTTAACAATGTAGATAAATAAAAATAATATTGTGAACGAAGTCTAAAAATACCAGACCGACAAGTACTTCTAGGAATACCATTAAACATAAGCTTATAAATTGCTTGAATATAATGAATAAAAGCATCAGAAGAAGGAAAACTAAAAGGCAAACAACCTACAGCTACCATTTTTGCTATTTCTTTTTGGTCCCTCAATTTATTATACTTTTTCGTTACGTGACCGGTTGTTGGGTCCAATCTAGTTTGTGTGGGCCCACCAACCGCCTCACCACCTTGTGCAATTTTTAACTCTCTTTCGTGGTCTTCAACTAAATGTCTCATTAACGTACCCGTACCCCTTGCTTGCCTCCTATTTTATGCTTATATATTTTTTGACAAATATTGTATTGCACCTCAGTATTTGATTTATGTTCAAAAAATCTTCATGCAACACTAGTTTGTTTACGAGCTCTTGGGGCACGGGAAGGACGGGGAGGGAGATAAACCGATTCGGATCTAACGTTAGCATTTCCTACTTCCGGTGTCTCACCAATATTCTCATCATCTTCATCTAAATCAACCGCATCTACTTCATTTTCTTCTTCTATACCGTAATTTTCCTGAACTTCTAAATAATCCATATCGTGAGCACCTACACCTATTTCTTCCTCAAAAGGTTGACTAAGTGGTATCGGAGGCGAAGACACACGGGTATATCTAGTACTTGAAGTACCTCTACCGCTAGTAATTCGCTTTTTGCTACCACTATCACTTCCGGGATAAAAAAATTTGACACTTTTACCGAGGTTTCTTAATTTATCCATAGTATAAATCAAACTAAAAAATATTCAAAATACACAAAAAGTAATAAAAATAAATATTCAACAATTAATACACTAATTATAAATTAAAAGTAAGAGATGGAACGACAATACCAAATTTTGGAAGTATCCGAAGGTTGCGACTTTAGAAACTTCCACTCGTACTTAGTAATCGCAAAATTAAAAAAATTAAAGTGAGCACTTTAGAAATTAAATATATAGAATATTTGAGAATTGAGAAATGAGATTTGAGAGAGAATGAGATTTGAGACGTGAGAGGATGAAAAATTGTGTGGGAAATGATTTGAAAGTGTAGGGTATTTATAGAATTTTTTTTGGGATTAAAAAATGATTTTAATTTTTTTTTTAATATTTGGGCCCAAACTAGCCGTTATAGCAGTTGGGCCAACGGCTAGTTTGGCCCAATTTTCCAAAATCTTAAAAATAAATAAAATGGACTTATCCGGGCCGGGCCGAGCCGGTTAACCGACCGGCCCTAACCGGGTTGAGTCCGGTCCGGGTTAACCAGGCTCAAATTCAAAATCCAATTGGACTGGGACCTGGGCCCTTAAAGCCCTTGGGCTTACCGAGCCGGGTCAAACCGGTCCGGTTTCTTTTAGTGGGCTGGTTCGGGCCGGTTCGGGCCAGTTAAAATCGGCCCGTTTGACACCCTTATATATGCATGTTCAGTGGCGGAGCCAGACTTTTGGTTAAGGGTGTTCATATTCTCCCTTGGGCAAAAAACTGTTTAAAAAACAAAGTAAATAAAGCACTGCCGGACCTGCCAAGGTTCGAACCCGGGTTGTTGATGCAAAAATGCACACTCTTGACCACTGGACTATGTTTCTCTAACTTGTTAAGGGTGTGCAACAACAGGTATATAACCATAAATATCTATATTTAACCTATATACTCGAAAAATAATTTCTACTAAGGGTGTTCATCTGACCACCATTCGTCGGTTGTGGCTCCACCACTGTGAATGTTAAAGATGTGGCTCTAGCTCACATATTTCTCTATGAGACCCTTTCATCATCTTGTTGTTATCTTTACGCGGATAGTGCGCTTCATCTTGGTGACGTTGTTGAAATTCTTTCGAGAATATTCCATCCCCACCAAGTAAGTTCAATTTCTGAATCTATCGACATAGTTACGCCATTATGTGAAGTATGTAAACATAAATTATTATAATTATACATATACTATTATCTTAAAGAAAGATTAAAGTTGTGGAGGATCAACAAATTGGATCAAAGATCAATGATCGTGGAAAAGCAAGAACAAGGTTTCTAATAATGAGGTTCAATAATATTGTGCTAGGATTTGGAGGTTCGATAATATAGTGCTAGGATTTGGACTCCACTTTCGTTTGTTTCTTTTGTTGATCAATTTTGATATGCTTTTTCTTGAGATGATGGTCTATTAGAAACGACCACTCTACCAATATCCACAAGGTCATACCAAGACTTATTCAACATTAATAAGAAGACTTATGGATTTTAAATACAGTATTATTATTAATATTGTATCATGTGGATGAGACATGCACGTATATTAGGAGTGTCAAACGGGCCGGGCCAACCCGGAACCGGCCCTCCCATTTTAACCGGGTTCTGGGCCGGTTCCGGGCCGGGTTTGACGTTAACCGGGCCGGGCCAGGCCAAACAGTAAAAAAATTAAAACCCACCCTAACCCGGCCCACTTAACCCAATCCGATCAAACCCACCAAAACTCGATCAAACCCGGTTAAAAACCAGTCAAACCCGTTTAAAATATAAATAAAAAAATCCAATATACACTATATACACTCCAATATACACTATATACACTCCAATATACAATATATATTTTTTAAAAAATATATAAAGTATAAACAATTACACATATATACGTATCATTCAATATATAATTATATATGACTATACGTACTACTTTAAATAAAACATATGCTATAATAGTATAATATATATATATACACTACAATATATATATATATATATATATATACTAATTTATAAAACATATACACATGTATACGTTAAATATATACTACTTTAGGAGATATATACACATATATATGCACCATTCAATAGATATGTACTACTTTAAATAAAATATATACTACAATATACATATATATATATACAACAATATGTATATATTATATATATAGTTACATACTAATTTATAAAACATATACACTTGTATACTTTAAAGATATACGTCTATAGAAGATACATACACATATATACGCACCATTCAATATATATGTACTACTTTAAAAAAAGTATATACTACAATATATATACTAATTTATAAAACATAAAGTAATGTATACGTTAAATATACACGTCTATAGAAGATCTATTCACATATATACACTCTATTCTATGTATATGTAATACTTTAAATGAGATATACTACAATATATATACATTACAATATATATTTGTATAGTTATATACTAATTTATAAAATATATACACATGTATACGTTAAATATACACGTCTATAGAAGATCCATTCACATATATACACTCTATTCTATGTATATGTAATACTTTAAATGAAATATACTGTAATGTATATACATTACAATATATATTTGTATAGTTATATACTAATTTATAAAACATACACACATGTATACGTTAAATATACACGTCTATAGAAGATCTATTCACATATATACACTCTATTCTATGTATACGCACCATTCAATGTATATATACTACTACTTATAAAATATACTACATTATATATACATTACAATATATATAGATATACTTATATACTAATTTATAAAACATATACACATGTATACATTAAATATACACTTCTATAGAAGATATATACACGTGTATACGCACCATTCAATGTATATATACTACTACTTATAAAATATACTACATTATATATACATTACAATATGTATAAATATACTTATATACTAATTTATAAAATATATACACATGTATACGTTAAATATACACTTCTATAGAAGATATATGCACAAATATACAAAACATATGCTACTTAGTATAATAAATTAATAATATTTGGTAGTAAATTAATAATATATTAGAAGTAAGTTTTTAATTTAAAGTAGAAAACTAGAAATTCAATTTAAAATTTTAAATCGTTAAATAACAAAAAAAAATAAAAAACAAGGACTAAGGAGTGAATGAATTTGGGGATTTTATTGATTGCAAAATGATCCAAAATTTATAATTTACATGAATGAAAAATCTATAAATTATGCATCATTTTTTCCAACTCATTCATGTTAATATTAATGGGAACTTGCATAGGATAGTCGAAGTCAACGGGGGCAAAACCATGCATTGGACTTGATTCTGCTGAGTTCTCCCGTGAAGTCATAATTTCTTCAAGTTTCAGCTCGTCGCTCGGCTCCGGTTCCATTCCTTGGTTTCTTCTTTCCGCTCTAATCCAATCTCTGAGGCAAACTAGAACATTCATTGCATTGCTTCCCAATGAGTGTCGGTTGTCTCCAAGCTGCTGTCGTCCCTGACTAAAGGTGCTCTCTGATGCAACGGTTGACATTGGAACATTCAAGATATCTCTAGCTAATCTTGAAAGCACAGGATATTGTGATTCATTATTCCTCCACCAATCCAACGTGTTGATCCGTCGTCTGCGATCCTCTGGTGCCGTCCGAAGATAATATTTCAGCTCTTCCCGATAAGTTGATGTGTAAGTTCTCTCATCAACACTGTTCCAACAATTTAAATCATAAAACGAATCAAAAAAACCACTATGTACCGGCCTTTTAGAAGATGATGGCTCCTCGGGAGGATGAGGAGCGACAGTTGGAGTGATATTTGTAAGTACGACTGAATCAAATAAATCAGCATAGTGATTATATAATTTTTTCTATGTAATCCTTTGCATCAGCCGTAGCCGTCCACAAATCAGGTTGTACTTGTTCAGAATCATGGTTAGTATTTATTTCTAAATTAGTATAAATAAGAGTACCAAAGTGACACATATGATTATATTTCATGCACGGATTTAGCATAGCACCAACCAAGTAAATAGGGGGAATCGGAAAAAAATATTTTTTTAATTTCGTAAACATGGCGCCAACAGCTTCTTTATAACCTTCTTTATTTTTATATTCTTTGAGCAAACCAGAAATATCGGCTATATATGCCAAAATATTACAAACAGTAGGATAATAAGCACCGAAAAATTCAACCATAGCTACATAAAAATTTTCTAAAAACTTAACAAGATCATTAATTACAACCCAATCAGAATTATGTAGCATGCAATCAGCAGAATCAACAAATGAACCGCAATGTTGGTTAAAAGCTAGTGTAATAGGAATTCTATATTTATAACAAGTTTTTAAAAATTCATACGTAGAATTCCATCTAGTATCAATTTCCTCAGGCATCAAAATCGGTGTAAGTCCATTTTCTTGACATTTAACTTTAAATTCTCTAATTCTCGATCTACGATTATTTCCTTGAATAAAACCAACGGCAAGACGAATTTTTTCAATATAAAGTTCAAAAAACTCAAGACCATCTTTTACAATTAAATTATATATATGACATGCACACTTAATATGAAAAATTTCAGGCAAGGGCGGAGATAGCGTAGATTTTATTTTTGTTATAGCAGTCTTGTTGTTAGAAGCATTATCAAAAGCAATACATAAAATTTTATTTTCGATACCATAATATCCGGCAATTTTAACAATAGAATCAACAATAAATTGTCCAGTATGTTTACGATCTTCATCATATAAAAAAACAAGAATACGATTTTGCATCACGAAATTACTATCCATCCAATGACAAGTAACGGTTAAATAATTATTTTTATTTACAGCACGATCAAGATCAGAAGTTAGGGACAATCTACATTGAATATTTTTTAACAATGTTGATAAATAAAAACAATATTGTGAATGGAGTCTAAAAATATCAGACCGACAAGTAGTTCTAGGAATACCATTAAATATAGGATTATAAATTGCTTGTATATAACGAATAAAGGCATTAGAAGAAGGAAAGCTAAAAGGCAAACAACCCACAGCTACCATTTTAGCTATTTCTTCCCTGTCCCTCAATTTATTATACTTTTTCGTTACTTGACCGGTTGCTGGGTCCATTCTAGTTTGGGTTGACCCACCAACATCCCCACCACCTTTTGCAATATTTAACTCTCTTTTGTGATCTTCAGCTATATGTCTCATTAACGTACCCGTACCCCCTTGCTTCCCTCCACTTCTATGCTTATATATTTGTTGACAAATATTGCATTGCACCTCAATATCTGATATATGTTCAAAAAATTGTCATGCAATACTAGTTCTTTTACGAGGTTTTGGGGCACTGGGAGGACGGGAAGGGAGATTAACTGATTCAGATCTAACGTTAGAATCTCCTACTGCGGGTGTTTCAGCAAAATTTTCATTATCTTCGTCTAAATTAACCGCATCTACTTAATTTTCTTCTTCTATACCGTAATTTTTCTGAGCTTCTACATAATCCATATCGTGAGCACCTACACCTATTTCTTACTCAAAAGATGTACCAAGCGGTACCGGAGGCGAAGGCACACGGGTATATCTACTACTTGAACTACCTCTACCGCTAGTAATTCGCTTTTTACTACCACTACCGCTTCCGGGACAAAAAATTTTAACACCTTTAGTAGCGAGGTTTCTTAATTTATCCATAATATAAATTAAATTAAACTAAAAATATTCAAAATACACAAATATAATAAAATTAAATATTAAACAATTAATACAATAAATAAAAATTAAACGTAAGAGATGGAACGACAATACCAAATTTTGGAAGTATCCGAAGATTGCGACTTTAGAAACTTCCGCTCGTACTTTGTAAACGAAAAATTAAAAAATTAAAGTGAACACTTTAAGAAATTAAATATATTGAATATTTGAGAATTGAGAATTGAGATTTGAGAGAGAATGAGATTTGAGAGAGTGAAAAATTGTGTGAAAAATGATTTGAAGTTGTAGGGTATTTATAGATTTTTTTTGGGGATTAAAAAATATTTTTTAGAATCTATAGAATCTATCTCGATGCTATATTTTTACCCTTTTTGATATTTTTAAAATTTTTTTGCTTTAAAACTATTATATTGGATGATGTATGGTTCGTGCCTTTTACAAATATTTACTAAAATAACCTGTGAGAGGACCAACTAGAATTTCACATGTCACTTCATGCTTCACCTTTGACCACCTTCTAAATTTTATATTTGAAGGATGACATTTGTAATATAATATATTATAAATTATATAATATCGTTAATTAAGTCTATAATATTTGTAATTATTTTTCTAATATAATATCTTTATTTTAATAGTATATTAATATTTTCTTTATTTTTAAAAATTTAAACAATTTTGAGCTAGACATAAGAAAGACTAAGGACAAAAATATTTATTTTGAACTTCGTAATGTATTAATAGAGTATTTATGGGAGCAATGTAATGACATTGAAACTTTATTATTTATGTAGATATTAAAAATAAATTTTATCATGATGTAATATTTATTTAGTTGGATTTCATCAAAGATTTTGCTTTTATTTGCATTGTCCACTAATATGAATAATATATAATAATTGCTTGTAATTTATGTTATTTAAAAATTTGAAATAAAAAATTAATTTCGTATTATATGGAGATTTTCAAATGAACATGTATTTTATAGGATGATTATATATTAAAAAAATAAAAGGATTTATTTTATGAAATAAGAAAATATAAATGATACTAAAATAGTGAAGAGAGGGAAGAAGATTGAAGGGGAGCCTTGGAGTAACTGGTAAAGTTGCTGTCAAGTGACCAAGAAGTCTCGGGTTCAAGCCTTGAAAACAGCCTCTGACAGAAATGCAAGGTAAGACTGCATACGATATACCCTTGTGGTGGGTCTCTTTATTGGAATGTAAAATAGAATTATGGCTTGAAATTGATGTTATCCAAATATAGAGATTTTCAATAATTGGAGGGCAAAATTTTGAGGGTTGTTGGAGATGCCCTTATGCCTCCAAGAACTATGATAGGACTGGACTCATCTCAATTATAGTGTCCCGCAAATTTTTGATGTCTATAAATGTCCCTATCTTCAAGCTAGACTTGATGAAACGTCTACAAATGTCCCTATCTTCAAGCTAGACTTGATGAAACTCAAAGACGAGACTTGAACTAATTTCCATCTTTTTGGCTTTGTGACTTAATTTTGCACGTATGATTTGTTAGAGAAGAGATGAAGGTCAAATTTGGTTCAACTGGACATGCCAATTTATTTGCAACAAATCATAAAGTGATGAATAATAAATTAAATTATAAATAAAATACGAAGAAACATAGTTTTATTGATAAAAAATGAGACTTTGAATTAAAAGGGATAAACAAGTTTGTCAATTATGTCGGAGTTATTCAACCCGTTGAGTGCGTTCGAAGAATCTGCCTATTTGAGGTACCGCTATAGTCGGATTGAAGGCCATTTTATCCTGAGAGGAAGATTCCATAACCTCGGATACAGTGAGGGGAATTATTCCTTAAGGAAAGTCCGTGAATTCGGACGACTTGGCCTTAATCATTTCTGTTTCATCATTATTTTTCTGGAAAAAAAAAATACACCTCTTGAAAAGGTCATTTTGATCTTGTGTTGAGGGTATTTGATACTTCATTGTCTTCTTGTTTATACTTGAACTCGAGTTGAAATTGTTGTTTTACTATACAGATTTCTGCGTACCCTAATATATTGTGGGAAATAACAAGTACATTGTACGTAGACATAGCCTTATCGATCCCAGGTTGAAAGACGGTTTCACATAGCCTTAGAAGGTACATTGTACGTCGCCTTAGAAATTCAGACTTCCTAATATTCAAATAACGGTTTCCATTATTAAGTAAAAAAGGGCAGCCCGGTACACTAAAGCTCCCGCTACTCACAGGGTCCGGGGAAGGGCCCCATCATAAGAGTGTATAAGGTACATTGTACTTAGCCTTAGAAATTCAAACTCCCTTATATTCGAAACAACGGTTTCCTTTGTTGGCGACGATACATATATACAATAAAAACATATTCAGCGTAATCACACGAGTGAGATTCGGGGAGGATAGAGAGCACGCTGCGTCATCTCTACCTCCTCGGTTCTAGAGTAAGGCATATCAAAATCAAGTACTAAAAGAAATAGTACAATTGTGATGAATCCATGCATATAAATGCACAGAGACAGATCTAGAATTTAAACTCTACGTGTTCTAATTACACAAATTCCATACTTAAGAGAGTGTATTACCTAATATCTCTTACTTTTCTAAAATTTACAAAAAATCTCAATTTTCCACTTTACTCTTGATACATATCATCAAAACCCCACATACTATTTTTACTCCACCACTAACTCAGTCAAGCTATTTTTTTTTTCAAAAATTTCCTTCTCTAAAATATCTCCCTAATTATCAATAATTAAGTCATGATTTTTGCTCATACATTAATGCTTAAATCATCTTTGAATTTTTTCTCCTACATTAATGCATGCAACTTTTTTTTTTCTCTCCTAAAATCTCTCCCTTTTTTAAAAAAAAAATCTATTGATACATATATAAATTTATTTAGTTATTCATACATGTTTATTTTTTTAATGGTGATTCATATAAATGATAAATATGATATCATTATATGGGTATTATGCTGATTCATACGATAGATACATTTTGTATGATTTTAATAGGTGATACATATTGTATTATTGTGAATCATATGGTAGATACAGTTATTTATTTCGATTATTGGGGTATTCATATGATATTAATGGATGATACATATGGTATTATGATGATTCATATGATAGATACAATTATTTTATTTTAATTATTGGGTGATTTATATGTTATTAATAAGTGATACATTTTGTTCACACTGTATCTAAAAACGGAGAAATTTCCATAACAGCCTATCAAAAAAATCACCCACCAGGATTTTATGTAAATTTTCAAAAAGTAAGAAATAGTAGATAATAAGGTCTCTTAAATTTGGGATTTGTGTAATTTATCCTTATTTTAATGGGGAGAATGGACCTCTGTAGAGAAAAAGTCAAATTAATTTCATGGAAACTTTGTTATAGTTGTCTTTGGTCTTCTATGAAATTATTTCTTATTTTCTCCGTACGGTGTGAAACAAATTAGAATAATAATATGAGGAAGCCCACGAAAATAAAAGAAATACGTGCTCACTTTCTTTTAATTTACTAGATTAGTGTACATGCATTGCACGTGTGTTTCACGTGAATATGAAAAGTTGCGCACAAAGAAGAAACCAAAAAATAACTTTTTAAACTGTAATTATCTATTAAAAATACATAATATCTACTATTAGATACTGTCACAAGTTTATGATAAAAGATGTGGAATATTGATTTTTTTTTTCTAAGAGAAGTGTTTAACTTCTTATACTAAATCATCTTAATTTTTTAAAAAGAATTAAGAAATCCTGAAAATCACAATTATTGAATACCAACGTGATATTCAAAACATAGTATGTAATCAAATCGAGTAAGATTGATATAATTTTTTGCCGAACAGTATTCGCATGACCATGGAGGTTTTTAAAAGCATCTAAAAATAACAGGAGAAAAATGTATAAAAATTGCTGACAAAAATACATGATATCTATTTATAGGGGTGGAATACAATCCATATTTATACATAGCATATCATAAAAATATGATTAATTTCATACTATGATAACTAACGCGTCACAAAGTCAAAATTTTTATATAAATAGAGAATAATGAAAAGAGATAAATATATGATTTTTCTGGTTATTTCAGTCAACAACCACATGCTTGTTTCATCTCATTTATCAATCAAAAAATTTCTACTGAAAAGGGAACATGAAAAATTATCAAAATCTGTGAATCCATGGTCAATTATTATATATAATGTATAATTGATGCATAAATATTTAAATCTATTAAGTAAAGAAATAATGCAAATTAGAAAGGATGATGATAATGAATGTAAGAAGACAATTTGAATTAAGATCAAAATAAGAAGAAAAAAAAAATTAAACTATGAATTGAGACGGAATTTCAACAATTGATTTGAAATAACTCGAATCTAATACGATTTCAGAACAGTCACCTACATCAACGCCATCTATGAACAACATTAAGAAACAAATAGTTATGATTTAATTATATATTTGAAACGTAAAAATCTTACCAAAGATGTTGTTAATAGGGTTCATAGCTATTTGATTCTGAATTTGATAACAATATTAGTTAAATAGAATTGTATTTTATATATATATATATATATATATATATATATATATATATATATGGGGTAAACTTCTAATTAATTTATAAGTATAAATATTAATACCCTAAACCTAAAAAGGATGGAGTTTTGCTTGTAGTACTTTTCCTATTTCATCTTAACTAATTTTTTATTAAATATGAAGAAAACAAAAATAATTTTAAAAGGTATAATATGGTAAACTTCTAATTTATTTATAAGCGTAAATATTAATACCTTAAACCTAAAAGGATGGAGTTTTGTTTATAGTACTTTTTCTATTTTGTATTTACTATTTTTTAATGGACTGTGTATATTTTACCCTCCCCCGACCCCACATTGCAAGAATAAACTGAATATATTATTGTTGTTGTATGCATTGTTAAAAATCCATCACACACTTGATAACATATCACATTATTTCACACATCCAATGAAAATTAAGTAACCTTTAGACGAATCAATGATATACTCATTTATTGATTCAACATAATTTAATCCGTCCAAATTCAACCTAATCCAGAACACACATTGCCACATAAATACCAAGGCTTATACCGCCTCAACATCGCGATTTAGAGCAAATATACAACTCGTTAAAAAGTGGTGCACATACACCACTAGAAAAAAGAACCCGATGCACCAAAGCTCACGCTATGCGCAGGGTCCGAAAAAGAACCCCACCACAAGGGTGTATTGTACGTAGCCTTACCATACTTTTCTGCTAGAGGCTGTTTCCAAGGCTTGAACCCGTTACCTCCTGGTCAAATGGCAGCAACTTTACCAGTTACTCCAGGTTCTCCTTCGGTGCATATACACCATGCCAAATAATAAATGATGCACATTTACCATTTTGGGGCATGAATACCAAGAAAATTTTTAAAACCACATCAAATATCAAAAACAACATATTGTATTTGTCTGATACAAGCACAATACCAAAGCAGCTTGACTGAGTATCTTAGTTAACTAAACAAAGTTGCAAAAAACTGGAAATTGCAATGAAACAGTAAAGAAATAACACGATACAGAGATAGCGACGTCTAACAGATTTCTCATACTCCACGCACACCATAACGCGCAGTTCCCCAGCTCCACGACATATTCAACTAAATATGTTAGGTGGTTTTTCACACACGGTTAGTTGTTGTACGCAGAGTAAGTGTCACGCCCCAAATCCCATTGGAGCGGACTGGCACCCGTAGCCAAGGAGGCCCGGGAGAACCCGTTCATAACCTATACTTTCACATTTACATTACTTATGAAAATTAGAAATTTGGGCAGCACTTCGTTGTAAATAGAAGAAAACAGTACCTGTATCAGCCCAGCAGACACGCATATATATATATATAAACAGTAATTGGCCGTCAGAGCCATCACGTCTATCAACCAAACACTCCTATGGCTGTACAATATGTCTACAAAAGCCTCTACATAGATACACAACTGAGTTAGGGTCGGGACAAACTCCCGCCCACAAAAGACTTTTATACAAATACCAAAAATACATATAGAAACGACTTGGGATGCCCCGAAACAACTGGAGCTCACCACTATCAACAAAATGTCCTGGCTCTTACTGCGGAGGTGTACGACCTGAAGTACCTGTTCCTGCAGGCATGAATACAGGTCCCCCGTGAGGGACGTCAGTACGGAAATATGTACTGAGTATGTAAGGCAGTGAGTATCAAGATGAGATACCAAAAGGTCAACAGAACCCAGATACCAGTGAATAAACAGTATGAGTAGACCACACTTAAAAGAGCTGATGGGATACCTGCACATTACTTTCATATCATTACTTCCTGTATTCCTTATCAATACATAACATATGTCATACAATGGCCAACTGATCAGTGGTACTAATACAATACATCAGGGACCACCCCTGGAATAGCATATATACATAATCTTTATAATACAATGGCCAACTGATCAGTGGTACTAATACAATACATCATATCATCAATTTAAAATAAAGACATTCCATTACTTAATTCAATTAATCTTTGAGATTGGTTACTTTGTGGTCACACCTTATGGAACTTGAAACCATGATACCTCAATAGGAAAAACATGTAAATAGGTAATCAATATCATGAAAATGAAGTAGAGAATCATGGATACCTCATTAAACCATTTCGGAGTCAACAATAGTATATGGACATTTTTTTGACTAGCCGGACATCTTAAAAGTGAAAACAAGTTCAATTGGTAGTGTCGAAGATCATATGATGTTATTATGTGTCATGTGTCGTAGGACAATGTTGGAAGCTTACTTGAGAGTGCCATGGGTCATTATTCATGCCAAAGATTAGATAGAGTATGTCTTACATACCTTGATATAACCACTTCAATACAAGTCCAACTTGACTTCCCGTACTCTTCGAACACTTATCTACAATAAGTCATTTGTGGCAAATTAGTATTAGCAACCAAACCTTACCATTTAGGTATTAACTTCACCAAATAATGTCTAGGAAGTAATCCTTTAACTCATCAATAAGAGTGCTACATACATCCTCTTATACTCTTATTACATTCACATATCATGCATTTTCATGCAATATCCCTCAACATCACTCTTAGCCTTTATTTCCCCTCTTAATCACCATCCAATACCAACATGATCACTAGGCATACATAACCACTAATATAATGATATATCACCACAATTCATCCTCCATAATCCAATACAACAACTTCCATAATTTACTACTAACAATTTATACAAAACAATTCATAACTATGTTTCTAGTTATCTTCCAACATCAAGACAATACTCATAATCCTTTATCAATACTTATTCATGGATAAGAATCAAGAATAAACAATATTCATACCTTATCAATGAACTCTTGTATTTAGAATCCTCCTTATATAACCATGGGGTGCTTCTCGAAGCTTTCGAGATGGTGAAGACAACTACGGAACCAATTCGAATTTTCTACGGTTGAATCACAAAATATTGAAGTTGAAATTAGGCTAGGGTTTCACCTTCTCTTAATAATTGGATGATATATGATATATATGAGGCTAAGTGTATGTTTATAAAGACCAATTTTCGTCCAAGAGGTAATAGAAAATGACCATTTTGCCCTAAAAATTTAAATAAATCCGAATCTGTCCCCAGTGGACAGTTTTGACAGGCTGAAGTAAATCGATCATAACTCTTTGCTCCGGTATCGGATTTGGGTGAAACCAATTGCATTGGAAATATAATTCAAAGGGATTTCATTTTCATATAAAGTATACCACCCAGTTCTTCCTGTACAAGGAGTTATGATCGTTTAAAGTTGACCCAAAAATCTGTCCCAAAATTCTGTTTTTTTTTTGATAGGCTGTAGTAAAACGGGTATAGCTCCTTACTAAGACATTGGATTTGGATGAAACCAATTTCATCGGAAAGAAGACTCTCGTAGATTTTCGTCGATATATAGCAGATCACACAGTTCTTTTTGTACAAGGAGTTATGATCGTCTAAAGTTGATCCAAAAAAAAATTGCCTAGCTGCAGTAATTTTCCTGCAGATTTACTGTTCACAGGCTTCCCGGCCACCGTTTTGAAATTTTGAATGTGCTCGCTTATATGAAATACTCCTCTGTTTTGGGCAAACTTTATATCGTTGGAAAGCTTATTCCAATACCTACACATACAACTATTGACGGGATACTTCCGAACACCATAAACTTAATTTAACCCATACGCAAGCCTTTAGGACTCCATATAATCGCGATAAGTGTACGAAAAAATTTACGGGGTGTTACAGTAAGATTACACTGATCTCTTGTGTTAGCTCTGCTGTCCTCCGCGTCATCAGTATGGTTCATAACAGAAATTGACACACCTGTGACTGAATTCATCTGTCGGTGAGGTTGAGTGCTATCACGCAGCAGTCCAGTCTGAGGAGTACCACGTGTAGGATTCTCGGAGCAATTATGAACATCCAGATCTAGAATCGACTCATTGCAAATTTTGTACCTAGATAAAGTCCGGGAATCAACTAATAAACCTTTTCCCTCGAAGGTAAGCTTTTGGAGATGAACAGGTATTCCAAGCTTATCTAGAACCAGTTCCTTCACTTCCTTGACCGAATTGTTCTTGTGAACGTCCAGTATTGCACATACATGATCAGTACGTCTAACGACATAGATCTGCATCGTTCCCTCCACCACCAGTAAGACGGAGCCTTCTTTGATATCATAGTAATAGAGTTGCTTCTCATCTTCCAGCTTCTGTTTTGTCATGAAGAGAGGCTTATCGCCAATTGAGTGACCAACCTTGCTCTCTATAGCCGTTTTAACATGGCGAACAGATAAAGTAGCCATGACTTCTATTTCTTCGACTTGATAATCTGGAAATACAACTTTGACTAGATACCTGTCTCCTGGATTACGCACCATATGAAGGGTTGATCCATCATGAATATTGAGAAAAGCTAAGGTTTTGCCATCTTCGAGAAGCTTTCCAGCCTGAAAAAGAGAGAATTTGCCCGAGTCTGTTCCTTCTTTGACC
The DNA here is from genome assembly GCA_030864215.1 of Capsicum pubescens. Lineage (NCBI taxonomy): Eukaryota > Viridiplantae > Streptophyta > Magnoliopsida > Solanales > Solanaceae > Capsicum > Capsicum pubescens. Next base: position 273,232,979 of record CM061541.1, on the reverse strand, counting down.
AGAATCCTATATTTCATATCATGGATAGTACTATAGATATTTGAAATAACAGTTACAATACCTTCGGCGTATGATCTCTTTACATACAGTGTGATCACTGGGACTGAATCTTCAACATAAGCATGATCGCAAATGCCATAATCAACTAGCTTCCGTCCATCCGCTAGCTTATCATCTCCTGAAAGCAGTTGTTGAAGACATACCGGTATGCCCTCCTTATCATGTAGCAACGCTTTGACATGTCCAATACTATCTGATTCCTTAACGTTTAACTTGATTGTTTTAGTGACTCTCAAGTATATAGGTATCTGCAAGAGGATACAGAAAAAAGATAATGCAAGATATGGTCATAAAGGCAGAAACACAATGCTGCAAAATATTTAATAGATGCATATTGCAAAAAAGGGAACTAACAACGTTGACAATTATAAACACCATCCAACAGAAATACTCTAAATCACATATTAAAGCATGGAGATTAACATACAGATATCATGATCAAATATATTTGATGACTAAATACCCTACATATTACACATCGCCACTCTTTCATCTTATGTTACTTCTCTTCCATTAGATTATAGGGTATAGTATGTTCTATCATCTTAGTTAATACATGCAATCGTACGAAGGCACCAGATGTGTGGTACATCATGAGGTGCGTTTTTTTGATTTAGTGAAATAAGGAAAAACTTAGAAAAATTCTCAACTACGAACTTAAATGAGAATCTGCAAGCTCAAATAGGGGTATGTGTCGACAGAAACATAGATTTCTTGTATGCATGGCAGAATGTGTATAAGGAAAGATTTCACATTCTGTAACAGTAATTGAAATATAGATCAAACTACCATCCTTTCCTTATTAACTGCCTTTTTATGCCATTTCTTGAACCTTGTTTTGTGCTTATCATTCAAATTAAGTTCCACAAGACATAAGCTCAACGATCATTCATTTCTCACTAATCAATGAGTAGCAACTACTTTGTTTATCCATTCCTCTTCAAATTTCTGCCATTTCGTGTTCATAGTCTACTTTTTTTCCTCTAATGACACAAGTTGGCTCAATAAACGACATACAACTCCGTGTCCCCTGTGATTCCATAGTCACCAAAGACAAAGAGAGAAGTTCAAAACTGTGCCACGTATGATTAGTTCCTTCACGGGTTAATATAGTTTATTCGTGATTAACTTTTTCAAATAAGCGAAGGGAAGCTTGGAAGTAACTGGTAAAGTTACTCCCATGTGACCAGGGGGTCACGGGTTCAAGCCTTGGAAACAACCTCTTGCAATGCATGCCAAGGCAAGGCTGTATACAATAGACCCTTGTGTGGTCGGGCCCTTCCCTAGACCCCACGCATAGCGGGAGCTTTAGTACACCGGGCTGCCTTTTAAAAAAAAAAATCATATAAGCAATGGGGTAGAGCTGGAAAGAGAGTTTGCCAAACCTATGACTAAGCTTATTTTCATCTGGCAGTGAGGTTGAGTGTCGTCACACAGCAGTCTCATCTGAGGAGTATCGTGTGTAGGATTCTCAGAGTAATTATGAAAAGCCAAATAAAGAATCGGCTACTTAAGAATTTTGTAGCTAGCTAAATCACGGGAATCAGCTAAATCTTTTCCCTCAAACAAATATGTGTGGATTCTCTGCAACTCTTATGGCAAATATACAAGAAACCTAGCCACTTTCTAAGTGGAACCCGCTATATTACCTTCTCCAACTGAAACCTACAAAAATTTTTGCAATTTTCATGTTGTCTAGCACTTCTTGGGAAGTTAGCCCATGCTTGACATTAATCACATAAACTTCATCTCAACAAACTTGATCAAACCTAAACACCTATTTATTAGTATGGACATGAGATACATTTCATTTTTACGATCCGTGCCTTCATATGAGGGTTTTCAATTGGACACCGTGATTCAGATATGCAAAGAGGGCACCAATTTGCCAGCCCTCCTCTTCCCCGTCCCCAAAAGCAATTTGATCAATCCGAAACGCATCCTTTTTAGCATGGAAACGAGATACATTTCATACTCTTATATTCAAAGAAACTCTTTCAATCCACACATCTTCTATATCTATCTATATCTTTCAGTCCCTAGGAACAATATATGGTAAAAACAATATGTCCAGCATGGATTTCCCAGTCCTCCTCCTTCCTCTTCTTAATTTGTAATGACTATTCCCTAGGTGCTATCACGAGCAAGAAAAGATGGAATACAGGTTCTACAAAAGAGAAAAGGAACAAGAGAGGTTTGAGATACTAAATATAGTATAAGATGGACGATCCACCTACGGGATGAAAATCAGAGTTTCGCGGTTTTTACAGATCACCCTCCCCTTCATGCAAGAAATGATTCAGAGTTGGAGAAACCCACTCAATCAAAGGGCAGATAAAGATAACCAGAACAAAAATTCTTAAATGGAAAAACAGAAACCAATAGCAGCATTCCATTAAGAATGGTAAAGAACTAAACATAATTGATACTTCAATTCTCTTCAATCAAATAGTATACAAGCACAATGTCAAACCAGTACCGCAGCCAAAACTCTTTTTTGGATGGTATTTCCACATGATGTGCCTTCTTCAATGCGCTTATTCAACAGAAAGTATGAACAAATCCCTCGTAAATGAGTCCAACAACAATATATGTCCACTGAGCAACCAGCCTAGCATTAGAATGTCTACATCCAAACACCCACTGATTTAACGTCACTATCACAACCTCCATAAGTGAAAAAGAAATTGTAGTCTTGCGCGACTTTATCTCCCAATTCAAAGTAAATGCACCCAGAAGAAATTGAATTTATTCAATCATGAGAACAGAACCGGCAAGCATCAAGAAATCATTAAGAAGATGAGTCGGAATGAGAAACAGGACAAACATATGTAAACCAGGTCAGAAAAGTTATATCAACCACTATATTTGTAATTGCTCCTATTTGTTATAAAATTCTGTTAGTTAATCTAGAAACTGCGACAGCAGAAGGTTTATTGTGGAGGGAAATCACTGTCTCAAAAGCTCCCACCAAAGCTTTAACCTTGCTCTTCCCGGTTTCAACAAGCTTACTCGCCGTCTCTTCAATCACATTATTCAACAAACCCTGCACATCTTTCTTTTCTTGCACATCCTGATGCCTCAAAACAATTTTTCCAGAGATAGGGATGGTTTGCTGGAGATCAACTATCTTGCCCCTCCTGAACTTCAGTTTCACTGCCGAAGAATTATTATCATTAGAAACACCTGTCTTAGCTTTTCTCAATGTCTTTTTCTGATTTTTCCCAACAGTTTCTGCTTCTGCTATGTGCAACAGCTTTTTGCTGCTAGAGGTGTATTCACCCAATGCACTGTCTGCAGGCTTAACAACTTCCTTTTTATCTTCTTCATTAGACAACGGACGTGATTGTAAATGGGATGAAGACTTTGGTGATGCTTTCACTTTCAGAGAGTGAACACTCTTTGGTGGCAGCAATATCTTTTTCTTTTTTATTTCAGAGGGTTCAAGAGAGTGAACCTTGGGAGAAGGCCTTCGATCGACCACATTCAACTTCTTTCCCTGTCCTAGCATACTCCCTGGAGGAGCAGATGGCTTTTGATTGACCACGGCCTCTTTCTTTCCCTCTACCAGCATACTCCCTGGGGGAGTAGAAAGCTTTTGCTCAACCACAGTCACATTTTCTCCCTCTCCTAGCATACTCACCAGAGAAGCTGAAGACTTCTGCTCAACCACAGTCACCTCATCTATCCCTCCCTCCATGCAACCTGGAGGAGAAGAAGGTTTTTGCTCAACCATAGTGACCTCCTTTTCATCTTTGAGTACACTCTCCTGAGGTGCTGAAGGCTTTTGATAGACCTCATTTACCTTCTTTCCCTCTTCCAGCATATTCACAGGAGGAGTGGAAAGCTTTTGCTTGGCCAAAATCGCCTTCTTTGCATCACCCTCGTTACTCCCTGAAGTAGTGGAAGTCTTTTGCATGACCACGGTCCTCTTCTTCGCCTCTCCCAGCATACTCCCCGGAGAAGTGGAAGGCTTTTGCTCAACTCCTGTCACCTTCTTTTTCTCTCCCAGCACATTCCCAGGAGGAGTGGAAAGCTTTTGCTTGACCAAAGTCCCCTTTTTTGCCTCTCCCACCAAGGTCCGTGCAGGACTCTGCTCATCAGCAGGAAGTTTGTTCTTTCTTTTTGATAGAGGATGCCATGGCTTTGCTTCAGAGGAATGTTTCCTGCCATATTTACAGAAGTCATGGCAAGAACCAGTGGAAGCTCTCAGATAATGAGGAATAACATCTTGTCCGCTATCAGGAGCATTCAACTTCCCAGTGGATTGCCTTCTTGTACTGCCTGCATTGTAAGATGAAGTAGAGGAGGAGCTGCGATAGTGGGGAAGAACCTTGTTTCCATTACTCATAGATCTCGGTTTTATTGTGCTGATTTTATCTGGCTTACTTCCAGCAGAGTCATTCTTCACGCTAGTTACTGGACTCACTAGTTCATCGATGTTATCCTCAGCCATAGAATCATTCTTCACACTAGTTACTGGACTTGCTAGTTCATTGGAGTTATCCTCAGCCATCATTCCAGAACCCTGACCAGGAGGAGTGGAAAGCTTTTGCTTGACCAAACCCTGGCACCATGAACATATGTAAACATTAGGAAGAAAATCCATTAGGTCGCACCATGAACATATGTAAACATTAGGAAGAATAGCCATTTGGTGTACTGCACGCTTATGGGACTTCCTCTTGCCTTTTGCCTATATGTCTTGTGTTACTGAGATCACAATGAGAATAAATTAACATATATATATATATATATATATATATTTATCTTCTCATTGTATGCATACTTTTGTATATGTCATCTCCAAAAATCTTGGCCATAAATAAAATTTATTTTGTTTCCTTTCTTAGTTTTCTATCTTCTCTCATTTTATTTTTCTTTTTTTCATTTTAAACATTATTCATTTTTTCATTCTCCTCAAAATCAATCTTTACCTTCTCAATAACCTCTTTAAATTGCCACCTACTATTTTTACTTCATCTTCTATTTATAGTTTTTTAATTTCTTTATAGATAAGGGTTAAAGAATTAACAAAAATATATATTAATAAATCACACTTCTACTTAATTATCTATTAAAAGTTATCAAAATCTGTACATGTCAATTATTTTGAGATGGAAAAAATATATAATAAGAGAACATAAATATTTTAATTTAAATATTTGCACTTATAAAATATCAAGATTTTTTACATTTTAATATTTATTTATAATGAAATTTATCTTTTAAATACCAACAATTATTACTATTGATACTTACCTTATGTAACTACTATGCATAATGCATGATATGATAAATATCATTAAATATCATAATTTTTTATAATTTAATATTTATTTATCAATAATTATTACTATTGATTCTTACCTTTTAAATACCAACAATTATTACTATTGATACTTACCTTATGTAACTACTATGCATAATGCATGATATGATAAATATCATTAAATATCATAATTTTTTATAATTTAATATTTATTTATCAATAATTATTACTATTGATTCTTACCTTTTAAATACCAACAATTATTACTATTGATACTTACCTTATGTAACTACTATGCATAATGCATGATATGATAAATATCATTAAATATCATAATTTTTTATAATTTAATATTTATTTATCAATAATTATTACTATTGATTCTTACCTTTTTAATACCAATGGGTACTACATTGATTACTACAATTTCCTTAAAAAAACGTAAGATAAAAGATTTTTTATACTTTGAAAAATATTTGGGTAATGATGGTAATTAACAAGAAAAAAAAAACATAAACATATATCTTAATTTATCATATTTACATAAATCTCTATCGTTATAAAGTAATTACAAAAATTTTAATTAATTATATATTTTCGTTAATGTAGCGAGAGCTAATTATGTATCTTAACATACCCAAAATTGAAAAAATGTGCTGGCCGGGAACTAATTAATTTAACGCTTTGAAAAATGTTTGGGTAGTGATTATAATTAATAAGAAAAAATAACATAAATATATCTGTTAACTTATTATATTTACATTAATTTTTACTGTTATAAATTAATTATAAAAATTCCAACTAATTATATATCTTCGTTAATGTAGCGAGAGCTAATTATGGACATTTTATATCATGGTTGTAACATTTTATATATCTGTTAATTGTATTTACTAATTTTTAATTATTAAATATAAAGAAAACAAAAATAATTTTAAAAGGTATAATATATCATGGTTGTAACATTTTATAACCGAAAAGGGATTTCTTTTGACGGCAGTCTTCTATTCAGAAAAATAAAATTATTAGTATTTATTTGTGATTATGATTACTTTATTTCCAAAAAGTTCTTATTTTATGTATTTTAGGAGTTTTTAACATCTTTCTTAATATTTAGTATTATAAACATAATTTAAGATTAATTTTAAAAAGGGTGACAAGACGATTTGGTGTATTGTAGAGTATTTTAATGAAGAGTAAAAAGTTCAAATCACTTTTTAAGGGTCTTCACATTTTCAATATACCCTCCCCAGACCCCACATTGTGAGAATAAACTGAGTATATTATTGTTGTTGTTGTTGTATGCATTGTTAAGAATCCGTCACACACTTGATGACATATCGCATTATTTCGCACATCCAGTGAAAATTAAGTAACCTTTAGACGAATCAATGATCTACTCATTTATTGATTCAACATAATTTAATCCGTACAAATTCAACCTAATCCTGAACACACATTGCCACATAAATGCAAAGGCTTATACCCCTCAACTTCGCGATTTAGAGCGAATATACAACTCGTTAAAAAGTGGTGCACATACACCACTAGAAAAAAGAACCCGATGCACCAAAGCTCACGCTATGCGCAGGGTCCGGAAAAGGGTCCCTCACCATAAGGGTGTATTGTACGTAGCCTTACCACGCTTTTCTGCTAGAGGCCGTTTCCAAGGCTTGAACCCGTGACCTCCTGGTCACATAGCAGCAACTTTACCAGTTACTCCAGGGCTCCCCTTCGGTGCACATACACCATGCCAAATAATAAATGATGCACATTTACCATTTTGGGGAATGAATTCCAAGAAAATTTTTAAAACCACATCAAATATCAAAAACAACATATTGTATTTGTCTGATACAAGCACAATACCAAAGCAGCTTGACTGAGTATCTTAGTTAACTAAACAAAGTTGCAAAAAACTGGAAATTGCAATGAAACAGTAAAGAAATAACACGATACAGAGATAGCGACGTCTAACAGATTTCTCATACTCCACGCACACCATAACGCGCAGTTCCCCAGCTCCACGACATATTCAACTAAATCTGTTAGGTGGTTTTTCACACACGGTTACTTGTTGTACGCAGAGTAAGATTACACTGATCTCTTGTGTTAGCTCTGCTGTCCTCCGCGTCATCAGTATGGTTCATAACAGAACTTGACACACCTGTGACTGAATTCATCTGTCGGTGAGGTTGAGTGCTATCACGCAGCAGTCCAGTCTGAGGAGTACCACGTGTAGGATTCTCGGAGCAATTATGAACATCCAGATCTAGAATCGACTCATTGCAAATTTTGTACCTAGATAAAGTCCGGGAATCAACTAATAAACCTTTTCCCTCGAAGGTAAGCTTTTGGAGATGAACAGGTATTCCAAGCTTATCTAGAACCAGTTCCTTCACTTCCTTGACCGAATTGTTCTTGTGAACGTCCAGTATTGCAAATACATGATCAGTACGTCTAACGACATAGATCTGCATCGTTCCCTCCACCACCAGTAAGACGGAGCCTTCTTTGATATCATAGTAATAGAGTTGCTTCTCATCTTCCAGCTTCTGTTTTGTCATGAAGAGAGGCTTATCGCCAATTGAGTGACCAACCTTGCTCTCTATAGCCGTTTTAACATGGCGAACAGATAAAGTAGCCATGACTTCTATTTCTTCGACTTGATAATCTGGCATTACAACTCTGATCAGATACCTGTCTCCTGGATTACGCACCATATGAAGGGTTGATCCATCATGAATATTGAGAAAAGCTAAGGTTTTGCCATCTTCGAGAAGCTTTCCATCATGAAAAAGAGAGAACTTGCCCGAGTCTGTTCCTTCTTTGACCAGAATCCTATATTTCATATCATGGATAGTACTATAGATCTTTGAAATAACAGTTACGATACCTTCGGCGTATGATCTCTTTACATACAGTTTGATCACTGGGACTGAATATTCAACAAAAGCATGAAGGGTGGAGTTCTCGTAAATGCCATAATCAACTAGCTTCCGCCCATCCGCTAGCTTATCATCTCCTGAAAGCAGCTGTTGAAGACATACCGGTAGGCCCTCCTTATCATGTAGCAACGCTTTGACATGTCCAATATTATCTGATTCCTTAACGTTTAACTTGATTGTTTTAGTGACTCTCAAGTATATAGGTATCTGCAAGAGGATACCGAAAAAAGATAATGCAAGATATGGTCATAAAGGCAGAAACACAATGCTGCAAAATATTTAATAGATGCATATTGCAAAAAAGGGAACTAACAACGTTGACAATTATAAACACCATCCAACAGAAATACTCTAAATCACATATTAAAGCATGGAGATTAACATACAGATATCATGATCAAATATATTTGATGACTAAATACCCTACATATTACACATCGCCACTCTTTCATCTTATGTTACTTCTCTTCCATTAGATTATAGGGTATAGTACGTTCTATCATCTTAGTTAATACATGCAATCGTACGAAGGCACCAGATGTGTGGTACATCATGAGGTGCGTTTTTTTGATTTAGTGAAATAAGGAAAAACTTGAAAAATTCTCAACTACGAACTTAAATGAGAATCTGCAAGCTCAAATAGGGGTATGTGTCGGCAGAAACATAGATTTCTTGTATGCATGGCAGAATGTGTATAAGGAAAGATTTCACATTCTGTAACAGTAATTGAAATATAGATCAAACTACCATCCTTTCCTTATTAACTGCCTTTTTATGCCATTTCTTGAACCTTGTTTTGTGCTTATCATTCAAATTAAGTTCCACAAGACATAAGTTCAACGATCTCCAATCAGCTTGCAACGATCATTCATTTCTCACTAATCAATGAGTAGCAACTACTTTGTTTATCCATTCCTCTTCAAGTTTCTGCCATTTCGTGTTCATAATCTACTTTTTTTCCTCTAATGACACAAGTTGGCTCAATAAACGACATACAACTCCGTGTCCCCTGTGATTCCATAATCACCAAAGACAAAGAGAGAAGTTCAAAACCGTGCCGCGTATGATTAGTTCCTTCACGGGTTAATATAGTTTTTTCGTGATTAACTTTTTCAAATAAGCGAAGGGAAGCTTGGAAGTAACTGGTAAAGTTACTCCCATGTGACCAGGGGGTCACGGGTTCAAGCCTTGGAAACAACCTCTTGCAATGCATGCCAAGGCAAGGCTGCATACAATAGACCCTTGTGTGGTCGGGCCCTTCCCTAGACGCCACGCATAGCGGGAGCTTTAGTACACCGGGCTGCCTTTTAAAAAAAAAATCATATAAGCAATGGGGTAGAGCTGGAAAGAGAGTTTGCCAAACCTATGACTAAGCTTATTTTCATCTGGCAGTGAGGTTGAGTGTCGTCACACAGAAGTCTCATCTGAGGAGTATCGTGTGTAGGATTCTCAGAGTAATTATGAAAAGACAAATAAAGAATCGGCTACTTAAGAATTTTGTAGCTAGCTAAATCACGGGAATCAGCTAAATCTTTTCCCTCAAACAAATATGTGTGGATTCTCTGCAACTCTTATGGCAAATATACAAGAAACCTAGCCACTTTCTAAGTGGAACCCGCTATATTACCTTCTCCAACTGAAACCTACAAAATTTTTTGCAATTTTCATGTTGTCTAGCACTTCTTGGGAAGTTAGCCCATGCTTGACATTAATCACATAAACTTCATCTCAACAAACTTGATCAAACCTAAACACCTATTTATTTGTATGGACATGAGATACATTTCATATGAGGGTTTTCAATTGGACACCGTGATTCAGATATGCAAAGAGGGCACCAATTTGCCAGCCCTCCTCTTCCCCGTCCCCAAAAGCAATTTGATCAATCCAAAACACATCCTTTTTAGCATGGAAACGAGATACATTTCATACTCTTATATTCAAAGAAACTCTTTCAATCCACACATCTTCTATATCTATCTATATCTTTCAGTCCCATATATTTTAGTACAGAAGAATATAGATATATATGGTAAAAAAAATATGTCCAGCATGGATTTCCCAGTCCTCTTCCTTCCTCTACTTAATTTGTAATGACTATTCCCTAGGTGCTATCACGAGCAAGAAAAGATGGAATACAGGTTCTACAAAAGAGAAAAGGAACAGGAGAGGTTTGAGATACTAAATATAGTATAAGATGGACGATCCACCTAGGGGATGAAAATCAGAGTTTCGCGGTTTTTACAGATCACCCTCCCCTTCATGCAAGAAATGATTCAAAGTTGGAGAAACCCACTCAATCAAAGGGCAGATAAAGATAACCAGAACTAAAATTCTTAAATGGAAAAACAGAAACCAATAGCAGCATTCCATTAAGAAAAGTAAAGATCTAAACATAATTGATACTTCAATTCTCTTCAATCAAGAACGTAACCTAAAAAAAAAAAAGAACCAATAGCAACATTTGTTGCTCTTTTCGTGTGTGAATCTTAACAATGTGGCAAAGTAGTAAAAGAAAAGTGTCATTTCTATAAGAAGCTAACCTCTTTTTCTTTTTCTTCAACAACAGGCCTCACACGTTTCAGCCAGGATTCCATTTTTTTGAGAACTTGAAATCTCCTACAAAATCACCCAAGAAAGGAATGGCGAAAATAACAAAGCAAGCGAAACTAACAACAGGACAAAAAGAAGTAAGTGGTGAATAGTTGAATTTATGAAACCCGCTAAACAACAAGATTACATGAATCTTGACTACAATTAAATGAGAGTTAATGGCATGATGGTCACTCAACTTACGAAAAATGGCCATTATAGTCCTTCAAATTTACCTAGTTAGCATCGATGGTTATTTTAGCTTTTTAGCTGAAAATACAATTTTTGGTACCTACTTAATGAAGTGACAGATGTAAATTTTTAGGAAGAAAGGAGTCTCATTGTGTAAATAATGTAAGAAGCTAGTATTCCAAGCACACAGAACATCAACCTAACATTTATTTTAGGAAAAATATTAAACCTCAATAAAATGTGAATAGATTAAGTAATCTCATAATGTTATTCACTTTTGTCTCTTAAAAAGAAAATTTTATTCTTCACTAAGTGAACAAAAGCTTATATATGTGAATACGAATGTACTCGGACCAGATCAACCTACATTTATTATACAAAGGATATGCCGAAAAAATATTAAGCCTCAAAGTAAAATATTAATACATTAAGTAATCTTATAATTTATTTGTTTTAAATTGTAAAAGAAATTCAAAATCTCATCATGCTATACTTTTTTGCCTTATAAAAAATAAATTTAATTCTTCATTAATCTACAAAAGCTTATACTTGGGAATACAAGTGTAGTCGGATCAACCTACATCTATTATAGAAAAACATTAAACTGCAAAGTAAAATGTGAACAGAGTAAGTAATCTCACAATGATATACTGTGTACTCAAAACAGATCAACCTACAATTATTATTATAGAAGAAATATTAAACCTCCGGGTAAAATGTGAATAGATTAAGTAATTTCATAATGATATACCTTTATGCCTTTTAAAAACTAATTTAGTTCTTCATTAATGACAAAAACAATAATCATAAACAATAAGGCTGGACTTTGATTTCTTGAAATATAAAAAGAACTTATGACGATGTATTTCAAGATCTTCATAATCTACATGGTAACTCCTAAATTATCAATCACATTTACATATATCATACTTCGAGAGTGTAAACTTCTAATTACTTAATTGTATCTTTAACACGTCCCTAACGTGTGGACTAATTCTTTTTAATGTATCAAGCACGTGGAATTTGTTCTGATATGACTGGCAGTGAAACTCGAACACATGTCATCTAAAGGGTGTTAGAAAGAATAAATGCTTAGGTACTTAATTACGTTATCAACATTTGGTGGTGGCAATCTAATCCATTGGACTAATTAAATCAAATAGGCAACTGAAGCCAACTTTCTTTTATTAAGGCCTATGGTTAGTAAATTTGCAAACTAGCATAGTCTAACACTACAAGTATATGAGATCTAGAATTTAAATTTTTGATGAGTTTGATCTTTAAATTTATTAGTGTTGAACTCGCTATACATTAAAATTGTGTATTCAGATTTAATATTTGTTGACATTTTGATGGACTTGTACACAATACACACACAGAGGCTGGATGAACACATTGGCGAAAGGCTACATACGCTACTGATTTCAAGTACATAGGATGCCAATAGGGTAGGGCGACGAGAGAGACTTAGCCCGAGAGGACTATGAAGGGCAAGAATGGCACATGAGGCAGGTGATGGGTCTTTTGGGGATTTCACCAGTGGCGGATCCACGATTTAGGGGTCGTGAGTGCAAGAACACACATATTGACGTCCAAAACTTGAAGGTTCTATCTAGAAACTAAAGCACTCAGCTATCTTCTTGGCTTACCGGGTGCTTTTCTAAATCTTATATCAGATTTTATAGATTTTTATATAATTATACCTAGTTTGCGTCGAATTTAATGGGTGCCAAAGCACCAAAAGTTTAGCTCTAGGTCCGCCCCTGATTTTCATCCCTATGTTCACAACTACAAATGATCGACTAAAGAAATCTAAGGACACAACACAATCCATCCATGAAAAACTCAATGGAATTATGGGAAACAAGAACTTAGCATAATGAAGTACATGTTAGGTTAAATACCGGGATCTTATCAAGCAAACAAAAATTGAAAATAAAGGAGTAGCTTTCAATGCTTGAGGCTTGGAGATGGAGTACGATGATACCGTTATATAAAAACAAGGGTGACATTCAGAGTTGCAACAATTTTAGAGGTATTAAGCTGTTGAGCCACACTATGAAGATTTGGGAGAGGGTGGTTGAGTGGAGATTGAGGAGGGTCGTGTCCATTTCGGAGAATCAGTTTGGATTTATGCCTAGTCGCTCGACGACAGAGGCAATCCACCTGGTGAGGAGATTGGCGGAGCGGTATAGGGAAAGGAAGAGGGATTTACACATGGTGTTCATCGACCTGTAGAAGGCGTATAACAAAGTCCCTAGGGAGGTTCTTTGGAGATGCTTGGAGGTGAGAGGGGTCCCGGCGGCATACATCAAAGCTATTAAAGACATGTACGATGGAGGGGAGACTTGAGTGAGGACGGCAGGAGGAGACTCAGAACATTTTCCGATTGAGACAGGGTTGCATCAGGGATCGACTCTCAGTCCGTTTCTATTTGCGCTGGTGATGGACGTGTTGACGCGTAGTATTCAAGATGAGGTGCCTTGGTGTATGTTATTTGCAGATGATGTAGTGCTGATTGATGAGAGAAGAGGGGGTTGTGAATGAAAAATTGGAGGTTTGGAGGCGAACCCTTGAATCTAAGGGGTTCAAGTTGAGTAGGTCCAAGATGGAGTATATGGAATGCAAGTTTAGTGACTTGAAGCAGGAGGACGAAGTGGTGGTGAGGTTGGATTCCCAGGATGTTTGTAAGAGAGATAGTTTTAAGTATCTTGGGTCTATGATTCAGGGGAATGACGAGATTGATGAGGATGTCTCTAAACGTATTGGAGCAGGTTGGATGAAGTGGAGGCTCGCTTCGGGAGTGTTGTGTGATAAGAAGGTGCCCCTAAAGCTTAAAGACTAGTTCTACAGAGTGGCAGTCCGTCCGGTCATGCTATATGGTGCGGAGTGTTGGCCAGTCAAGAACTCCCACATTCATAAATTGAAGGTAGCGGAAATGAGAATGTTGTGTTGGATGTGTGGACTTACTAGAGGAGATAGAGTTAGGAATGAGATTATCCGGGAGAAGGTGGGAGTGGCTTCGGTGGAAGACAAGATGCGGGAAGGAAGGTTGAGATGGTTTGGGCATGTGATGAGGAGCACGGATGCCCCAGTTCGTAGGTGTGAGAGGCTAGCTTTGGATGGTTTCAAGAGGAGTAGAGTTAGGCCGAAGAAATACTCGAGAGAGGTGATTAGACATGACATGGAGCAGTTACAGCTTACTGAGGACATGACCCTATATAAGAGCGTCTCTTTCAATATTTACTATGTTTTCCAATTCCAAAATCCTCATGGCAAGTTTAAGACCACATGATTCAAAAATTTCACTTTATTTCGTGCCCAGCCAAAGTAAGAAACGTAGATTTCGACAGAGAGTATATATTTTTTCTTGAAAATATTTTTCACTCACCAACTAAACACCAAAAAACAACTTCCAGGAAACGAAATATACCAAAAGTTTTTTAAGTTAAAATATTTCCAAAGGTTGATGCCATTCTTCTTGAATAGAATAAATAAAAAGGAAACAGTGTCACGCAAATTGGAACAAAAGGAGTAGTAATTGACCAATTCAACAAATCAGTCAAGTACACACTACACAAAGCAGAAGAAAGTGACTCGTTTAGAAAGGCAAAAACAAAGCAGATAACAGGAAAAAGGAACAGCATTGCATTTGTTTTTCGGTTTCAAAATCATCCAGCTGACTAAAAAGACCTAAAAAAACAAGTTCACCAACTTCTAAATATCACCATGAATGTTTGCAACAAAAAAAAAAAGCAAAACCTAACCCTTTTTGTCTTTATAAACAACAGACAACACAAATCATACTACCAATTCTCTGTCCATTGTATATTCCATAATCTCCAAGATAGCATAAAATGAAATTAAAAAAAGACATGCCACTCCCTTTTAATGCAAATAACATCCAGAGTAGACAATTGAGTGCCATCCGATATTGTAGCTAGCTAAATCCCGAGAATCATCTAATAGTTTCCCCTGATACGAAAGCTTTTGCTTATCAACTGGTATTCCTACCTTTTCTACAAGCATCACCTTCACATTCTCCACCAACTCGTACCTGTCCACGTATAGCATTATGCTTTCACCACTCCATTTTTTGATAAGGATCTGTATTTTTTTACGCTTCACCTGAAAGATGGTGTCTACCTCAATATTACACTGATCTAATAGCTTCTTCGAATCTTCCAGTCGCTGATTTCCCAAATACAGATCCATATCATCCATTGAACAGCCAACTTTGCTCTCTATAATTTTTTTAATGCCAGAAACAGTTGAGGCAAAATAGATTTCTATTTTTACAATTTCAGGTTTTGGCATTACCACAGAAATAAACAACTTGTGTATAGGATTGAAAACCATATCAATGGTTGATCCACTATCGATATTGTAAAAACCTACGGTTTTGTCATCTTCAAGAAAATCATTTTCATGGAAAAGAGAGAATGTGTCCATGTTTATTTTCTCTTTGGCCCCAATCCTAGATTTGATGTCACGGATAGTATCATTAATCCTTGAATAAACTGTAACTGTACCTTTAGGAAAGGGTCTCTTCACCAAAAACATCTTTGGGACTGAATCTTCAACATAAGCATCAAGGGTAGAGTTCTTGATAATGTGGCAATCGACTAATTTCTGTTCGTCCCTAAGCTCAACACCTTTTGAAACTAGCTGCTGAAGACATTCCGGTATGCCCTCCTTATCATGTAGTAAAGCTTTGACGTTTCCAATGCTATCTGATTCCTTAACTTTTAAAGCAACAGTTTTAATGACCTTCAAGTATATAGTCATCTGCAACAGAATAAACAAAAGGAAAATACCGTTCATAATGGTGTAACTTTCATCAAGAAAATGAAATTTTATGTGCATTAACATGTATTGCTTTAAAGGATGCATGCAGTTTCAGTACAAGAAAGGTAACAGCTAAGGAGAAACTCTAAAGCACAATATGAAATGTATTAAACATGTATCAATTAAGTGCTATAATAATCAAATTTCAATTAAACTAACTAACTTCAGTATCAAATACACAATAATGTCAATATTATCCAACTTCTCAAAGAAAGAGAGTCAAGATTTGACTACTTCTCATTGTGATCCCTTGGTGTGTCAGTATTTGCAGCAAACAATTAACCAAAGCACACTCACATATGAACGATAACTCCTCTCTTCACAGCAATTGAATATTTTAGAACTACAATCATTAGATATCAATCAATTAACTAGATTAACAAAAACTATGTACCTCTACCCCTCCAGCATGAACTTGCCAGTCCTCCTCCTCCTAATAACGACTTTCTCAACCCAAAACATTTCTTTATTAGTATGTACATGAGATAGATTTCACCTCTAATACTCAAAGGAACTCGTTTGGTCCATATTTATTAGTACAGATATATATAAATATATGGCAAAGAACATATGTCCACCATGGATTAGCTAGTCATTCTCCTCCTCCTTCCTCTTCTTCTCATTTTGTAACGACGATTCCCAAGGTGCCATCACGAGCAAGAAACAATGGAATACAGGTTCCACAAAAGAGAAAAGGAACAGAAGAGGTTGGAGAGAGTAAAGATAGTCAAAGATGAATGCCCCACCAGGGAGAAGAAAAGCAATGAGTTTCGTGCATTTAAAAATATCACCTCCCCTTCAGCTTTATGTAAGAAATGGTACATATTCGTAGAAACAAACTCAATCAAGAGCAGAAAAAGTTAACCAGAATTAAGATTCTTGAATGAAAAACTGAAACCATTAGCAGAACACCACTAAGAATCAGAGGATGATAACACCAACATTAAGAGGAACAGTAAAGACCAAAACATAATTGATACTTCAGTTCACTTCAATAAAGAACATAATCTAAAAAATAATGAACCAAGCAGAAAGCTGCATCATTGCTAGGGTTGCAGTGCTACACTGGTACGTGAATAGTAAAAGTGTCAGAACAGAGAAAGTTACGAAGAATATACTACAACAACAACAACATACCCAGGGTATTCCCACCTAGTGGGGATTACGAAGAATATACTGTCTCTAGAATATAATTCTGCAAGAATAAGATCATGTGTTGAATATGAAATGATTTAGGATGTTATAAGGTTAAATCAGCAATTTGCTGAACTTGCTTGCTCAGTTAATGTCAGCGGACGGGAAATCCTTAAATTAATGAGAATGATCCATTTATGTGATGCCATATATAGCACTATTTATAGTACTCTCATGAAGAAGAAGACAATTTGGAAACACATCCTCTTCCAGCGTATAGTGCCGCAAACACCACAATTTCCAATATTTTTGTGTGCTCTGGCAAGGAGCCTGATGCCACATATGTTGTTATTCTAAGACAAGAACCTTGGCATTTCCCTTTTGGTTCCCATTAGCAGCTGCCCTCCAAAGAATAGCTGATTTAACTTCTTGTTATATTACAACTACTTCTAGCCATCTTCGAACAAATGAAGATCAGATATCCGTGGTGGTATCAACCCATCTGACTATTCCTTTGGTAGGCATAATCCATTAAAACTTACTTTAACTTTTACCAAAAAAGAATAAGCAAGAATGTTCAAGAGGGCAGACGAGAGTTCTATTAGTTCTCCTCCCAATTGTTTTTTAATTTGAAAAAGGAAAGAACCTCTCTTTTTTACCAGAGCAGTAGTCCATTCTCCACCTAAGACCTATTGAAAGAAGACTATATTATCAAAAGTGTTAATATGACGTAGGTTAACCTCTCCACAATCCACATCCACCGCCCCCTTATGGTTTCTAAGATCTGACAAGGACGTAACAAGGCAAATGACAATTTTTTTAATTCCTCATATGCACTAACATTAAAAGTTTACGAGGAGACTAAAATATACTTAAAACATGAATCATCAAACATAATCCTTCTCCTTTTATAAGGAAACTATTCTAGAGAGGGAAACAAATTGTATGTTGATTTCGTTTTATCTAGTTTACTTATACATGGAATTCAGATCGAACCCCAGTAGCTTTCACTCAAATCCTTCATAAGAGTAAATTAAATGGACTATAAACTTCAACATCTGGATCTCGCCTTCTATATAAGATACCTAATTCCTACCATATCAATACAAAATTTACCCCGGGATTTACTAACACCCATAATCAAATGTGAACTAACATTTTTATATGGGATTGTTATCCCTTATCCCACCTAGCAAACGACTCTCATTTTAAGATTCATACACAAAAATAGAACAAGTTCACACATTACAAAATAACAAAAAAAGTTGTGATCTGTATAAGGATCTAACCTCTTCTTCTTTTTTTGCTTCATCAGCAATTCTCTTCCGCTTCGAGCTCGAAGCCATCTTTTTCAAAACCTTGAAACTTCCTACACAAAGCAATTCTTGAATGTGAAAATAAGAAGAAACAAGTGGTGAAACAATAGAAGTTATGCACCCCTCTTAATAACAAGATTACATGAATCAGATAATGGTCAAAGTAAAACTAAGAGTGAGTGGTCATTCAACTTAATGTAAATGGTCACCATTTAATGATGTGACAGCTGTAAGTAGTAAAAATTAAAATCAATATTAGATTTATTTAGGACCTAACCCTCCCTAAACCCGATCCAATCTTGACCCGACCCGGTTAATGGTTTGATTATATAAGAGGTGCCTTTAATAATAACATTTAACTAAAAGAACATGATTGTTCATCAATCTTTAGACCAGCAAAAATAGATAAATTTTACCTTCGGTGTATTAGCTAATTGCAAATGATTTAAAATTCAACTGCATGAACACAAAAGAGTCTCATTGTATACATATGTAACAAACCAATATTCCAAGAACACAAAAGAACTTAGCCTTTCAACTAAAGTGTCTTGTATATGTGAAATACGAATGTACTCACTACACGGATTAGATTAACCAACATTTATAATAGAAAAAAATATTAAACCTCAATATAAAATGTGAATAAATTACGTACTCTCATTCATAAAGGTACAACTAAATGTAATTCTTCATTAATTGACGAAAGCTTATATGTGTGACTACAAATGTAAACGGATCAGATCAACATGCATTCATCATTAAAATAACATTAAACATCATACTAAATGTGAAAGATTAAGTAATCTCATAGTGGCATACATTTTTGCCTTTTATATACTAAATTCAACTCTTCTATTAATGGAAAAATAATAATCATAAACAATAAGGCTTGACATTGATATCTTGAAGTATTAAAAGAACTTACTATGATGTATTTTAAGATCTTCACATTTTACATAGATAACTCCTAAATTATCAATCACATGTACATATATCATACTTAGATAGTGAACACCTTTATTTACTTAATTATATTTGTACGTTCCTCCCGTGTGAACTAATACTTTTTAAAGTGTCAAGTATGCGGAATTTTTTATGATATGGCTGGCAGTGAAATTCGAACGTATGACCTCTGTTTGTAATCATCTCATCTAAATGATGTTAGAGAGAATGTACATTTATTTACTTAATTGGGCTAATCCGATTTATTTAAATATTCTAGTGTTGAACTTGTTGTATTTTAAAATTACGTGTTCGGATTTTGATTGACTTGTACACAGACACACGCACACACACGCGCACACACACATATATATAGGACAGATAAACACATTGCCAAAGGGCTGCATCCGCCACCTATGTTGCTCGAACTCTTCAAAAATGTCCATGGGTGCATGTCGGATTCGCCAAAGTTAGTGTATTTTTGGAGAATCCGAAACGGGTGCGGAATCGAAAGTGGAGTCCGCGCAACTTAGTCCGCCACTAATTTCAACTCCATAAGATGACAATAGGATGGGGAGAAGAGGGAGGCCTAACCTAGAGTACTTGGAAGGTCATAATTGGCGCACAAGGCAGTGTGGGGTTGGTTACGACTAAAGTTAGTAAAGGCTTTACCTACTCCACCTATCCCGCGCCATTGTCATCCCGATGTTCACAACTACAAATGGTCGACTAAAGAAATCTAAGGACACAACAAAATCCAATACCGGAGCTAGCATACAGTGAGGGGGTCCATCCGAATTCCCTTCAGCGGAAAATTAAACTATTTATATATGGTTAAAATTATTTTTTATATATACATAGAAGATGTTAAACCCCCATTGGCAAGTTCGTGTGTGCACTTTGAACCCCCTCAATGAAAATCCTGGCTCCGCCACAGCAATCCATCCATGAAAAACTCAAGTGGAATTATGGAACACAAGAGAAACAAGAACTTAGCATAATAAAGGACATATTAGGTCAAATACAAGGATCTTATCAAGCTAACAAAATTTGAAATTAAAGGAGTAGATTTCAATCAAATACAATTCATCATCCAATATATTTCCCAAAGCGTTAATTTATAATATTCGAAGGGTAATATGGTAAAATTATCCTTATTATTTACTGCTTATGAACGGAGGGAGTAGATTTCAATCAAATATAATGCCATAGTTCACTAACAATAACCAAAAAAATATAGAAAAAATAAATGCTTTGTAAAAGAGAATTCATTAGCATAACAAAGCAAACCTTTTCTTCTTCTTCAGCTTCATGGGTTTCTATATACTGTGCTTAATGCTTTGCTCCATTGTTGCGCTTGAAAATGCTCACTTAAAACCCTTTTTAAACTTTGGGCTTTGGGGGGTGGGGAGTGGGGGTGGGGTGGGTAGGTGGGTGGGGTTGGGGAGTGGGAGTGGAATGGGTAGGTGGGTGGGGGTTGCGCATGTGCAAATTTGAACAAGGGTAAAATTGTACTTTGAAAAATATTTGGGTAGTGATGGTAATTAATAAGAAAAAAAAAACATAAACATATATCTTAATTTATCATATTTACATAAATTTCTAGCGTTATAAAGTAATTACAAATATTTTAATTAATTATGTATTTTCGTTAATGTAGCGAGAGCTAATTATGTATCTTAACAGACCCAGAATTGAAAAAATGTACTGGCCGGGAGCTAATTAATTTAACGCTTTGAAAAATGTTTGGGTAATGATTATAATTAATAAGAAAAAATAACATAAATATATATATGTTAACTTATCATATTTACATTAATTTTTACTGTTATAAATTAATTATAAAAATTTCAACTAATTATATATCTTCGTTAATGTAGCGAGAGCTAATTATGGATCTTTATAAAGAAAAAAATGTATCTTCGTTAGATGTACTGGGTACTAATTATGTCTCTCGATGGATTCGAAATCGAAATTTTAGTAATTATATAAATATTGGGATTTTCTTTAATTAAGCTCCAAATTCTAAGCCGATGGTCTATCGGAAACAGCCTCTCTACTTCGTATGTACTGCGTATACTTTACCCTCTCTAGATTCTATTTTGTGGGAATACACTAAATATGTTATTATTGTTGTTGATACATGAAAACTTTTAAATTGTTATATAGAACTAGAGTGACAAAATTAGTCATAAAAGTACCCAAAAATATTATATTAAAAAAAGAAAGAAAAAATCCATATGATAATTCAAATTCTTTATGGTTAAGAAATAATAACACATTTATGATTAAAAGAATCCCTTTAAATGAAACATTTAAAAAAAAAAATTAATAAAATTTTGAAATATCCCTTTGAAATTGTTGCTTCTCATTTCAAAATACTTACCAATAATTTTCTTGAAAAAAATTAATTAATTCTATACTTTATGTTGTATATTAAACTTTTTTATGAACAAACGAATTAGATATTTAATACAAGTGAAACTCTTAGGTGATGTTTAATACGAATTAAATTAATCGAATCGTACCCATAATATAATTGGAATAATCTCAAAAAGGTTAATTTTTAAATTATACAAGCAAAATAATCGAAAACTAATATGATATGACATATTGAAAATAATCATCGAATCAAAACATTAAAACCCTTGGTTAATTATATGACTATTTTATGCGAAAGGGTTTGGATTACGAGTATTAGAAATACCTACATTTTCGATTTGAATTCTAACAGAGGTCCTTCGAGTTTTTTTGAAATAAAATTTACTATTATCGCACTTTTACCTTGACAACCGTGTATACATAAGTGGTAGCTTCTCAATGATCGCTGCTACTTGAAATGCATCATTCACAATCAAACCTACAAAACAGTTTATGTGAGTACTAAGAACATTTTCAATTTGTTAAACTAAGGTATTTTTCAAAGATATACCTTCTGCTAGGAGATCGTGAATGATTACTTGCAATTCCTGCACTTGAGAGACAATCGATTTGCTATCTATCATTTTAAAGTCCAAGAACCTTGCAACAAATAATTTCTTAATTTCCGCATCCTCTGTATTGTATTTTCGTTCTAGTGCCCCCCCCCCCCAATTCCTTCGATGTCTTAGTTCCACTGTAAACATTGTAGAGGTCGTCTTGGTGACCACTCAATATATAATTTCTGCAAAGGAAGTCCGAGTGTTTTCAAGCTTCTACAATCATAAAATGCTCTTTGTCCGAGGTTCCCTCGGGCACCTCAGGAGCATCCTCAGTAGTAAACCTTTGAAGGCATAGAGTGGTGAGGTAAAAGAACATCTTTTGCTGCCATCGCTTAAAGTCAATGCCCGCAAATTTTTTGGGCTTCTCCGCAGGTGCCATTGATTGCGGAGCATTTGCTCGACTTGTTGAGGCAATGCTAGTTGCCCCCACAGTCGTAGCCACATCTTGCTTTTGACTTTCGTTAGTCATTTTTCCTGTCACCACAAGACAATAAAATTTAGTATTTTCAGAATACTATTTATAAAGTTAAGGAACTTTAAACTCTTCTTCTTGTTTCTAGTTAACGATGAAGTTTTTATGACTTTCAATCGTCAACCGAATGATCTTTAACTTGTGATGAAGATTTTGTCTTCGAATCACTAGTTAAGTTCAAACGGAGTAGAAAGCTTAAAGCTTTAATCTCCAAAAACAAGCAATACAGATTTTGCAAAAATTTATTCCTTAAGATTGTTGTTTTATGGTGTTTTCGGGTGCAAGAATCTGTATTTAGGCGCAACAACTTCAACACTAGTTCAAGTTTAAAACAAGAACACTATGAAGTACAAAAACACCCTCGACACAAGATCAAAGTGATCTTTCTAAGAAGTGTGTTTTATTTCTTCAGAAATTAAGATGAAACAGAAATATAAAGCCAAGTCCCCCGATTTCACGGAGTGTCCTTAAGAAATAATTCCCCCTCGCTGTACCCGAGGTTTTGGAATCTTCCTCCCAGAATAAAATGGCTTTCAATCCAACTATAGTGGTACCTCAAATAATTGGATTCGTCGAACTCACTCAACGATTTGATTGATCACAAAGAATGTTTTGAAGACAAGAAGAGTTTTTATTTCAGAATTTTTTTTTTCATTTCTAAACCTGTGGATGAAAGCAGGTTTATATAGCCATCAGATGCCTCTTCTGAAAGGTGGCAATGGTTCACTTAAAAGGTGTATCCTTTGGAAGGGGCATGTTTGTTCATTCGAAACATTGTGTCTTTTTCTGAACAGACACAACTATCTGAACAATCACTTTTTTCAAAACAATGTCTTTTGCTCAAAGGCTGTGTCCCTCCATTTTTCATTCACACCAATTAAACCCAACACAAATAACGATTTCCATTATTAAGTAAAAAGGGACAACCCGATGCACAAAAGCTCCCGCTATGCGCAGGGTCCGGGGGTGTATTGTACGCAGTTGCCAGAGGCTGTTTCCAAGGCTTGAACTCGTGACTTTCCAATTACATGGCAACAACTTTACCAGTTGCTCCAAGGCTCCCCTTCTTTCCATTATTAAGTAGGATACATATATACAACAAAAAGTGTAATCACACAAGTGAGATCCAGGGAAGATAGAGTGTACGCAGCGTCTCTAAGGTACATTGTACTTGGCCTTAGAAATTCAAACTCCCTTATATTCAAACAACGGTTTCTTCGTGTCTACGATACATATATACAACAAAAACATATACAGTGTAATCACACAAGTGAGATCCGAGGAGGATAGAGAGCACGCTGCGTCATCTCTACCTCCTCGGTACTCGTGCAAGGCATATCAAGATCAAGTATGAAAAGAAATACAATAATGATGAAGCCATGCATATACATGCAGAGAGTCGGATCCTGGATTTAAACTCTACGTGTTCAACATTCTAAGATTCTTAGCATTGAATCCATTATATACATACTTAATATTATGGTATCATGTCTACTATCTAGTAAATTTTTACACCTAAATTTATACTCCGTATCGAAAGTTTTACCTGTATGTTTTTATATAGAGTTTACTTCAATTAAGCCCTTCACGGGTGGACGAGCGTGAGAAAATTAGCCCATGAAAATTCGTCCAGCCCTTGGTCTTTAATACAAAATTAGCTCATCAGAATTCGTCCTGTCCATTTAAGTTTTAACATATTGCGTCTATTTTGTTGGTATTTAATTTTTATCCCCCGTAACAAATAACTTTTTCCCAATGCATAAAGAACTTACGTCACACTAGACATAAGTTCGATTGGTTAAGGGCAAAAATTAAATATGAACTCAATTGGAGGGCAATTTGTGCAATTACGCATTTTCAGGGCTAGTCCCGGGGTAAGCACCGAAGCGAGGCATACCAAAAATTGACGATACATGATATATACATTCCGTATTATTGCTTCATAAAACATCTCGTCTCACGCCCCCGCCTTTTAAAATTGACGATACATGATATATATACACCGTATTATTAGAACATGTACATAGCACGATGATATACGTTGCAAATCTGCATCGAATACATCCACAGATGCAAGGACGTCTCAATAAAATTAGTGGTCTAAAATCAAATTTTAATCTAACGCCTTAAAAATATGCATAAACATAATAAATAAAAAATTAATGTTGATTTTTTTTATTTTTTCATAATTGTTGTTTTTAGTGTAGTAATATATTCCACATAGTAATATTAGTATTTATAATAATAAGTATTGATTCAAGTTAATAATACCTTAGCCATGCGTTTTCAGTACATTACCTTGAATGTTATTGTAAATATATTATTTATTATTATAAAGATTTGGGTAGTTTAATTCAAAGTTTTAAAATATTTCTATTGAATAATGATATTTTTTATTTTTTACTATATTCAATATTGTCAAAAAGAAAATAAATTATAAAATTAACAATTAAAATATTTTTTGAGGCCTTGAAATTTTGGGGGGTCCAAAGCAAAGGCTTTACTAGTCTCATCCTTTGTAAACATATTATTTATTATTATAAAAATTTGAGTAGTTGAATTCAAAGTTTTAAAACATTTCTATTGAATGACGATAGTTTTTTTTTTTGCTATATTCAATATTATCAAAGAGAAAATAAAATTATAGAATTAACGATTAAAATTTGTTGAGGCCTTGACATTTTGGTAGGGCTGCTTATCGGTCGGATCTGTTGGATAATTATGCTTAACGGTTCGACTTATTGGCTATCGGCTTTTAAATGTACTAATTCGCTAGCCACCCGAGAAGATAACGGTTGGTTTGGTATCAGATTAGCAATTGATGGATGGTTATCGGGCAGTGTAACGGATAAATCTAAGAGACAATAAAATATCGAGCAATTATTGGTAGTTCGTCCATTTCTTCACCAACTAAGTTGTTTGTATACAATGATTGATCTATTTATCAATCTTTTAGGCTTCTAGAGTTTTGTTCGTATGGTTATTTAATAGGTTAAAACATAGAATCACATTAAAATTTTCTTTTAGACCTAAAATGTATGTAGAAATAACTTTAATTATTGGGTCGACAAAAAAATTGAAATTTTAATATTATTTGAATTTATATGTTTTATAGCAAACTATGTGAAGGATACATTGGGGTTGTTTCATTTTTGTTTCGGTCCTTCGTGTTATCAAGAATTAATTTCACATTTCTTTTACGTTTTAAAGAGGCTTCTTGTTATTTTCTAAACTAAGAAGCGAATAGAAAAATAAATGGCGTATACAAAAGATACTTGATATATCTAGGGATAAAAATATAATTATAAAATTTTTTAATAAGTTAACGATTTGCCTGATAAGAAAATTGAGTAATCTGCCGCCGTATCAATAAGCCATTAAATTATAAAATTTTGCTCCGTTCTCAATCCAATAAGTCAACAAACTAATTTTGCGGTTGAATTAGTTACGATTTTGAACAGCTTTGGGAGCCTAAAGCAACGACTATACTAGCCTCACCTTTGAGTCACCCCGATACGGATGTACTTCAAAACAAAACAAATCATATATTTTATGATTTACAACATACATGTCACGACCCAAGCCGAAGCCGCAACGGGCACCCCGAACCCTCAAGGCCCGAGAGACCCCTGAACTCCCCAACCCACTAGTGGTATTGCCCGCTTTGGACCCAGGCCCGCACGGCTTTAAAACACGTCACTAGGGAGTAAGGCTTTCTCACTTATATACGCAGCATCCCTCCCGTGTTTTGTTGGGGACTCCTTCCTAAGTTGGGGTGTTACAATACATGTTCAACCTTCAGGTTTTATACTCCAGCTAAGTTGCTCGAAAATGTCAGTGTGTGCGTGTCGTATCCTCCAAAAAATAGTGTATTTTTGAAGGATCCGACACGAGTGCGATGACATTTTTGGAGAGCCCAAGCAACTTAGTACTCCAGAATAAAACAAATCATATAAAGCATATGACTACAACATACATGTTCAACCTTCAGATTTATACTCCAGAGCAAAACAAGTCATATATATTCGAGCATAAGACCGCGTGCTCACAAGCGTATACACAGCCATTTCAACTAATAGTCGCAGCGATCATCTTGTTTCTCAGTGACCCTCTATGCCATGTGACGTTAGAGTTAACGGGAGCTTGTTTTCCAACGATGAAAATGGTTCACAAATAGGTCGTTTGGTTCCCTTCGCTGGACGCAAACAAGCTAGGTAGCTATCATCTTGTTTCTCAGTGACCCTCTATGCCATGTGACGTTAGAGTTAACGGGAGCTTGTTTTCCAACGATGAAAATGGTTCACAAATAGGTCGTTTGGTTCCCTTCGCTGGACGCAAACAAGCTAGGTAGCTATGCATCTCGTTGTTGAAGTTGAACAATGGCAGCTTACTCACTGGTATGATCGACTCCTCTTCTTTAGACACTGGCGCGCCAGATATGTCCTATTTATTTCGGTAAAAGAAATCTGGATTAGGAATCCGTTCCTCATACATGTAAGATGATATCGGAGAATTGTTATCATGAATATGTAAAACACAGACATTTCGAAGCTACTTAAGTATAAAATATCCTACTTTAAGTGTAAACATGGACGTGTAGATGATATCGGAGAATTGTTATCATATGGATATGTAAGCACAGACATGTAGATTATATCGGAGAATTGTTGTCATGAATATGTAAACACGCAGACATTTTGAAGCTACGTAAGTATAAACACAGACATGTAGATGATCTCGAAGAATTGTCATCATGAATATGAAAAACACAGACATTTCGAAGCTACTTAAGTATAAAATATCCTACTTTAAGTGTAAACACGGACATGTAGATGATATCGGAGAATTGTTGTCATGAATATGTAAACACACAGACATTTTGAAGCTACTTAAGTATAAACACGGACATGAAGATGATATCGAAGAATTGTCCTCATGAATATGTAAACACAGACATTTTGAAGCTACTTAAAGTATAAAATTATCCTACTTAAGGATAATTTTGAAGCTACTTAAGTATAAAATTATCCTACTTAAGGATAAACACAAACGTGTAGATGATATCGAAGAATTGTTATCATGAATATGTAAAACACAGACATTTCGAAGCTACTTAAGTATAAAATATCCTACTTACCAGGAAATTGAGTTCTTGATTGTCAGCGCCAAGATATATCTCGATCAGCTTGTGTAAATCAGCTAAAGTTGAACCTTTAACAACCTTCAGTGTGGTGATAATCCCAGGATTTTCCTTTGATGCATCTTCCCATTTCACGTGCACGTCCAGATCAACGCCTATGCTTTCAAATGTAGGGTTGAAGTTCTCCTTTGAATCGTTTACTTTCTCGCTAGAGAGATTATGCAATTTTCTTATAGGTGAATCCTCTCCGATTTCTTTAACTGGAGTTGATTTTGATTCAGTTGTTATACACTGCTGAGAGAGTTCTCTAGAATTTCCACAAAGTTTGAATATATTTTGAATTAGCTCTTTTCTGGAAGGGACAATGTCACTGGAAAGATCATCGGAACAATCTTCACCTGTACTTGCATGCAATAAATCATGATGGAGCATGCCGGAATGAATTGTCTTTTCCTCGATAACCTCTTTTTGCACCTCCTCGACAGGTGGGTTCTCTTTATCCCCTTCACTGTCGTTACCTTCTTCTTCCTCCTCGAACACGGTGCTCAAGAACGATTTGTTGGTGAAATTTTGCAACAAGATAGAAGGATCTTCAACTTCTCTTGTATCGCTTATGCTAGGATAGCCCAAAAATGCCTGAATTGTGTTACTTTCTGCTTTATAGACGGCCGCATCCTGCTTTCCACAGTTCATATCAATAGATCTATCCAAATCCATAGATTTCACCATTCCCGCGTCTTCAGAGTAAATCTCCAGTAGCCTTTTCCCAAAGCTGTTCTCCTCCACTTCTGTTGATCTATTGACAACCCTTGAACGCCAAAGCTCTGCCTCGATCTCCTCCAAGCGCCTCCTAAGCATTTCAAACTCTTGTTGTTGTTGGAACGTTCCTTCTTCCATCTTCTTCCTTTCCATCTCTACGAATTCATTTGCCATTTTCTGACATTGCTGTATCTTCTTTTCAAAGTCACATTTCAACATCTGAGTTCGCTCGTTTACTTTAACAATGACATCCTCCTCCGTTGTCTCCGCTCCTCCTTGTACTGCTAATTCAAGTTTAGACCTTAACGTAGCAATTTCTTCTTCTTTCTTCATAAGCTTTCTCTTAGCTTCGTTACACTCTTTCTCTTTGAGCTTATTCTCCATCTGAAGCTTGTGGATAAACTGATCCATTGCCGCAATCCTTGACCCCAAAATAACCGCCGAGGAAGAATCTTCAGCACCTTTCTCCTTCAATGGCGTATGATGGCCACGGACAATGCATTTTGCTTTTGCACCGTACTCTAGAGTAGAGATGGTTTTGTGGATCTCCTTAGGATCCGGGCTGGCACACAGTATCATGAGAATTTTGGACTTGTCATCCTCGAAAGAATCCTACACGAAACAGTGGAATCAACTTCTTACAACGACTAGTACAACTGCCAAACTGTCTGTGGCTATGTCGCTTGGTTCCTTAAAAAATGATGCTGGTGCGCGTAAGATCCTCCAAAAGTTATTGATTTTTGGACGATTCAATACGGAGGTAGCAGCATCGTTGGTGGATCCAAGCAACGTAGATACGTTATATACACAAGAAATACCTGTAAGAGCATAGTTAACTTGCTGTCTCGGAATGGCACGTGGGAATCACCGTTAGCAATGGACTCAACCACCCTTTTAAGTGCACTGTTTCCTTGATTGATCTTTGCAGTCTGCGTAATTTGATTGTCAAATTAGTATCAAATGCATCAAGAGTTAATCATACATTTCAAATTACTGTTCGTAGGAAATCCAGTAACAAACTTTAGCGAAGCGAGGTAAGTAAAAAACGTGAAACTTGCCTGCATTTTTGCTTCCATACCAGTTTGACCAGCTTGTTCTATATTCTCGGAACCAGCCATATCGACAAGCATTAGTCGCCCTCCTACTGTTGGAACATCAATAATCATCTGCAACAACATTTAGCTTCTTTCGTAAAAGATGAAGACAGATATCCTTGCTGAAAACAGAAAACAAATGAAATTCTTTCCATTTAGACATCGTTAAACATAGATTCAGGATTGATACCATGCAGTGGCTCCGAGAGCTCCGCTCGTTGCACAAAGTGCTTTTCACTATTCTTCTCTTCTCCACTTTCTGGATCTCCTTTGATATCTTTGTAGCCTCAGTACCGGAAATAAATGTTGCATTCTTTGCCTTTTTACCGATAACTTCAAGTCTCACCTGCAAAGGTAAAACACAGGGCAAGCATTATACAGAGAAATACTTAGTACAGTCATACTAGCTTTCGTATTTTCAAATTTCACATCTCCTGTCTAACTTTAGCATATCCTAAAATTCTGGCTTGTGTAGCTGTGTTAGGCATACAGATCAATAATGGCAAGATCGATGGCGCTAAGGCAAAAATAATATGTACCAAGGAATTAGGCAAAGTATAATAAATCATTGACAGTTCAAGTATTAAGTCAAGTACTATAAATCATTAGAATTCAATACTTAATGACAACACCGTCGATTATAAGTCAATTTATCTGAGGAGATATATTAGATATACACTGACCATGTTTCCCCTTTTAAGCTCACGTCATGTCTAAACATGCTCGACATGGATAAATACCAAGTAGTCCTCATCAATTGGGAGAAACTAGAGCATTTTCTTAAATGCGTTCAATACAATAAGAACAATATCAGTGCCTCAATCCAAACAAGTTGGGTTTCGGCCAAATGAAGCCTGACTAACCATGTTTCCCCGTTTAAGCTCAACTAATGTCTAAACCCGCTCAATTTTGGATAAATATAATGTGAGAAAATGGGAAATCTATAGATAATTTTGTGTGATTAAACTAGAGAATTTTCTTAAACGTGCCCAATACTACTACTACAACTACAACACTGTTAGGATCGAGAACCCGGTTATTGCGGAATTTAGCCAAATAATGTTATAATGACAATAACAAAGACAATAACAAGTTGATAGTAACGGTACTTAAAGAAAAAATAAAGGAGGCACAAATTTAACGTGGTTCGGTCAGTGTGACCTACGTCCACGAGCGGAGAGGAACAACTTCACTATATCAACAAGAGTACAATAGAGAGATTATAAAATTAGAGTAGTCACTCTAATTAACCCAAATATCCCAAAAGAAAACAAACCTCACAAGATCACTCCAAAAGAAAGTGCTCACACAAAGTATTTCCCAACACCAACTCTCTTAACTTAATACTCTAATAGGAAGGAAGAATAAATACAAGAGAATGAAAGAGAACTCTTGTAATTTGATGTATATTACAATTGAGAAAGAAGGCCTCTATTTATAGAGATGAAAATGGAGACAAGTAGCAACTTTGTTTGAACAAGAAGCAACTTGTTTGAACAAGTAGCAACCTTATTTGAACAAGTAGCAACTTGTTTGAACAAGTAGCAATCTTGTTTGACAAGTCCAAAAAATAATCTTCCACAAGTATTTGGTAGAAACTTCCTTTGACAAAGCAAGAGTGAATCAAACAAAGGCCACATTACAAATCTCCACCTTGGCCTGAGCAATATAGTAAATTTGCTTCCTCTCCGCAAAAGCCCGTGTGGGCAAAATCATTCTTCACAAACGGCAATCAAGCTCAAGCAAAGCTTGAACTTACTGACCGGAAGAGACTTTGTGAACATGTCTGCAGGATTGTCTCTAGTGTTGATCTTCTGAACAGAGACCTTTCCTTCAATAATAGATTCCCGAATAAAATGATACTTGATGTCAATATGCTTCGTCCTCTCATGATACATTTGATCTTTAGTCAAGTGGATGACACTTTGACTATCACAGAAAATAATAATATCACCTTGGTGTGGACTGAGTTCAGCAAATAGACCCTACAACCATACGAAATGAGCTAGCTTTTGAGGTTGAGTTAGGCCCAAGGTCCATTTCTTTATCATGGTATCAGAGTCAGGCCCACCCAGTTCATTGTTTCCGATGTTGGGCCCCCCGTCTTATATTGTCCAGCCCTGGGCGTGCGGAGGGGTGTTGGAGTCTCACATCGGTGGGTTAAATGGTCTCTTTACATGGTCTTGGGCAATCCTCCCCTCATGAGCTAGCTTTTGAGGTTGAGTTAGGCCCAAGGCCCATTTCTTTATCATGGTATCAGAGCCAGGCCTACCCAGCTCATTGTTTCCGATGTTGGGCCCCCCTTCTTATATTGTCCACGCTCCAGAAGTCCAGCCCTGGGCGTGCGGGGGGTGTTGGAGTCCCACATCGGTGGGTTAAAGGGTCCTTGGTCTCCTTATATGGTCTTGGGCAATCCTCCCCTCATGAGCTAGCTTTAGAGGTTGAGTTAGGCCCAAGGTCTATTTCTTTAACAAGTGGTATCAGAGCCCAGGTTCGGGTGTGTCGGAGCAGTGGACTGCGTGAAGTTCCCGGTGTGACAACAAGACTGGAGATATGAAATGGTGCCTTGTGTCGAAAGTCTTCCTGGCGAGTGATGGTCAGGCGGCGTGTCCCATTGGGTGATAACGGCGGTACAAGATGTTTGGCAGATCATGTGAAGTGACCTAGTAGTTGAGATCTACGGTTGATGCCTTGTGTCGAAAGTCTTCTTGACAAGTGGTAGTCAAGCGGCGTGTCCCACTGGTCGGTAGTGGCGGTACAAGCGGCGTGTCCCCTTCAAATGGATTATCGCTGAAGGGGAGGTCACAAGTGGTGTGGTCTTGGTTTGAGGGGAGGATTGTTGGGAAGCAAATCAATCCCACATCGGAGAAATAGAGGATACATGTCCAATATTTAAGAGTCTCACCCAACTCCACTAGTATGAGGCCTTTTGGGAGGTGCCCAAAAACAAATCTGTGAGGGCTTGGCCCAAAGCGGACAATATCATACTAGTGCGGAGTTTGGGTGAAGTTACACGCGGTCCCAACAAACACCTTAATCCCAAACAAGTTGGGAGTGTGATATAGTCGCTGACCACGTTTGCTCATTTAAGCTCAACTAATGTCTAAACATGCTAATTTTGGATAACCATAATATGATAAAACAGGCAATTACTTCTCTCTTTTTCTTCCGTAGATAATCTAATGTGATTTATAGAGAAACTAGAGCATTTTCTTAAACGTGCTCAATGCTACAACCACAAAACCTCAATCGCAAACAAGTGGAGTGTGCTATATGAATCATCACCGACCACGTTTCCACGCTCATGTCTAAAGTGCTCAATACTACAACAACACCTCAATCCCAAACAAGTGGAGTCTGCTATATGAATCATCACTAACCATGTTTCTCCGTTTAAGTTCAACTCAAGTTTTAATGTGTTCAATATGTTGTTAAGAGAATTAGAAATGTCTTCGTAGACAAACGAAAACACGGATACTAAAATTAACCAGTAAATATCAGCTCATCAATCAGACAAAAGAACAAATTTTTACCTTAGAAGCACTCCCCTTAGACAATCCAAAACCCAATCCTGCACCATTATTTGTCGACAACAGATCATATAATTCCTCATTATATATCTCCAAAATAGTAACTTGCACGAACGTGCCAACGCTAATTTTCTCATTATTCTCATCATTTTCTTCAATTCCATCACCTAATATATCCCTTAAAGACCTATACACTATCCCAGGCTGCTTAGAATTCCCAAACATGTTATAACTTTTGCCAGCACCCGTTGGTCCATACATCATAACAGTACATTTATCTCCCAATTTCACTCCATTAATCCTCGACTGCACGAACTTCTTGTAAAACACATCAATATCTTCTTCTTCAGACAATGACACACCATCAAGACTAAAATCTCTATATCCTCCATCAGTTCTCACTCTTAACGTCTCGTGATCAGGATTCACCTGTAACAAAGATGAAAACACCTTCTCTTTCATTTCCGGGTAATCGCGAATTCTGCCTATAACTTCAATAGGATGCTCTGCTACTAATGCTACTGGAGCTACACAAGGTTTTGCTGAAGTGAAATTTAGTCTGGTTTTTGCTTGTGGTGTTCTTGAATTAGGTACCTGAGAAAGATTTGATTTTGAAAATGGTGTTGGAGTTCTCTGATTTTTCGGTGTCGGCGCCATTTGAGACCAAAACTGCTTGAATTCAAGACACCCCACAATTCAAGATTCAATTTTTTTTGGTTCTTGTAGACCAAAAAATGGGCAACCCGTGCACTAACAGCTTGAATTCAAGGTACCCCACACAATTCAAGATTCAATTTTTTTGCTTTTGGAGATTAAAAATGCTCAAATTCAAGAACCCCACAATTCAATATTCAATTATTTTGGTTCTTGTAGACCAAAAAATGCTCAAATTCAAGAAACCTCCAAATCAAGATTCAACTTTTTTTTGCTTTTGGAGATCAAAAATGCTCAAATTCAAGAACCCCACAATTCAAAATTCAATTTTTTTTTTGCTTTTGGTGACCAAAAATGCTTAAATTCAAGAACCCCACAATTCAAGATTCAATTTTTTGGTTCTTGTAGACAAAAAATGGCTAAACTCAAGAACCCCACAATTCAAGATTCAACTTTTTTTGCTTTTGGAGACCAAAGATGCTTAAATTCAAGAACCCCACAATTCAAGATTCAATTTCTTTTTTGTTCTGAGCTAAGAAAATGGAAAGTGACAGATTGATTCTATTTTTTTAAGGATGTTTAATTTTTGAAGTTCAATGAAAGTTTGAAGTGTTTAACGTTAGATTGGTAACGGCTAGTGTAGTACCAGCTTGTGGTGTTAGTAGCTGGAAAGCGCCCAAAGTGGGCCAACAGAGAGAGAGAAACATGTCCCCGCACTATAGTTAAAGTTGTTACGACACACTCTATTCTATTACTCTAAACTCAATTTTAATATATTTTTGTCAATCTTTTTAGCTGACGTGGCATATGACAGTCCTTCACGCGCCTCGGGTGTTTAACTTCATGCAAGTTGTCACATCAGCACAAAAGGGTGACAAAAATACGCTAAAATTGAGTTCAGAGGATAATAGGACCTCGTGAAATTAAAATATGTCGTAGCAACTTTAACTATAATTCAGGGGCACTGAATGCTTATCTCTCTCTATGTAGTAGGTATTTGGCCATGAGAATCAAATTTTTTGGGAGTTGAGTTGGAGCTGGAATTGTGTTTGATCGATCATAAACATAAATTAATGTTGTTTTTGAATTTCTGTGAGTGAAGTAAGAGTGAAAAAAAAAATGAAACCAAGTTGTATTTTGTAATTCTCATGCCAAACATCAATTTGGAGTTATATCTGGAATAAAGTGAAAAAAATAGAAAAAAGAATTCATGGTCAAACGAGTGTAGTACTTTTTTATAACCGCAGTATCCGAACCAGTTTGGTTAGATGAGAGAATAAATCACCTAACTTTTTTTAGTCTCTGTTGGGATTTGGACCCGAGGCCGCATAGTCCTCACTCTCTTTATTGATCACTAGGTGATATCTCTGAGTGTTTTGATGTATATATTCTTATCGAGATAAGTGAGGTTTACTCAAGTGGTTAAGCAACTTTAGCATGCATGCAAAATATTTCATCACATAGTTCCATGAAGATAAATTAGTACAAATTTCTCAAGTAGTACTCCTTTACAAACCTTTTTATAGTCTAGAAGGCTTTAACTTTAATTTACAATCCTTCAAATTAAAAAATCAACTTTCATAGCATATATACTTAGAAAATTTTAGTTCAAGTAGTACAATTTTTATAGTCTAGAAGGCTTTACTTTACATCCTTCAAATAAAAATAAACTTTAATAAGTAGCATATATACTTAGAAAAAATTTAGTTCTTCTTGAATTTTTTTCTGTACAAGTGAAACCCTTTGAAATCTTTGCGCGTTTTAAGGATCTGACACTGGTGCGACGTTACTTAACTCCTCCTCTTTGCTAAGTGGAATGTTTTCTTCAAGAAATGATTGGAAATTTTATCATTTCTATGACAAAGTACTCTTAAGATTGTGTTAGCATCTGATCTGTTCCATTTTCCTGTTGTTGGTGGCATAGGCAATTTCTGTCCATTGCCTATAACTCCAATGCCACTAGCTTCACAAGCCATAGTGCTAAAATCTTCAATCAATTGTTGTGTTGATTGTCCCATTAATGTCACTATAGCTTCAACTGTTGCTGCTTCTTTTTCGACGACGTCTTCCAGTATCAAACCTTCACCACAAGTACAAAATACCCTCTTCAAACTTTGAGTATCTTCCTCTATCATACGATGATCCGTTATCGTGAAGTTCCTTCGTGATCCTCCGGCTAGTAAAACCATGAGGTATGCTTCGAAAGAAGCTCTCATGACTTCTTTGAGCGCTAGCGGTTGAGCCCGGTCAGTGAGGATGGCACACAGAAGAGTTAAGTTTTGCTTCAGTATCCTTAGCGCTGGCCGGATGCGTGCATTCTCTACGTCACCTACGTATAGGCTTGAGTAGAATACTGAGTTGGAATCGAAGAACATAAGGCGATAAGCAGCGACTTCTGATACGTGTTGGATGGATGCTTGGATGGAGAAGCGTGTTTGATCGAAGAAGGAACAGCATGCTAGCTGTCTGTTCTTGTTATAACGGCTTCCTGGTGAAGCGATGACTCGAGTTGAGAGAGATAGTGTTTTGTCGAGGGAATTGAGGTGTTGAAGGAGGTAATGCAAGGTGTTAAGCCTTACATAAAGTCGTTGAGTTCCTCGGCTTGTTGAAGGGCGCGGATTGTTATCTTCGTCTGTCAAATGCTGGTTCGGATCATTTGATCCGACAGTACGAGCAGCTTTCTTCCACAGTTTCATAAATTTCGAGACTCGGCCACATCTTGTTAGAGGTGGTAGTGTAGGCATGTAGTTCTGTTTTGCACCTGCGAAAATGAGTTTTCGTTATGAATTCGCGCATCAGAATGCTCGAGCAACTAAGGTCTGTTGAATTCGTTCGTTCTTACCACATGATGCAACAAAGATAACATATTCTTTGAATAAGCTCTCTATGCCATCCGCGATATCGCTGACCAAATTCTCGGTGATGATTGTAGGAATTTCGAAGAAATTGTCCACCGCTTCCTTGGAATGTCTCACTAGATCAATCGCTGATTGTGCATATGGCTCGCTTTTGGATCTCGGATTCCATGTCTGCATTACAAATATTTTACATTAGTTAACTCGAAGGGGAGGCTTAGAGTAACGGTAAAATTGTTTCCATGTGACACGTGTTCAAGCTGTGGAATCTGTCAGGTCGTAGGCTGCCTACATTACACCCCCTTTGGGTGCGGCCCTTCAACCGACCCTATGTGAACGGGGATGCTTCATGCAACACACTATGTAAAAGAATAACAAAGTGACTTACTTCGGAGTCTTTTGATCTAACGAGAACCTCTTTCCCTTTCTTCAAACTATCGTGGATCCATTTCCGCAAGAGGTTAATTTTGATTGAGTCAACTTCATAAGGAACCATCTCCCTCACCATCATTTTACCTCCATCCTCGCTATCGACAGAATCCTCAACCACCATTTGGACTAAAACCTTTTCGAGTTTCCCAGCCCTCTGCAACACCAACGCTGTCTCACTCGTGAGAAAGGTCATACCTGCTAGGTATTGCCTTAACAAAGTTCCGTAACAAGTATGTAACGTCACTGCCGCGACACCAGCTGCAATCGGATGATACTTCTTCAGGACGGGAGTGAAAACTTCCTTCTCCTTCGTAGCCAATTCTTCTGTTGCATTAGCTAACTTAATGAGTGACTCGATCATGTCTTCATTTTCAAAACTCGCAATGTTTATACTCCGTTCTTCCAACATCTAAAAACAAGAAAGCGAGATGTTATTGTTAATACAGAAAATGTATCCATCGAAAGGGTTAAACAAGAAGTGCTGAAAGTACAAACCTTACTGAATGCAGTCCTCAACGATGAACCGATGAAATGATTCACTCTATTCCCCTTCGAATCATCTTTAACATCCCCTTTCTCAGCGGCAGAAGATACATATCCCGGAACATCTTCCTCTAATATTTTCGAGGCAGAGAACATAAGAGGGATAATATTTTCCATTAGGACAACATTTTCCGCGTGAAAACTGGCGTGATAGTTCAGTAATCGCTTCTCACACCATCGTTTCATTGAGGTTAAAACATTCTTTAGCATCGTAAGATAAATACGATCCCTGTCTACTTTCTTAGCATCATTTGCAACATCGGTTAACATAGTCAACGTCGCGCCAAGAAGATCAGGTTCGACTTGGTTAGTAACAACATATTGCTCGAAAAGCACCCATGTAAAGCACAAGTTATGAATTGATCTAGTAATACCCAATGTAGACCATGTCTTTTTCATCAATTCAAGAAGCTCATCGACCTCATTGAGGACTAACGTGTCATCTTTGAGATCAAATATCGAACCTAAGAGGGCCGTGTATATATGGATGTTGAGAGGATATCCATCAGCCCAACGACAGGTATCGCTAGGTGCATCATCAACACTTCTCCAAGCTAACGCAGCTACTGCATTGCTGAGCGATTTCATGGTCTCGGAGTTCTTGCTGGTGTCGATTGTTTTGGTCTCACAAAGTTGAATGATCTCTAGTAATCGCGATGCAGATGCATTGTCCTTCCCTACCGGGATTGAAGGGTGAATGAGAAGGCCTATTTCAAGTATACGAAGCTGGCGCTTTTGCCATAGATGATACTCTTGAGCATCGTTGAATTCGGATGGTTTAAGATGGCGTAAAAGCTCCAATGGTAGGATTATTGTCTCTGCTCTCCTCCCTATCTGCACGAAAAAGTTCAACCACATTAGTCTGAGGTACTAATGTAATGCTTATGTAACCTATGTTGCTCGGACTCTTCAAGAATGTCGACTGGTGCGTGTCGGATCCTCCAAAATAGTGTAATTTTGAAGGATGCGCGGCAACATTTTTGGAGAGTCCGAGCAACTTAGTATGTAATCACATTCATGATGCAAACATAAGAAACGGACGCACAGTGCAATAAAGCTCTCGCTATGCGCGGGTCCCGAGGCAAAGGGAGGATCACAAGGGTCTACTGTACGCACAACATAACAGAGTTTTTTCCAAAACATTAATGTAATGCTTGTGTAACCACATGCATGATGCAAACATAAGAAACGGCCGCTCAATGCACTAAAGCTCTCGCTATGCACAGGTCGGGAGGCAAAGGGAGGATCACAAGGGTTTACTGTATGCATAACGTAACACAGTTTTTTCCAAAACATTAATGTAATGCTTTTGTAACCACATTCATGATGCAAACATAAGAAACGGCCAACCAATGCACTAAAGCTCTCGCTATGATGCGCGGGTCCCCGGGCAAAAGGAGGATCACAAGGGTCTACTGTACGGCGTAACAGATATAAACAATAATTTTTAGTCATTTAAAGAAGAATCATATATATCGTCAGTTTCATTTTATGTGTCTTAGTTTGATTACAAAATCTAGGGCCAAAGTACTAAAATTTGAAAATTTATGGTTTATTGAGAAAAAAAAATAGAGAAAAGACACTTTCTTTTGATAGAACAAAACAAAAAAATTATAAAAAAAAAACATGTTCAATAAAAAAAAAATCATTTCAATTTTTTTTTCCTATTAAAAAGAATGTTTTTTCTTTTTTTGTCAACTCTTTTTCGTACATTTGACATATATTTAGTTTCAGACCGCAAGATTCATATGTACTCATAACTTTCTTAAAACTTCACGTCGAGTCAAAATCAGACAAACAAATCGAACAAAACGGCAGTAGTAGTTTTGAAGGAAAAAATTATGCACTGTCGGTGTACAAAATATTCTACGCTATCAGGTAAACTTAATATGATATTGCAGGTTACCCAATTTTTCTTTTTTCAATTTTTACGTAAAAAAACTGGACAACGTGCAATAACACGTCAAGTTTACCCGATAGTATCGAATAAGTTTCAAATGCATGCAAAAGTGAAAAACATAATGTACGTACTTGGCCTACAAGAGTTCTCATAAGTGTTTTTCTTAGCCTATTATCACTTTGCTCTGACACTCTCATCTGCAACCTCATTATCTCGGCTGACGTCAGCGGCCTCCGTATCTTCGCCTGCTGAATAGTCGAGCCCGAGGGTGTCCTGGGGCTTGCGACTGCAGCGGGCGAAGACGGACCATTGACACCACCAGCAGACGTCCTCCGAGATGGTGACTTCTTCAGCATTTTCAACCCTAACGCCGTTTTCACCCTGCTCGTTATCGCCATCCCTACTCCTTTCGGCTTCGGTGATCCCGGCCCCGGCCCGGGCGTACCCGACTCGGGGCCCGGCCCGCTTCCGTCCCCCGACGATGATCCATCCGAGGCTGCTAACGCAGCTGTCCTACCACCAAACCCTGGCGATGACCTACACGCCGTGAAGAATATCTCGTAAGCTGATTCTCGAAAATCGTCACGATCCAGTCCTTCGAGGTTTCCGAATGGCCATACGAGGTCGACCACGATGATCGGGTCGTCGTCCGAATGAGGTGCATTCGGGCCGGGCTTCTGAGCTGGTTGAGTTTTTATATGTTGAGGAGGGTGAAACTGGGACGGCATTTTTGCATGCATGCAGCGCGGCAGGAAATGAGATCTCTTGGTCCACTTACACACGAACAAAAGAAAATGCCCTTTTAACAGATCTTTTACGTGTAAAAACGAAGATCCGTTATTAAAAAAGGCATAAAACCGAAAATCGAATTTGTAAAGGACTAGAAAATCATTTCCCCCCGTCAAATATCAGGAGGAAGAGGGAAGCAAATGAGCATTATATTTATGAAAAAAGGAAGAAAAAAAATTGAAAGAGATTTGATTATTGAAACAAATTAAGAGAAAATAGAAAATAAAAAAAAGAATGGTTAAAGCAATTTGTGTTTGTTATTTTTTGGTGAAAAAAAATAATCAAGAATTAATTAAGACCATTGGTAAGTGGCAAAAAATACATATTTTTCGGTTTATCATGCAATTTTTTTTTCTAGCATGCAAGGGCGTGGAGCTAGGTAGGATCAATCGAGTTTATCTGAATCTTCTTCGCAAAAAATGAGGTTGTTAACAGATGATAAAAAATATTTATATATATATATATATATATATATATAGTATAGATGTTAAACCTTCTTTGATTTTTTTGTGTATTTACTTTTAATATTTTGGACTCTCTTACTGAAAATTTTCGATAACTAATAAATATGCTAAATCGATAAGCAAACTAATAAGATATCCGTTATTGATTTGCGACCCTAATGATTCGATTTGATCGATAAGAGAATGCTCCCCCAAATTCGTCCCTTCTCTCTTATGTGTAGATACAACAAAGGGGTTTCGGCAAATTAGAGAAAATCCAAGGAGATCGTGAGGTAGATGAGAGCATTTGACGGACATTTAATGTGTAGAAGATGGGGTGAATTTAATTATATGTGATGTGGCAAATACAATTTCTTAAGAAAGGCGGAGAACTTGTCAAGGAAAACTAAGAAATTAGAAAATAGTAGCAATAGTTTGGCCTTGGCTAGACCCTATGGATAACGGAAACTTCAGTACACCAGACTGCACTTTAGTGGGAAAAAAAAATACGAATTGGTTGTAATCGTATTCACTTTCTTCCCTATCGTAGTGTTCCCAAACAAAAATTGCTCGATTAACCACCCAAATGGCATCGAATGTTCAGATTATATCCCCTTTGATTGTCATCTCTATACTCAATCACCGGTTTTCTCTAACTTGCTCGTGATTGAAGCATAGCAATAGTTCGTATTCACTTTCTTCCCTACGTTAGTTTCCAAACGAAAAGGGGTGATGAGTATGGAGATGACAGTCAAAGGGCATACAATTCAGTATGGAGATGACAGTCAAAGGGCATACAATTCAGTATAGAGATGACAATCAAAGGATATACAATTAAATAGTCACCAAAGGTCGATCAAGACATCCAAATCACTCGTTAATGTTACTCATATATATATATATATATATATATATTTATACGGTATACAATTCAGTATAGAGATGACAATCAAAGGGTATACAATTCAGTATAAAGATGACAATCAAAGGGTATACAATTCAGTATAGAGATGACAATCAAAGGATATACAATTAAATAGTCACCAAAGGTCGATCAAGACATCCAAATCACTCGTTAATGTCACTCATATATATATATATATACACGGTATACAATTCAGTATAGAGATGACAATCAAAGGGTATACAATTAAATAGTCACCAAAGGTCGATCAAGACATCCAAATCACTCGTTAATGTCACTCATATATACATACGGTATACAATTCGTTAAAGTAGTTTGTATACATGACTGCATCAACATCAGAGTGACCCGAACGCCCAAGATAATGAATGACATTGAGAATCAAAAATTAACTTTGGGTTCGCCTACTCCTGGATGTTGCAGATGTTTCAAATGAGAACAACAACAGCATACCCAGTATATGGGGTCTGAGGAGGGTAAGTGTACGCAGTCCATACCACTACCTCAAATGTGAGATAGAGAGGCTGTTTCCGATAGACCCCCGGCTCGAAATAAAGCAATCTAAGATGTTTGAAATGAATGTGAAAGTGATAAGAAATGACTGGATAAATTGAACCCCAAAAAACATATTGTCTCAAGCAACATTTTTATGAAAGAAGCAGGCATCATTACAAGAACGCACACTGGAAATGCGACAAAACAGGACTAGAAAACATTGTTTTCCCAGCAGCACTGTGTGGAAGAGTCGACAGGCATTGTCCGCTCTGCGCTCAAAAATGCATCACTAGGGGGAGTAAGGCTTGCTTACTTATTATATACCCAGCATCCCTCCTGTGTTTTGCCGATGTGAGACTCCTTATCCTAAGTCGGGGTGTTACAAAGAGTATCCTCAGGATCTTCTTTTTCAAGGAGCATTGTGCTGTCATCGAATAAGGAGGATTTTTTCAAATTCCCATGATGTCTAGGCAGGAAATTATAGGCATGGCTGTAGTTTCGACCTCAAAGCTCTGCAGGTAGGACAAATTCAGGAGTTGTAAATATTTGAGCTGAGGGAAACCTGAAGCAGAACAGAACATTTTCTTCCCCATATAAGCGTCATCGGAGAGGATAAGGGTCCTTAAACCAGGAAGCTTCTCCAAGGTTAGCATGGAAGCTGCTTCGTTAAGAAAAGACTTATTCAGAACTAAAGTAGTGAGATTCTGGGAGATTTCATCGTATGGTGGTAGGCGGCCAATATATCCTTCGAAGTGCAAGGTTCGTAGTACC
This sequence comes from Capsicum pubescens, assembly GCA_030864215.1. Taxonomy (NCBI): domain Eukaryota; kingdom Viridiplantae; phylum Streptophyta; class Magnoliopsida; order Solanales; family Solanaceae; genus Capsicum; species Capsicum pubescens. The sequence continues at coordinate 273,189,892 of CM061541.1, read as the reverse complement.
TTACACCGTAGAATTCTCGTAGTACTGAATGCCTTTCCTCTGCATAGCAATCCAAATTTATGATATCAATGGAGCACTGTAGTGGCCAGTTATTTGAAGAGCTAGTTTTCATGTAATTGGTGATAGACTCAAAGTCATCGAAATTCCCTTCCACCTTCGCTGTCAAGTGGCGGAGTTTACAAAGTTTCAAGACATCATTAGCTCTGCACAACGTTGTGTTGAAGTTCACCAAGGTTTCAAGTTCTGTCAAGCTATCGAGTAGCAGTTTTTCACCATTTTGAGTTGCGAATTTTAGTGGAAGGTATAAATGGTTCAGCCTCCTCAACTTCCGTAGAACGTTTGGGATTTTTGTTTCAACTAATCCTTCTTCCACTCTCAAATCAAGTACTTGCAAGTAGGACAACTTGCTAATAGATGATGGCAACTCCTCTAGGACACACCCTTTGAAGCTCAGATACCTCAAGAGCTCGAGATTGAAAATACCCCTCGGTAATTTCCGCCTTTGAAAATCAATCCCATTAAAAGTAAGAATTCTGAGCACTCCAAACTTCTTAAGGTTAAGCATTTTTGCGGGACAGACCAATTCATTTTCAGGTATCTGCTGCTGGTTTCTAAGAAGAATCACTCGAAGACTCCGAATATTTTTAGCAACTTTAGGAGAAATATCAACTTTGTGCTTGCCAAGATATATGACAAGTCGACGTGGCCCATCATTTGATGAGAGTGAACAGTCCTCTTGTCTTAAATCTACCATCTTGAGAAAACGTTTTCGTTCACAGTTTGACTCACAAAATTTTTCCATACCTTGAATAAAGCGGCAAGCCTTGAATTTCTTAGTAGTGGCTGGAGCTTCCTCTGCTTGCACCTCTACCATGCCCTTAAGTGTCAGTTCTCTCAGATATCGCTCGGTCATGTCCATCATTCTCTCCCCTCTAGCACTTTGTCCTGTTAATAATAAGCCTTCAATCATCCACAAATGGGACAACTTCTCAGGATCTATCTCTTGATCTTCCAGGAAATGACCCAAATACATAAAGCATGGTTGCAAGTAATCTGGTAACTCGTTATAAACTCGACAATAGAATTCAGATAGACACGCTTGGGGATGATTTTCAAGCAGCATCTTCCGCTCCTCCCTTCTTTTAGATTGCAAGTACAATGCAAGATCCTTGATGAGCAGTGGTAAGCCATCACAATATCTCACCTTTTCCATTATCATTTTGTGCTCTGCAAAAATTACAATCAGTTAGATATTAGACCGTAGAGTTGAATAGTTTGTTAGATCGCTAGACCAGAATGTACTTCCTTTTCTGAGATGCGATTCGTAGACAAAATTACATCACATTTGCTGTGTGGACTGAATTTGAGTTAATACTGAATGAATTTAACATATTTAATTTTTTCAGATAATTATCGTTCAACATGAGAATTGAGATTCTGACACGTGTGTTGCATGTATATCTCATATATAAATAAATTAGTGTAAGTCCCCGGACACCGCGCATAGCGGTAGCTTTAGTGCATCGGGATGCCTTCTTTTTTTTTAAGTGCTCGATCGGAATCTGAAAAAGAAAACACAACTCAAGTTGATGAGTGATGATCCTATTCAATCCAGAGTTATCATCATTGCAAAGCTATCACGACCCGAGCCCAGTCCCTGGCCGTGACAGGCATCCCAAACCAATAAAGGCCTGAGAATACCCCTTAGCATATTATCAAAAGCATAGTCATACTAAAGTGCGGAATTAGGCCCAATAAAAAATATGAAATTCAGCTGAAATAATGATTCAAAACCCAGGTCTTGAAATACAACATAAAACATTTATCAAACTCAGTTTGCGAAGCCTCTAACAATATGAATGAAAATCCTAAGGCGGAACCTGGCCTCAACAAATACCATAAAGCAGGATAGTCCAAGTCTAACTAAAAGAAAAGAAACATATTCCTTCCGAAAGATGGATGGCTCACCACTAGCTAACTGTTGTCCCAAATGAATCCTAATGCTGAGCAGGGTCGCAGAAAAATGATCCGGAACTACATCATGAAAAGATGTAGCATTCGGGGACGGTCAATACGACGAGTATTGACATGCAACCCATGGGAAGGGACAAAAGCAATTTATATAACAATTTATAAATTTCATAACATAAACCCGTCATATAAAAAATAAAAAAGAAGTGACATTAAGTAATTCCGAACTACTTGAAAACCTTCAATTCTGAACTATGTAATTTGCACCGACATTAAGTAACTCAGGGCTATATGGGTCCTGTCCATACCTAACTGGCGGGGCCTCAATCCATGTTTGCCGCATTGATTGAGATATCATCAACATAAATTATAATACTACTGCACAAAGCAAACATACAACGGTCATCCATTTTTCAGGACAGGATCTTCCTCACATCGCCCAATGTGGTTTGGTTCGGGTCTATACACGTATGACGAACGGTTCAAATTCTAGCCCGAAAGTGTGGGGTGTTACAAAAGCACAACTAGTGTAATTGCTATTGAATGAAGTTGTACAGATATCTTTCATTTCAGGGGAGAGAACCATTTCTCTACTCCACCTCTGATCAACATAGTAAAAACTAAATGAATAGAACGTATTTCAACTCTAGAGATTGGCTTTGCATAAACAGATAAATAACTTCGTAAATTGAATGGAATTAACACAAAACATTGGATCAAACAGAATCTGTACCTCTATTATCATTCTCTGCCGAGGAAGTAGTGGCTTCATCGTTAGCAAGGCTAATACAGTCACCGTCTTGGTGAGAGAACACCTTGGTGAACAAAGCCAAACTATCAGTCTCATTCAAGGGCGTCATGTTATGCACAAACTGCTTTTGCGATATGCATTCTGCTACACGTCCAACCCTGGTGGTTACCAGTACATAGCTACCCTTGACTAGTTTTGGTAATATTTCACATATGTTCTCCCAAGCTTCTGCGGATCGTATGTCATCCAGTACAATTAGGCTCCTTTCAGAATTAAGTATTTTCTCAATTTGTTCAGACAATTGTTCTTCTGGGATGCATGACATACTTCTATCACCACAACCAATTATTTGTTCAATGATTTTAAACTTGCCGGTAACGTTAATCCATATTCGAGTCTGAAACTTTTCAGCAACGTCTAGATCTTCAAATACTAATTTAGCAAGAGTAGTCTTGCCAGAGCCAACGTCTCCACATATTGAGGTGACTGGGACCCCAATGTGGGAAGAGGAGGAGGAGGAGGAGTAAGAGGAATCAGCATCATCATCGGATAACAGAAATTTTAACACTTTCTTCTGGTCTTCGTCAAGACCAATTAGTTTGGTTTTACGCTCAACAGGAGACCTGTCTGCAACAATAAAGGGGTCCAACTTCATTTCGTTTATGATGATCTTGATCTTCAATTTAATCTTCTTGAGAGCGGAACTAAGACCAAATTTCTGCAACCAAATAATTTTGATGCCGTTAAGTCCCCATGTCTTTGATGATCTTGCTAGTACATGATACGATTCGATGACATCTTCGAGCTGATAATTGAGTTCTTCAATTTGCAACTCCCTATTTTTCCGTACTGGCTTCACTTTCAACAAAAGTTGCATCTCTTTTAACTTTCCTATTATAGCATTCAAATGTCTGCTAGCAGATCGATTCAAAGGTGCCGTTTCTTCTGCTAACTCTAAAATCTGAAGCCTTTCCACAGCTGACCGGAGCACTAGCTCCGGCATCTTGGTCAACTCTTTACACTTGGTTCTGTTTGCTCACAATGAAAACAGATGGTTCTGTTTATTAGATTATGTCAACTTTGGAGTTAGAAGCTTATATTATAATTATTAATCATTGGTCAACTTTGGAGTTAGATGGAGTAACTGAATTTGGAGTCATTCAACTTTTGTTTTGTTTTTGAAAAATCATGTAGGTATAATTTAAGAAGCCTCCCTTCAGGTTTCCTTCTAGCACACTCACTTTTCCTGTGGGTTACACTATTAGAGCTTCCAACAGGATTTTCTCCACACCCAGGGCTCGAACCAGAGACCTCGGGTTAATGGTGGAGTAGTCCCACCACTACATCACAACCCATGTTGGTGGTTCCTAATTTATTTCAGGGCAGGGTGGATGAAATGGAGGCTCGCCTCTGGAATCTTCTGTGACAAAAAGGTACCTCCCAAACTTAAAGGCAAGTTCAACGGAGACCGGCGTTGTTGTATGGGGCGGAGTGTTGGCCTGTTAAGAAGGCCCACATCCAGGAGAAGAAGGTGGCGGAAATGAGAATGCTTAGGTGGATGTGTGGGAGTACTAGGAAAGACAGGATTAGAAATGAGGTTATTCGAGATAAGGTGGGTGTGGCTTCGGTGGAAGCCAAGATGAGGGAAGCGAGGTTGAGATGGTTCGGTCATGTGATAAGGAGGAGCACGGATGTCCCAGTGCGGAGGTGTGAGAGGTTGGCTAGAGATGGTTACAGGCGTGGTAGAGGTAGACCGACGAAATATTGGAGGGAGATGATTAGACATGACATGGAGCAGCTCCAGCTTATCGAGAACATGACCCTGGATAGGAAGTTGTGGAGGGGGCGGATTAGGGCAGACGGTTAGTTTGAGTTTAGGGTATTGTATCTTTTGGTGTGTTACTGGGAGTATCTTGTTTATGGTATTTTTGAGTTTGCTAATCACTATTATATCTTGTTCTTTTACTATTCTTACTATTACTGTTCCTTATCTTAGATTGTTCTATTTTGAGCCGAGGGTCTATCGGAAACAACCTCTCTATCTCACATTTAAGGTGGTGGTATGGACTGCGTACACTTACCCTCCCCAGACTCCACTTGGTGGGAATATCCTGAGTATGTTGTTGTTGTTGTTGTAAAGATATCCGTGAGTTGAGAAGAAAAAAGATTCATGAAATAGAGAGAAACCATCCAAAAAATCTGGTGAGAAAATGTGAATTTGAGTTGTGTATGCTTTTCATTCATGAAAGACGGATATGTATAAGGAAATTGAACTTTTCTGCTACGAAGATTTGAAAGAGGAGATTCTCCGTAGATTTCGTTAAACAATTTTTCATTCCTGAGATTTCGTTAAATGACTACCACGTGATAGGATGTAGAGCACATAGAATATGTGGTCAGTACTTATGGAATGTACTTATCGATCTTCTCATGAGCTAAGCGTTAAGGTAAGGGTATATTATACTAATTGATGGTCGTATTTGTGTCATGTTCATCCATATATTTCAAACATATTCTCATATCAGTATTTTTGTCACGCATGGTTATAATACGAAGGGGAGCCTTGGAATAATCGGTAAAGTTGTTGCCATATGACCAGGAGGTCACAGGCCTTGGAAACAGCCTCTGACAGAAATGCAAGGTAAGGCTGCGTACAATACACCCTTGTGGTAGGGCCCTTCCCCGAACCCTGTGCATACCGGGAACTTTAGTCCACCGGGCTACCCTTATGGTTATTACTAATACAGTACAACCATTGTCTCTGCAAATTCAATTTTCAACATAGATAAACACTAGGTGATTTCTTCCCATATGTTCTAACCTTGATGGACAGAGTTACTTGATACTTATACTTGTTGCTGATGGGAGGTGGTCGGTACCCGTGGTTGCCCGGACACCATGGTTATAAAAGAAAGATATGTCTTGAGTAATATGATTAATCAAGAATAATTAGTGTTTTTAAAATGTAAGATTTGAAATCTTGAAAATAAGATGGGCAAAAGAAAAATCAGGAGACAGCAGATCCCAACAGTTGATTCCCTAGCATTATTATTCAGCAGATGTGTAATTCAGTGTTGGTTTTTATGTTGCTTAGTATTTTTGTTTTGTTGAAAGCCTAGCTATTCTAGCACCCTTCCTAGAAGGTGATCAGAATCATGTTTTAAAAGAGACAGTTTTGAGACTCGCCGGTGTTTTAAAAAGGCAGTTTTGGGGCTTGCCCGGGGCGATAGGCAGTTTTGGGACTCGGCTTAAGAGTCACTTTGTTCTTTGTAGGTGTATTGTCTTGTTTGTTAATGATAAATAAATTCACTGTTTATTATCAAAAATCATTTTAGCATAGAAATATTGTTTAAGCTAATACCTCCAATTAAATACGGGACACATTAAATCATTCATATATCTAACCTCTTAAACTGAATAGCCAACAACAACAGCACACCCAATGTAATCGGAGGATCGAATGTACATAAACGTTACCCCTGCCTTTGCCAGGTAGAGGGTTAATTTCAATCACAAGACAACACTAGGAGATAAGGTCCAAAAATATCAGTCACAACAAGCTATTAACAATAACATTACGTACATTTCTTGGTGGAAGGGGTGACGAAATAGTGATAAATACAACGCAAGCCAAGAGGAGTCTCAAATCTTTAGAAAAAGGCCCGAAATGCAAAAACGAGTACAAGAATATCAGCAAACCAATGTTTATACAAACCAATTTGTACAGAAACTTCAACGCCAGAACCCCACTTACTCGGAGCCTCGGAGAATACTAGCAAAGTGCAAGCAACACCAAAAGAAGGCTTGACGAGAGCTGCAAGGAAAGACAAACTTGAAAGCTTGACAGATTAATAGAGTTAATAAAGGAATGCAATGTAGTCAGTGTAGGCAAGTGAAACCATCCTCATTAACCACAGCTCTATAATAAAATTTTAGCATGCAAGGCTTCGGACAATGATAAATTGACATCAAGAAGCTTATTTCTACAGAGTAAATGAGTAACCAAACTAAATTGAAAAACAAAAGAAAAGGAAGAGGAAAGAGGATAAAAGGCGTAGCTAACACCATAAAGCAAGTCTCTGAACCAGTAGTTCAAGCGCTTCTCCACATACACAAATGCAAATAGGAAAAAAACATGCCAGCACGGTTATCCAATTGGCAAAGAAGTAAAAAGTAGACTCCTAGCAGAATAATGAAGAAAATAGCCGTGGCCATAAACGTCATTTTCACAGGAACAATAGAACGAAGAATTTCAGTTGAATCCTAAGTGTGAGTAGTTTTAGGATTGTGTACAAAGAATAGTCAAATAATTGGAACTATGACAAAACAAGATGGGGAAAGAGGAACGATAAAATCTAAACTAGATGCTATCCACATTTTTATGAGTACTTATGATAAAGAAATACTCTCATGTATAAAATCTTCGCCATTAACAATTGTGAAGGAAGACAAGTGTTGTTATATTGATCTTTACTGCTTATACTGATTCGGTCATCAACATCTCATGTTCTTTAATATTCACATCAAAATAAAATCTGATTTCTCAGAAATGTCGAAGTTGAGAACTTATTCCTGTGATTTTCTTGATACACAAATTATTTATGTGCTTTCATATACTCGCTCCGTTCCATTTTAACCGTCACTTTATGTCTTTTCACGCCCATTAAGAAAAACTAAATACAAGGTATAGTTTATTAAGTTACCCCTATTTATTAGATGATTTTTTTTATAGTCATGGTGCCCGGACCGGCTAATGCACACCTCAACTAATTCCAAAGAATACCAGTCACCTTCAATAGCAACATGTACCAAGTAACTCTATGCATCAAGGATAGGACAGATATAGGATGAAATCACCAAGTGTTTTTGTAAGAACTGAGAAATACTATAAAGAACTGCTTCTTCAGTGTTTAAGGGTATAGTTGGAAACAATTAATAACTTTAATCTTGAATTCTTAAAGTGACAATTATTAGGGACAAATTTTTTAAGCTAAATCGCCGGTTAACATGGGACGGAGGAAGTATCATCTATAGGGAACTTGATCACATGGCATTTGGCCTTCACAATACTAAATTTGAATGCTTCTGTCCACAATTTATGTGCTCAAATTATTGAGTTTTTTATATTTTAGGACTTCAACACCACAGAAGCCAAGTCCCCTTTCTGGTGGAATGGCATTTTAACTATTAACTTAGTGAAACAAACTAGTATAACACTATAAATGATTGTATTCAAAAAGTATGTCTTAGAAATTGAGATGAGAAATCTTTAAACAGATGAAATCAAAAGATGCATACAAGAGATAAGAAAGTAATGGTCTGACCTCTGAAAGAAGAGATTTGACTAGTTGCAATTAGTGACGAATAACTCAAATCCAGTGTATCCAAAGCATTCACGCTCAGCCTGTATATCCCGGGCAGATTCAACAGCAGTTGTGGTTGTATTCACCAGCTCCATCTTTTGCAGGTTGCGTATGTCGGCAAGTTCTATGGGAACTTCCTTAAGCTTGTCTAACCGATGAAGAAAAAGCCTTTCTAAACTCCGGAAGACAATACTAGAAGCTTTCCAGGTAACTAGGCCTATCTGTTCAATCCATAATACCTTAAGACAAGGAAAACAGCCGGCCATTGACACCCATTCATCCCCAATAAATGCATGCTTTTTTAGCTTGAGGACTTCAAGGGCTGGCAATAGCTCAAGTTTAATCATATCACCCCACGCCAACATGGTACCTAATAAGGTTACCTTCTTCAAACTCTTAGGAAATATATTTTCTGGAGGAAGGTGCAACTTCCCGAATGATGAAGGATGAAAATTCAATAATTTCATGTTTTCAAGGCGTGTTAATGCTGTAATATTTTTTAACAGCCCATCCAGCTCTTTTATTTCCCCACGAATACCCAACATTTTCAGATTTTGACACCTTTCAGACACATGTGTGCAGCTTTCAGGTTCTATTGTAGAAAGGGTTTGTAAACCACCATGCTCGTCTGATTTTACGGCAGCAGAGGACTGCAATTTAGCAGAGGCATTTGTGTAAAGATGCCTTAGTCGTGGCATGTTACATATGTCTGCTTGTATGTCCAGAATCATTTGCTGAGTCAAAATTATGAGTGTTTGAAGATTCCAAAGGTCCCCCATGAATTTAGGAAGGACCTCTAACGAGTCACTCGACAAAGCAATGTATCTCAAGTGATATAGCTGAAAAAAATGTTTGTGGAATCTACTGATTAAGATGGACTCAATGTCAAAAACCCTGAGTAGTGGAAAGGATTTTGCAATTGTCTCAAACTCATATGGGGACATCCTAAACTCCTGAGAGGAGAAACATAAGAATGACCGAATGACTTCACCATAAGGCTTTGTAGAAATGAATTCTTTAACAGAAGAATCAAAGCAAAGGCGACGATAGGTGGCTAACTCCTGGTTTTTAGGGAAAGATTGCTCGATGCCTTGTTTTATTTCTTTGAAAAGATTTTCCTGGCTAGCTTCTAGCGTACAGAATTCATGTAACATGTCATGCATGCGGCATGTTTTTATTTGGCCATTGGAGGTCCTTCGTGTTACCATCAGTAAGTTCTTGCTGACAAGTTCATTCAAGTATTCCTCCGCTAGAGTTTCAAGAGTTGATTTCTTTGGGGCTTCAACGAACCCTTCTGCAATCCACAGCCAGACTATCTTCCGAGCAGGGATCTCGGAACCTCTAGGGAAAACACCACAATACAAGAAACAAACCTTCAAGTTGAAAGGCAAACTATCATAACTCGTCTGCACCAATTTCATGGTCTTCAGAAAATCACCACTAGTACTGCGTTCACTCACACCTTGATGCACTTTTTCCCACTCACTTTTTGTCTTGCCTCTCCCGATTAGGGCTCCTGCAATCACCAAAGTTGCAAGGGGCAGCCCCATACATTTCATAGCTATGCGCTTCCCGACTTCTTCCAAGTCCTGGGGACATTTACCCCTGTGGAAAACCTTCTTTTGTAGTAACTCCCAACATTCATCGTCTGTTAGGAATTTTAAATGATGAGGGCAATCATCGCAACACATATTAGCCACCATGCTGTCTCGAGTGGTGATCATGATTCTACTACGTTTCAGGCTGTTGGGAAAAGCAATTTTGACATCCTCCCAAGCTTCCAATGTCCATAAATCATCCAAGACAACCAGATACCTTCCGAGCAGCAAATGTTTGTGTACTTCTTCAACTAGAGCCTCCTCAGTCACATATCGATACTGTTTAATGTTTCCGTTGAGTTGGTGGATCATGTTAAGAAGTAGGTCTCTTCGGGTGTATGATTGAGAAACATATACCCATATACGCTTACAGAACTCAGATTCAACCGTATCGCCCTTGTAAACCTTATTTGCAAGAGTTGTCTTGCCTATTCCAGCCATTCCGACAATCGGAATTACCTGCAGATCATCTGATCCTCCAAGAAGACGGTTGATTATCTTATCTGCCTCCTTATCAAAGCCTACAACCTCATCTTCCTCTGTTACAGGAGCCTGAGGTGAAAAATGAACAATTAAAATGAGATCAATCAGTTTAAGCAACACTGAAAACCAACATGTACATTTTAAAGGAACTAGACAGCAGTTTGCAAGATATATGCATGCATGCACTAGCGGAGCCAGAATTTTCATTGAGAGGGTTCAGAAGTTATATACGAACTAGTCAAAGGGGGTTCGACATCTACTATATATGCATAGAAAATATTTTTAATCATGTAAAATAGTATAAAAACAGTATAATTTTCCGGCAAAGGGGGTTCGGATGAACCCCTGGAGTAAAGATGGCTCCGACACTGCATGCATGTATGCGTTTGAATTTAGAATCGATGTTACTTAACATTAATTAACATGTATTTTACTTAATTTAATTATTTAATCATAGTAAAAGATATTTATTTGATGTCTCTATCGAGTGCGTGTAAGTTTTTACCTATGATTGCTTACCCAAGCTTCTAATAAGATTTTAGAGGTAAATTTGTAATATTAGGAGAATAATGTTGATTACAAAGGTAGAATCTGTCTTTGACTTGAACATTAGTTACATTTATTAAATAATTTGTCAAAATTTACCATCTATAGTTGTATAATTTTAACAAATCTATATTGCATGCCTAATTCATTTTTAATATATAGCAGATTTTTACCAAAACTAGAATAGACACTTTAATACATCTATATTGCATGCATAATTCACTTTTAGTACATAATGTAATACATCTTTATTCCATGTATAATTCGGTTTTAATAGTGTACATCTTTATTGCATGTATAATTCCGTTTTAATAGTGCATATTTTTATTATCGAAATAAATATAATACATTTTAATACACTTGTAACATCTATATTGCACACATAATCCACTTTTAATACAGACTAAAGTGTCTATAAATGGTAAATATTTTCTAATACATGGTGAAATTATTATGAAATTCAGTGGGCTTTACGAATCGAAACCAGACCAGCTTCGCTTTGTTAAATGAGCTTAAGAGAAGATTAAGATATACTTTTATATCTATTAATTAATTTGTATCACTTGCATCAAAACATGTTTATAAGGTTATCACATTATTGATTTCGTAAAATTAATTAAGAAAAAAATATATTTTATACTTTTATTCTATTATAGAACGACACTTGTATAATCAATCATTATTTATCATATTTCTTTTTTCAATGAAATTAATAGTATTCACAAAATAGTTGACATATTGATTAAAAAATAAAGATATCATGATTTTAAAGAAGTAAAATAAAATAAAGATTGATGATGTAAGTATAGGATAAAAGTCAATTGAGAAAAAAAAAAGAAAGAATGATTAATTTTTAAAGGTGGGTTTGACTTTTAAAATAAAGTTGGACGTACAAATTATTTTTACCCAAAATAAATTTAGTGCTTTAAAAATTTATTGAATAATATTTAATAATAAAGGTAAAATGATTAATATTAATAAATTACTTATTACTTTTTAAAACTGTATAAATATTTAAATATTTATTTTTAATAATATGGACAATTAATAATGAGTGGAGATATGTTAAGTTTGAATCTCAAAATTTAATCTTGAAAATTTCAATATTGATACAACAAGTAGTTCCTCCGTTCAATAATAATTTTTCATTATTGACTTGACACATACGTTAAAAAAATATTTTTTTGTTCGAAGAGAGAATAATAAATAATATGATGATTTTACTATATTATCCTTTAATTTAGTATTAATAGATTTCATGTTTTATAAAATGCATTTAGTGATAAATGATAGTACCATTTAATAACAATGGGTAAAATAGATAGAAAATGATAAATTATTTATTTTTTTAAACTGAATAAATATTACTGAAAATCTATTTTTAATATTATGGACAAACATTATTGGACAAAGAGAGGATAGTCAAGTGCACTAAAATTACCATTATGCACTGTCCGAGAAAGGGCCCACCACAAGGGTGTATTGAACGCAGCCTTACCTTGCATTTTTATCAGGGCACTGTTTTCAAGACTTGAACTGGACCCACCACAAGTATGTATTTTAGGCACAATACATAAATGTGTCCTTTAACTAGACTTTTTATCAAATCTATGACCTTCAAATTGGGTGTGCACAAGCAGGCTCTTAAACTTGTATAAAGTTAAACAAGTACACACATGTCCCGCGTGCATCCTACGTGGCAAATTTTTATCCTACGTAGCATCCTAGGTGTATTATGTCACGTAGGACGTACATATCTACTTGTTCAATTTTATATAAGTTTAAGGCCTATTTGTGCAAACTTAAAGTTAGAAGTCACAGATGTAATTTGAGTTCAAGTTAAAGGCCCGTTTGTGTAGTATGTCTGTGCGGTACCTTGCATTTCTGTCGGAGACTGCTTTTAGGGCTTGAACCGACTTCACCACAAGAATGTATTTTACGCAGTCTTACTGTCGGAGGCTATTTTCAAGGCGTGCCCGTAAACTCTTGATAATATGGAGGCAAATTTTTGTGTCTCTTTTTGGATTTCGATATTCAAGCAATCCTATATATATATATATATGTCTGTCAATTATTATAACTTATAGTAGTAATTTTTACCTAGTTTTGAGATATATAAACTTTATTTCAAAAATATTAAAGATTTTGTTTTAAAAGAGCTAGAAAGATGAAGATTGATGCGTACGTACCCTTTTGAGTTCATGGCTGCTGCCTTGTTGTGAATCTTCTTCAAACTGAAGACACATAGAAAGGCTATAATTACCATTTATCTGAAGCTTTGTCAAATTTTTTGTGATGGATCTGATCCTTGCAGCACAATCCCTAGCTTTAACAACATAGCGTAAATCGAAGAACTTTTTTATGCCTTTTTTCTGGTGTAACTTAGCTTCAATGACAAATTGATCAATCAAATTCTCAGCTTGATTGACTACTGTACTCAAGACATTGGCAAAATGTTTCAGAATTTCACTTCGACTACGGCTATGGCTCCTGGTTGCATCCTTGAGAAATAATTGCACACAATTAAGCTCCCGAGTTAGAGATTCCACTTCATCCTCTATCTCGGTAATTAGATCTTTGTCATCCATCAATAGCTGCGTCAAGTTATTGTTCACAAAATCCACCATTGTATTCGCCATTTTCTCTCTCTACTGCTCTTCCTTTTGCGCGGACAGAGAGAATATATTGGCTGAAGCGGAAATGGGGAAATGGGAGAATATGTATATATGTTGGTGCTCTTCCATTCATCATTTTACCGAACCCATCTTAATTAATTATTATTAATTATTTATATTAAAAAATTAATAATAGTCTCTCCATCTTACTTTTACACGTTTCAAATTAATAATAGTCTCTCGTGTATCAACTGCGTACACTCTATCCTCCCCACACCTCATTGTATGGGAATATACTGAGTTTGTTATTGTTGCTGTTATTTTTCATTAATCAATTTTCTATTCTTAGTACTAATTATTTTTTCTCCAAATTAAAATATAAACATCATTTGATAGGGGTATTATAGTAAAGTAGCTATATTATTAATTATTTTTCTTAATTAATGTGTAATATCAAATTTAGACAAGTAAAATAGAACGAAGAAAGTATTAATTAAAAAATTATAATATATATTTTTGACATGTCTACTTTGATCGGAGTTTTACTACATCACCCCTAATTAATTACTCTCTATGTTTCATCTTTTGTATCGCTATTTGATTGGGAATGGAGTTTAAGAAATAAGAAAATACTTGATTTATCATATTATCTTTATTAAAAAATGTACTATTACTATCTTTAACTAATAGGGTGAGATCAATAAGAATAAAAGTAAAATTATGTCTTTAAATAGTTATCAAATAAGGAAAGATGATTTTTTTTTTAGATGAACAACAAAGAAAATGAAGACATATAAATGGGACGGAGGGAGTATGATAAGTTATCTAAATACTAACAAATTAATAGTATTTAGTAAATAAAGATAAAATAGAAATAAAATGATAAATTGACTATTGATGTTTTTAATTAACTTGACGTTATATATGAAGCCTACTTAAAAAAAAATTCACAAATATTTTTTTATAGTAATATTGTTATATTGCTTTTAATTAGTTATTGTAAGTCATTTAAAATATGTCTCATTTGCTGCTTCAATAGTGATTTTACTATATCACCCCTAATTAATTATTATGGTCATTTAGATGTTAAAAATTAATAATATTTCATATAACAGGTAAATACAAAATGATATGTCAACTTAATTTGGTTAACTATCGAATTATATTAGTGCAACATAAATTGAGATGGACGAAGGAAGAAATAAAATAAAATATATAATATAAAAACAAGATTTGATTCGTTTATGTCATTGTCATTACAAAGAGAAAAGACTCAAACATGACATCGAACAATCAGAAATGGTTTATTAATGTCATCCGTTAAAAATTTGACTCGTTTATGTCATTGTCATTACAAAACAGGTTCATACATGTCAGTACTTGTTAATGGCGTTTTTTTCAAAAACAACTTTGTCATGTGTAATCTTACTAGAGATCCACATCATTAATTAAAATTATGTTATTGTCCCAATTAAGTTAACTAAACAACTCAATATATTTCGAGCTATTCTTAGGTTAAGCTCCAATAACGGTAAAAACAAGTGAGGCCGACTTTAGAAAATACATTTGTGTAACGAACACAAGAAAATAAGTAAAAACCAATTTGTTTTTCTATAAAAAAAATTTAATATTTCATACCGAACAGGCAAACACACCCGTAGCATACACAAAAAATGCATTCAAACTTGGTACTTATCGTTGGCGGTCACATTTCAAAACACTAAAAGAAAATGAAATATGTTACTATAAAAAATGAATCCAATTACATTTATTTTAATCTAGTTTTAATTTTGTGAAAATTTATATAAATTTAACAACTTAATATATTTACATGGCATAATTTGCGACAGATTAGCAGAAAGAAAATTATTTTATTAACAATTATTAATAAATTTAACATTTATAATAATAAATTCATTAATAATTAAAGGTATTTTAGTAAATTTACTGGTTTTGATACACTACCATACCGTCAAACCAATCAGTAGAATTGTTATTAAACAACAATGAACGATACATTTCATCCAAACATTATTATATTATAGGGAAAATGCTCTATTTCCACTTTGAACTATACGCGAAAAGGCTAAGATACACTGAACTTTAGGAGAGTCCTATTATCCCCGGACTAATTAAAATCATATTTTTGATAACCTTAGTGTCTACGTGGGCACACATATGTGCCTACGTGGACCTTCAATGTGTTGTGCCACGTAGGCACTAAGGTTGTCAAAAATACGATTTAAATTAGTGCAGCGATAATAAGTAAGGGTGTTCATGGGTCGATTTGGATCGATTATTGGTCAAAACCATAACCAAACCAACTTAGTCGGTTTTTAGATTTCTAAAACCAAACCAACACAAAAAAATAACCGTCGGTTTGGTTCTTGTCGGTTTAGTTCGGTTCGGTTCAGGTTTTTTCTGTTTATAACTTTAGTTAATGATAAAAGTTGAAATTTTTTCTTTAAAAAATCGAATCTAACATCTTTCTCAAAAAAATTTAAAAAAAAAACTTTCTTAAAAAATCTAATCTAACATATGAGATGTCAATCGAGTGTTGTTACTCAACCTTGAAACTAAGATGTCAATTTAGTGTTATACTTAGGCAAAGCCACAAACAACACCATATGAACGCTTCTACAAAAGTATTTAGAAACTACATATAAGAGAACAATACGATAAACCACACAAAAGGTAAACACATAAATTTTTTGCTCAATGAGGACCAAAAAGAAAATTCAAAACTAGTGATTATCTATAGTCCGATAAAATCCCATAGACAACAAGATAATTTTCACAATTAGTATCATTTGTCGATTCAAAGTGCGAAAATCATGTAGAACATATGACTAAAAGTACAACGGCTAAAGTTAAATTCATGATTAAAATTTAAAATGTTTAAAAAATATTTATATTTTATTTATGAATAATATATAAATAATTTATATATGCATATGTGTGTATATACATATATAATTTATATCGGTTCGGATTGGTTATTTTAGAGTAAAACCAAAACCAAACATATAAGTATTAGTTTTAAAAATTTAAAACCAAATCAAACCAAATGTCGGGTTTTTTTAATCGGTTTGGTTTTGAACCAAACCTCAAACACCCCTAGACTAATAGGAGATTCTTAAAGTTCGGGTGTATCTCAAAGTGGAAATAGAGTATTATTATACAATATCATACCATACATTACCTACACGTTATGAAACACCATCCAAAGAAGGTGTTATATCCTCTGGTTATGGACCATATGGTCTCTCTCTTTTAATATTAACGGATTATTTGAGTATTGAGCAAACATTGTGGACGCTCCAAGCCGGCAATGGCGGAACTAGCAGTCGTGCTGACAATCAGAAAGCTAAGACAATTGGCTTCGGCCGAAGAAACAACACTAATTGGGGCGTACGACGAAATGAAAAAGTCAGTTACATCTCTTGAGGGTTTGCAGCATAGCATAGCAACAGACAGCGACAGAGTAAAGAAAATTGAAGAGCTCGTCTATAGGGTCGAGGATGTACTCCAAACTTATGGTGTTTTGGCAAGATCAAAGCCATTTGGGATGCTCCTGCGTTTAAGTTCTCTCTCTAGAAGACATGGTGTTGCAGCTCAGAAGCAGGCCATGTCTAAGATAACGGGCTTGTGTGCGAAGATCAACCAACACGCAGAGATGTCACTGCTGCCTCGTGTTGAGCAGCGGTCCACTGATTTACATTCTGAAAGCAGTAATCAACAATGGCGGAAAAACTCTGTGTACGGTAGTCCAGTTGGACTGGAACAAGAAAAGGAACCGATTATACGAGAATTGTTAGCTGAACGTCCTGTAAAAAAATTCCTAGCCATCTCCATATGGGGACGTAGTGGTACAGGCAAGGCGACTCTTGCTCATGAAATATATAACGACAGCCGAATGATCGAAAAGTTCAACAAACATCGCGTCAAGATTCGTGTATCCGATTACATCGATGTCCACGACGCACTTGTACACGTGCTTCAACTAATGGAGAATTCTGTTGATGATAATGGTGTTAGCGTGCACAAAGATCTGAAAGAGTCGATGAAGTTGATTGTTCTCGAAGACATACGATCAATTAACGATTGGTCCGAGCTGCGTTCTGCCCTGGGAGCTGAAGGTTGCAGAATACTGTTTACGACTCAAGCGAAACAAGTGGCAGAAAGTACAACTCAGGGCATGTATATTCATGAAAAGAGACCTTTAACAGAAGAAAACAGCTGGGAGTTACTTAAGAAGATAGTCTGGCCGGAAACAGGTATACTATGTTAATATCGAAAGAAATTTCAACACAGATTCTGAACATGCTTTATTTAACTACATGTATTTCGTTATCGACCAGGAGCTGAAATCGACCCAGCAATGGAGAGAATGGGTAGGGAAATGGTAAAACTTTGTGAAGGCATACCCGGGGCGATTATTGCACTTGCAAAGCAGTTAGCAGGAAAGACGGTAAGCGAGTGGGAGATAGTACAGAAAAATGCCCGACCATATCTTTCCCAAGTTATGGCTCCGAGTTATGCCGAGTTGTCGGATGATCAAAAACTATGTTTTCGACACTTGGGCCATTTTAGAGAAGATCCGGAGATAGAACCAGAGAAGTTGTGTCATTTATGGGCGATCGAGGGTTTGATATTGCCGCAGGACTGTAAAACCAACATGACATTGTTGGACTTAACGCAAGACCATTTGACCGGTCTAGCACTGAAGCGAACGATAGATGTGAGACAGATTATCGAGGTTAAGTCTTGCAACCTCGTGGGATTAATGGGAGATATGTGCGTTTCAAAAGCGGAAGAGACAGACTTTCTGAAGGTCATGGATTTACAGTTTAGTAATGGAGATAATCAGCCTTCATTTTCTCTCAGCGAGACGCGTAGGCTGGTGATTTATCTAGGGAAGTATGATGCTCGAGTCACGCCAGAGTTAGTAAGGAACCTTCGGAGTCTTAGAATCATCAAGGTACATGATGAGCGTCAACAACCCGAGGAGTTTTTTTGGCCATCGATAATGTCAAAAATAAAGAAATTCAAGGCGTTAAGGATTCTTGATTTCGGGAGGATAGACTTTCAAAGAAGGAAAGTCCCCGAAGGCACTTTTGCTCTACCGTTCTTAAGGTATCTGAGTTTCGAAGGATGCTCCCTAAACGAGTTGCCCTCATCCATCGGCAACTTGTCATACTTGGAAGTCCTTGATTTGAGAGTCAAAGATACTTGCAAAATTATCATACCAGATGTGTTGCGGAGAATGGGAAGGTTATTGCATTTGTATCTTCCACGATCATTCCAACCGCGAAATGGTAAAAAACTCCGACTTGATGGATTGTCAGAGCTTCAGACAGTAAAGAACTTCAACTCCAATTTGTGTGAAATCCGCGATCTCTTCAGACTATCCAAACTCCGCGACCTAAATGCAAAGGTTGAAGAGTCTCTTGAGGACCTTAAGTCGATAACTGAACTCATGAAAACTGATGAACAGAAGCAGCAGCAGAGTGTCCACCGAGACCCCTTCGCCGAAAGTTCACACTGTGAAGCTAGGTAAAACTATTCTTTTTATGCATATATTACATATTGATGCCTCATGATTTACTTCTTCATATTTTGATGCTTTATTATTGAAAATTCTAGCTCCGCCACTAACCAGAAGTGGCTTCGTTCCTCCATCGAAGTAAAAAACTTCGACTGTTATACGGAAACAAAGCATAAAGCCTTTCGTCAGTTATTAACATCCGGGGTTCCACCAATACTATCTTTTGAGGGTCTTGTTAACCCGCTACCACCACACATTCATATCTCTCAAAGTTTCACAGAGATTGTCCTTCGTAGCACTCAACTCGAGGAAGATCCAATGGCAACGCTAGAGAATCTTGCCAAGCTAAGGCTTCTAGTACTCGACGACGATGCTTTTCTAGGCGAAAAGATGGTATGTTCGGCTTCAGGTTTTCCAGAACTCAAACAATTACAACTATCAAGGTTAAATTCCTTCAAGGAATGGATTGTCGAAAACTCAGCCATGCCAAGGCTTTCTCATCTCAAAATCGAGAACTGCGAGAAACTGGAAATGCTTCCAAATGAATCAGATTTTCTCGATTCTCTTCACCAATTCAAGATGAAAAAAATGCCTACACCATTTATCGAAAAGGTTTGTGAGAGATACGACAACCTCGACCATCCACCTTCTCTGATAAGAACTTTCTCAAGATCATAGTAAATGTTCTGGTGTACCCGAACGAATTAAAATCTCTTGTAAAAAAGGACGACATAAAACTAGAAATGTTCACTTCTTTGAACGATGGATTGTAAGTTTTAGATTAAACTTCAAATAAAAGATTGTCAAGTTTATGCATTACATCTACTTATCCCTTTGGTTATCTTCCATTTTTTTGTTCCCTTCTTCATAGTTTCTACAGATCTGCAATTTAAGATTTGTTGCAAATAAATTTGGACGTTCAGTTGAACCAAATCTGACCTTCGTATCTTCTCTAACAAATATCATGACTTTACGTCACATTTACATCCGGTTCGTGTTGCATTCAGTTTGATGTAAATGTTATTCGTGTTACATCCGGTTCTTCCCTTCTTGGAGGTGGATCTAACTACAATAACATATATTTTAAGATGTTTCACTAATTGAGTCATACGTATGTATCAACATGTAACAAGACCAAATAAAATTGATTTTTCCTGGTATAAAATTGTGTATTTAGAGGTGTCAAACTACAAAAAAAAAATTGAATTTTTCTGAAAACGTTGGTTGAAAATCACCACTATTATCACCAAATAGGATCACTACAAGCATGTCCAACTTTAATATGGTAATACCAAATTCCGTACCGAATCAAAATCTAATCTACCGATTACCGAATTACCGAACCGAAATTTAACGGTATGGTATTTGGTATCTACTTTTAATTACCGATTATCAAATTACCGAATCCGAATTATGAAAATACAATCGAATACCGAATGCCCACCCCTAGTCACAAAGATGGAAATTAGTTCAAGTCTTGTCTTTAAGTTTCATCAAGTCTACACTCGTTTTGTCTCTAAGTTTCATCAACTCTACACTCTGATAAGTCCTGAAGTAGGGACATTTGTAGACATCAAAAATTTGCGGGACACTATAATTAAGATGAGTCCGGTCCTATCAAGGTTCTTGGAGGCAGGGGCGGAGGACATGGGTTCGAACCTCGCCCTTGCCAATGTTTATCCTTTCCCGTCTTAATATTAGACCCCAAACGTCAAATTTTGGCTCCGCCTCTGCTTGAAGGCTACTTTATCCTAAATCCTAAATCTCCATATAATACAAAAAGAAAAAAAAAATCAAATTTTTAAATAACATAAATTGCAAGAAATTATTATATATTATTTATATTAATGGACAATGCAAATAAAAGCAAAATCTTTGATGAAATACAATTAAATAAATATTACATCATGATAAAATTTATTTTAATTTCTACATAAATATTCAACTTTCAAGATTATTATATTGCTCTATAAAAGCTCTTTTAATGCATTAGTTTAAAATGAATATTTTTGTCCTTGATCTTTTTCAATGTCTAGCTAAAAATTGTTCAAATTTTAAAACACAATAACAACATATCCAGTATATATTTCCATCAAGTGCGGTCCGGGGAGGGTAAGTGTATGCAGTTCATACCACTACCTCAAATGTGAACAGTGAGATAGAGAGGCTGTTTTCGATAGACCTCCAACTCAAACTTTATAAAGAAAATATTAAAATAAAAATATTAATATAGAAAAAATATTACATGAGAAAAATAATTACGAATACTAGAGACTTAATTAATGATATTATATAATTTATAATATATTAAATTACAAATATTATATAATATAATAATCAAAAAATAAACGGAGGGAATGAATAGTGCATCTCTAAATTTTAGTTGGAAAGGCACGAACCATACATCATCCAATATAATAGTTTTAAAGCAAAAAATCTTTAAAAAATATCAAAAGGGCAAAGCAAACATGTTGACCCACTACCAAAAGATGTGATGCAACGGGCGGATGAGGCTACTCCTCCTTCAATCAGAAATCTTAAACTCGAACCCTGGCATTGAAAAAAAACATGAATATCGGACACCGAGTTGAAAAAAAAAAACATGTTGACCCAAGTAGGTTTTCGTGGAAGAGAGAAGAAACCCAAAAAGTCTTTTAAGTTTTCTTGAAAGGGTACAACAACAACAAACCCAGTATATTCCCACATGATAGTAGGGTCTGGGGAGGGTAGAGTGTACGCAGTCCATACCACTACCTCTAACGAGGTAGATAGACTGTTTCCGATAGACCCCCGGCTCAAGATGAAAGGCAGTATAAGAGGCAGTATACAAAAAACATCAAAAGCATAGAACATGATAAAATAACATAGATTCGATATCCACAAAAAGTACCTTGCCAAACAAAGGACACCACAAATCCCCTACCTACTGACTACAATTCAACCACACCCTTAGCCCTCTATCCTAATGTTTTTCCTCCATATCGTTCTATCCAGGGTCATGTCCTCAGTCAGCTGTAACTGCTCTATTTCACGTCTAATCACTTCTCTCCAGTATTTCTTTGGTTATTTTCTTGAAAGGGTGAATTGGTCATTTTGTTGTTGACCCTAAGCGCGTGCGCTCTCTCTCTATGTATATATAAAATAGTAACGTAATACTCCCTCCGTTTCGGAATAAGTGAATTGCTGAGGTATTTATTGGTGTTTCAAAATAAGTGAATCATTGAAATTTTTTTTAAAATTTACTCTTATGATTTGACAACCAATTAACTTTTGAAAAGGTATTATAAGGTTGGTTTTTTCCTTTTTAGGGGTAAAAATAGAAAGTTGTGTTAAATTTATGTCTTTAATGTTTTTTTCTTAATCTGTGTACCAAAATTTAACAATTCATTTATTATAGAACGGAGGGAGTATTGATTAACTTGCTCGCAGGAACATGATTGAGTGATTGAAAAGTAAATTTTCCATGTGAAAAATCAGAAATCAACTTCAGACTCCGTCTGTCACTCAGTTATGAGTTCATCGCATATAGCTGGCCTAATTTATAAAGACTATAACAGAACCTGTAAGGATTTCAAAAAAGAAATTAATTAACCTAATCATTAACCAAATTAGTTAAGTAATCGTGAAGGTCATTTCTAACTTTTGTAACTACAAAATTAAACGAAGACTTTTTATAAAAAAAAATATTGAAAGTTGGCTCATAGGAAAAGGTCATAACGAATAACAGAACATATTATTTAAATGTATAAAACATAATAAAATGTTAGTAGTCAGCAATTTTATTTGTATTTTTATTAAGAAAAATATTAACTACATAATAAATTGATTAAATACAATAAGCCACGTATTGTATTTAATATCAAGGGTAAAATAGATAAATTCTTCATTAATTTTATAAATTGAACAGATATTTTTGGACATCTCAAAATAGATAAGTGGATAAGAAAAAATGGACGAAGGAATATTAAAGAATATTTAATATTCTTTAATATTAAATATTAAATATTTAAATATTGAGAAGTTGGCTCATAGGAAAAGGTCATAACGAATAATAGAACATATTATTTAAATGTATAAAACATAATAAAATGTTAGTAGTCACCATTTTTATTAAGAAAAATATTAACTACATGATAAATTAATTAAATGTAATGAGTGGCGTATTGTGTTTAATATCAAGAATAAAGTAAATAAAGTGTTTATTAATTTTATAATCTAAATAAGTATTATTACACATCTCAAAATAAATAGATAAGTGAATAAATAAAAATGGACGAAGAAATTTTAAAAAATATTTTTTTTGTTTATGACTATTTGTTCTATAGACGTGCACGTCTCAGACAATATTAATTATATTGTATGACATTAATGCTGAATAAGTCTAGTATGACATTATTGTTGGAGTCAGCAAATATTCTTTGAAAGGAAATCAATAATTGTAGATATTATATATATATATAATTTTTTTATTTTTTTTTATTTTTTTTTGTGTAATATAATTTTTTCAATAAAAGAATATTCAATTATATTTTACTATTTAGCTCTTTCAACATACATAATTCAGCGAAGGATTTTAAGGGAAACTTATCCGCTATGCGGTGGGTCCGGGGAAGGAACCCACCACAGGGATGTATTGTACGCAGTCTTACCTTGCATTTGCTGGTTCCCGTGACCTCCTGCTCAATTGGCAACAATTTTACCAGTTACTCCAAGTATTATTAAGCCACGGACCATAAATTACGTAAATTTATCTTCGAAGATTTGTTTGGCCAAGAAATTCGATCATATTTTGAAAATTTGAATTTTAAGTATTCTCATGCAAATTTTTTTTTGAATAAAATACATGTTAAATATAACTTCGAATTTCAAAAACTCAAAATTTCAAATATCGTCTTCAAAATCTGTGATCAAACGGAAGCTAAATATCGATAACTATTTTGTTGTAATAATCTAGTAACTATTACATATAGTCGCTTCGTTCTTTTTTAGTTTTCACAATTCGCTTCGAAAGAGTTGAGTTGATTAAGTTTTGAAGCTAAATTATATTATAATTAATTATTTAAAATTTAGATATTACATATACTCTCTCGAAGCTAAAGCCGAAGCCGAGCGACGACAAAAGCGCAAGATATATTCCTTCTCAATCGTCTAATAAGTTGGAGATTTAATTGAGGAATTTGGAGATTGGGCCAGGTCTTTGGGCTAAGATTTGGGCCTGGGCCCTAATTATACCTCTAGCCTAATTAAATTAATAAAATGGCCAAAATTACACTAAACGGTTCAAATTGAGACAAAATTAACTCCCAATTTATTTAACAAGCTCCTCAATTTTAATAATTTCAAAGTAAATACGAAGCACAATTATTTTGTTTAAAAATTAAGGAATCAATTAGGCCGTTAATTTCTCATTTTAAAATCAACTAATTGTAAAGTATTTATAATTTAAACAAAATTTCTACTTGAAAATAATTTCTAAAAATATTTTCTTTAAGCAAAAAGTATGACTCTATGAATCATCTACATAGAACATATTAATTTCACCTAAAATTTAAAAAGGTAGGCCTGAAATTATTTTCAAAATATCTAGACAATTATTTTAAAATTATTAAATTAAAAAGCTCAATTATACCAAATTTTACAATCATGTTCATAGATACAACTTAGATATAACTATTTTTGATGATACAATTTATACGACAAAAAATATATATATCTAGTATAATTCCACAAAATAAAAATGACAGAATTATATGCGTTGATATACTTGATATAGAGTGAATACACAAAGAACAAATACAATTGATGCAATTATATTCGTTGATACAACATAAATTCAATGATACAAATTATATTAGTTGATACAAATACGATGCACCATTTGTACTTGGTTGAATTTTTCATATACGTTATCGAATTATCATGTGATACAAATTTATCATTTGTATATAAACAAGTTTACGCGTATTTGTATTAATTTAAATCTATCATATATAAATACAAATGTGTCACTTATATTTGGATGGTTCTGCGGTAACTATATACAATTGCAATATTTGTATTTATATATAAACGAGTATATAATATATAAATAATACAAATGTATCGTTTGACGCAAATGTATCATTATACAAATTTGAAACAACTATGATAATTAATTAACTTCAATAATCACTCATGATTCAACTTTATTTTGTTTTTCAAAAGTCACTCAATTTTAAATAATTTGATTTTTAAAATTTTTAATTCTAATATTTCAGAAAGTCTACTAAATCTACTTATTTTACATGCAGTGAATGCGGCTGCTCCTTCCTTAATCAGAAATCTCGGGTTCGAGCCTTCCTTAGTAGAGAGCGATTCCCCCCAAATGGGATCCTACGCACCGCAAATCCGAATTAGTCGAACTCCAATGCGGGTACCGAACACCGAATGAAAAAAAAAAAATCCACTTATTTTAGTCATCTTCTATTTCTTACTATTTCACATGGGAGCTCAACTCCCACTCCCATCCATATTTTATTAGTTTCACATGGGAGCTCAACTCCCACTTCCATATATATATATATAACCGTGGTGTCCGAGCCAGCTTGTCCGTACCTCGACTAATTTCACGGGATACCTGTCACCTCCCACCAGCAACAGGTACCAAGTACTTCGATCTATATTATTAATCGTCGTACATTTAAAATGAAGACTCTACACATACATACAAAATAAGTCGTATTCAAATTTCGAGTTTGCGAAATATCATTAATAAGATTAATTTAGTAAGATGTCGGTCTAATTATATATTACTATTATTTTTTTAAAGAGCACCAGCACTACCTAGCCACCTTCTTGTAAGTGTGCATGGCAAGTTCATAGATCTGTACTAGCTTATATATAACTATCGGCCCCTCGTATATTCTTGTGTGGTGATAAGCTAGTGCAGATCATGTCGTCGAATGCACGGCAGCTGCATGTCAAAAACTCTGCAGCTCGCCTGATACGTAGGTGCCTCGGATCGGATACTAGCGTACCTTTCATTAAGTTTGGTCCATTATTTGGACAAGATGAGGAAGACACTATCAAGAATGCAAAGGAAGAAGCATGGCAGCATGTAGTGAGCTCTTCTAAAGCTAGGGCGGCAACTGTCACTGAGATCTACATGTCTTCTATGCGAAAAATCGAAGATAAAGCGAAAGCGTCCTATGCACCGGACCCTCTACTGGAGAAATTGTCCGGTAAGGATTTCCGGGATATGATGTTAAAGGATAGTTGCTTGTTCCTGCAACTATTGTTCTCTCTTCTCCGCGAAGATAATATTCCTCCTCATCTGGGGAATATCAGCTTATCCAACAGACATAAATGGGTGGAATCTATGCTACATGTAGGCAACCAGATTCCGATGGTCGTTCTCAGGGAAGTCCTAAAAAAGAGCTACTTTCAAGAAGTGATTAAAAATGTCAAGTGGAAGGAGCCTTCATTAGATCTAGCTAAAAAGGCGTTGTTTCGAGTTATACTTACACCGGAGTTATACGGACCATACCTTTGGCGCGTAAAATTACCTTGCGTTGGAAAACATGGGCGGAAATTGATGCAGCATTGGACGCAACAGTTGAAAGAATGTTGTGATGTGCTGCATGGTATCCACTTACTCCTCCTTGGCCCAGAAATTGATCCCCAAAAAGAAGAATCCGACGACGACGATGATGATGGTGGCGACGACAACCTGGACGAAGAAAACGCAGGAGCTGACGATAAAAACGATGGACGTGCTAGAGGCAGCTGTGTTCCAAATGGCGGTGGTGCTGCTGGATATGAATCTATAAAAGAAGATGACGATGACGACAATAACTTTAAGAATGCGATAAAGTTGAAACAAGCAGGGGTTCACTTTAGCGTCACAAAAGAAGGGATCAGAGGAATCAGGTTCAAAAGCAATTTGGTTTATCCTAAACTTTACTTGCCTCCATTGTTTGTTGGATCACATACCCGTCTCCTTCTGGAACGTCTCAAACAGTATGAGCAAAACCTCGATTCCAGTCTACGTGAAGTGAGCTCATACCTGCAATTCATGAGCGATTTAGTTCACTCAGGTCAAGATGTCAAAATCCTTGCGTCAAGTGGGATCATAAAAGGAAACCGCAAGCACACACAAAAGCTACCAACCATTCTTATAGACTTGGCTCCCAATGACGACAAATTAACTGATACTAGCCTCAGTCCTGTGAGAATCGAAATCAATAGCTTTTATCGCCCTCCCTGGGTTTCTACCTACTTCACCATTGTCTTCTTCCTCTCACTTTTCGGAATGATAGTCTCTATTATTCAGACGGTTTACGCCATCCTAGCATACCACAAACCCCCTTCGAGTGAACAATTTGTCAATTGCACAATTCATTCCAGTGAACAGTCCGTCACTTGCACAATTCTTTAATATTTTGAATTGATAAATGTATAGAGATTTTACATTTTCGGTGATCTATGCCTCATTTGTAATGGTGACCATTTGAAAATCAATTTAGTTTGATTTTTATCATTTTGTAATATGTTAATCTATTAGTATTATTGTATCATTGGGTGATATGAGAGCCACCTTAGCTTTGGATGACATCATTCGAAGACAGTACGTGGGGCATCAAGCCTTGGTCGCATTGAGGACACGGGATCCTACATGGAGGGGCCGATTTGAGTACACCAAAGAGCAATCCTATGTGTGGAAGATTGCTTGGAGCATTAAAAATTGAGGACTCACGGTTTTGGGCCTTCATTATGGGCATTTTGGTCACTTAGCCTTGTACAAGTGACCACCCCTTTTCATTAAGGGTATTATGGTCATTTTGTTATGTAATAAGTTAGACTATATATAGGTTCTATTAGTTCATTTGCTAGTTAGTTTTTATGAATGATGAAATATTGAAAGTAGAACACCTTAGTGTAGTCTTAGTTAGGGCTTGGAAAAGCTATAGTAGTTTAGGGCTTGGAAAAGCCAATATTGACATTTGCTTAGAAACGGTGGTTCTTGAGGTGAGTTGATTCCCTTAGCGGTCACCGTAAGACGATTGGTGTTTGATTATTGCGACTTTGAGGGTCTCTTCATTCAATACATGTGTTGGTTCTCATTGTTTCGTAAGATCTTATGTCATCTTGCCTATCCCTCATCTTATTTCACTTTGTATCTTATGTCATCTTGCCTATCCCTTATCTTATTTCACTTTGTATGTTTGTATCCTGTCTTCTTTATCTCACGTATTTGCATTGTTGTCGTGACTCGTCTCTATCTTGCTCTCGGTTTCTCCTTGTGTTGTGGACTGTTTTAGCACTTCGTAGATCGTTCCCGTATCATCGAGTGACTCCAAGCTTCTAACTCTCACCTCTCTACTCGGGGGCGGAGCCAGCATGTGTAATGGGGGTTCACCGAACCCCAACAACAACAACAACATACCCAGTATATTCCCACCAAGTGAGGTCTGGGAGGGTAAGTGTAAGCAGTCCATACCACTACCTCAAATGTGAGATAGAGACGTCGTTTCCGACAGACCCCCGGCTCAAAATCAAACAATCTAGATAAGGAATTGCAAAAGAACCGTTCACCGAACCCCCTTCGGCGGAAAATTATACTATTTATACATTACTAAAATCATATTCTATGATAACCATATGATATCCTTGGTTGGCGAAACGCGGTAGAACTTCACTAAGCATAGTCTTTTTACTTGGAAAATCCAGTGAAAGGTCATTCACTACTTCAGACTAAAGAACATACATCAAAGCAAACGAACCCAAAAATGTTTCAGCATTGTTAATGAAAGCCAGACGAAACGTGAATCTTTCGTCAATTCTAAGGAAAAACACCCTACTACTCAAAGGGACAACAGGAGTCGGAGACACCCCAGAGAAAAGTAGAAAAGCAATAAGCTCAACTACCAGAGTCAGCGCACAAACAAATCCTGATTAGACGAAAGACAGTAAGTAAGTTCTAAGCTATTCTACTGTTAAATTGGTGTAAACAAGAAAAATACGGCAGGAACTGATAAAGTTTAATTATTCTAAACTAGTGAAGTAGCCTAAACCATGTTATTCTGTAATCCATCTCCAGAAAAGCATCCTTTTAACAGCGAAAACCGCCAAAAACTAAAGAACTTGTTTGCGAGTTAAATTGCCAAGTACCTCGAAAACATGGCCATATTCCAGTCTACCTTTCCATATACAAAATCACTAGTACAACTAAACACCAGCTGTTGGCAACACATACCATACGATGACTGCTGTTAGTCTTCACCCCGCTTCACCATGACCAGTTTCAGGAAATGCACCATGAGCCAAATTCCACGGTAAGTACTTGTGCGCAATGAACACAATCCCCAGCACCAAGGTCAGATTTGACAGAGTGGGATGTCATCAGACATTAGTACTCGGGCATCTCCTCCTGTGCAACACAAGGTCAAATACAGGGGAAAATGATTATGTCATTCTCAAAACTTAACTACCACTACTGCTATTGCTACCCATATCGGCTACAGCTGCACTACCAACAAGAAGCATCACGAAAACTTCTTTGTCCAACGCAAGTCAAATGGGAAACCAAAAGAATTCATTTTTTTATGGTGAGGAGAAACTAGCATCAAGTATCCAGCTTGGGAAGGCACAAACGGGTTACGGAACTAAATTCAAAACCGAACGACACAATCAAAAGCTAACTCACATAAGCTTCGACATAACAGGCTACGAGAGGAGATGCATTAGATAGCTAGTAAAAATAACCATACGCAAGCCAAATTAAAACTACAGTTAAACAGAAAATATTACGAAATACGCAATACTACTGACAATTACTTATTGTAAACTAGAATAAGAACTGCAAAAAAACTAAAATTCAAGCAATCCAACCAATCCCATTGAGCGCATAATGCTTGCAAGAGTAAACTGTATGTGGAACGAAACCAGCAGCGTGAAAGTGAAGTTCCACTCCAGCAATAGGTGAGTTCTCAGATGAAATCAAGCAGTGTGATCAGTGTTGTTGAGCCTGTCGACTTGGAGCACCACCATAGCCACCGCCATATCCAACTTGGCCACCATGAGGTCCCTTTTGCTGAGCACCGTAATTACCCGAACCTTGTGAATTTCCACTAGCATCGCCATAGCCACTGCCCATGTAACCCCCACCACCGGATTGCATGTCTCCCGATGCACCACCTCCACCAGCTGGATTTCCATAAGCACCATCACCTCCACCATATCCACCATAGCCATAACCTTGATTTCCATAACCCGTGGCTCCAGCTGGAGACTGACCAACAGCAGATCCTCCATTAGCGGGTCCACCTCCACCACCAGCACTTGAAGCACCCCATGATGCATTACCATAGCCCATGTTCCCATATCCAGAAGGACCCTGAGAACCCCACGAGCTTCTCGATCCACCAGCTTGACCGCTACCATAACCAGCACCAGGCACATTTGGATTTCCGAAGGCTGCAGCAACTGCTGGACCACCATATCCAGGATTGACAGCCCCATAGCCAGGATTGGCTCCACCGTAACTTCCATAAGCACCATAACCCATGCCATTGTTGGACGATCCATAACCATAACCCGGTGTAACATATCCGGAGGAACCATAAGGTGGATAGCCACCTACAGTGCTTTGTGACTGCATGTATCTGTTGGTATCCATTCTGTCATAAGAACTGGGATTGTCACCAGATGCACCATACCCCTGGTAACTTCCACCACCCATACCACTACCACCGTTGCCCGTGGAACGACCACCAAAACCACCAGAACTACCATCTCTTGGAAGAGCACGCTTTACTTCCACTTGTTTCCCACTGAGATCATGAAATGTCTTGTGTAAAACCCTATCTACTGCATCTTCAGAATCAAATGAAATGAAGCCAAACCCACGAGGTCGGCTGGTCTGTTGATCAAACATAATTGCTACATCAGTGACATTACCATAAGTTTCAAAGTAAGTTCTGAAGCCATCCTCAGTCAGCGTGGGAGGCAATCCCCCAACAAATATTTTCTTGGTCCTGTTATTTCCACCGCCTCCAAAACTTCTAGCACTACCTACATTTCCAGATTTTGGACCCTGTTCCTCTCTGGACAAGGCCCTCTTAGCCTCAACCTATAAAGAAAAAATACCATTGAGCTAAGTAAAAGAACAACAAATTCAGATGCAAGCAAGATAAAGACTCAAAGGACAGATTTTATTATAAGATGCCCAAAATTTTAGCGGAAGTTTCCATCAACTAGGTTATTACTTTGGGGGAAAGCTCTACTAAAAGACATAAAATTATCATCTGAAATGTACTAAACTTCTGTTGGACCTGCAAGCGTCTTACTTACGACATCCTGAACGTATATATGGAACAACAGGTCTGGAAAACCCAACAGATGTACAAATGATTTTAAATTCTTAAACAGAAGCACCTTTACCCAAGCGATGGCACTATTACACAAGAACACTGAACTTAAAAGACACGTTTATTTAAGACATCACCACAGGAAGTTTCCATTTGGTGTGCAACTAGCAAAGAAGGGATGATTCAAGTTTCAAATACTCTATTAAGTCATTAAAATGTTTAGGGCAAACAATGCTCTAAATTAGAAGAAGGCGCACCATTAAACTAAAATAAACCACCATCATAGTGCTTTAATCAGTTACCTACTTACCTTCACCACTGCAGAACTCATTGTGAATAAACCATTATCTATTGTCGTTAACAATACAAAAGAGGACATTAGACTAAAATAAACCTGTCTGCACCCTATCAATAGAAAGAAGAAAAACATGACTCCATCAACGAACCCACACACTGCATAACAATAATACTACGTTCCACATTTTAGGATGTTCTTTTCAACAAGTCAGATATCATTTCATCACTATCACACCAAGAAGTGTCAAAAACATCAAAGAGGAGGAAATAATCATCCCATTTTCCATCCATTGCATCAAACACATGGCTTGATAATGAAACACATTTTGCTGCACAATTCCAGCTTTGGAAGGCACAACAGAGACACTCCACCTAGCAAAATTAGTGCTTATGCAAAACTGACCACTATGCAGCAGAAGGAAGAAGTTGTACTGCAACAAGAGCTACTACTACTACAAATCGATCCCAAGCAAGGCCACCCATTGTATAACAAGTAATTTGATTCGAGAATAAAAGCAGCACACATTATAGCAAAAATCACCGCACATATGCGAAAGACCAATACACAGCACATTATGAGGTTGGGAATCATTCAGCACATATGGCATTCAAACGCATGACAGAACTACTGCAACGAATTATGCAACCTCATCCACCATTTTCACATCAAAAGAACATAAGCAACGCATTGTCTACTCACAAAATTGACTCAAGAGAAACCATTATTTACAAAAATCCTCAATATAAAAGATGCTGACTTTACGTTAAATATAAGGAGAATCAGTCTACCCACAAAATTGACTCAAGAGTAACTATTTCTTATTAGAAACAACAACAACGACAACAAACCCAGTAGATTCACACATCGTGGGGTCTGGGGAGGGTAGAGTGTACGCAGACCATACCACTACCTCTAACGAAGTAGAGAGGCTGTTTCCGATAGACCCCGGCTCTATTTCTTATTAGAAACCGCAATATAAAAATGCAGATTTTACTTTAAATATCAGGAGAGCTTGATTACATAAGCTCAACCAGAATTCATAAGCATAAATCAGCTCAAGAAATGAAGACCTTAGGCCAAAAAAAGATTTAAACTTTAGTACCCAGAGAACATATTCAAACTAAGAAATATCTGAATCAGAACTCAACAAGGAAAAATAGCAAGAAAACAGCACAAATATCAAGATAACAGTCACAAGAACACATCCTAAATAGGAACTGACACATCAGGACACAACCAGAAAGCAATAAAAAAGTCAGCTCATTTAACCAAAGATCCACAAGCATAAAATCTAAAAAACCAAAAATCAGAAATATAAACAACACCCAAAAGCCACAAAGAAAAGAGAAACATCATCTCATCACAATAGAAGCAAAAACACATCCTAAAATAGAAATGCCACATTAGTAAACACCCAGAAAACAATCACCAAAGTCAGCTCATTTAACCAATAACTCCACAAGCACATAATCCGAAAATCCAAGAATCAGCTAAAACTAACAACTCCACAATCCCAAAATCAAAGAACTAGCAAAAACTAACAACCCTACAAGCTCAAAATCAAAGAACCAGTAATAACTAACAACCCCACAAGCTCAAAATCCAAGAATCAGCAAAAACTAACAACCCCACAAGCTCAAAATCAAAGAATCAGCAAAAACCAACAGGCCCAAAATCCAAGAATCAGCAAAAACTAACAACCCCACAAGCTCAAGATCCAAGAATCAGCAAAAACAAACAACCTCACAATCCAAAATAATAGAAAAACACGAATAAAGCATGGAAATTTACAGCAAAAAAACTCACCGTACGGCCATCAATTACATGAGTGTCCTTAAGAACTCTATCAAAAACATTAGGATCTGCAAATACAACAAAACCAAATCCTCTAGGCTTTCCAGTAATCTTATCTCTCATTAATACAGTCTGTAAAACATCACCATACACTTGAAAATACTCCTTCATCTTCTTTCTGATTTTTCCCATGATATCCCACCAATAAAAAGCTTTCCTTTATCTGAATCCATGCTTTTTTCCCTCTCTTCCTCTCCACTTTTTCTCTCTCTATAAGGTGTATATATGTACAACAGTATCCAAAAGTCACGTCATGATACTATTAGGCAAAAACACATGAAACACCAGAAAACAATCACAAAGTCAGCTCATTTAACCAAAACTCCACAAATACAAATCCCAAAATTCAAGAATCAGCAAAAACTAAGAACCCCATAAGCCCAAAATCCAAGAATCAGCAAAAACTAACAACACCACAAGCTCAAAATCAAAGAATCAGCAAAAATTAACAACCCCACAATCCCAAAATCCAAGAATCAGCAAAAACTAACAACCCCACAAGCTCAAAATCCAAGAATCAGCAAAAACTAACAACCCAACAATCCCAAAATCCAAGAATCAGCAAAAACTAACAACCCCACAAGCTCAAAATCCAAGAATCAGCAAAAACTAACAAACCCCACGAGCTCAAAATCCATGAATCAGGGAAAAACTAACAACCCCGCAAGCTCAAAATCCAAGAATCAGCAAAAACTAACAAACCCCACAAGCTCAAAATCCATGAATCAGGGAAAAACTAACAACCCCACAAGCTCAAAATCCAAGAATCAGCAAAAACTAACAACCCAACAAGCACAAATACAGAACTAATCAAAAATAATGAAACAACAGAAGCTAAAATAGAGTTAAAAGTCTCACCGTACGCCCATCAATTACATGAGTATCCTGAAGAACTCTATCAAGAACACTAGGATCTGCAAATACAACAAAACCAAATCCTCTAGGCTTTCCAGTAATCTTATCTATCATTACAACAGTTTGTAAAACATCACCGTACACTTGAAAATACTCCTTCATCTTCTCTTCTGTTGTTTCCCATGATATTCCACCAATAAATAGCTTTCCTTGATCTGAATCCATATGTATTTTCCCTCACTCTCTTTGTATATGGTGTGTGTATATTGTGTATACCAAAAAAAGAAAGTGTAAATTTTGAGTGTGTATATCTCTCTTTGGGTGAAGACAGAGAGAGTGAGGGTTTATGAAGGAGAAAAGTGGGAAAGAGAGGTGAATGAAGATGAATTTGGGACAAGGAATGGACGGTTGTGATTTGATTAGATCAATGGTTGTGATGAGATTTTTTGTTTTGTTTTGTAGTTTTCACCTGGGTGTCTCATATCTGTCGTGAAGCTTTGTCTCTAATTTGAATCGCGCATTATTGACTAATCTAGATCGCACACTACGAGTTATGATTTAATTAGATCAATGGTGATAATAAGATTTTTTGTTTTGTTTTGTAGTTTCTCATCTAGTGTCTGGTATTTGTCGTGACGCTCTGTCTAATTTGGATAGCGCATTATCGACTAGTATGGATCACACACTACGAGTTGTGATTTGATTAGATCAGTGATGGTAATGATATTTTTGTTTTGTTTTTCGGTTTTCCACCTAATGTATGGTATCTGTTATGGAGCTCTGGCTAATTCGAATTGTGTATTGTCGATTAATCTGAATCGCACACTACAGATTGTGATTTCATTAAATCAATGGTGTATCAATGGTGTTGATGAGATTTTTTGTTTTGTTTTTTCAGTTTCTCATCCAGTGTCTGATATCTGTTGTGAAGCTCTGTCTAATTCGGATTGCGCATTATCGACTAATGTGGATCGCGAAGCTCTGTCTAATTCGGATTGCGCATTATCGACTAATGTGGATCGCGAAGCTCTGTCTAATTCGGATTGCGCATTATCGACTAATGTGGATCGCACACTACGGATTGTTATTTGATTAGATCAATGGTGGTGATGAGATTTTTTATTTTGTTTTGTAGTTTCTCACATAGTGTTTGGTATCTGTCGTGAAGTTCTATCTAATTCGGATCACGCGTTTAATTCGAATCGCGCATTATCGATTAATCTGGATCGCACACTACGAGTTGTGATTTGATTAGATCAATGGTGGTGATGAGATTTTTTATTTTGTTTTGTAGTTTCTCACCTAGTGTCTGGTATCTATAGTGAAGCCATGTTTAATTCGGATCGTGCATTATCGACTAATGTAGATCACACACGACAAGTTGTGATTTGATTAGATCAATGGTGGTGATGAGATTTTTTGTTTTGTTTTTTAATTTCCCACCTAGTGTCTGGTATCTGTTATGGAGCTCTGGCTAATTCGGATCGCGTATTGTCGATTAATCTGAATCGCACACTGCAGATTGTGATTTGATTAAATCAATGGTGTTGATGAGATTTTTTGTTTTGTTTTTTCAGTTTCTCATCCAGTGTCTGATATCTGTTGTGAAGCTCTGTCTAATTCGGATTGCGCATTATCGACTAATGTGGATCGCACACTACGGATTGTTATTTGATTAGATCAATGGTGGTGATGAGATTTTTTATTTTGTTCTGTAGTTTCTCACCTAGTGTCTAGTATCTATTGTGAAGTTCTATCTAATTTGGATCATGCATTTAATTCGAATAACGCATTATCGACTAATCTGGATCGCACAGTACGAGTTGTGATTTGATTAGATCAATGGTGGTGATGAGATTTTTTGTTTTGTTTTGTAGTTTCTCACCTAGCGTCTGGTATCTATAGTGAAACCTTGTCTAATTCGGATCGCGCATTATCTACTAGTCTGGATCGCAAACTATAAGTTGTGATTTGATTAGATCAATAGTGGTGATGAGATTTTTTGTTTTGTTTTTCAGTTTCCCACTTAGCGTCTGGTATTTGTTGTGAAGCTCTATCTAATTCGAATTGTGCATTATCGACTAATTTGGATCGCACACTACAAATTGTTATTTGATTAGATCAACGATGGTGATGAGATTTTTTGTTTTGTTTTGTAGTTTCTCACCTAGTGTCTGGTATTTATCGTGAAGCTCTGTCTAATTCGGATCGCGCATTATCGACTAATCTGGATCGCAAACTACAAGTTGTGATTTAATTAGATCAGTGATGGTGATGAGATTTTTTGTTTTGTAGTTTTCCACCTAGTGTATGGTATCTGTCGTGAAGCTCTGTTTAGTTCCAATCGCACATTATCGACTAATTTGAATTGCACGCTTCAAGTTGTGATTTGATTAGATCAATGGTGCTGATGAGATTTTTTGTTTTGTTTGCAGTTTCACACCCAGTGTCTGGTATCTATCGTAAAGCTCTGTCTAATTTGGATCATGTATTATCGACTAGTCTGGATTGCACACTACGAGTTGTGATTTGATTAGATCAATAGTGGTGGTGAGATTTTTTATTTTGTTTTTCAGTTTACCACTTAGTGTCTGGTATCTGTCGTGAAACTCTGTCTAATTCGGATCGTGCATTGTTGATTAATCTGGATCGCACACTACCGATTGTGATTTGATTGTATCAATGGTGGTGGTATTTTTCAGTTTCCCACTTAGTGTCTGGTATCTGTCGTGTAGCTCTGGCTAATTTGGATCGTGTATTATCGACTAATCTGGATCGCACAATACAAGTTGTGATTTAATTAGACCAGTGATGGTGATGAGATTTTTATTTTGTTTTGTAGTTTCCCACCTAGTGTTTGGTATCTGTCGTGTAGCGCTGTCTAATTCAAATCGCGTATTATCGACTAATTTGTATCACACACTACAAGTTGTGATTTGATTAGATCAACGGTGGTGATGAGATTTTTTGTTTTGTTTTTTAGTTTTCCATCGAATGTATGGTATCTATTATGAAGCTCTGTCTAATTTGGATCGTTCATTGCTGATTAATCTGGATCACACAGTATAAGGCTCGTTTTAGGGATGGCATTCTTCACGGGATTTTCTCCATATTCAGTGTCAAAACTCGAGACTAGTGATTTTCTCCATCTAAACAAGGAATGAACAATTATGGTTTGATGAGATTAGTGGTGGTGATGAGATTTTTTGTTTTGTTTTTCAGTTTCCCACCTAATGTTCGATATCTGTTATGGAGCTCTGTCTCATTTGGATCGCGTATTGTCGACTAATCTGGATCGCGCACTACAAGAGTCCATTCTGAGGATGACGCTTTTAATGAAATTTTCTTCATATTCGGTGCCCGAACTTGAGACCGTTGATTTTCTCCATTGGGACAAGAAATGAACGGTTATGATTTGATGAGATCAGTGGTGGTGATTAGATTTGGAATGTTATACGTGATTGACGCAGAGGGATAAGTACTCGAGCCAGAGTCTTCGCATTGAAGTCTCTTTTATATAACTGTGGTATCTGAATTAATTTTCACGTATCGCAACTAAATTCAATGGATAATATTTATACCTCTCATCAACAACAAATATCAGATAATTAATTCAATTAAAACAACATTAAATATTAATTCTTACATTACTCACATAAATCACAAGAATCTATTATACTTCACATAATATTAGTTAAACTTCATTAATTAATATACATAAGAGGAAAATATTATTATATTTTGAACATAAAGAGGCAAATATACCCCCTAAAATATTCAAATTTCAAATATTGGAATTTAATAAGGTTGTTACAATAAATGTACTTTGGTCAAACTTATATAATTAGTTTTCCACCTCTCTCTTACCTAGGGAATATTTACTTCACCCTATGAGTTGTTTTTTTGTTTTTATTATAGTACAATATTTTGTTCTCATTCTCAAATAATAATATTTTTTCATCAAATGTTAATATTCTTAGTAACTAAGTTGTTTGAACTTTTTAAAAATATTACTATATATTTTTTTTGTTATAGTTAAATTTTTTAGATTTTTTAAAAATATTATTACCCTTATATTATATTTTTTAAAGATATACTATTTTTGAAATTGAATTTGCCCATTTTACCCATTCTCACTTTTTAAAATTATATATATATATATTTATTTTTTTTAAAAAAGGACTATTTTTTGAAATATTCTATTTTCTTCATTTTATTTTATGTGATTAATTTGACTCGACTCGAAATTTGACGAAAAAGAAAGATTTTTTAAACTTGTATTCTAAAATAATTTAGTTTTTCCTTGGGATAATCAAAAATTGAAAGCGTGACACGTAAAATGAGATGGAGAAAGTAGTATTAATATCAAACATCATATTTTCAGATCGAAAAATAACAACAACAATAACAATATATTCGGTGTATTCTCATAAAGTGAAATTTTGGGAGATAAAGTGTACACAATTTATATTAGCGACTCAAGCTGAAGTAGAGAAACTGTTTCTGATAGACCCGACTTAGAATATTTTCAGACCAAACAATAACAACAACAACAACGTACCTACTGTATTCACATAAAGTGGGATTTGGAGTGATAAAATATACACAATCTATATTCCTAACTCGGAATGAAGCAGAGAGACTGGTTTTAATAGACACCAACATATTTTAGTATCAAACGTCATATTTTTAGATCGAAAAATAATAATAACAACAACAATATATTCAGTATAATCTTATAAAGTGAAATTTGAGGAGATAAAGTGCACAATCTATATTACCGACTCAAGTTGAAGTAGAGAGACTGTTTACCAAGAAATCATATTTTTTCATCTCTTGTCTACAGCGTACGAAGGAAAGCCTTGAAGTAACTGGTAAAATTACTGAATGCAAGTTAAGGCAGCGTATAATACACCTTTATAATGAGGTCTTTTTCGATAGTTTTAATGGACCAGACTGAATTTTTTCTCTTTTTGTCTACAGTGTACTAGTAGTAGTAAAGATAACCACTATCTTGCACAATAAAAGAGAGTTGTATTCACACTTTCCTTCAACATTTTCTTGATTTCACTTTCCAAAAAAGTAACCAAAAAAAACTTCAAAAAAGACCCAAACAACAATGGAATAATCAATCAAGAATCCAAAAAAAAAATGGACTTGCCCACAAAGCCATTTTGCATATTCTCACTTTTTTTAGTTACAGTTACCATTCTTAAGCTAACCCCACTAGCTAAATCTGATTCAGATTACACTAAGTTAGTGTACAAAGGTTGTGCTAAACAAGATTTGTCAGATCCATCTGGTGTTTACTCACAAGCACTTTCATCACTTTTTGGTACACTTGTTTCACAATCTTCAAAGTATAAGTTTTATAAGACTAGTACTGGTAGTGGACAATCAACAATTTCTGGTCTTTTTCAATGTAGAGGTGACCTTAGTAATGTTGGTTGCTATAAATGTGTTAGTGGTTTGCCTATACTTATTGATAAGCTATGTGGTAGTAAGCCTGTTGCTGCAAGAATTCAGCTTTTTGGGTGTTATATGCTTTATGAGGTTGCTGGTTTTCCTCAAATATCTGGCATGGAGATGCTGTTCAAGACTTGTAGTGGGAAGAATGCTCCAGGTAGCATAGAAAGATTCAAGATTTTAACTTTACTAGTTCAATTTTAATATTTCTGTTGTTTCTTGCTTATATAGTTGTACTTTGTGTGTAGAGCATGTGGTTTATATCCTAGGTACATCCACCATTGCTAGGTAGCCGTGGCGAATTCAGAATTTAAAATTTATAGTTTCCCTCTTTAGTCCTGGTAGAAAAAATCCAGCTTTATGGCTGTTACATGCTCTATGAGGATGCTGGTTTTCCTCAAATCTCTCGAATGAGATGTTGTACAAGAGAAAAATGCCCCAGGTAGCATGGGAGGGTTCAAGATTTAAACTTTACTAGTTCAATTTTAATGTTTATGGTGTTTCTTGCTTATATAGTTGTACTTTGTGTGTAGAACATGTTATTTGTATCCTAGGTACATCCACCATTGCTAGGTAGCCATGTCGGATTCAAAATTTAAAGTTCATAGGTTCCCTCTTTAGTACTGGTAGTGGACAATC
The DNA here is from genome assembly GCA_030864215.1 of Capsicum pubescens. Classification (NCBI taxonomy): domain Eukaryota; kingdom Viridiplantae; phylum Streptophyta; class Magnoliopsida; order Solanales; family Solanaceae; genus Capsicum; species Capsicum pubescens. The sequence goes on along the minus strand of CM061541.1, from coordinate 273,149,558 downwards.
AACAATTTCTGGTCTTTTTCAGCGTAGAGGTGACCTTAGTAATGTTGATCGCTATAAATGTGTTAGTGGTTTGCCTATACTTATTGATAAGTTCTGTGGTAGTAAGCCTGTTGCTGCAAGAATTCAGTTTTTTGGGTGTTATATGCTTTATGAGGTTGCTGGTTTTCCTCAAATATCTGGAATGGAGATGTTGTTCAAGACTTGTAGTGGGAAGAATGCTCCAGGTAGTATAGATGGATTCAAGATTTTAACTTTACTAGTTCAATTTTGTGTTTCTTGAATTTTGGGTGTTTCTTGCATATATAGTTATACTTTGTGTTTAGAACATGTTATTTGTATCCTAGGTACATCCACCATTGTTAGGTAGCCGTGTCGGATTCAGAATTTAAAGTTGAACCTTAGTAATGTTGTTTGCTATAAATGTGTGAGTGGTTTGCCTATACTTATAGTTAAGCTGTGTGTTAGTGTTTCTTGCTTATATAGTTGTACTTTGTGTGTAGAGCATGATATTTGTTGCCTAGGTACATGAACATCCACCACTGCTAGTTAGCGGAGACGGATTAAAAATTTGAATTTTATAGGTTCCCTCTTTAGTACTGGCAGTGGGCTATCGACAACTTCTGGTCTGTTTCAGCGTAGAGGTGACCTTAGTAATGTTGATTGCTATAAATGTGTGTGTGGTTTGACTATACTTATTGATAAGCTCTGTGGTGGTAAGACTGTTGCCATGGGCGGAGCCACCTATATCAAAGGGTGGTCAGGTGCACATCCTTCGTCGGAAAATTATGTTGTGTATATAGGCTAAATGTTAGCTATTGTGAGTGTGTATTTAATTTTTCACACCCTTAATGCAAATGAGAAGAAAATTTACACTCTCTTCGTCAAATTCCTGGCTCCGCCATTGTGGTGAATTAGAGCTTAAATGTTGGTGTATATTTCATTTTGCACACCCTTGACACAGCTAAGAATAAAATTTGTACACCCTTTGTTAAATACCTGGCTCCGCCACTGCCTTTTGCTGCAAGAATCCAGCTTTTTTGGGTGTTACATGCTTTATGTGGTTGCTCGTTTCCCTCAAATCGTTGGAATGGAGATGCTGTTGTAGTGGGAAAAAATGCTCCAGGTAGCATTGAAGGATTCAAGATTTGAACTTTACGAGTTCAATTTTAATTATTTTGACTTATAGTGTTTATTATTCATATATAGTTATATTTTGTGTAGAAAATACTGGTGTAGATTGAACGTGTTGCTTATACCCTACATCCACCACTTCTCGGTAGCTATGTTGGATTCAGAATTTTAATTTTGTGGGTTCCCGCAAATCTCTGGAATGGTGATGTTGAACAAGACTTGTAGTGGGAAAAATTCTCCAGGCAGCATATGCAGATTCAAGATTTTATTTTTACGAGTTCAATTTTTATACGCTGAGCCCGTTATACTTTCCAACTTGTGGGTTAAAAGTTTAGTATTTCTAGTGATTTTGTTACATATATTTGTGCTCTGTCTCGAAAATTCTGGTGTAAGTCGAACATGTTACTTATACCGTGCATACATTCACCACTGCTAGGTAGCTGTGTCGTGTTCAGAATTTAAATTTTACCGCTGTACTCATTACAGTCTTCAAATTACATATTCAAGATTTCGTATTTCTTTTTTTGAAATTTTCTTATATATATGTTTATATTTATCATCCACGTCGAAAATATTGTCAGGTAGTGGGTTTGAGGAAAGAAGGGATACTGCTTTTTCCGCATTGGAAAATGGCATGGCTAGTAGCAACGGCTTCTACACAGCAAACTATCAGTCTGTTTATACCGTGGGGCAATGCGAAGGGGATGTTGGCTCAGCTGATTGTGCCGATTGCGTGAAAAATGCTGTCCAGAAAGCTCAGGTGGAATGTGGAAGCTCCGTCTCCGGCCAAATCTTTCTGCACAAATGTTTTATTGGTTATAGTAATTCTCCTAATTGGGTCCCTAATACATCGCCATCATCTTCAGATTGGTCCCCTTCTTCATCTTCAGGTATTAGATATACCGATACTACAAACCTCTTGTCTAGCATTATATGCTCGGACTCTTCAAAAATGCCACAGCGCGCGTGTCAGATCCTCCAAAATTAGTGCATTTTTGGAGGAACCGACACGGGCGTGACCACATTTTTGGATTGCAACATTTCCTAATTGTTTTGCTGAAGATGCCATTCTTCTAAATTGACAATTGCTTATGTTTTCGTTAGTGTAAAAATTCTTGGACCTTTTGAGCTGCCTGCTTCGTAAAGTAGTTGTATAAATGATTAAAGGTCCGAATCACTAGTACTAAATAGTTGATTATATCAAACCCCTCTTAGCACCAACCTGACGGGTGATTTCCAACAAGTCTTTGTGAATTGGAACAGCAAAAATGAAGCTAGGGACAGTCGCTTTTACTTGATCAGACAAACCGAACTTCAGTTATTTCAACTTCATTAAAATGATCTTCCAAACTAAAGCGACTATTATTCACAAAACTATTGTTGCTCGAACTCTTCAAAAATGCCAACGGGTATGAGTAGGATCCTCCAAAAATAGTACAATTTTTGAGGAACCAACACGAGGTCAGTAGCATTTTAGGAGAGTCCAAGCAACGTAGCTCACAAATGCTACTTGTGATGCCGTGGGACCTTTTTCTTTCCTTAGATAAATCAAAACTTCATCCCCCTTAGATTCGCCAGCCGTTCTTTCGGTTTGTTGTCTACAATTATATTGTAAAGCGAGCTGCATTTAATAATTGTTGTAGGGCCAGGGCAAAATGTGGGGAAGACGGTGGCTATAATAGTAGGAGGGGTAGCTGGAGTAGGGTTTATCCTCATATGCGTGCTGTTTGCAAGGAATCTAATGAAGAAACATGACGGTAAGCCTAATTTGACTAAAGTACTATACGTATTATTTTCAGCTAAGTTGCTCGGACTCTTCAAAAATGTCTATGGGTGCGTTTCGGATCCTCCGAAAATAGTATATTTTTGAAGGATCCGACACGGGTGCGGCAACTTTTATGGAGATTCCGAGCAACTTAGATTTTCAGTAGTTTGAAAAATTGCCTCTTGCTTATGCCTATGCATTGTTTGCTGCAGATTATTGAAGGGGTCAGATTTGTTTACTATGACCGGCAACGCTTTCTTGAGGTGGATTCTTTTTTCGGTTCTCTTCTTGAAAGGAAAATAATTTTCTTTTCCGAATCATTGAGAAGTAGAAATTAAAGGATTTTGTGGCTGTAATTCTTGGTATTCTTAGTTCTTGAAAATAAGTGTTTTCTTCCCATCTGTCCTGGTCTCGGTGAACAAAGTTACCTGATACCTGTTGCTGGTGGGAGATGTAGGTATCCCGTGGAATTAGTTAAGGTTCGCGAAAGCTGGGCCGGACACCACGGTCGTCAAGAAAAAATGTTGAACTTACATCGTTAGTCAATTATTAACAAGATTAGGAATTGTCATGTGCATGTTGTCTCTTTTTCTAGTTGACTTGAATAATGCTTCTACATTTTTTTCAAAAGTTTCATACTTTACAGAAAGTTTTTTTGTTTTCTCTTCAACTCCAGGCTGTATATGTTTGTCTGAATCCCCGTCGTTTTATCTTATATCTATGCCTTTATGCTAGTCCAGTCGAAGTCCATTACTGACAGTAACTCATCAGAAACTCCAAGACTAACAACAGCAAGGTGTATCATATCCAGCAGTTCATTGCATACGTTTTTGTCCCGTCAACTCGGAAAGGAGATAAAGAACTGAAAGACACGGGGATGACAGGAAGTTACTGATGGTTCATTTTTGTTATGACGAATGGAGAAGGAATCTTGCATCCCTCGGATTGTCAGAGTTGGCCTCATTTTAGTAAGAAAACATTGGAAACGATTCTTGTAATCTACCGGAGTATATTCATCGTAGATTGCTTTTGTTAATCTCCGGAACATCTTGTATTTCCTAACAGCAGATTTTGCTAAATTGCAAAAGATTTATATTGTGTCTCGTCCTTTTACTATTCCTTGTCGAGATTGTTTTATCTTGAGCCGGGGATCTATCGGAAACAACCTTTGTCTCACTTCTGAGGTAGTGGTGTGGACTGCGTACGCTTACCCTCCCCAGACCTCACTTGGTGGGAATATACTGGATATGTTGTTGTTACGCAAATTTTATGATTCATATTGAGCATTTGGTCTATGGAAACTTTACCCCTCACCCCTCTCAAGATGCATCTTGATCCGTGTTGACCCTCGGGGAGAGTAAGTAATATGCTTCTCTCTCGACTGGCTGTGCTGTCACATATTTGTATCGGTGGACTGTATGATTGATGGTTCCAGCTAATTGATTGACATGTCTTAATTGGCTTAAAAGTGCTTGGATGGATAACTCAGATACATGGACAGAATGTAGTAGTACTTGATCCCGTGTCCTCCTGGTTATGTGGCAGCAACTTATCAGTTACGCCAACGCTCCTCTCGAGGATCATTTTGTTGGTCACTAAGACTTATTTCTGTCATTTGCTTTTACATTTGAGTGCTGATTTTTGAAGCAAGAATTGTTACACTCTTGAGTATATTTGAAAAATGAAGTGATAACCTATACAAAGATTGATGATTTGTCAAAAAAAAGACAGCACGGTGCACTAAAGCTCCCGCTATGCGCATGGTCCGGGAAGGGCCCCACCACAAGGGTTTATTGTACGCAGTCTTACCTTGCATTTCTGTCGGAGGCTGTTTTCAAGGCTTGAACTTATAATGGTGGGTCCGGGGAAGGGCCCCACCACAAGGGTTTATTGTATGCAACCTTACCTTGCATTTCTGTTGGAGGCTGTTTTCAAGGCTTGAACTTATAACGGTGGATCCGGGGAAGGGCCCACCACAAGGGTTTATTGTACGCAGCCTTACCTTGCATTTCTGTCGGAGGCTGTTTTCAAGGCGTGAACTTATAACGGTGGGTCCAGGGAAGGGCCCTACCACAAGGATTTATTGTAGGCAGCCTTACCTTGCATTTCTGTCGGAGGCTGTTTTCAAGGCTTGAACTTATAACGGTGGGTCCGGGGAAGGGCCCCACCACAAGGGTTTATTATACGCAACCTTACCTTGCATTTCTGCCAGAGGCTGTTTCCAAGGCTTGAACCCGTGACCTCCCGGTCACATGACAACAACTTTACCAGTTACTCCAATATATGATCTGTCAGAGCCAATATAAATGCAGCGATTAGTAGTACAAAATAATCTACGATCTTTCTTTTTGTTTCGTTCTCACTCGGTGTTTAGTATTCGTATTGGGATGAAAACCAGATTATATTGATAGTAATAGCTTGCTCTTACAACTCACGAGCAAAACAACATTAATTATCAATCTAACTTCTAATAATTAACTTGATTAACAACCCTACAGTTAACGCGGATTTCGCTATTTGTTCCTGTTGTTGGTGCTAAGCTTCCCATTTTCAGCATGGAGTTTTTAAACTCCTCGAAAAATGCAGATGGATCGTCGACATAATTCTGGACAATTTCTCTAGTGTTGTCATCTCCAGTTGCTAGGACTTGGTCAGAAGCAAGCAAGCCTTTCCCGGAGAGAAGATTAACGTAGTACTGGTTATCGAAGGTTGATGGAGTCATGTCGTCAAGATTTGCTAGCGTAGCGTTACTGTTAGCTGAGCAGAGCTGTTGCAGTGACTGTAAGAATTCCAGGTTCATTTCTGAATTGCTAATACCTACGTTATTGTTGTTGTTTAGCCTCGAGCTAAATGTAGCACATCTAGCCTTCCCTATTGTATGTGCACCGGAGAGAGTCACCATGTCTTGACGAGAAAGACCAAGATTTTGAAATGTCGAAATAAGGTTGGCTACATTAGAGTTTGGTCCCGGTATGTTGTTACTTGCTGCCGTTTTGCTTGCTGTTATACTGTCCTTTCTCCCCATTTGCACTTCCCACCCCATGCCTCCTGACTGCAATGTTACATGCACGCGTTAGTTGAAAGTTTTGAACATTTTAACTGAGTCGTATTGAAGAGGATGTATACCAGGACAACGGAGTCTCTAGCAGCGATAGCAAGAATATCAGCGCAAGATACAGTCTGTGGACAAGCGTATTCTAGATCAGCTTTGATGGAATCGATCACTTCAAATCCCCTTAACGAGTTCAAGTTTGGTGCAGCTGTTTTCTCTCCGGTAAAGTTAGGGGTATCGTCCAGCAGTACTGATGCGTCACAACCCTGAAATACGTCTAACACCACATGTTACACAACAACAACAACAACAACAACATCATACCCGGTGTGGGATGTGGGGCTTGGGGAGGGTAAAGTGTACGGAGACCATACCACTACCTCAGGTGAAGTAGAGAGGCTGTTTCCGATAGACTAACACCAGATGTTGTATGGAAAATATTCACGCACAAAGAAAGAGAACAGAAGAAAATAACGTGCTACTTGCATTAACAAAACAGTCATGGAAATGAAGACGAAGCAAAGAAGCAGCCATTCTGGGGTCTTGAGACACGACACTTTCCACCCATGAAAAGACGATAGCTTCAGCTTCCGGACAGCTGTTTTGGTACAAACCAAAACTTAACACGATGGTTACACCATCGATGCATGTTTCCTCCGACTTGTTTGGAACAACATTTCCGCTTGCAAACTTGATCAGTACCATTGTGCAGAAAGAAGCTAAGTAGAAGGAAGCCATTACTTTGCTGAGAAAGTTGTGGTTTTTTGAAGTTGATACCGAAAGTCGAGGCCTTAAATAGAGGAATATTGCATTCTGCAAAACAGAAAAAGGAAGAGCAGTTGAGAAGAAGACACAGTCCAAGGCTTACGAGTCAAACTGGAAAATGAACATTACATGACAGGTCTCATGGTGTATAACAGTCTACCTAATACCAACTGCTTTACGCCAGGTACGTTCCTGCTATCACATCTTGAGAGAAACGATGTAATTAGAGTATCCTATCGCATTTGCAACATGTGATTAAATGATTTTTGCTGTTCCGAACCAAAAGACAACAACCTAAAGGCGATATCCAACAGCTAAATCGTATGAAACCTATGTGTTATGTAGCGCAGCGCACTGCAGTCCTACATGTTAGTTGATGGATTTGATTACAAGCGTTGCTCCTCTTGATGAGAATTCCAGCCTCCGCGATGAAGTTAGCTAGGAACCTCACATGCGTGACCCTGATATACCGATACTGCAATGATACAACTATCACGCAGCAAATGACAGCGAATAGGCTGTCCCATGGTGTATAACAGTCTACCTAATACCAACTGCTTTACGCCAGGTACGTTCTTGCTATCACATCTTGAGAGAAACAATGGAATTAGAGTATCCTATCGCGCTTGCAACGTGTGATTATATGATTTGCTGTTCGTTGTTTATCTGCTTACGAAAAATGAACCAAACGATCGACAACAACCTAAAGGCGATATCCAACAGGTAAATCGTTGATGTACAATGAAACCTATGAAGGGGAGCCTTGGAGTAACCGGTAAAGTTGCTGCCATGTGACCAGGAGGTCACAGGTTCAAGCCTTGGAAACAGCCTCTGGCAAAAATGCAAAGTAAGGTTGCGTACAATACACCCTCATGGTGGGGCCCTTCCCTAGACGCCGCGCATAGCGGTAGCTTTAGTACACCGGACTGCGTGATCCTGATATACCGATGTTGATTACAAACGCTGCTCCTATTGATGAGAATTCTAGCCTCCGCGATGAAGTTAGCTAGGAACCTCACATGCGTGATCCTGATATACCGATACTGCAATGTTACAACTATCACGCGACAAATGACAGCGAATAGCGCATGGACTGCACTGATCGAAAACTAATGAGTTTTTTTGATTGCATTTTCTGCTAACATCATATTCTTGTGCCACTGGCATTTGGTAGTCATTCGGCATAAGTTCTAAGTTCTGTAGGAATTAAGTTATGTTTCTTAAGGCATAAATTTATCGGCATAAGTTCTGTAGGAACTAAGTTATGCCTCGTAAGACATTACTGGTGTTATATTACGATATGAAAATATAAATTTTTGCCTTGCGAATATTTTTTGTTTTGTCGATGTCACTGGTAATTTTAGCCACTTTTTTTCATCCGTAATCAAAGGTCTCGGATTCGAGTCCCCTTAAGTACAGAGTCGTCTTTGTTATGGAGCGTTTTACCCCAGTGTGGGACTTTTCGGCCTGAAATCGGATTTAGTTGGGCTTCAATGTGAGTATTGAACACCGAAGGCAAAACCAATAATTGAGGTTTGCTATGTCCCACTATACTTTAGCCCAAAAAAAGTAAGTGATCACTACAAATATAATTTTGACTTATGAGTCTTGGGTAATTTAAAATTATTTGGAATGTGAAGGATTTATATAATTTTAAAACTTTAAGAATATTAATATTAATACATTTTTCTTTTCCAATTAAATGGTAGATTTATTTTTATTTGACCAAGTGCAAAATTTGACTTAATTACTATAAAAAAAATTGAATTTTGGTAAGTAATTAATGTTCCATCAAGTTATATAGTTGATAAATTTCATGTAGTATATTACATTACTTACCTATTTTTATTTAAAATATCATATTCATTGAAGTTATTATGAATATAAAATTTAATATAAATTTTCTATTATAATTTGGCTAGAAATTTAATGACCATTGCGAAAAATATGTATATAAATATCCACAATATTTCATTTTTTTTTTAAGTCACATTTCTTGCATGGAGGGTAAGAAAACATCAGGACGTCGAAAAATTCCACTGGTGAAGATAGAAAAAGATGCTCATCGATAAAATGGATAAAACTAGAGAGAAAAATCACTGGGAGTCCATTGATCAGTTAAATGCAGATGAAGTAATGAAGTTTCAAACTTGGTTAGACGTTGGAGAAGTTATGTTGAAGGATCAATTACCTAAAGCTTCATCCTCATCGCAGTCTCCACCAGAAGACGCAAATATCTAGTTTATAAATGCTTCTTAAATAAATGATCTTCGTATAATATTATTTATCGAAGTTCTATATAATAAAGTGAATCTATATATATATATATATAGATTCACTCTATTTAAGTATGCTTTCATTTTTCATTTTTGTTGTTTTGTTTTCAATAATGGTACATGTTATATTGTACTTTGCAATAATTCTATTAATGATCTTTATGTTTATTAATTTCTATTAATTTTATTCTAATCTTGTTACGATTCATTTTAAAACTCAATTAATTAAAAACATTTCATAACTTCACTATTTTATGAAAAATACAAAAAGGTATACTTTTAATTACTTGAAAGAGGGTTTTAGGGGCGTTGAGGGCAAGCTCTGATATGACTACGCTTGAACAATGTAGGGTTTTTCACGAACACGCGAGTGTAACAACGTTTAATTTAAATGTTGTTGTGGGGTTGTTGGGAATGCTCGTCGAGTGTTTAATGAACTAGAAATGGAGCTTAATGTTGTAGGGTGAAACGCGATGACGGTAGGGTTTGCTCAACAAGGGGAATATAAGAACGTGGTAGAGCTTTTCGGTTTGATAGAATGATGGGGAATGGTAGGGGTGGGCATGGTAGGATATTTGAAACTTCGGTACGGTAATTTCGGTATTCAGTTTTTAAAAACATTATACCATTACCAGTATGATTCGGTATTTTGACATTTGGTTTCGGTATTTTGCGGTATGGTAATCGGTAACCATAGTTTGTTTAACTTTGATAAAATATACTCGTATACTATAGTATTATTACTTCGACTTTTCAAAAGCATGTCTTAATTGTATCATAAATACACATTACACATGTAGAAATATTGAAAAAGAAGTACAAACAATTTCTTTTATTAGTCAATTACACCAGAAAGACATTTCAATCAAGATAGAGTAGCGAAAGTTTCAATGTCTAAACATTTTTATACTAATACTAAGTTTTTTTTTTTGTGTGTGTATATATTTAAAAGTTACTTATGTAACTATATATACTTCGGTATGGTATTCGGTATTTCGGTATGTCATTTGTAAATACCGAATACCATACCATATACCAAAAAAGTTTAAAATGTATACCATACCATAATACCAAAAACTACGGTATCAAAAATTTTGGTTCGGTATGATAATTCGGTATATACCATACCATGCCCACCCCTAGAGAATGGTACCGGATGAGTACAAATATTTAGCTATTTTGATGGCGTTTTACAATGTAGGTTTAGTTAAAGAGTGAAATGTGCATGGTTAGTGTTTTAGGGGCGTTGAGGGAAGACTCTGATATGACTACGCTTGAACAATGTAGGGTTTTTCATGGGCACGCGAGTATAAAAAGGCTTATTGTTGTGGGGAGTGGGGTCGATTGATGAGTATGGGAAATATGGGGTTGTGGGGAATGCTCGTCGAGTGTTTGATGAACTAGAAATAAAGATTAATGTTGTAGGGTGGAACGCGATGACGGTAGGGCATGCTCAACAAGGGGAATGTAACAATGTCGTGGAGCTTTTTAATTTGGTGGAAGGACGGGGAATGGTATCGGATGAGTACAAATATTTAGCTATTTTGATGGCGTTTTACAATGTAGGTTTAGTTAAAGAGTGAAATGTGCATGATTAGTGTTTTAGGGGCATTGAGGGCAGGCTCTGATATGACTACGCTTGAACAATGTAGGTTTTTTCATGGGCACACGAGTGTAAGAAGGTTTATTGTTGTGGGGAGTGGGGTCGATTGATGAGTATGGGAAATATGGGGTTGTGGGGAATGCTCGTCGAGTGTTTGATGAACTAGAAATGGAGATTAATGTTGTAGGGTGGAACACGATGATGGTAGGGTATGCTCAACAAGGGGAATATAAGAGTGTGGGGAGCTTTACGGTTTGATTGAATGATGACGTTTTATAATATAGGTTAGTGTTTTAGGGGCGCGAGCTCTGATATGACTATGCTTGAATAATGTAGGATTCTTCACGTGCTCGTGAGTGTAATTAGGCTTGTTGTTGTGGGGAGTGGGTTGATTGATGAGTATGGGAAGTGTGGGGTTGTGGGGAATGCTCGTCGAGTGTTTGATGAACTAGAAATGGAGATTGATGTTGTAGTGTGGAACACGATGATGGTAGGGTATGCTCATGTAAGAATGTGGTTCAGGAGGTCGATGGTAGCGTATAAGTTTGAGCTGTGTCTTGAGCAATATACGTGTTTGGTTGGTGTGCTAGAAAACATTAGGTGTATTGAGTAGGTAGAGACGGTTGCTTTAACGATGTCTTTCAAACCAGAAGCGGCTTTATGAGAAGTATTATTGTCTAAATGTGCATAGCATGCAAATATGGATATTGAAAATAATTAACTCAACGGATGATTCTGCGTATGTGATTTTGGCGAATGCCTATGCAAGTGCAGCCAGGCGGTATGAGGTGAGGAAGGCGTGGAAGCGAATAAAGGATAAGAAAGTACGGTGGAAAGATCGAGTTGGATTAAAGTGTAGTGACAGGAGGCACGAGAGGACCGGTGAGATCTATGCTAAGTTAGAAGAGTTAACGAAAGAGATTGAGAAGTTTGATTACGTACATGTATGGGCTGAAAAGCTGCAACGAAGCAGAAGAGAATGCGATGAAGAAAGTAATTTGGTATCAGAGCGAGAAGTTAGCAATTTGAGGATTCGTAGGGATTATGATATGAACGGCATATGTTTTGAAGAAATAAACGACATAACTTGTGTTGTATTATGATATGAAAATATTAATTTTTGCGTTGCGATTTTTATTTTTGTTTTATTGATGTCGGGTAAAGGGCCAATATTAAAGACCATCGATTTAAGGGGCAAAAATTACAGAAAATCTCGATATTTTTCACAATTACTGAAAATCTCGATTTTGGATCCGTCGAGATACATAATTAGCTCCTGATACATCCAATGGAGATGCAATTTTTTCTTAGTAAAGATACATAATTAGCTTTCAATACATTTTTTTTTTCAATTTTAGGTCTGTCGAGATACATAATTTATCTAATGAAGATACATTTTTTCGTGTAAAGATACTTAATTATCTCCCGATATATTTTTTCGGATTTTGGATCTGTCGAGATAGCTCTCCGATACATCCAATAAAGATAGATAATAAGTTGAGATTTTTATAATTACTTTATAAGAGTGAGAATTTGTATAAATAGATAAGTTAAGGTGTATATTTCTGTTATTTTTTATAAAATTAATGAAATAATTAAGGTTCTTAAATAATTCACATCTTAAATCATTTTCACTATCAGGATGTATTATCATGAAATTTGAGTATAATTTAAACTAATAATACAATATTAAATGATGTAACATGTAGAAGACAACAAATACTAATAAACATAAAGATCATTAATAGAAATTATTGCAAAGTACATATAAAATGTACCATTATTGAAACAAAATAACAAAAATAAAAAATGAAAGCATACTTAAATAGAGTGAATCTATATATAAATTCACTTCGATAAATAATATTATACGAAGATGATTCATTTAAAAACACTTATAAACTAGATATCTGCATCTTCGGGTGGAGACTGCGAGGACGAGGACGAAGCTTCACGTAATTGATCCTTCAGCATAACTTCTCCGACGTCTAACCAAGCTTCAAACTTCATAATATCATCTGCATTCAACTGATCGATAGACTCCCAGCGACTTTTCTCTCGAGTCTTATTCATTTCGCTTAACGAAGTCATTCTATCCTTTGCAACTTTTTCTCTTCTGTCAAGTTCGTTTAGCCTATCGTTGAGTTGATTCACTTTCTTACGTGTATTTTCAGCAACAAGGTGTTCACCTAAATCAAATTCTTGTGTTGGATTCATAAAACGATCGATGACCGCGTTATGAGTTGGATGGATAAAAGAATACGCTTTTTCAGTTTCGGTCGGTGAAGTAAGAACAATTCCAAGATCGACATCGTTTTCCCTAACGAGTTCACTGGCTTTTTTATATAAGCCAGAACGACGTTTGGAAAATGTAGTACATCGATCAACATATTTCTCTATTTTCTTTAATGGAATTTTTTGACGTCCTGCTGTTTTCTTACCCTCCATCTTAGTAAACAAATAAAATACGTAGATCAATTATTTTCAAGAAATGTGACTTATAAAAAATATGAAATAAGAACATATATTTATACACATAAATTAACAATGGTCATTAAATTTATAGCCATAAAATGAATAGTTTATATTCAATTTGATATTCATAATCTGAGTTTTATAGTAACATCAATGAATATAATATTTTAAATAAAAATAGGTAATAGTATAATATACTACATGAAGTTTATCAACTACATATAATTTGATGGAAAATTAATTACTTACCAAAATCATTCAATTCTTTTATAATAACTAAATCAAATTTCGCACTTGGTCAAATAAAATAAATCTACCATTTAATTTGAAAACAAAAATGTATTAATATATTTTACGTTTTAAAATTTATATAAATCCAAATAATTTTAAATGACACTGAATCTAATTACAAATCTATTTTAACTAGTAAATGTTTAATTAATAACCATTATAAAAATCAAATTTTTAACATGTATTATAAGTAAATCAAATCTAAAATTTTAAATCAAATCTAAAATTTAACTTGAATTAAAAAATACTTTTGACGTGCTTACTAAAATTAGAGAAAAATATTCACATTATGATTAATTAATTTTTGGAAATGCATTCAATGAACAAGTTGACTCTTAATTTGACAATTAAAATATTATTTTTAAGTGTAAATAATATTTTAATTATCAAATTATTTTTTAGAAAACTAGTGCCTCCCTATCCTCCGTCGGAGTATTCATCGGAGAAACAAGAAACGATGGCGGCGTACGGTGTATCCGATCATCGTTTATCTTTAACCAATCAAACAACGATTCAATAGACGACTGAGGATGAAACTTAAAGGCAATTTTTATAATACAGATACAACAATTTTGAGATCCCGCTATGCTTTGTGAAACTCACGTTGTGTACTATAAAAATTGCAGTGATCGGAGACATTAATTATTCTCTCTCTTTCAAAGACGTAATTATTCTGTATTTTTCTCCAATTCATTTTTTAAAATAACTTGTTTCGATTGAACTCTTAATTTAGAATTGTTGTATCTGAATTAATTTTACTAGATAACAATTTTTGTATCTTAGCATTTTAAGTCAAGGTATATTTTTTATTAGTTGAAGATACATAATTTAGCTTAGTTCTATATGAATGTCCAGGTGCATATTCTTGTATCTATACGCCTGATACATAGAAGATCTGCAAAATAAATTACTCTTTAAATGTGCATGGAGGTTTCGGGTTCGGGGATAGGAATGTTGAGGGAGCTTCTCTTTTAGATTTTACGAGGGCCTTTGGGTTAGTGGTAGTGAATTCCAGCTTTCCGAAGAAGGAGGAGCATCTGGTTACTTTTCGTAGTAGGCTAGCCAAGACTCAAATTGACTTTTTGCTGCTTAGGAAGGGGGATAGAGCAATGTGTAAGGATTGTAAGGTTATTCCGAGTGAGAATCTTGCGATCCAACATAGACTTCTAGTGATGGACTTGGGTATCAAGAAGGGCAAGAAGAGACGGGGTGGGGAGAGCCGTCCTAGAGTTAGGTGGGGTGGACTGACTCCAGCTAATGCCCTGAAGATAGGGGCGAAGTTGGAAAGGATGAGGGTTTGGGAGGATAGCGGGAACATGGATAGTATGTGGGATAGAGTTGCGGGATGCATCAAAGAATTTGCTAAAGAAGTGTTGGGTGTCTCGAGGGGCTGGTCGGGCCGGTATCGAGGGAATTGGCGGTGGAATGAAGATGTTAAGAAGAAGGTGGAGACGAAGAAAGCGGCTTATGTTAGGTGGAGAGTAGGGATGAAGAGGAGAAACGGGTTAGTATGAAGGAGTATAAGTTAGCTAAGAAGGAGGCTAAGTTAGCAATTACAGCTGCTAAGACAACAACTTTTGAGAGTTTGTATACGGGGTTAGAGGAGAAAGACGGGGAAAAGAGGTTGTTTAGGCTTTCCAAGGCTAGAAAACGGAAGGGTCGGGATCTGAATCAAGTAAAGTGCATTAAGAGGGAAGATGACAGAGTATTGGTGGAGGACACCCTCATTAAGAAAAGATGACAGTCGTATTTTCATATGCTCTTGAATGACGAGGGGGACAAAGGTGTTGTGCTAGGGGAGTTGGAGCATACCGGAGAGTGTCACGATTTCGGCTATTATCGGTGTTTTAAAGTGGAGGAGGTCAGCGAGGCTATTCGTAAGATTTGAAGGGACAGGGCGACGGGGCCCGACGAGATTCCGGTGGATTTTTGGATGTTTTCTACCGTGGCTGGGTTAAGGTGGCTGACCAACCTGTTTAACAACATTTTCAAGTCCGCGAAGATGCCTGAGGCGTGGAGATGGAGCACGATGATTCCTCTATATAAGAACAAGGGTGACATTAAGAGTTGCAACAACTACCGGGGTATTTAGTTGTTGAGTCACACGATGAAGATTTGGAAGAGGGTGGTGGAGCGGAGGTTGAGAAATATTGTGTCTATTTTGGAGAATCAATTTGGATTTATGCCTGGTCGCTCGACGAATGAGGCAATTCACCTTGTGCGGAGACTGGTAGAGAAGTATAGAGAGAGGAAGAAAGATCTTCACATGATGTTTATTGACTTGGAAAAGGCAAATGGCAAGGTCCCTAGGGAGGTTCTTTGGAGATGCTTGGAGGCGAGGGGGTTCCTGTGGCGTACATTAGAGCGATTAAGGATATGTATGAGGGGGCGAAGACTCGAGTAAGGACGGTGGGAGGACGATAAATCACTTCTGATTGAAGATCAAAATCATCTTTTTTCCAACCAAACTCAAATTCATCACCAAAACACTAAAGGGTGTTCAAAAACACAACAAAAAAATCAGAATCAAGATCAAGATCAAAATCACTTCTGAGGTACAACAACAGGAGTAGGAGGAACACGACCAAGAATACTAGCTTATTGAAGATCAAGAACATTAAGTTGTTATTCCCTATCCATAACAATAATTAACAGCAAATCCATCACCAAAACACTAAATAAAACATAAAAGGGTGTTGAAAAACAAGAACAATTCAACATCAAGATCGTATCTTTCACTAGATAAGATCAATTTAACTCAAATTCATCACCAAAACACTAGATAAAATACAAAAGGGTGTTCATAACTAACAAAAGGGTGTTCAAAAACATAACAAAAAAATCAAAATCAAGATCATTAAGCTGTTATTCCCTATCCATAACAATAACTAACAGCAATTCCATCATCAAAATACTAAATAAAATACAAAAGGGTGTTCATTGATACAGATTTAATAATAATTGATCTCATTAATATTGAAGGGGTTACAGCTGTATATATAGAGAACTGAAGAATAACTAATTACAGAATAACCCAGATGTATTTAATAATTATATATGTAGTCTATTATCCCCCCGCAAGCTGATCAGCGGTAACGAGGGGCAGCTTGGAGCAGAGAGACTGAAAAGGCTGTAACGGAAGAGGCTTGGTGAGAATATCAGCAAGCTGGTCAGTAGATGGGACATAGTGCGTGGCCATCGCTCCTGCAAGTACCTCATCGCGAACAAAGTGACAGTCAGACCCAACATGCTTCATACGATCATGAAGGACTGGATTTTTGGTAACACAAATAGTGGACTGATTGTCACAATAAATCTGTGGTTTCGTCGGGGGAATGCCAAGTGCATCCGTAAGGTATCGTAACCACATGGCTTCAGCAACACCCGCAGCCATGGCACGATATTCTGCTTCTGTGGAGGAACGGGACACTCGCGTTTGCTTCTTGGTGCACCAGGAAATCAGATTCGGTCCCATCATAACAATATATCCAGTAGTGGACTTTCGATCATCTTTGTCGTTAGCCCAATCCGAATCAGAAAAAACAGATATATCAAACGAGCCCTTTTGAAATAAAATTCCACAGTGAAGAGTACCTTGAAGATAGCGCAGAATGCGTTTCAAGGCCTGAAAGTGTTGTTCTGTGGGAGCATGCATTGATTGGGAGACTCGATTGACTGCATATTGGATGTCCGGACGAGTAACAGCAAGATAATGAAGTCCACCGACGAGGCTCCGATATAGTGTAGGATCGGCAAAGGGAGTATTCGGCCCTGGGGATTGGCGGACTGCCATGGGAGTGACCGCGGGTTTGCAGTCTGTCATTCCAGCCCGATTTAGAAGTTCAAGGGTATATTTTGTCTGATGCATCAATATGGTTCCCGATTTGCGGATGAGTTCGAGGCCAAGAAAGAACTCCAGAGGACCGAGGACCTTAAGTTTGAAGTCACGATGCATAGCTTCAGTAATTTCAGTGATGAGTGACGACGAGCTGCCTGTAATAACAATATCATCCACATAGATAAGAATGATGATTGTCCCTCGAGAACAGTGAAGGGTGAAGAGGCTGTTGTCATGATGGTAGGTGCGAAAACCAAGACCCTGCAGAAAAGTAGAGAGACGTGTGTACCAGGCACGAGGGGCCTGTTTCAGGCCATACAGTGATTTGCGAAGCTTGCAAACATAGTGAGGACGGTTGGGATTAACATATCCCGGTGGCTGAACCATATAGATTTCTTCCTCAAGATGACCATGAAGAAAGGCATTGCTGACGTCTAGCTGATGAAGCGGCCAATCATAGTGAAGAGCAAGAGACAAGACCAGACGAATAGTCTGTTGCTTAACAACAGGGCTGAAGGTCTCCTTATAATCCACACCATACTCCTGATGATACCCTTTTGCAACCAGACGTGCTTTATAGCGAGAAAGAGATCCATCTGAATTTCGTTTGATGCGAAACACCCATTTGCACCCAATAGACTTTCGGTTACTAGGCAGAGGTACCAAATCCCATGTACGTTGTTCATTCAGAGCCTGAAATTCCTCATCCATAGCTTGGCACCAGAAACTATTTTTGGAGGCTTGGTTGTAGGTAGTAGGCTCAGTTGTGGGATGTGCATCAAAGGGTATTTGAGTGTGGTAGGCTTTGGGTTTGAAGGTACCGGCCTTGGCTCGGGTTGTCATAGGATGAGTGTTGAGTGGAGGGTGATTAGGAAGGGGTGGTGGAGTTGTATGATGTGTGGGCGGGGGTTGGGTGGGGCTGCCGTGGGAGCTGGGATGTGCAGCGGTGGATGGGGTGGCTGTATGTGTGTTAGGAGTATGATGTAGGGAAGTGGTGGGTTGTGTGGCAGTCGGCTGGGTGTTCGGGTGGGAGGTTTGGGGTTTCGGGTGGGTAGTGGTGTAGTGGGGTACCGGGTTAGGTGCCGAGTGAGCCGGAGCATGAGCGTGAGAAAAGGACGGAAATAATGGCACAACGCCAAGTGGATTGGGGGAGTATGGAGTAGAGGAAAGACTTGTGTAAGGAAATTGTTCCTCCACAAAACGAACATGACGGGAAACATATGTTTTCTGAGATACAGGATCGAAACATTTGTAACCTTTGATAGTGGGATGATAGCCTAGAAAGACACAAGGGGTGGACCGAGGTTGAAGTTTATGTTGAGTGTGCGGACGCAACCAGGGATAAACTAGACACCCAAACGGGCGGAGATGGATATAGTCGGGTGGATGATTGTAGAGACGGGCATATGGAGTGGAGTTGGAGAGAGTGTGAGTGGGCATGCGATTTATGAGGTAGTTGGCAGTAGCAAGGGCATCAACCCAAAAGGAAACAGGTAAGGTGGAATCATGGAGGAGCGCAACAACTGTTTCTATTAGGTGACGGTGTTTGCGCTCAGCAACGCCATTTTGTTCAGGGGTATATGGACATGAAGTGTGATGAAGAGCCCCTAGATTTTGAAGAAAAACACCAAATGCATTGTTGACAAATTCTTTGCCATTGTCACTTCGAAAAATTTTGATTTTGGCATTAAATTGATTTTGAACCATTCGGTCAAAGTTTACAAAAATAGTATAAGCTTCGGATTTAAATTTCAGAGGATAAAGCCAAGTGAATTTACTGTAATCATCAACAAAGCAGATATAATAACGAAAACCTTGAACAGAAGGAACTGAGGTTGGACCCCAAACATCAGAATGAATTAATTGAAATGGCGCAGTGGCCTTGTGTTCAGACAGTGAAAAAGGTAAACGGCAAGATTTAGACACTGAACAGGACTCGCAATGTAATTTTTCTGAAAAATTAAAACCTAAGGAAGATAAAATGGATTTGGTGATGGCGGATGATGGGTGCCCAAGCCGGCGATGCCAGGTTGACGAGAGAATGGCTTGACTCACAACAGACGGAGACCTGGATGGAAGAGTGTATAGCCCATGCTCACAGCGGCCCGTGTACCGCACCCGGTTCGTGGTATTGTCCACTATCTGGAAATTGGTGTCATTAAAAATGAGGGTGCAGTTATTTTCTTTAGTAAAGCGATAAACAGATAAAAGATTGGATGTGAGGGAAGGGACGTGGTGAAGGGTTGAGAGATGAAATTTACCATTTGGGGTATAGACATACCCAGAACCGGTGTTTGTGATGGGAAGGGATTGACCATTGCCTACTGTAATAGTTTCTGAGCCATGATACGGATGAGGAGCTTGAAGTTGTGAATAATCCGACGTCACATGGGTGTTAGCACCTGTGTCTAGATACCAATCGCCAGATTGAGCGTTTGTGGACGCATGCATCGCCCTTGATCCTCCGGACTGGCTATTTACATTCTGCGAGTCATCATAACGATACCAGCAATTAGCCGCAGAATGGCCCCGTTTAGCACAAATTTGGCACGTCGGAAGATCTCGTGTGGGCATCCGCTGGTTTCCTCGTCCCTGTCCGCGGCCTGACTGGAAGCCGTCCCTCGGTGGAGGCCCGCCTCTGCCTTGCTGCCCGGTGTTTCGACGGTCACCGCCGCCGCTGCCTCGCCCTTGGTTACGGCGATCGTCACCGCGACCCCTGGCCGAGCCTCCGCTGCCAGCCGAGTAAAGAGCCGTGACGCCAGGGGTGGAACTGGCTTCTCCGAGCAGTATTTTGTGTTCCATGTCTAGATTCAATTCTTCTGCATTAAGCCATCCAGACAGTTGATTCAGAGTGATTTCGACAGGCGAGAAGCGAATATGCTGTTTGAGAGAGGAATAGCCAGCCGGAAGACCACGTATCACGGCATTCACCACGTCTCGTTCAGGAATAATCTCGTTCACAGCATCTAGGTCAGACAAAATAGAGGCCACATCATCAAGGTATTGAGTCATCGTCTTCGTTCCCTTCCGAAGAGTATGCAATTTGTCACGCAACTGAAAAATATGAGCCGTGGACACAGAGTTGTACCTTGTGGCTAGTGCGTCCCAAAGTGAAGCCGATGTGAGAAAACCCCGGGCGTGTTTGTGCACAGAGGGGCTAATAACTGCGAGAAGACAGGCTCGGATCTGAGTGTCTACGATCATCCACGGAAGGTAGTCGGGATTTGGGAGCTTGACGCCGTCCTTCTCGGCTGTCTCGGGCTGCGGCTTCTCCGCACCGTCAATCCATCCGAGAAGCAAGTTGGCTGCGAGGGCGGTGCGGACGTTAAGTGCCCAGGCCGGGTAGTTGTTGTCAGATAATTTTTCGGGGATGAGATTGTGGAGATTCCTGAGCAGTAATTTTACTCCAGACGGTAATTTTGACAGAGGATCAATAACCTTGTCCATGGCGCCGACCTACGGCGGAGGAGGGAGGCCGTGCGGCGTGGTGTAGACGGTGGCGGCGGCGCACACACGTCGGAAAAGAGGAGAGATTAGGGTTTGGGCGGAAGAAGAAACCCTAGCTTTGATACCATGATACAGATTTAATAATAATTGATCTCATTAATATTGAAGGGGTTACAGCTGTATATATAGAGAACTGAAGAATAACTAATTACAGAATAACCCAGATGTATTTAATAATTATATATGTAGTCTATTATTCATAAACAAGAACATTTCAAGATCAAGATCATATTTTTCACTAGATATGCTAAGTTAGAAGAGTTAACGAAAGAGATTGAGAAGTTTGATTACGTACATGTATGGGCTGAAAAGCTGCACGAAGCAGAAGAGAATGCGATGAAGAAAGTAATTTGGTATCAGAGCGAGAAGTTAGCAATTTGAGGATTCGTAGGGATTATGATATGAACGGCATATGTTTTGAAGAAATAAACGACATAACTTGTGTTGTATTATGATATGAAAATATTAATTTTTGCGTTGCGATTTTTATTTTTGTTTTATTGATGTCGGGTAAAGGGCCAATATTAAAGACCATCGATTTAAGGGGCAAAAATTACAGAAAATCTCGATATTTTTCACAATTACTGAAAATCTCGATTTTGGATCCGTCGAGATACATAATTAGCTCCTGATACATCCAATGGAGATGCAATTTTTTCTTAGTAAAGATACATAATTAGCTTTCAATACATTTTTTTTTTCAATTTTAGGTCTGTCGAGATACATAATTTATCTAATGAAGATACATTTTTTCGTGTAAAGATACTTAATTATCTCCCGATATATTTTTTCGGATTTTGGATCTGTCGAGATAGCTCTCCGATACATCCAATAAAGATAGATAATAAGTTGAGATTTTTATAATTACTTTATAAGAGTGAGAATTTGTATAAATAGATAAGTTAAGGTGTATATTTCTGTTATTTTTTATAAAATTAATGAAATAATTAAGGTTCTTAAATAATTCACATCTTAAATCATTTTCACTATCAGGATGTATTATCATGAAATTTGAGTATAATTTAAACTAATAATACAATATTAAATGATGTAACATGTAGAAGACAACAAATACTAATAAACATAAAGATCATTAATAGAAATTATTGCAAAGTACATATAAAATGTACCATTATTGAAACAAAATAACAAAAATAAAAAATGAAAGCATACTTAAATAGAGTGAATCTATATATAAATTCACTTCGATAAATAATATTATACGAAGATGATTCATTTAAAAACACTTATAAACTAGATATCTGCATCTTCGGGTGGAGACTGCGAGGACGAGGACGAAGCTTCACGTAATTGATCCTTCAGCATAACTTCTCCGACGTCTAACCAAGCTTCAAACTTCATAATATCATCTGCATTCAACTGATCGATAGACTCCCAGCGACTTTTCTCTCGAGTCTTATTCATTTCGCTTAACGAAGTCATTCTATCCTTTGCAACTTTTTCTCTTCTGTCAAGTTCGTTTAGCCTATCGTTGAGTTGATTCACTTTCTTACGTGTATTTTCAGCAACAAGGTGTTCACCTAAATCAAATTCTTGTGTTGGATTCATAAAACGATCGATGACCGCGTTATGAGTTGGATGGATAAAAGAATACGCTTTTTCAGTTTCGGTCGGTGAAGTAAGAACAATTCCAAGATCGACATCGTTTTCCCTAACGAGTTCACTGGCTTTTTTATATAAGCCAGAACGACGTTTGGAAAATGTAGTACATCGATCAACATATTTCTCTATTTTCTTTAATGGAATTTTTTGACGTCCTGCTGTTTTCTTACCCTCCATCTTAGTAAACAAATAAAATACGTAGATCAATTATTTTCAAGAAATGTGACTTATAAAAAATATGAAATAAGAACATATATTTATACACATAAATTAACAATGGTCATTAAATTTATAGCCATAAAATGAATAGTTTATATTCAATTTGATATTCATAATCTGAGTTTTATAGTAACATCAATGAATATAATATTTTAAATAAAAATAGGTAATAGTATAATATACTACATGAAGTTTATCAACTACATATAATTTGATGGAAAATTAATTACTTACCAAAATCATTCAATTCTTTTATAATAACTAAATCAAATTTCGCACTTGGTCAAATAAAATAAATCTACCATTTAATTTGAAAACAAAAATGTATTAATATATTTTACGTTTTAAAATTTATATAAATCCAAATAATTTTAAATGACACTGAATCTAATTACAAATCTATTTTAACTAGTAAATGTTTAATTAATAACCATTATAAAAATCAAATTTTTAACATGTATTATAAGTAAATCAAATCTAAAATTTAACTTGAATTAAAAAATACTTTTGACGTGCTTACTAAAATTAGAGAAAAATATTCACATTATGATTAATTAATTTTTGGAAATGCATTCAATGAACAAGTTGACTCTTAATTTGACAATTAAAATATTATTTTTAAGTGTAAATAATATTTTAATTATCAAATTATTTTTTAGAAAACTAGCGCCTCCCTATCCTCCGTCGGAGTATTCATCGGAGAAACAAGAAACGATGGCGGCGTACGGTGTATCCGATCATCGTTAATCTTTAACCAATCAAACAACGATTCAATAGACGACTGAGGATGAAACTTAAAGGCAATTTTTATAATACAGATACAACAATTTTGAGATCCCGCTATGCTTTGTGAAACTCACGTTGTGTACTATAAAAATTGCAGTGATCGGAGACATTAATTATTCTCTCTCTTTCAAAGACGTAATTATTCTCCATTTTTCTCCAATTCATTTTTTAAAATAACTTGTTTCGATTGAACTCTTAATTCAGAATTGTTGTATCTGAATTAATTTTACTAGATAACAGTTTCTGTATCTGAGCATTTTTAGTCGAGGTATATTTTTTATTAATTGAAGATACATAATTTAGCTTAGTTCTATATGAATGTCCAGGTGCATATTCTTGTATCTATACGCCTGATGCATAGAAGATCTGCAAAATAAATTACTCCTAAAATGAGTTAATTACCGTTACTTTCCATAATTACAATGAATTAGTTATTTCTTAAGATGTAACATCAATCATGTATCTCTTTTAATATTATGTATCTGCAAACTAAAAATCAAAATAGGAGTCCCATAGATAGGTTCTATCGAAGTTAAGAGCGTACTTAGAACACAGACCTACCCTAGCTTGAAGGTAGAGAAGCTATTTCCGATAGACCCTCGATTCACATTTATTTTTAGTTTAGGTTGAGATTAGCCCAAAGGAAAACGTTCGTTCCACAATACTATAACGGATATACTTTACATACACGAGAGAGCGAAACTGACCTACCGAAAAGAGAGAAGGCGCGAATACAAGAGTGAATATGGTCTATCACTCAAAAGGCCGGAAAAAAAATAACCTTCCGTGCCCCTATATACAAGCCTTGGAAATAACCTTTGTCAGAAATGAAGGTACCTTGTAGTGGAACCCTTTCCCAAACCCCGCACATAGCAGGAGCTTTAGTAAACCAAGCTGCCCTTTTTATGTCCCTATATGCCAAGCTTTGCTAGTTACCGCAAAAGGAAATAAATCTCGAGAAATTAAACATCAAACGTACGATACAACAACAGACCCCGTTTATTCTCACAAAGTGAGGTCTGGGGAGGGTAAAACGTACGCAGTCCATACTGCTACTTCCGAAGAAGTAGAGAGGCTGTTTCCGATAGACCCCCGACTCAAGAATGAGAATAGTATACCATCAAATGTACGATACACCGCAAGAAAAGCACAAACAACAACAACAAACTCGATTCACTCCCAAAAGTGGAGTCTGGGAAGGGCCGAGTATACGCAGACCTTACTTCTGGAGAGTTTTTCCCGGAAGACCCTCGACTTGAGTAACGAATATCAAAGTTGCTAAAAGAAAAAACCAGAAGTAAAGAAGACATAACGAGGAGCAATAATAATAACCAACTAACATGATAACTGAAGTACAGTAAATAACGAGGAGTAACCAAAGTCGTAAGACAGGCAACTACGGGACAAGTGTTGCGACTACTGGTATAGATAGGGAAATAGGTACAATGCACCAACCTACCACCACGCCTATCCGAGACAACGCTCAACTACCTACTAACCTTTTACCCTAATCCACGACCCCCATAACCTTATACTTAACTCCCCTTCGGAGTAACCAAAGTCGTAAGACAGGCAACTACGGGACAAGTGCTGCGACTACTGGTATAGACAGGGAAATAGATAGGTACAATGCACCAACCTACCACCACGCCTATCCGAGACAACGCTCAACTACCTACTAACCTTCTACCCAAATCCACGACCCCCCTAACCTTAGCCCTTTTGGAGTAACCAAAGTTGTAAGACAGGCAACTACGGGACAAGTGTTGCGACTACTGGTATAGACAGGGGAATAGGTACAATGCACCAACCTACCACCACGCCTATCCGAGACACCACTCAACTACCTACAAACCTTCTATCCAAATCCACGACCCCCCTAACCTTATACTTAACGCCCTTTTAGAGTAACCAAAGTTGTAAGACAGGCAACTACGGGACAAGTGTTGCGACTACTGGTATAGACAGGGAAATAGGTACAACGCACCAACCTACCACCACGCCTATCCGAGACAACGCTCAACTACCTACTAACCTTCTATCCTAATTCACGACCTCCAAGAGAAATCATACTAACAACTACCTTATTCATAATCAAACCACTAGATGAAAGACGAGAAGAAAAAAACCATCAACTTAAATTAAGATCAGCATCAAGATCAGTGAGCTGTTTGTTCACTGTCCATTACAAATGATTAAGAGCAGGAATAAACCAAACAGAAACATATCCAAAAAGGCATTAAGATCATTTACTTTCACTTGATGATATCAAACATGACCAAACAATTCTGTAAATTTTGCAAATTCAATCTCGAATTCATCACCAAAACACTAAAGAAAGCAAAAAGAGTGTTCACAAACATAACGAAAAATCAGTTTTGAGGCACGACAGCTGAAATCGGGGAACACATCAAGATCGTTGAGCTGCTTTTCACGATCCATCACAATAATTAACAGCAAACGCATCATCAGAACACAAAATAAAACCAAAAAGAACTACTAACAAAAAGAGAAATTAGTTCAATTGAAGAACAAGATCAACTTTTTCATTGATGAAGTCGATTATTGCAATCCGAACTCAAATTCACTAAATAAAACACAAAAGGGTGTTGAAAAACATAACGAAAAATCGCATCTGGGGTACAACAACTGAAACAGGAGGAACACCACCAAGAAGACTAGCTAGTTGAAGATCAAGATCATTAAGCTGCTATTCACAATAATTAAAATTCAACACCAAGACACTAAATAAAACACAAAAGGGTGTTTCATAAACGTAACGAAAAATCAGTTCTGATCATCTCTTTTCCAACCCATTTATAAACTTCACAATCCAATCTCAAATTCATCAACAAAAACACAAAAGGGTGTCCATAACTAACAAAAGGGTGTTTATAAACGTAACGAAAGATCAATTCTAATGGAAGTTCAAGATCACCATTTTTTGCAATCCAAACTCAAATGCACTAAATAAAACATAAAGGGTGTTCATAAACGTAACGATAAATCACTTCTGATTGAAGATCAAGATCATCTTTTTTCCAACCAAACTCAAATTCATCACCAAAACACAAAAGGGTGTCCATAACTAACAAAAGGGTGTTCAAAAACACAACAAAAAAATCAAAATCAGAATCAAGATCAAGATCAAAATCACTTCTGAGGTACAACAACAGAAGCAGGAGGAACACGACCAAGAATACTAGCTTATTGAAGATCAAGAACATTAAGCTGTTATTCCCTATCCATAACAATAATTAACAGCAAATCCATCACCAAAACACTAAATAAAACATAAAAGGGTGTTGATAAACAAGAACAATTCAACATCAAGATCGTATCTTTCACTAGAGAAGATCAATTTAACTCAAATTTATCACCAAAACACAAGATAAAACACAAAAGGGTGTTCAAAAACATAACAAAAAAATCAAAATCAAGATCATTAAGCTGTTATTCCCTATCCTTAACAATAACTAACCGCAATTCCATCATCAAAACACTAAATAAAACACAAAAGGGTGTTCATAAACAAGAACATTTCAAGATCAAGATTATATTTTTCACTAGATAAAATCAATATAGCTCAAATTCAACATCAAAACACTAAATAAAACACAAAAGGGTGTTCATAAACAAGAACATTTCAAGATCAAGATCATATTTTTCACTAGATAAAATCAATATAACTCAAATTCAACATCAAAACACTACATAAAACACAAAAGGGTGTTCATAAACAAGAACATTTGAAGATCAAGATCATATTTTTCACTAGATAAAATCAATTTAACACAAATTCATCACCAAAACACTGAATAAAACACAAAAGGGTGTTCATAACTAACAAAAGGGTGTTCAAAAACATAACAAAAAAATCCAGATTCACTTCTGAGGTACAACAGCTGAAGCAGGAGGAACACCACCAAGAAGACTAGCTTGCTGAAGACCAACATCATTAAGCTGTTGTTCCCTATCCATAACAATAATTAACAGCAAATCCATTACAATAATTATCGGCAAACCCATCATCAAATCACTAAATAAAACACATAAATGAGAAAACCCACAAACTTAACGAAAAATCATTCGTCTTGAAGATCAAGATCATCTTTTTTCACTAGATAAAATCAATATAACTCAAATTCAACACCACAACACTAAATAAAACACAAAAGGGTTCATAAACATAAAGAAAAACCAATTCTGATTGAAAGATCAAGATCATCTTTTTTGCAATCCAAACTCAAATTCACTACATAAAACATAAAGGGTGTTCATAACTAACAAAAGGGTGTTCAAAAAACTCAAAATCAAGATTCACTTCTGAGGTGCAACAACTGAAGCAGGAGGAACACCACCAAGAAGACTAGCTTGTTGAAGATCAAGATCATTAAGCTATTGTTCCCCATCCATAACAATAATTAACAGCAAATCCATCATCAAAACACAAAAGGGTGTTCATAAACAAGAACATTTCATCATCTTTTTTCACTAGATAAAATCAATATAACTCAAATTCATCATCAAAACACTAAATAAAACACCAAAGGGTGTTCATAAACGTAACAAAAAAATCACTTCTGATTGAAGATCAAGATAATCTTTTTTCCAACCAATTTATAAATTTCACAATCCAACCTCAAATTCATCAACAAAACACAAAAGAGTGTCCATAACTAACAAAAGGGTGTTCATATATGTAACAAAACATCACTTCTGATTGAAGATCAAGATCATCTTTTTTTCACTAGATAAAATCAATATAACTCAAATTCATCACCACAACACTAAATAAAACACAAAAGGGTGTTCATAAACATAAAGAGAATTAGGGTTCGATTCCGGAGAGGGAGCCTGAGAAACGGCTACCAGAAAAACTAATTCTGATTGAATATCAAGATCATCTTTTTTACAATCCAAACTCAAATTCACTAAATAAAACATAAAGGATGTTCATAACTAACAAAAGGGTGTTCAAAAAACTCAAAATCAAGATTCACTTCTGAGGTGCAACAGCTGAAACAGGAGGAACAACACCAAGAAGACTAGCTTGTTGAAGATCAAGATCATTAAGCTGTTGTTCCCTATCCATAACTATAATCAAAGGCAACCCAAGTACCAAAAAAGTAGTAGCAACATGCCAAGCAGCTTTTCCAGTACTCTGTGCAAGTTTCTTCCCTACATAAGTTGCTCCACAAGCTGCTTGTTTTCCCTTTGTAACAATTGTTGAATTAGAAATCTTGGCTAATACGCCGTCGTTTTTGCTTAAAGAAAATCTTTTTCCACTTGTTGAAGCAGCCATTGTTGAGGAAGAAAGAGGAAAGTTGTAGGGTTTTAGGTTTAGGCTTGAAGATTTGGGCTAAAACCCTTTATGTATAGTGTGTATATATATATATATATATAAATTAATTAAAGAGCATTTATTGAAGAAAAAGGAATAATTACCAACAACAGTGGTGCAACGGAAAGGGGTTGCCCAACCTACCCAGAAGTTGAGGGTTCAGTTGGAAGCTCTCCCCCAAATGAGGTTCGACGCGGGGCGAATTCGGATATAATCGGCCTCCTAAAAAGCAGGTACCAAACACTGGGTGATTTAAACCAAAAATAAAAAAGAACCGTGATTTACGATATCATCTTTAATTAATTATTATAAATTATTTATGTATAAAAAAATTAATAATATTTAATAAAATATAAGAGGCAGTTTAGCAGCTGAAGCACGCAGCACATCGACATGCCTGCTTCAATTGTGATTTTACAATATCATCCTTAATTAATTATTATAAGTCATTTATGTATAAAAAAATTAATAATATTTAATAAAATATAAGAGAGTTTAGCAGCTGAAGCTCATCGGAGGTCGACATGTCTGTTTCAATTGTAATTTTACGATATCACCCTTAATTAATTATTATAAGTCATTTATGTATAAAAAAATAATAATATTTAATAAAAAAATAAAATAAGCATTTATGATGTGTCTGATGCAGCTACTTCAATCGTAATTTTACTATGACACCCCTAATTAATTATTATATTCCTAATTTATCTCTTAACTCTTATTTTTATAAGAGGCAGTTTAGCAGTTGAAGCGGGCAGGAGATCGATATGCCTGTTTCAAATGTTTCAGTTGTGATTTTATGATATCACCCCTAATTAATTATTATAAGTCATTTATGTATTAAAAAGGTAATAATATTTAATAAAAAATAATATAAACATTTATGACGTGTCTGCTTTAGCTGTTTCAATCGTAATTTTACTATAGCATCCCTAATTAATTATTATATTCCTAATTAAATATTATAAGTCATTTACATGATAAAAAATTAATAATATTTAATTAAAAAAATAAAATAGATATTTATGACATGTCTGCTTCATCTGCTTCCACCATAATTTTACTGTATCACCCTTAATTAATTATTATAAGTCATCTAAGCATTAAAAAAAAAAATATTTAATAAAAAAGTAAAATAGACATAAACTGAAAATTAACTCTTGATGTTTTAAATTAACTTGACGATTTATATGAGACCTTCTTAAATTTTTTTCAAAGGTATTTCTTAAAGTAATTTTGATAAAGGGAGTTCATCAACTGAAGTAGGCAGTAGATCGATAAGCCTGTTTCAGCTGCTTCAATTATATCGTCGTTAATTAATTATTATAAGTCATCGACATATTAGAAAATTAATAACATTTAATACAAACAAGTAAAATAAATATTTTTGGCATGTTTGCATTAACTGTTTCAATTGTGATTTTACTATATCATCCATAATTAATTATTATAAGTCATCTAAGTATTTAAAAAATTATTAATACTTAATAAAAAAATAGATATAAAATGATAATTTTACTATGTCACTTCTAATTAGTAGAATGGATGAAAAATTATTATAAATCACAGTAATTTAAAATTTAAATTATCTTTAAAATATGATTGACTATCAATGCTTATATTATTTGTAAATTACATAAAAAAGTATTAAAAATTATAATAGTTAACAACTTAAAATATCTAAAAACATATTAAAAATATAATTAATTATCTAAATTTTATCTCTGACACATAATTTATCTCGGTATCTAGTTGATTAGATAAAAGACAATTTATATTGGATTAATTTTGTAGGTAAAAACCATTAATAATTATTTTCTACTTTTAAAAAATAAATGATGCTTTTAGCTTGACTAGTCATTCATAGAAAGTAGATATATTTTTATTAGCATCGATAAATACTATGAATTTATGTAGCTCGTTATGTAGCGTCGATAAATTTTTTCTCGAACTTCAGTTATTTATGCTTGAAATTCAATTACATGTAACTGCAGACAGTTCCGTCAGCAGTTTAACATCAGACATCATATGTCGGAAGTTATTTCGAAATGACACTACTAGAAACTGGACCTATGACAACGGTACTTATTACAATGGTGATACAACCGTTGCTATATATAGACAGTATATAGCAACGGTTTGAACCGTATGCTTAAGTGCTGATAATACAGTACTTAAGCAATCGAGCCATTGAGACTATACAAAAACGTTGCCGTATATTTCATACGGCAACGACTATTTAAAAAAAAATCCTAAAAGGAGAATGTTAGTAGCTCAGTTGAGTTGGCTACGTGAAGTTTCACGTTATTGGTGAAAGTTCGATTCTCCATCTTGTACATTATTAAGCATTTGGAGCAGCCATAATTCCATGAAAATATGGAAATGTGTATATGTGGTTGTCTGATGGTTCGTCTTCGTCTTCGTCTTCGTCCTCGTCCTCGTCCTCGTCCTCGTCCTCGTCCTCGTCCTTGTTCGTGTCCCACAGGAATCTAGCGTACGCTGCAAGTACGTCGCTGAGAGAAACGCTACAGATAATCACGCTCGTGAAGAACTTTACGTTAAACAAAATAATCGAAAGTACTTTTATGTTACACTTAGAATGAAACGATTTATAGTCAGATAAATGCATGTCTGCAGGCTTGTATTAGACCACGTAGTTTCAGAAGTCATTCGTTCTTTCTTAAACTTCGTGCATATGACCACGTAGTTTCAGAAAGTCATTCGTTCTTTCTTAAACTTCGTGCATATGACCACGCAGTTTCAGAACTCATTCGTTCTTTCTTAAACTTCGTGCATACTCAAACACGCGGATCACATAAAATAGGACGGAGAGAGTACCTGTTTCTTGGTGAAGCTTGAACTGCTCTTTTGAAGTAAGACGACGCTTTATTTTGGTCGTGATGAAGTTGCCATATAAAATTTGCGTACTGCGAAATAACTTCTCCATCGCTAGCATCTGCTAATACAGCGCGCGAGTAGTATTCTTCAGCTCCGGTTAAGTCTCCTTTACACTGTCGGAAAGAACAACAAGCACAATGAAATCAAGTTAAGGCGTTGCTTGTCAACTGCTGCGGCCAAGTTTGAGTGTATTCTATGCATTATGTCAGTCTGTTGCTAATCTGTTATCGTGCTGCATTTAGTTGGGTGCCCGATTGGCTACCTTTCATTGTCGCGATGCCACTGGTTTATACGCGGTAGCTAAGAAGGAAAATAAGGGACATTGTTACCTGATCAAGAAACTGAGCATAGTTTCTTAAAACTAAGGGGTTATTTGGATTTTCTTGAATCATACTCGTGTAGTAACCCTCGGCCGCTATAAGCTCATTCAGAGTCATGCCACGACTAAATCCGCAAGTACTGTCAATCCCAAATCCGGCAGCAAGATTCAGTAGAGGGATAGCGTGTCTGTCATCTCGTTCAAAATCCATGTCGTGTGATGCAGCAACTTCTCCGGTTTCCTTGACAAGATGGCACGTCAAGAAGAAAAAGCTTCAGTCGTAAAAGGGATATGATGAAAAAGTACAGCTCTTGTTCTAAAGGTTACCTTGTTTTCATCGCGTGGTGTATCTGTGTGGTCGTTGTCATCATGATCGATCTCCCAAAGAAAACTAGCGTACGCTGCAAGGACATGGCTGAAAACCGGAAACAAATGTCAAAACAAATGTAAGAAGTCTGCAACTTCCTACATTTGGAAACTTTTCATTTTGCGCGTAATGACTTGATGTTATAGCCACAACGATGCCATGGAATGAGTCGAACAACAAGTTATAGCGGTACTTTTAGTATGTGAGAAACTCCGATGCATTCAAATACGGATGATGTACCTGTTGTCTGAAGCAGCATGAGCAGCGCGTTCAAAGTAGTTCAACGCTCTATCTTTATCACCGTGCAGCTGCCACACTAATCTAGCATACTGCGACAAGATCTCCCCGTCTTTTGGATCTGTTAGAGTAGCTCGAAAGTAATATTCCTCTGCCCCGGAAAGATCTCCTCTCGACTGCCACCAAAAGTTCATGAAAGACACAAAACATCAAATGAGAACCAAGCATTGGACTAAATCCTTTGAGCATTAGGCATGCTTAGAGCACACAGTCGGGCAACTGAGGCGTAAGGCTAAGAAGGGCAGCCCGGTGCACCAAAGCTACCGCTATGCGCGGTGTCCGGGGAAGGGCCCCACCGCAAGGGTGTATCGTACGCAGGCTTACCTTGCATTTCTGCCGGAGGCTGTTTCCAAGGCTTGAACCCGTGACCTCCTGGTCACATGGCAGCAACTTTACCAGTTGAGGCGTAAGGCTCATGGAACAAAATCCACCCGTGAGCCTCGGGATGTTTTGCAAGTGCACTGCTTTGGACTAAAAACCTACTATATATGAGATACTTTTTTAGACAGACTAAAAAGGAAAGCAAAGCAGAATGGTTCGACTAGCTGATGCCATTCATTTGAGGCGGTTCGCCTATTCAAATATGAACTTCGGCAGTTGCAGACCTCAATGAAGACATCGCAGTTGTCAAATCCGGTAAACAAAATGTGCACGGTATGAAGAAGTATAGCCATGATCGGAAACTGAGAACATCAAGAACACACTCCGAAGAGAACTGTGTACAGAATCGATAGACTGACCTGCAAAAGTTGAGCATAATTCCTCAAGACCAAAGGATTGAAAGGATATTCTTCAAGCAAACTCTTATAATACGCCTCGACATCTCCATTATCGTCAAAACTTGAAGGTACATCGTCAGCACCATGACCCGCCCTCATCAGCCCACCCTCAGTGAGAGACTTAACATCACCATCGATGCCACTAACATTAACATCGATCCCTAGTCCAGCAGCAAGGTACATTGGACCAACTGGTTTACTTTCTTCTTTAAATTCTGTGTCTTCTTTCTCATCGCAATCTTCATTATCATCGCCTTCCTTGATAAGTCCCATGACGCTTTTCCCAAAGCTAAAATCATCAATCGATAAATCTTCTATCTCGTTGCCTATAGTAACAGCCCTCACCAGTTTCCCATCGTTAATCATCTCCTCGAAATCTTGATTGCTATAAATAGAAAATGATAGTTCTGTTTGCAACATTATGTTCTTCTCTTGGTTGTGACATGATCGTGGAAGTACCTTCGATCTATAAACTTCATCAAGATCAGATTTCGACAACAATCCTTTCCTACAAACTTCATCAAGATCAGATTTCGACAGCAATCCTTTTCTACAAACTTCATCAAGATCAGATTTCGACACCAGTCCTTTCCTACAAACTTCATCAAGATCAGATTTCGACAGCAATCCTTTCCTACAAACTTCATCAAGATCAGATTTCGACACCAGTCCTTTCCTACAAACTTCGTCAAGATCAGATTTCGACAGCAATCCTTTCCTACAAACTTCATCAAGATCAGATTTCGACACCAGTCTTTTCCTACAAACTTCATCAAGATCAGATTTCGACAGCAATCCTTTCCTACAAATTTCGTCAAGATCAGTTTTCGACACCAGTCCTTTCCTACAAACTTCATCAAGATCAGATTTCGACAGCAATCCTGTCCTACAAACTTCGTCAAGATCAGTTTTCGACACCAGTCCTTTCCTACAAACTTCATCAAGATCAGATTTTGCAACCAACTTAGT
Organism: Capsicum pubescens; assembly: GCA_030864215.1. Lineage (NCBI taxonomy): Eukaryota > Viridiplantae > Streptophyta > Magnoliopsida > Solanales > Solanaceae > Capsicum > Capsicum pubescens. The sequence goes on along the minus strand of CM061541.1, from coordinate 273,115,254 downwards.
GTAAACTTCATCAAGATTACATTGTGACACCAACCAAACCTCATCAACATCACATTTTGACACCAACCCTTTCCTACAAACCTCATCAAGATCACATTCTGACACCAACCAAACTTCATCAAGATCACATTTTGAGTACACCAACCCTTTTCTATAAACATCATCAAGATCACATTTTGACACAAACACTTTTAAGTTCCCTTCTGATTGAACTCTCCGAGGCGATAATTTTCGACCAGGATTGTTGTTTGATCTTTTTGGGATAAACCTCTCAGGTGAAGAGTTACATGAGAAAGAACACAAATGATTTGGAGTGTGAAATGACACCTTTCCAATATTATAGTGATCAGAAGAGGTACCATCAAAGTCATTTTTTTTACTTTCTACCAAAATAGTTTGTGAAACTGGAGTTGATGAGCTTCTCAGAAGCATATTTGTAACTTTGGCTGCTTGCTACTTCTGTGGAGATCCTAAATAAACTGTTCAAAATAGATAAAAGTGTTAGTTAATAACTGTCACCTTCAAGTTTGCTACAACAAACATACCCGGTGTATTCCCACATAGTGGCGTCTGGGGAGGGTAGAGTGTACGCAGACTATACCACTACCTCAGGTGAAGTAGAGAGGCTGTTTCCAATAGACCTCCGGCTCAAAACCGATAACAGTATAACAAACACAAAACATAAATGCATATGAACTAATTAATACATACAGCCACAAGATAATACTATAAACTATCTATTCGAAATCATAGACATCACTCAAGCACCACGAACAAGAAACTCCATGCACAAACAAAGTACTCGATCTCCCCTACTGTTACCAGCGCACTCCTACCCTCTAACCATCTACCTTAATCCGCGTCCTCCACACCTTCCTGGTCATGTCCTCCGTTCGGCCTACCTCTACCCCGCCTGAAACCATCCATAGCCAGTGTCACACACCTCCGAACTGGAACATTCAAGCCCCTCTTCATCACGTGCCTGAACCAACGTAACCTCACTTCATGCATGTATATACTATTTGATGGTATTTGTCTATATACTATAATTTATCTTCTTAAACGTCTCACTTAATTAACGCTATATATCCTTATTGACACCCCTTCGCTGGAAAATTACATGCATGACGTAGATAGGTTATTCATTTCATGTATATCCTATCTCCGCCACTACGCATAACAACGATATTCCAAAAGTAAGATCTGGGAAGAGCAGAGTGCACGTAAATCTTACCGTTACCTCGAATGGAAGTGTGAGATATATAGATAGGAGAATTATATTCAACAAGATAATATATTATTTCTTGTCAAATAACATTGTGAATACTTTTTTTTTTCTTGTGAAGAATATTGTGAGTACTAACATCATATGAAAATACAAAGATGAATCAACTCTTATATGTTTAGAAAAAACCATGATTAATTAATGATGAAAACATAAAAATAAAAATAAATAAAAGTAAACCCTCTATATATAAAAAAAAAAAAAAAAAAAAAAATTGTAGAGAAAAGTATGGAAATGCAGAGATTGAGGTATACCTTTAAATTTTATTTGAACAATAAATTAATAACAACGATTACTTAGGATCATCTCGCGAATATTTGTGGCATCGTAGTAGAATTATTACCAATGGCACATTATACACCTAACTGCGAAAAGACAGTGCAAGCTTTGTTACGCTGTCATTACGGATATCAAGATCAAATAATCATTTCAGAATTTATTTATCTCGCGATAATTTTTAAACGTTCTGCAAGTCACGTATTACTAAATTATAGATAAAATAATACATGAATTAACTCATATAAAATGTAATACTTGATGTGTTGAATTTTATAATATATATAAAACAACTAATGAAAAATACTAAATATGAATAACTCTCACTTGCGATTAAATGACCTTTTATAGCAAATCAAAAAAGACTAAGGACCATTTGAACATGAATATTTTTCACTTTTTTCTATAATATTATTTATAAAAAAAATATTTGCACATAGAATTATTACGATTTACAAAATCCAACTTTGAAGTTAAATTTCGAAATTTTTGAGAATTTGAAAAACTCCAAAAAAAAAATCATAATTTTCACTCCAAACCATTATAAAAGTTCAAAAATAACTTCAATTTGTAATTTTGTATATTCATGTCCAAACACAATTATTATTTTTCAAATACCATTTTTAACTTGAAAATAAATACAATTCTTTTTTCCAAATGTTTTAAGGAAAATTCCAGATATATATATCTAAACTCTTGCCTAAAAATAAGGTCCATATATAGATAATGCCTTTTTTTTACCTAACAACATTTAAACAATAATTTAAAAACCCTCCAAATGGATGAAATATAAAACTCGATTTTAATTAATTAATTTCTTCATTTTATATAAATGTTCTTTCGAAAAATTATCTTCTTTCCTAACCCCAATTTTATTCGGGGTCTCTAACACATCGACCCCGAAAAAAAATTCCCCTCGTCGTCGTCTGTACCAGCTAGACGGACGACGAGCAAAACATCCTCATTCCACCACGATCACGGCCACGACCATGGGAATATTGAAACCGTTCCAACTCCTGGAAATAAATGTCATATCCGCGCAGGACTTAGAACCTATGTCCAAAAAAATGAAAACCTACGCGGCCGCGTGGGTCCACCCTACGCGTAAACTTGCCACGGGTGTTGACCTAGAAGGTGGTAACAACCCTACGTGGAATGACAAGTTTGTTTTTCGTGTGGACGAGGAATTTCTACGTAAGGAAAATTCCTCTGTCCACATCGAAATTTATTCGGTCCATTGGTTTCGAGACTCTCTCATCGGAACGGTTCGCGTGCTCGTCGGAAACCTTATCCCTCCTCTACGAACTCACCATCGTCCTCACCATCATGGAATGCGTTTTGTTGCACTTCAGGTTTGTTTATTTCTCTATGTATATAGGATGAATATTTATGTATATTTGGTGAATATTGTTTATTTACATGCATACGTAAAGTTGCATGCATGCATGCATGCAACGTAAATCTTGATACATAAAGCATTTCGCGCGTTATATGATGAATATAGTTATTTACAAGCATACGTAAAGTTGCATGTGTGCATGCATGCACGTCAATCTTGATGCATAAAGCATTTCGCGTTATGTGATGAATATTACTTATTTACATGCATGTGAATCTTGATACATAAAACATTTCGCGTTATATGATGGAATATATTTACTTACATATGCATACGAAGTTGCATGCATGCACGTCAATCTTGATACATAAAGCATTTCGCATTATATGATGAATATTTATTTACATGCATATATAAAGTTGCATACATGCACGTAAATCTTGATACATAAAGCATTTCGTGTTATATGATGACTATATTTATTTACAAGCATACGTAAAGTTGCATGCACGCACGGTCAATCTTGATACATAAAGCCTTTTGTGTTATATGATGAATATATTTATTTACATGCATACGTAAAGTCACGTCAATCTTGATACATAAAGCATTTCGCGTTATATGATGAATATAGTTATTTACGAGCATAGGTTAAAGTTGCATGCATGCACATCAATCTTGGTATATTTAATGATAGAAATTTCACGTTTTCACCCTCTTTATAATGTGGGACCAAAAAAAAAAAACAGTTCGATACAAAAAGCATTTCGCATTATGCATGCAACGTTCAGGGAAGGGTGTGTAATGTCGGTAGCCTATCTTGAAGCTAATTCTCCATGGCTCAAATCCATAACCATAACCAACTACGGAGCCAAAATTTTCACTTAGGGAAGTCGAAATATAAAAAACTGAACACATGAAAGAGCCAAAAGAGATTCACATAGAGTGTGTGTGTGTATATATATATACATAAGAAAAAAAAATTATGACATCTCTCAGACAAGAATGGTTTCGCCACGGCTTTTCCCCGGACCCCACATATAGTAGTTTTTAGTGCACCGAGCTACCCTGCTCTTTTTTCTCAGACAAGAATAGTTTTGCCATTACCCATGACCTATACGTCACATGAGATCACTTTACTGCTCCAAGACTACCTTAAAACTTCTGTCATGTAAATTAATTTATGTATATAGTGATTAATTGTTACTTAATGGTACTATATATTTCTTCAATCAAATTTACCTTAATTGACATTTAAATTAACGTATCCGGGGTTTATCGAAAACAACTTCTCTATCTCACCTATGAGGTAGTGGTATGGACTGCGTACACTTGCCCAGTGGCGGAGCCACATACAATTTAGGGGGTCATCCGAACCCCCTTCGTCCGAAAATTATACTATTTTTACATGGTCAAAAATATTTTTATATATATATAGTAGATGTTGAACCCCCTTCGACTAGTCCGTATATTTACTTCTAAACCCCCTCAATGAAAAACCTGGCTCCGCCACTGCACTTGCCCTCCTCAGACTCCACTTGGTGGAAATATACTGGCTATGTTATTTTTGTTTGTTTGTTGTTGACATTTAAATTAATGTCTTATCTCCTTTTGTGTATGTAGGTACGTCGTCCATCAGGACGTCCTCAAGGTATATTAAACATTGGTGTAACATTACTCGATAGCTCGATGAGAAGTATGCCATTGTATAGACAAATGAGCTCATCAGCCGTTGCATATCGCGATTTAATGGAAAATCGAGACACACATGTTTCACACAACAACGACATCAAACAGAACACTGACACCAATACCAATACCAATACCAATACCAATACCAATACCAATACCAATACCAACACCAGCAACAACAACGATGATGATGATGATGATGATAATGTTGCTATTACTTCAACACCTATGTTACGTCGAACAAAGAGTGAACATAGTGAACGTTGTGCATTCGATGAAATTTCAAATATTGGCAATGGTTCAATAGTTGGAATTCCATCGAAAACGAAAGGTAAAGGTGAAGAAAAAGAGAGTTCGATACTTAGTATTTCGTTCGAACCTCCGATCCATATGATGAAAAAAAATGGAAAAGCGAGTTCGGTTATAAATGGAGCTGAGTTAATAAATGAGAAATCGAAAAAAGAAAGTAAGAAAGGTAAAGTAAGTTCTGTTTTAAGTGATTCGATTGTAAGTAAAGGGTCATGGTCAGGGTCATATGATAGGCCCAATAATGAAAAGCCCAAGCCCAAACTCAAACTTATCGAGTTGGAAATGGGGCCCAAAGATGAGCCCAAAAGTGAAAGGAGGCTTGATTCTGACCCACCAACAACTAAAGCAATTGACGAACAATCTATTACAAAGCCCATTATGAAGAATAATGGGCTTCATAATGGAAATGAGTTTGGAGGCCCAAGTTCAAAAGGCCCATTAGCTGAATCGGAACTTGGGCCTTCAGCATCTGAAGTGGCTGCTATTTTGGTTGAACAAAAAAGATATCCATTGGATGACAAAAGGAGCTCAGTATTGGATGGTTGGAGCGTCGATGAGAGCATGGAAGGACTCAGGTCCAAGCTCGAGAGGTGGAGGACCGAGGTCCCGCCGATATACGACCGAGGAATGGGCTCGAGCAGCTACCATTCGACCGGGCGCCACGCGAGAAGGCGTAAGGATGGAGGGAGTGGCTTGTTTTCTTGCTTTGGTAGTATTTGTGGGTTTGAATGTCAATGCATTTGTGGAAAGCCCAAAAAGAGAAGTGGTAATAACAAGTACAAAAGCCCATCAAATGCTAGTAGATCATGGCTTTAAAAGCCCAAGCCCAATTAGATTTATAAGGCCCAAGCCCAATTGTTTAGGACACTCTTTTCATTAAACTTGTCCATTATTAGGAAAAAACTTATCTTTGATAAGCGGTTATAGGGGAGTTCAGAAAGGATCTGATCGTAAACTATGGAGATTCCATAACTATTTCGAAAATGAAAAATTATGTACATTATCGTCTTATTGATTGGTATTGGTCTTCTCTTGAGAAAAAATGGTTTCCGTCGTCTGCTATTTTATTTTTGCTGTGACTTTTCACTTTTCGTATTTCTCTTATCGAACTGTTTAATTCTGCCTTTTCTTGCGCTAAAAGTCTATCGGACACCTTTTAAAGTAGTGGTAAAATCTGTGCACGCTTTATCCTCGGCAAACCCTATGTATGAAACTACACTATGCATGTTATTATTGTTGCTTCCTATGTCTATATTCTTTTTTTTTTCTTTATAACAGTCCGTGCCAACTTACACGCACTTGTGTCCCTTTTTATATACATTGCGAAAAAATTCAATATTTTCTCGTCTATCGAAATTTGAACCTTAATCTGTCGAGACTTTTTGTCTCTTCACTAATAAGTCACATGCTTAGATGACACTCTTCGTTATCATGTAGTTTCACTTGTGGAATCTGAAACTTCCCGTCTTATTACTACAGCAAAGAAAGAACAAAAAAAAAACAAGTAGTTCTCGTATTATTGCAGAACCAGCATTATTTCAACAGCATACCTAGTATAATCCCGCAAAATGGGGTCTGGAGAGGGCAGATAGGGCGTACGACGACCTTTACCTCTACCTTAGAGATAGAGAGGTTGTTTCCGATAGACCTTTAACTCGAGAGAACCAACATTATTATTGCAGAATCAACATTATTTCAACGGCATACCCTGTATAATCCTGCAAAATGTGTTCTGGAGAGGGTAGATAAAGCGTACGGAGACCTTTAGCTCTACCTTAGAGATAGAGAGACTGTTTCCGATAGACCTTTAACTCGAGAGAACCAACATTACTATTGCAGAACCAACATTCTATCAACAGCATACGCAGTATAATCCCGCAAAATGTGGTCGGGAGAGGGTAGATAGGGTGTAACCTTTACCTCTATCAACAGCATACGCAGTATAATCCCGCAAAATGTGGTCCGGAGAGGGTAGATAGGGCGTACGAAGACCTTTACCTCTACCTTAGAGACAGAGAGGTTGTTTCCGATAGACCTTTAACTCGAGAGAACCAGCATTATATTGCAGAACCAGCATTCTATCAACAACATACGCAGTATAATCCCGCAAAATGTGGTCGGTAGAGGGTAGATAGGGCGTACGAAGACCTTTACCTCTACCTTAGAGACAGAGAGGTTGTTTCCGATAGACATTCAACTCGAGAGAAAAATAGTCGAAAGCAATCGAAAAAACCAGCATTATTTGCTGAAACAAATTCTTATTTCAATGCTTTATAACCATAAAGACTCCAAGAATACAACAAACAATACAGAAATTAGGAGTCAAGAAGGCCTCATTTTATTGCAGAACAACATTCATTTCATGAAAGTGAAGAGAAAAACGAAGAACACATCGCGCGCGGCCCTTTTCAGGAATAAATATAAGCATTAAAAACGCTTAAGCTCACTCATAGGTTAGTGTACAACAGAATTCCAACTCCTAAAACGAGGTTTCATCGAGCACTTCACTGCAAAAACTCTCGGGGATCAGTGACATAACCGGTCAATGCTGATGCTGCAGCCGTATACGGAGATGCAAGATAAATCTGGCCTTCCCTGTGGCCCATTCGACCAGGGAAGTTCCTGTTCGTGGTTGATACACAGACCTGCAAGACAATCAATCACTCGTACAGTCAGGTAACGAGCTACACTGCGATGACAAATTTGACGTCTTAGATCTGGCATTTTCTCAAGGTAGTAGGTTTACGCTCGCTCAATTACTCTGGCGTGATCTCTAACATATTGACAATGACATCCTATTTTTCACAGACAAGTCACTGATGTTTACTCTTAAGAGTCGAATACACCTAACACGGTAGCATATTAATAGTAAGTCGATTATTCTATAAAACAAATAATAACTTGCCTGAGCTTCATTCATGCGCGCATAGGTGTCTTTAGGGCCACCGAGACAAGCACCACAGCTAGGACTTGCCGGTGTATCACAGCCGGCCTCCTCAAAAATCTGAGAACATGTTTTGCCGCCAGCTCCTGGAACAGGGAGGCTATATACGTCCATCCACACCTGAAAGAGTTTCAAATATTCACATCATATGGTACTTCTGCAATGATATCGCAGCTAAGAAATCACCATAGTCGCTGGATCAAAAATACGATTACGAACCTTTTGGGTAGCGGGAACAAGGAAAGTTGGAACCTTTACCTTCTTTCCCTGCATAAGACATGGTTAATCGGTTAAAACCTGAAATATCTAACAAATCCTGATTACATGGAAACATGAGACGAGTAAGGACATAATCATGAAAAATGAGTAAGTATTTCCTCTCGCTGCGGAAGTGGGAGCCAAAATTGACACGACAAGTGAGAAAGTAAGCATAATGGTATCAGATAATTGTGAAGCATCACCGCGTACATATATATTAATCTGCCAATATAGGAGAAGAACAAATGTAAAAGAAGAAAGAATGGCCTAATGTGGAAATCGACATAACATCATGTGACTCCGGTATTGACTCGATGCAGAAGACAGTGGAAAAACGGTGAAGATGTAAAGCCTATCAATCAATCATCTAAGCCGAGATGGAATCGGTTACATTAATGTCCATATTCATTCCACTCTATTCAAGCCAATTTCATTCCACTACTAAAAAGTTGTCTTTAAAATTTATCCCTACATGGCCATAAATTTAAATATAACAACAACATCTAAGTTAGCATTGATTGAGAGAGATCATAGGTCATAAAAGAAAACAGGTAAGACTGAAACATTAATGAAACCGTTGACCGACTGTGAATACTTCTTTAAGAAACATTATTAATGTCTACAAATCCCCCATTGTGAAGAGCTTTCAGCTGTCTTGATATGCTCAGCAAATGAGCATGAAAAGGATATGGCTACTCCGCACGGATCATAATTTTATCCCACACTCATAGCAAAGTCCAGATACCATAGATGTAGTCTAAATTGATAAGAAGAATGTAAAAATGAGTATTTATTGGTTTATTGGCTACCCAATTTATCATAAAAATGACCGATGTGAGAAGAAAAAGAAATAAGAAGATATCAGTTCCTAACTGGTTAGAATAGGTGGATCGGGGTGACTTGTGGGATGTTTTGACTATTTTGCTACCTTCAACGCTAATGGTTGACTAGAAATAGGTTTTCTCTTCTTACTTCTATGAGAAATGCAAGAGGGTAACAATTAGTGCAAACAGATCATAATACTAGCTGTGTTTTGGTGAGTGCGCCAAATCAAATAACTAAATGTCAGAAATAGAAAATGGAGTAACATCTTACAGAGGCTAGAAAAACTTTTGCAGCAGCCATGAAGTCCTCCGTTTTTCCACCAGTACAAGATCCAATATATACTCGGTCGATTTTGACATCTTTGCATTCCCTTGCCAAAGCACGATTATCAGGAGAATGAGGCTGCAGGATGCACAGAAGGTTTAGAACATTTGGAACAGGTAGTACTTAAACTGAGTAGAAATCCATCTCTGCAAATACCGTTCTACGAGTGTTCTAGATCTTTGATAATATAAAATTTAAGTTCAAACTTTTCCTCCGTGTAAGTTATATTTACACAACCAAACATTGTGAATAGCATTGATGAATCCCCAAAGAGAGAAGGCTAAAACATAACCAACCTTAGCCACTAAAGGCTCCAACTTGGAAACATCGAATCTGTACTCCTTAAGATATCTATATACCAAAAAAAAAAAAAGGACATGTTAATGCCAAAGACAAGGCAGTTTGAACTCACAAATGATAACCTAATATTCTCTTTTGGTGACAAGAGAACAATAGAAGGTTATATGGAAGATGGGTACAAATGTGAAACCTTATGAAAGAGTTGCATCAAATAAATAAAATCCTACAATCTCATTGGAAACAGAATAAATCGATTTCGTGAAAGAGGCCTACTGCTACTAACTTCACTCTACTAATATTTTCTGATCTTGTCAGTTTTCAGGACATCTAGTCCTACTTCACAATCTTTATTTACTTTTGATAGATTATTATTTCTCATTGCAAGAAAATGGTGGCAAAAAAGCATTTAGTTTAAGGCTGTGCAGGCAGCACAGATTCCAGGATATATAGAAAGTATCTTACAAAGCATACTCAAGAACAAATTTGTCTCATCAACTAACTCTCCACTTTCTTTACCAAAACATTTGAAGTATTCCCAACCTTGTTTTATTGGGCTCGAACATATACTGATATATTCTATTTGCAACAATTTTCTTTGACTAATACAAAGTTGTGCTCTTTTCCTTTGAAAAAGTCATACTTTTTGGAATCGTAATTCATTTGATATCTCGACATTAGTAATTATCACCTAAATTTGGCCACATATGAAGTGGTCAAAGTAACAATAAAGAAAATATACACCAATGCAGGAAGTAGCGAACCAATTTAACATCAAACGAATTTTCAATGAGAGAACACCACTGTGCATTATTTGTCTAATGCAAAAGAACTGGACAAACAAGTCAACTTTAGTTTATTTAGTTCAATTAAAATCGAAACGGGTTTCACATCAAAGAGTTCCTTAAATTTTTGGTTATCACATTCGGTTAAAGTTATTATGTTTGTTTGATCAAACTGATGGAATTAACTCAATTGTGTCAATGGTACATTACACCTTTTCTTTGCATACAGTCAAAATTTTCTTTTAGTGTCATTTTTCTTTGGGGTCCAAGAGAAATTGTTATATTGCTAAAGTAGTTGCATTACAGAGAAACAAAGAGGGAGCAGCAACACGCTCAGCGGGGTTACAAAAAAGGGGACAGAGACTCACATCAGAGTCGGTACACAATGGGGTTAGAGGGGAGTCTGAGGATACACCACAAAATAGGGTAACATGGGGAAGTGTTGCTTCCCCGCCAGGTCTTCTGTACATAATTAGAGTACTCAGATATCTGGTTTTACACTTTGTTTTATGCATATTTTCAACCTCTTCGAACAGGCCGATAGGTCTCTTTTGTTTTCAGTCCGCTAGACCTTACTCATTTTATTAGACTTACTAAACATATCGTGAGCTCACCATTTTATTAGTGACTAATATCACCAACACTACACTACACACTAAGTTACAATCTCTCCTCCCAAGTCTCCTCTGGATATTCTCTGACTTTTGCTTTCTATGTCATTCTATAACAGTAAGCTTCTACAATATAGATCTTGAAACGGCCAATTTATTTAGCTTTCTTTAAGAACATTTGAGCTCTACAGGAAATGCATTTCAATCTTATTGATGTGAAGACTTGCTTTTCTGTGCATGTGCACAACAGATTAAGACATGAATGCATCTTAGCATGTTGCACAACTTCGATAAGTGATCACCACGATAATTTACCGACCATTAGACATGTTGCAAACCATTTTCTATTCACTTATTGCAATATATTTTGCACGTTCGAGTCTATCAATTATTACAAATTATGTGAATCAACTTTAAAATTCAGATACACCCAATATTAAGACAAATGCACATTAGAATAATATGGAATCAATTGGTGATGTCGCTACAATGGTCTTTGGTGTTAAATACCTGGCTCCTTCATCACTATATACAGGTTCATATGGAACAGAAGTCCTTCCCTGCGACAACATAAATAAAAATCCATTAGCTAAATAACGGTTCTCAATTCAGTCACCCATGAATATAAAGTTATAAGGTCTTTTTGGCAGCATGTCTCAGATGACATCAAAATCACAAGGGATGCGGAAAAGTTTAAAGAGGTGAAGTTGAGTCTCCGGCTTCCCCCACTTACCTCAAGATAGTCATATGTCGTTTTATCAGCTGGGATGACACCATTCTTTCCACCAGCTTCAACAACCATGTTACATAGCGTCATTCTTTCTTCCATCTATTAAAACAATAAGAGCCACAATTACTTGAAGATCCAGCATGGTTATTCCAATCAACAATATCAAGAAAAAAATAGAAACTTACGGTCAAGCTTTCAACTGTCGAGCCAACAAACTCCATTGCTTTATAAGTAGCACCAGCCACGGAAATTTCACCAATAATCTGCAATTTTTGAAGCAAAGGACCAAAATGTGAACTTTGGATTTTTATCAATCCAACAATGTTGTAGAGAAATAGAACAACAAACATAACAAATCACAAGAACACACAAAAATGAAGTATAGCTCATCTAAGAGAACTTACTTGCAAAATTAAGTCCTTAGCAAGCAAGTAATCGGGCATTTCACCATCCATCACAAATCTCAAAGTTGGAGGCACCTGCATCATGATAAATTTCATAGATAACGTACATTAGCAGAAAAGCTATTTAACTATGAAAAGTACAATATGTCGAAGAGACACATGTGACTGTCAGTTCTAGTTCATCCTTCAATCTTTAAATAGAAGATGATAAAGTCTACATCATGTTTCTTTAATACATTTTTTGCTAGATATTGCTTTTTCTCCTTTTACATGCATTAAAACGCGTTTAAATGGAACAAGCTCAGTAACACCGTTTAAACCTTCAAGCAAAAGAAAGTGCTATGGTTACTTGTTCTCATTCATCCTTTTTTTTTTTTTGATGGGTACTTGTTCTCAACCATCTTGTGTGATGCAAAGGAGAACAAGCTCAGTACATGATCCATGAACTTATAATTTACTATTGTAAGTATTTAACGCTATCATATGTTGTCTTAAAAAAAGTTTAAGTCTTCAGTAAGGGAAAACAAAAAAGTGAGTAGCACCTGTCATAAAGCTCCTCTAGATATTTAATTAGGAATTTCATATTGGCAATAAAATGAAACAACACAACTGTGACTCCAGAACTGTATCGCACGAAGGCAAGAATCACATACCTTGAGCAGAATCTTGCCAGTACCCAACACAAAACCTGCATCGGTATTACCAATTCCAGTGGCGAATTGCCCGAAAGCTCCAGCAGTACACGTGTGGGAGTCTGTACCCAACAAAACCTGGGAACAAACATAAGGATTTCATAAAGTTAATGCATATGCAAACACATATCAAAATGCCTTGACAGCGTAAGATATTGGCAAAGATTATTCACCTCTCCAGGTCTGCAGTGACCTTCTTGTGCAAGAGCAATGTGGCAGACACCCTTGTAATCAGGATTAGCCTGTATATTTATCACAAATTTAGTTTTTCATTCGCTATGAGCATATAAACAAAGAACAATCTTCAGCAGAGCACATAATAAGGTATTCATAGAGGAAATAGCCATACGCGGAAGTTCCCCAGATCCTTAATGTCATAGAAGTACTTAATATTTTGTTCAGTGCAGAAATCCCTCAAGATATCCACATTACGATTTGCTCTTTCATCAGCTGTGAATATGTAATGGTCAGGTATAATGACAAGCTTTTCACGATCCCAGACCTATGATAATGAAATAAGAAAACATCCTTTAGATATATAATTCAAATAAATATGTCTAATCAACAAAATAAGCTCTAGCTTGAGAAACACGATCTTTAGTTCGTATTTTCATATTTAACAACACAATTACCGGACCACCAGAAAACAAAAGAAATTTCAATCAGTACATACAGCTACCTAACCAAGTAACGAAGAAAAGTAGCTAACTAAGCTCCCGTCTGTCCATAGATTTTAGTAGATTTAAGAAAAAAAATTGAACGTTCATGAAATTTGGTCAGTTTTTGAAAAATTATATTCAAAAGGCTTTCACATTCCAAAATCTAGCCGAGACCAGTTTTTGGGTGAATTTTCACTTCTACTCATAAAACTTCAAAAGTAACCTGCATGTCCCAACACAACTTGTGTGTGGTCTGGAGGTAACACCATTACTCAGAAGGCCGGCTAAGGTATGTATACCAGTTGCTGGGGGTGGACTGAACTTGACTAACTTACAACTATGGAACAGGGCTGCCATTGCTAAGATATGCTGGAACTTAGAGCACAAACAGGAAAAATTGTGGACCAAATGGGTCCATACATACTATATCAAGGGGCAAAACTTCCATGATACTCCTATATCACAACAAGTTTGTTGGATGATCCAGAAGATCTTGAGTACTACAGATACATATGCTTAAATTTAGTATGATCTTATTAGTTCCAAGCGCCTAATTAGACAAGGCTATGTGCACTTCATAGGAGACTATCCCAAAGTGGAACGGAAGAATCATGTTCAATAATGCTGCAAGACCTGAGGCCAGATTGGTGATGTGGCTGCACTTACATGGTAGGGAATGCCGACAAGCTACTTCAATGGGGTTTAGATGTAGATCCTAAGTGCTCTCTATGTAAGCTACATAATGAAACTAAGGAGCACTAGTTTGTTCACTACGAGTACAAAAGGAACCAGTGGATAGATTGCTGCAGTGGCTACAAAGGCCAACATAGCTGCTGGCAACTGGGACCAGTACATCCAATGAGCTATTCAGAATGCAGAGGGAAAGTCACACGATGCTATAATATTCAAGTGGATCTATGCTGAAGCTACCCATGCTGTATGGATTGAAAGGAGTTTGCAAGTCTTTGAGGATCGATGACACTGGAATACTATATGAAAGGATATGTTTTGTGTTAGAGAACCATCTGGGCAGTGGCGGAGCCACATTGAATTCAAGGGGGTTCATCCGAACCCCCTTCTTCGGAAAATTATACTATTTTTACATGGTCAAAAATAATTTTATGTATATATAGTAGATGTTGAACCCCCTTTGACTAGTCCATATATTTACTTCTGAACCCCCTCAATGAAAATTCTGGCTCCGCCACTGCATCTGGGATCAGAACTAAGTTGCAACAACTTTCATTCTACGTGTGCTAGGAGTTTATTCATATTGAGTTGTAAATCTTGTTTGCTACTTCATAGATCTAGCTGTGTTAGCGAGGCTTTGTCTTTATAAAGACTCATTTGGTGATTAATATAACTTAGTTACCAAAAAGAAATGCATGTCCAAACACAACTTCAAGTTCCAAAAACTATTTTTCAACAGAACTTGTTTCTATGAAATCGATGGCCAAACGCTAGATAAGAATCAGTTTTCAAGTACTCGAAGCAAAATCAAATTTACTCTGCCCATCAATTAGCACTAAAAGAATTACTCTACTAGCAACATATACCTTAGCATTCTGGCCAAACTCTTTCTTGAAAATTCCAATAGAGCCAGGGCCGCAAACATCATGGGTCATCAAAACATCAACGTTGACCCAGACATTGTCACCAGGGCTCACTTCAGGCTTATCAGAAGCCTTAGCTAATATCTTCTCAGTCATAGTCATCCCAGTCTTTACCTAAAAAATATGCAACAAACCCAATAATTACAAAAAAACATATCGTATAGTACTACAAAGTGGGGTCTGGGAAGAGTAAAGCGTACGCAGACCTTACCCCTAATTTAGAGGTAGAGAGGCTATTTCCAATAGACACTCAGCTCAAGGAAAAAAAACAGTCCAAAGCAATATAGAGAAAGAAAGAGTGAAAATGAATAAGTCATGGCAAAATATTGTAGACAACCTAACAAATCATGTTCATAACAAGATAATACCATAATCAATGTACAAAAAAAAAAACACAATAACTAAAATCAAAGGGCAAGAAATTACGAGAGTAATACTACGACTAATAGTACAATCAATAATCTAAAATCACCAAATCAAAAACCCCATGATAAAAAAGTCAACTTTTTTTCAATTAAAGAGCACAAAACAATCAGAAATACTAACTGAGCCAGTGGTGGCAGGTGTTCGTTGAGTCTGCTGTGGTGTCATCACAGAAACGATTTTCTTGGAAATCCTTTTCCGAGCAGTTTGAACGGAAAATGAAGATCGTGATGAGAAAGCAGATAGACCCACATCTTTCTGCAAGAAAATAAGATAAAATCAGCAACAGGGTCAGCACAAATCTCCTCAAAAAGGATTCTTTTTTGAGAAAATAAGCAAAAGGGTCAGCTCAAAATTCCTCAAAACGAACGAAATCTTTATTTTGCAGCAAATAAGAGAAATTCAGCAAAAGGGACAGCACAAATCTTGATTTCTTTCTTCACCAAATAAGAGAAAATGAGCAAAAGGGTCAGCATAAATCCACTCAAAACAGAAAAAAAAGAAATCTTGAGTTTTTCAGCAAATACAATAAACTCAGCAAAAGGGCAGCCCGCACAAAAGCTCCCACTATGTGCAGGATCCGGGAAGGGTCAGACCACAACAGTATATAGTACGCAGCCTTACCTTACATTTCTACCATGTCAACATAAATTCACTCAAAACAGGAAAAAAACTTGATTTTGCAGCAAAAATGATAAGATCAGCAAAAAGGTCAACGTGAAATTCAAACAGTCTATAGTACGCAGCCTTACCTTACATTTCTACCATGTCAACATAAATTCACTCAAAACAGGAAAAAAAATCTTGATTTTGCAGCAAAAATGATAAGATCAGCAAAAAGGTCAACGTGAAATTCAATCAAAATGGGAGCAAATAATAGAATCTTTTTGAGAAATTAAGCAAAAGGGTCAGCTCAAAATCCCTCAAAACGGAGGAAATCTTCATTTTTTTGCAGCAAATAAGCGAATACCAGCAAAGGGGTCAATGTAAATTCACTCAAAACAGCAAAATTTTGATTTTATCAATAAATAAGATAAAATCAGCAAAAGGGTCGGCACAAATCTCCTCAAAAAGAAAATAGGCAAAAGGATCAGCTCAGAATAGAAGAAATCTTGTTTTTTTGCAGCAAATTAGAGAATACCAGCAAAAGGGTCAATGTAAATAAGACAAAATCAGCAAAAGGGTCAGCACAAATCTCCTCAAAAAGCATTCTTTTATAAGAAAATCAGCAAATAACAGAAAATCAGCATAAGGTTCAGAAAAAATCTTGAATCTTTTACAGCAAAGTCAACTCAAATTCACTCAAAATGGGAAAATAATCTTGATATTTTAGCAGCAAATAACAGAAATAAGCAAAAGTGTCAGTGTAGATTCATTCAAAACAGAAACAAATCTTGATTTTGCATCAAAGGGGTTATCTTAATTCAATCATTTAATACTAAAAAACACAAACCATTTATATTTTTGGCAGCAAATAAGACAAAAAATCATCAAAAGGGTCAGCACAAATCTCCTCAAAAAGCATTCTTTTATAAGAAAATCAGCAAATAACAGAAAATCAGCATAAGGTTCAGAAAAAATCTTGAATCTTTTACAGCAAAGTCAACTCAAATTCACTCAAAATGGGAAAATAATCTTGATATTTTAGCAGCAAATAACAGAAATAAGCAAAAGTGTCAGTGTAGATTCATTCAAAACAGAAACAAATCTTGATTTTGCATCAAAGGGGTTATCTTAATTCAATCATTTAATACTAAAAAACACAAACCATTTATATTTTTGGCAGCAAATAAGACAAAAAATCATCAAAAGGGTCAGCACAAATCTCCTCAAAAAGCATTCTTTTATAAGAAAATCAGCAAATAACAGAAAATCAGCATAAGGTTCAGAAAAAATCTTGAATCTTTTACAGCAAAGTCAACTCAAATTCACTCAAAATGGGAAAATAATCTTGATATTTTTGCAGCAAATAACAGAAATAAGCAAAAGTGTCAGTGTAGATTCATTCAAAACAGAAACAAATCTTGATTTTGCATCAAAGGGGTTATCTTAATTCAATCATTTAATACTAAAAAACACAAACCATTTATATTTTTGGCAGCAAATAAGACAAAAAATCATCAAAAGGGTCAGCACAAATCTCCTCAAAAAGCATTCTTTTATAAGAAAATCAGCAAATAACAGAAAATCAGCATAAGGTTCAGAAAAAATCTTGAATCTTTTACAGCAAAGTCAACTCAAATTCACTCAAAATGGGAAAATAATCTTGATATTTTAGCAGCAAATAACAGAAATAAGCAAAAGTGTCAGTGTAGATTCATTCAAAACAGAAACAAATCTTGATTTTGCATCAAAGGGGTTATCTTAATTCAATCATTTAATACTAAAAAACACAAACCATTTATATTTTTGGCAGCAAATAAGACAAAAAATCATCAAAAGGGTCAGCACAAATCTCCTCAAAAAGCATTCTTTTATAAGAAAATCAGCAAATAACAGAAAATCAGCATAAGGTTCAGAAAAAATCTTGAATCTTTTACAGCAAAGTCAACTCAAATTCACTCAAAATGGGAAAATAATCTTGATATTTTAGCAGCAAATAACAGAAATAAGCAAAAGTGTCAGTGTAGATTCATTCAAAACAGAAACAAATCTTGATTTTGCATCAAAGGGGTTATCTTAATTCAATCATTTAATACTAAAAAACACAAACCATTTATATTTTTGGCAGCAAATAAGACAAAAAATCATCAAAAGGGTCAGCACAAATCTCCTCAAAAAAAAATCTTTTATGAGAAAATAAGCAAAAGGGTTTAGCTTAATTCATTCAAAACAGAAACAAATCTTGAATTTGCATCAAATGGTTATCTTAATTCAATCATTTAATACTAAAAAACACAAACCTTTCATATTTTTTTGCAGCAAATAAGAGAAAATCAGCAAAAGGGTCATCACAAATCTCCACAAAAAAACATTCTTTTATAAGAAAATAAGGAGAGGGGGGGGGGGGGGGATTTCTTGATTTTTGCAGAAAATAAGCAAAGAGCATAAGGGTTCATCACAAATCTTGAATCTTTTACAGCAAAGTCAACTCAAATTCACACAAAATGGGAAAATAATCTTGATATTTTGCAGCAAATAAGACAGAATCAGCAAAAGGGGTCAACACAAATTTCCTCAAAAAGCATTCTTTTACAAGAAAATAAGCAAAAGAGTCAGTGTAGATTCATCAAAAGAAAAAAAAAAAAAAAGAATCTTGAATTTGGAGCAAAAGGGGTTATCTTAATTCAATAGTTTAATACAAACCTTATTGATGAAAGTTGTAGAACTTGAAGCTATAGCTGAAGAAGATGCCATTATTGCTCACACAAATTATCAAGATTCAAATGCCTCTGAAGTCTCTGCAAGTGATAATGAATATATAAGGCAAATAAATGGCGGCTGATGAAGGTTAAAAATTGTCTAGCTATGGGGGGTGATTGGGTGGGTCCCACAAGATTACAAGATCTCAAAGGTGGTAATTGATGATTAGTCACAAAAATTAAAAACTGAAATCGTGTGGAGGCAACGATTCAAATGACCTTTTATTCTTTCATGGAATTAAGGTGACGTCCTCTGTCAGAAATGTAACATAAGATCGTGCTCTGGTGGTTTGATCTTCCTTTATACTCGGAATATAGCAAGAGTTTTAGCGAATTAAGTTGCACGTTTCGTATGTACATTATACCTTTGTGGCGGCCGACAAGGTTGAACTTTAGAATGATAGGGTCCCATGAGATTGATGATTAGTCACAAAAATCATAAATTGGATCGTGTGTACGACTTAAATAACCTTCTTTCTTATTATAGGGAATTAAGGTGACGTACTCGGTCAAAAAATGCAAGGTAAAATCATGTTGGCGGTTTGATCTTTCTTTGTACTCGGAATATAGCAAGAGTTTTAGCAAATTAAGCTGCACGTTTAAGCTTGTGTACATTATACCTTTGTGGCGGCTGACAAGGTCGAGCTCTAGAATAATGATAGGGTCCCACGAGATTGATGATTAGCCACAAAAATCATAAATTGGATCGTGTGTACGACTCAAATAACCTTCTTTCTTATTATAGGGAATTAAGGTGACGTAATCGGTCAAAAAATGCAAGATAAGATTGTGTTGGCGATTTGATCTTTCTTTGTACTCAAAATATAGCAAGAGTTTTAGCAAATTAAGTTGCACATTTAAGATTGTGTACATTATACCTTTGTGGCGGCTGACAAGGTCGAGCTCTAGGGCGATAGAGTCCAACGAAATTGATGATTAGTCAGAAAAATCAGAAATTGGATTGTGTGTACGACTCAAATAACCTTTTATTTTTTTCTTTCTATAGGAAATTAAGGTGGCATATTCGGTCAAAAATGCAGGGTAAAAGCGTGTACATTAGATTTTGGTGGTCTGATCTTTCTTTATTTGTATTTGGGATATAGCAGAGAGTTTTAGTGCATTAAATTGCACGTTTAAGATTGTGTATGATATATCCTTGTGATGACTGACAGGATCGAGCTCTAGGGTGATAGGGTCCCATAAGATACATGATAACACATCTAAATTTTATCTTTAACTGACAAGTAAACATTCTAACATGCACAATCTACACATCTCAATTTGATTTAAGTGATAGTTTGCGTACATTAACTTGTCCTAACAAAGTCTCGTGGATATTTGACGTTGACATAACACATATATTCTGAAGGTTTCTAGATGATCATTATGTGAGTTTGAGTATTCGACTAACACAATGAAAACCAACTGAGTTGTATACTTAAAGTTGAAGTGTTTGCTTAGCTTGTTTTTATCATTCTCTCTGTCCCGGTTTATTACTTGAGTCGAGGTTTTATACTTAGACCCAGCGTTTATTACTTGAGTCGAGCATCTACTAAAACAATTTCTCTAACTACATAATATAGAATTATTGCTAGCACTCATATAAGCACATTAAAATGTTCATAAGGCATGCATTCAAATCCTCTTAATCCATAGTATATATATGTGTATATATGTATGTAAAATTTGCTCGTAATTAATTAAACTTTTTAATAATTCGTCGTCGGATAAGATTTGCGCTAGATTTACTGTTTAGTTCTAAAATTTGTGTGTCGCTCATGATTCTTATTCTTTTTAGTAGTGGATACTTTCTTTTATTGTCGTTAGATCACTGTTTTGAACCTCAAAAGCAATCATCAATGCTTGCATTATAGTAGATTGTCTACATCACAACCTTTGAGGTGCGGTCCTTCCTCGAATCTTGCGTGGACGCGAAATGTACTATACATCGAGTTGCCCTTAGTGTGTTTAGCCTCAATGCACTAATCAGTCCTGCTGCACAGTTGAAAGGCGACAGTAAGGATCGCGTGCAAGGGGGAATTATAACTTTCTGATCGTATGCAGTCAACCTCACGCTATGTTTAACTGATGAATCTGTTTTCCCTTCGAGGGTCGATCTTCGGTGGGGTCCACTAGGAATCCTACCTTGACTTTTCGTTGTTTTGACTTCTACCCCATGAAACTATGAGACACTAAGATATATAACAAAAATGCATATATAAGAGCTTTAGGAGGTTTTTGAACATCTAAGTGGTCGTGCCGGAGTGGTTATCGGGCATGACTAGAAATCATGTGGGCTTTGCCCGCGCAGGTTCGAATCCTGCCGACCACGTTTCTTTTATTTTTATCCGGCTCGCTTCCGCTACGGTTTAAAGCCTGCTTAAACGTGGATTTGTTTTTCCACGTTCTATACCACGCTTCAACTATTTGTTTATGTATATTTTTATCCGGCTCACTTCCGCTACGGTTTAAACCTTTCGCCTGCTTAAACGTGGATTTGTTTTTCCACGTTCTATACCATGCTTCAACTATTTGTTTATGTAGTGTGCGCTCCCGCCTATAGTTTAGACCTTTCGCCTGCTTAAACGTGTATTTGTTTTTTCGCGTTCTATAGCACACTTCAACTATTTGTTTATGTAGTGTGTGCTCCCGCCTACGGTTTGGACCTTTCGCCTGCTGAGACGGGAATTTGTTTTTCTGATTTCTATAGCATGCTTCAACTATTTTGTTTACTACATCATTGTCGATCATCGTTAAGGACGATTAGGCTTGCTTTCTTTACGACATCGTTGTCGATCACCGTTAAGGACGATTAGGCTTGATTCGTTTAATGAGAGGAATGCACGCTTCAACTATTTTGTTTATGTAGTGTGTACTGCTGGAGGCTGGAGTTTTCGGGCAATTCGTCACTGGACTTCCTGTGCCATATGAACCTGTATATAGTGATGAAGGAGCCAGGTACAAAGCTTCGGAATAAAAGAGATCAAAACTAAATCTTTCTTACAGCACTGACAAAATTCACCGAGAGCAGAAAGCGTTCAAGCTCATACCGAAAAACCATCAACTGTATTCGATTGATACATCATAATAGTTCGCTGTAAGAGGACCGAGTGAAATGTCAGTCGAACGACCTACTTCTTAGTGCTCTTCTTCTTGGAACCGGAGTTAGCAGACACTGGTTTGGGATGCTTTTCAGCTAAACTTGGGTCCAACCAATTGAGAGGATTGCGATTAAAGAAAGGCCAGTTGGGTATGGTGACAAGGGCCGTAAAGACAACACCACCAGCGTACGTTAACAGCATAGTTTGGAACGAGCCTAAAACATAACCTGTGAGGAACGCTACCACAGCAAAGCTCACAAGAAGTATCTGCATCAATTGCTCCACTAGCTTTTGTCCTTGCCAATCCATCTGCAATAGACGAAAAAAGAACAAATGAAAAAACAGCACGATATCACAAAACAGGTAGAATAGAAGTGAGTCCTATTTATAATCGATCAATCAATCCAATCAACCATCCATTAGTCCAAACTCACAAACTAGTTGCAATCAGTTAAACAAACCTTCAGGGCCATTTCAGTAATTTCACTTCGACAATAGATAATTTGCTTTCTAGAGCATAATAGACTTCTCTGCAAGCAGAGAATCCCTAGATCTCGCATTTATCCGTACACTTAAACTTACCTAGAGATGAACACGATACCATACATGATCCGTACTCTTGGCAACATACATGATACATCAACAACATACCCAGTGCAACTCCATGAGTGGGGCCCGGGGATGGTAGAGTGTACGAAACCTTACCCCCTACGCCTTAACACTGTAACCGTTATCATTCTTTTTGCTTCAAGCATGACTTAATACTCTTACTATGTAATGAAAAAAAAAAAAGCTGAATCTCCACGATATCAGGCAGCTCCAAAAGAGCCAAAAATTCTGAAGCTCAACAAGACAAATGTATACCAATATATAATTCTCAAACTACCGGTATATCACTACGCTTATGTAAATCTCAAATGAATAATAAATCTACATCCCTTTATTCATTTCTTCAACACTATATTGCTCAAATCCTCCAAAAACTAAGCATTTTTAGAACAAGTTCAGTCACAAACAAGTTCAGCTCGGCAAACAAAAAAAAGGGCAGCCCGGTGCACTAAAGCTACCGCTATGCGCGGTGTCCGGGGAAGGGTCCCACCACATGGTTGTATCGTACGCAGCCTTACCTTGCATTTCTGCCGGAGGCTGTTCCAAGGCTTGAACCCGTGACCTCCTGGTCACATGCCAACAATTTTACTAGTTACTCCAAGGCTCCCCTTCCAGCTCGGCAAACAACAACAAAAAATTATTTTTTTTCAAAAAACAACAATTTGTATATCATTTGAAAGGGAGCCTCGAAGTAACTGGTAAAGTAGTTGTCATGTGACCACGGGTTCAATATACACCCTTGTGGTGGGGTCCTTACCTGAACCCTATACATAACGAGAGTTTTAGTGTACCGAACTGAACTTTTTTTTAACAATTTGTATATCAAAAACTACATAACACTTCAGCAACAAAACACAACAAACAATTACTACTACAATTCAGTTCAAACAAGTTCAGATCGGCAAACAACAAAAAAATAATTTTTTGTTTAAGAAAAACAACAATTTGTATATCATTTGAAGGGGAGCCTTGAAGTAACTAGTAAAGTTGTTGTCAGGTGACCAGGAGGTCATGGGTTCAATCCCTGCGTACAATACACCCTTGTGGTAGGGTCCCGGACCCTGCACCTAGCAGGAGCTTTAGTGCAACGAACTGCCCTTTTTTTTTAACAATTTGTCTATCAAAAACTACATAACACTTCAGCAACAAAACACAACAAACAATTACTACTACAATTCAATTCAAACAAGGTTCAGATCAGCAAACAACAACAAAAAAATAATTTTTTGTTTAAAAAAAACAACAATTTGTATATCATTTGAAGAGGAGCCTTGAAGTAACTAGTAAAGTTGTTGTCATGTGACCAGGAGGTCACGGGTTCAATCACTGCGTACAATACACCCTTGTGGTGGGGTCCTTACCTGGACCCTGCACATAACGGGAGCTTTAGTGCAACAAAACTGCCCTTTTTTAACAATTTGTCAATCAAAAACTACATAACACTTCTGCAACAAAACACAACAAACAATTACTACTACAATTCAGTTCAAACAAGGTTCAGATCGGCAAAAAACAACAAAAAAATAATTTTTTGTTAAAAAAAGCAACAATTTGTATATCATTTGAAGGGGAGCCTTGAAGTAACTAGTAAAGTTGTTGTCATGTGACCAGGAGGTCACGGGTTCAATCCCTACGTACAATACACCCTTGTGGTGGGGTGGGGTCCTTATCTGGACCCTGTACATAACGGGAGTTTTAGTATACCAAACTGCCCCTTTTTTTAACAACTAGTTTAATAGCACGTGCCTTGCACGTGTAACGTTTGATTATTTAAAATTAAATAATTTTTTATCTATTGCGGAGATTTTTAATAAAGTATAAAAGTTTAAATCACTTTTCAAAGATTCTTCACACTTTAATATAATATTGTAAACATAAACATATATTTTAGTGTAAGCACATATATATTTTACCACCAGAAGCTTCAAGTGGTTGATGGATCATCACTTTTACGTTTGTCATGCAGTACCTCTTTCCGTTACAGTCAGAGTCTAAGAGATACACATCAATTTAAACCATATTTATGGTAGAGTTATTTTTTATTAATCCTTACTATCTAGATAAGATACAGAACAGGGAACAGGAAGGAAAGTCAACACACCGATAAGAAAAAGCAATCAGCCGTTGTCACCGACCGGGACTCAAATCAGATGGTGGAGTACTATTCTACCACAATGAGACAGGCATCATCGAATCGAAGGTTACTATTTCAGTTAAAGGTAAAAACAGATTCAAGACATTGTAAGCAACATCCTTACTATTTAAATAAGACACGTCATTATTTCAGTTATAGGTAAAAACACATCCAAAATGTTATAAACAAAGATTTAAAAAAATAATTCTCAATTAGCAATTGTCTATGAAGATTACACAATTAATTATTATTGTAAACCTCACGAATAAACTAAAATTAAAAAACTTACCTCAAATCACAAGCAAATTTATCTCTTCAATCCTAAAAACTATCAAAATTTCAATTGATGAAAGAACTCTAAATCCAAAAATATTTTTTCCCTACAATAGTTTTAAAGGAATGGTCTTAGAACTAATTAAAGAGACAATTTGCATAAGTGATTGTTTCCAACATAATTTAATTCATGGAAAATAAACTTTAACCACAAATAAAAATATGACGAAACAACAGTTTTATTGATAAACGATGGGGGTACAAATCTGTTCCTCCCTTGATTCTTCTCTCATGATTTTCTCCGTAATTCGAGGGCCGTCAATAGCATATTTTTCGAATGTATGAAGATTTGGATATGAATTCTTCTCTCATGATTTTCTCCATAATTCGAGGGCCGTCAGTAGCATATTTCTCGAATGCATGAAGAGTTGGATATGAATTTCTCCATAATTCGAGGGCCGTTAGTGGTGTATTTCTCGAACGTAGGAACATTTGGATTTGATCTCCATGAAAGGAGGGTTTGTCTTCTTGATGTATTTGATTATCTAGAAGAGAGGGTTTTGATCTTTATGAATATCCCATGCATTTATTGGGACTTTTCAGATCGTTAGTCTCTTTGTGAATATCCCGTGAATTTGTGGGATACTGGAGATGCCTCTTTAAAGGATATTTGCCCCCTTTATATAGACGTAATTTAGGGTTTAGGTTGAGTAGACATCAAACTAGATTTAGGGTAAAGTAGCCCCCAGAACTCTAACCAAAATTGAACTCTTTTTGTAGAGTCCACAAAATTTCAATGTCTACAGAGATATTAATTAATGGATGGAAAGAATCCAAAGCCTAAGTGATTTTTAAAACTACACAAAATCATATACAATAGTCATTATACGTGACTTTGTTACCAATTTTTTTTTTCTTTTTTTGCAATTACAATTTTAGGAGTCCTTTTTTTATTACATAAGGAATTTCTTTTTAAACCAAAATTAAGTCTCTGTTTATTTTTCTTTTACCATATGTTTAGAATTTATTAATTTTGATAACTTCTAATAAAGAAAAGTTTTATTATGAATATATCAAGTGATATTAATTAATCGGTGGAAAGAATCCAAAACCTAAGTGAATTTTAAAACTACACAAAATCATATACATTAGTCATGTTCATGTACGTAACATTGTTACCAAATTTTTTTCCTTTTTTGCTATTACAATTTTAGTCCTTCTTTTTTTATATACACAAGAAATCTCAATTTAAACCAAAATTAAGTCTATGTTTATTTTTTTACCATATGTTTAGGATTCAATAATTTAATAAGGAAAGGTTTTATCATAAATGTATTTAATTAATTTTTAATTCTTAAATATTAGTAAAAAATAGTGAAAAGACGATTTTGTCTAAAACAAAGTTTTTTAATGAAGGGAAAAAGTTCAAATCACTTTTTTAAGAGTCTTCACACTTTTAATATATTATAGATTTGTATATCAAAAACTACATAACACTTCAGCAACAAAACACAACAAACAATTACTACTACAATTCGGTTCAAACAAGGTTCAGATCAGCAAACAACAACAAAAAATTAATTTTTTGTTTAAAAAAAACAACAATTTGTATATCATTTGAAGGGGAGCCTTGAAGGAACTAGTAAAGTTGTTGTCATGTGACCAGGAGGTCACGGGTTCAATCCCTGCGTACAATACACCCTTGTGGTGGGGTCCTTACCTGACCCTGTACATAACGGGAGCTTTAGTGTACCGAACTGAACCTTTTTTTAACAATTTGTATATCAAAAACTACATAACACTTCTGCAACAAAACACAACAAACAATTACTACTACAATTCAGTTCAAACAAGGTTCAGATCGGCAAACAACAACAAAAAATTAATTTTTTGTTTAAAAAAAACAACAATTTGTATATCATTTGAAGGGGAGCCTTGAAGGAACTAGTAAAGTTGTTGTCATGTGACCAGGAGGTCACGGGTTCAATCCCTGCGTACAATACACCCTTGTGGTGGGGTCCTTACCTGACCCTGTACATAACGGGAGCTTTAGTGTACCGAACTGAACCTTTTTTTAACAATTTGTATATCAAAAACTACATAACACTTCTGCAACAAAACACAACAAACAATTACTACTACAATTCAGTTCAAACAAGGTTCAGATCGGCAAACAACAACAAAAAATTAATTTTTTGTTTAAAAAAAACAACAATTTGTATATCATTTGAAGGGGAGCCTTGAAGGAACTAGTAAAGTTGTTGTCATGTGACCAGGAGGTCACGGGTTCAATCCCTGCGTACAATACACCCTTGTGGTGGGGTCCTTACCTGACCCTGTACATAACGGGAGCTTTAGTGTACCGAACTGAACCTTTTTTTAACAATTTGTATATCAAAAACTACATAACACTTCTGCAAAAAAACACAACAAACAATTACTACTACAATTCAGTTCAAACAAGGTTCAGATCGGCAAACAACAACAAAAAATTAATTTTTTGTTTAAAAAAAACAACAATTTGTATATCATTTGAAGGGGAGCCTTGAAGGAACTAGTAAAGTTGTTGTCATGTGACCAGGAGGTCACGGGTTCAATCCCTGCGTACAATACACCCTTGTGGTGGGGTCCTTACCTGACCCTGTACATAACGGGAGCTTTAGTGTACCGAACTGAACCTTTTTTTAACAATTTGTATATCAAAAACTACATAACACTTCTGCAACAAAACACAACAAACAATTACTACTACAATTCAGTTCAAACAAGGTTCAGATCGGCAAACAACAACAAAAAATTAATTTTTTGTTTAAAAAAAACAACAATTTGTATATCATTTGAAAGGGAGCTTTGAAGTAACTAGTAAAGTTGTTGTCATGTGACCAGGAAGTCACGGGTTCAATCCCTGCGTACAATACACCCTTGTGGTGGGGTCCATACCTGACCCTGTACATAACGAGAGCTTTAGTGTACCGAACTGAATACAGCAACAAAAAACAACAAATACGACTACTGAGTCCCAAACAAATTCAGATCGGAAAACAACATTAAAAATAAAAATAAAAAAAGGAGAAATTAGCCTAATCAAAGCTCAATTAGATTAGATCTGTATATAAATCAGCAAAATATACGAATTAAACCCATAAAATTAATAATTTTTTGAAAAAATCAGATTTATATAGCTTACGGAAATTCAGTTAAGCAGCAAAATTGATCAACAAAAAGAGAAAAATAAAATTGAAAGAAAAAAAAAAACTCACCGGCGGCGATTGAAGGAGAAGATAAGAGAAAATAAAATTTTAGAGTAATAAGAATTGAGTCAATATTTTTTCGTCTATGTAGTACTATTATATTATATTTCAAAAAAAAAAAAAGAGTTAAATTCAATTCTATTTTAGAGTTAAATTAGTATATGATTAATTATTTTTTCCATTTACCCCTAAAATGTGAATAATTATAATTCTAATATCTATTTTTATGTCTAATGAATATCATTAACACGGATAAATAATAAAATAATAAAATTTATTATTTAATTTATAATTTTTAATTACCTTACAAAATCAAATATATTCCCAATTAAAATGGTTCGTATTGTAGGATAAAGTGAGATATCTCAAGATTGATCTCGTACTTCTTCCGTCTCAAAATAATTAGTGTGCTATTTATTTTCTGATAAAGTCAAACGATATAAATTTTGATCAACATTTTAAGATATTTATCTAATTATATTGAAAAAGAAAAAGTTGCAACTTTTAATACTTTTCATACCCTTTTTGGTACGAAACGAATTGGTACGTAGATTAAATTATCTTGAAATTATAGCGGTTGTTCTAGTATTGCTTGTTATTATTTGTTGTTTTTTGTATTTCGAGTATCACGTTATTTTGTTCTAGCTATTGTCGTGTTACTATATGTTGTTTCTTGTGTTTCGACTATCAAATCATTTTGTTGTAGTTAATGTCTTGTATTTCGACTATCAAATTATTTTGTTGTAGTTACTTTTTTTTTAAGTAGATTAAATTATCTTGGAATTGTAAGTTTATTGCTAATTAGTGTACTTTAGAACGTAAAAAAGTAAAATAACTTAATTTGCTTTGTAACATAATTAAGGATGTGCATTGGTCAGTTCGGTTCGATTTTACTTGTTATCGGTTTTCGATTTTTAAATATGTAAATCCAATAACCAACTAATAAGATATTTTCTTATAGATTTCGGTTTTTGGTCCTTAACAGTTTGATTTTCGGTTTAACCAATAAGAAAATACTTATAAAATAGAAATAGTAACAACTAACATAAAAAAATAAAATCTTAATTACCGCCAAAACCTACGCAATGCATTTTAATTTACAAGAATCTTCCAACTTGAACTGAATGTTAGTTAGGAAAAAAATTGAATCCTAATTGTTTGAAGCTATAAATGCTTCAAACTTTTTATTACGATAATAACCGAACTTTATATTGTGCCTTTGTTGCCCTGAATAGGTTAATACTTTGTGAATCACTGAATTATGAATTAGTAGTGCATATAATCTATATACATACACATCTCTCTCTCTAGATAGATCTCTAGATGGATGGATGGATGGATGGATGGATGGATGGATGGATGGATGGATAGGTAGATAGATGGATAGATAGATGGATAGATAGATAGCTAGATAGATGGATAGGTGGCTAGGTGGCTAGGTGGATAGGTAGATATAGGTGGATAGGTAGATAGATAAGTGGATAGGTGGATAGATAGATAGGTAGGTAGGTATACCGAACCGTTTACCCAATACAATCTTTTATAAAATTAATAAAAAAACGTTAACCCGATAACCCAATAACATTTTTATCGGTTCGGTTTATCGACCGGTTCGGTTTTTTCACAGCCCTAAACATAATGCCGATAACTCTAGTGTGTTTGTATTCGAATAGCTTTTGGAACAAATGAAAAGCTAATCCATTAATTTTGGGGTACAAATAATGAGTCTCGTTTTGCTAAGCGTAAGATGTCATCATATTCTAAAGGTCAAATTGAGCGTCACGTGTCAGATGACGTGAAATGTCAAATCTGAGTGAAGGAGTCAATAGTGTCTTGCCACGTGTGAAAATGATGAAGTATGCCTAACTAAATTCAGTGCCAATAAAAACACGCCATGTGTACAAGTTGGCATGTTTCGACCAATCAATTATATGATCATGTCACTTCATTCTGATTGGCTGAAAAAAGTTTATACTTATCATGACTCTTTCCTTTTAAAAAAAAGGGCCAAAGCTAGAGTGACAATGACTCACGATTTAAAATTGGATGAAAAATAAATTTACTGTTTTTTGTTAAATAAAAATTATCGACATAATTTAAGCCCAAAAACTAAGTTCTCGAAGTGAGGATAATTCAAAATTATATAAAGCGACTAGGCCTTATTTGTTTGCATTTAATGAACTAAGTGTATTTATTTTTATTAAAATTTTAGCTCTAATATGTCTGAATAACTCTTAATCAATCAGATTGAAAACCAAGTCTTAGTATCATTATGAGGTCTTTTTGTGTTGGATGATATTCACCATCAGTCTATTCAAAATCACCATCCAACGTCGCTAACCACCATTGTCAACCACCACCAACTACCTCGACCATCACAACCACCATTAACAACCAACACCGCTACCAACCATTATCGTCAGTCGCTACCACACTTATCGCCTTCATTATTCAACGCCAACGACACCATCACCATCAACCACTACCAGTCAATTCCTACTGCGAATCATTTCATTTATCATAACTACCACCACTGCTAACTAATAGCCCATGGTTCCGTGGGTGGGCTCGGGGTCCGAGCGTGTTGTAGGCCAAAAATCGACCGAGACGTGTCGGTAGGTATGGGATCATTTCAATGTCGTTTGTTTCAATAGTTGTGGCCATTTGGGTGGACAAACGGGCGAAACGGCGAGAATTGGGCATTTTTAGGCCAAATCGGTGTACCATAGCCCACTATTCCGTGGGTGAGCCCGGGATCCGGGTGTGCTGTGGGCCAAAAATCAATCGGGGCATGCCAGGGTGGTTGGGGATCATCCCAGTGTGGTCGGTTTCAATATTGGTGGCCATTTGGGTGGACAAACGGGCGAAACGGAGCAAACGGGGCATTTTCAGGCCAAATCGATATGCTTTACCCCACGGTTTCGTAGGTGGTTTTGGGATCCAGCGTGTTGTGGGCTGAAAATTGATCGGTATATGTTAGGGAGATTGGGGATCGTCCCAGTGTGGTTCGTTTCAATATTCATGGCCATTTGTGTGGACAAACGGGCAAAACAGCGCAAATGGGGCATTTTTGGGCCAAATCGGTGTGCTATAGCCCACGGTTCTGTGGGTGGGCCCGGGAACCAGGCGTGTTGTGTTCAAAAAATTAATCAGGGCACACTAGGTAGGT
This sequence comes from Capsicum pubescens, assembly GCA_030864215.1. Lineage (NCBI taxonomy): Eukaryota > Viridiplantae > Streptophyta > Magnoliopsida > Solanales > Solanaceae > Capsicum > Capsicum pubescens. Next base: position 273,083,889 of record CM061541.1, on the reverse strand, counting down.
TGGGGATCATCTCAGTATGATCTGTTTCAATATTCGTAGCCATTTGGGTGGACAAACGAGCGAAACAATGTGAACGGGGCATTTTTGGGCTAAATCGGTGTGCTATAGCCCACAGTTTTATGGGTGGGCCCGAGGTCCGAGCGTGCTTTGGGACAAAAATTGATCGGGGCATGCCAGAGAGGTTGGATCATCCCAGTGTGGTCCGTTTCAATATTCGTGGCTATTTGGGTGGACAAACGGGCGAAACGGCGTGAACGATGCATTTTCGGGCCAAATAGGTCTGTTATAGCCCACGGTTCCATGGGTGGGCCCAGGGTTCGGGTGTGCTATGGGCCAAAAATTGATTGGGGCGTGCCAGGGGGTGAGGATTGTCTCAGTGTGGTTCGTTTCAATATCTGTGGCCATTTGGGTGGACAAACGGGAAAAACGACACGAATGAAGCATTTTCGGGCCAAATCGGTGTGATATAGCCCATTATTTCGTAGGTGGGCCTAGGGTTCGGGCGTGATATGGGACAAAAATTGACTAGAACGTGCCAGAGAGGTTGGGGATCATTCCAGTGTGGTCCATTTCAATATTTGTGGCCATTTGGGTGGACAAATGAGCGAAACGATACGAAAGGGGCCTTTTCGGGCTAAATCGGTGTGCTATAGCCGACGGTTCCGTGGGTGGATCTGAGGTCCGGGCATGATGCGGGCCGATAATCGACCGGGGCAGGCCTGGGAGGTTGGGGATCATCGTAGTGTGGTCCATTTCAATATTTATGGCCGTTTGGGTGGACAAACGGGCGAAACGGCTCAAACAACGCATTTTCAGGATAAATCGGAGTGCTATAGCCCACGGTTCTGTGGGTGGGCTCGAGGTCCGAGCGTGTTGTGAGCCGAAAATCGACTGGGGCATGCTAGGGATGTTGGGATCATCCCAGTGTGGTCCATTCAATATTCGTGGCCATTTTGGAGGACAAACGGGCGAAACAGCGCGAACGAGGCATTTTTGGGCCAAATAGGTGTGCTATAGCCCACGATACCGTGGGTGGGACCGGGATCCGGGCATGCTGCGGGCCAAAAATCATTTGGGGCGTGCCAGGGAGGTTGGGGATTGCCTCAGTGTTGTTCGTTTCAATATTCGTGGCAATTTGGGCGGACAAACGGGCGAAACTGCGCGAACAGGGCATTTTTAGGCCAAATCAGTGTGCTATATCCCACAGTTCCGTAGGTGGTCTCGGGGTCTGGTGTGCTGTGAGCCAAAAATTGATCGAGGCGTACCAGAGAGGTTGGGGATCGTCCCAGTGTGGTCCATTTTAATATTCGTGGCCATTTTGGTGGATAAGCGGGAGAAACGACACGAACGGGGAATTTTCGGGCCAAATCGATGTGTTATAGCCCATGGTTCCACGGGTGGGCTCGAGGTCAGAGCGTGCTGTAGGCCAAAAATTGACGAGGCGTGCCAGAGAGGTATGAAATCGTCCTAATGTGGTAAGTTTTAATATTTGTGGCCATTTGGGTGGACAAATGGGCGAAACGGTGCGAATGGGGTATTATCGAGCCAAATCGGTGTGCCATAACCCACTATTCCGTAGATGAGCCCAGAATCCGAACGTGTTGTGGGCCAAAAATCGATCAGGGGTGTCAAGGTGGTTGGGGATCATTCCAGGTGGTCGGTTTCAATATTAGTGGCCATTTGGGTGGACAAACGGGCGAAACAACGCAAAAGGGGCATTTTTGGGACAAATCGGTGTGCTTTACCCCACGGTTTCGTGGGTTGGCCCGGGATCCAGCGTGTTGTGGGCAGAAAATTAATCGGGGTATGCCAGGGAGGTTGGGGATCATCCCAGTATGGTCCGTTTTAATATTCGTGGCTATTTGGGTGGATAAACGGGCGAAACAACGTGAACGGGGGCAATTTCGGGACAAATCGATGTGTTATAGCCCACAGTTCTTTGGGTGGGCCCGAGATCCGGGTGTGCTATGTTCAAAATATTAATCGGAGCATGCTAGGTAGGTTGGGGATCGTCCCAGTATGGTTCGTTTCAATATTCCTGGCCATTTGGGTGTACAAACTGGCGAAACGGTGCGAATAGGGCATTTTCGGGCTAAATCGGTGTGCTATAGCCTACGGTCTTGTGGGTGGGCCCGGGGTTCGGGCGTGCTGTGGGTCAAAAATCATCTGGGGCATGCCAGGAAGGTTATGGATCGTCCTAGTGTGGTCCGTTTTAATATTCATGGTCATTTGGGTGGAAAAATAGGCAAAACGGCGTGAACGGGGCATTTTCGGGCCAAATCGGTTGTTATACCCCACGGTTCTGTGGGTGGGCTCGAGGTCCGGGCGTGTTGTGGGCCAAAAATCGATCGGGGCATGTAAAAGAGGTTGGGGATCATCCCTGTGTGGTCTGTTTAAATATTCTTTGTCATTTGGGTGGACAAACGGGTGAAAGGTCATGAACGGGGAATTTTCAGGCCAAATCGATGTGCTATAGCCCACGATTCTGTGGGTGGGCTCGGGGTCCGAGCGTGCTGTGGTCCGAAAATTGATTGGGGCATTCCAGGGAGTTGGGGATCATCCCAGTGTAGTCCGTTTCAATATTCGTGGCCATTTGGGTGGACAAATGGGGGAAACTGCGCAAACGAGATATTTTCAGGCCAAATATGTGTGTTATAGCCCACGGTTCTGTGAGTGGGCTCGGGGTCTAGGTATGTTGTATTTTGAAAATTAATCGAGGCGTGCCAGGGGGTGGAGATCATCCCAGTGTGGTCTGTTTTAATATTTATGGCCATTTGGGTGGATTAAAGGGCAAAACGGCGCGAACGAGGCATTTTTTAGCTAAATCGGTTTCGTGGGTGGGCCCGAAGTTCGGGCGTGTTATGTGTCAAAAAATGATTGGGGTGTGCCAGGGAGTTTGGGAATTGTCCAGTGTGGCCCGTTTTAATATTCGTGGCTATTTTGGTGGACAAATCGGCGAAACGGCGTGAAGGGGGAGTTTTCAAGCCAAATCAGTGTGTTATAGCCCACGGTTCCCTAAGTGGGCCCGGGATCCCGGCGTATTATGGGTCAAAAATCGATCGGTACATGCCAGGGAGGTTGGGGATCGTCCCAGTGTGGTTCATTTCAATATTCGTGGCCATATTGGTGGACAAATGGGTGAAACAATGCGAACGGAGCATTTTTGGGCTAAATTGGTGTGTTATAGCCCACGGTTCCATGGGTGGACTTGAGGTCCGAGCGTTTTGTGGACTAATAATCGATTGGGGCATGCCAGGGAGGTTGGGGATCGTCCAAAGGTGCTCCGTTTCAATATTCGTAGCCATTTGGGTGGACAAACTGGCGAAACAGCGCAAACGGAGCATTTTCAGGACAAATTGGTGTGCTGAGGCCCACGATTCCGTAGGTGGGTCGAGGTTCGGGCGTGCTTTGGGCCAAAAATCGATCAAGGCGTGCCAGGGATATTGGGGATCGTCCCAGTATGGTCTGTTTCAATATCTGTGGCCATTTGGGTGGATTAAATTGCGAAACGATGCGAACGAGGCATTTTCGAGCTAAATCGGCATGCTATGGCCACGGTTCCGTAGGTGGGCTTGAAGTTCAGGAGTGTTGTGGGTCAAAAATTGATCGGAGTGTGCTATGGAGTTTGGGGATCGTCCCAGTATGGTCCGTTTCAATATTCATGGCCATTTTGATGAACAAACGGGCGAAATGGCGCAAAGGGGGTATTTTCAGGCCAAATCAGTGTGCTATAGCCTACGATTCCTTGAGTGGGCCCGGGGTCCGGGCGTGTTGTTGGCTGAAAATAGATCGGTGCTGCCAGGGAGGTTGGGATCATCCCAGTGTGGTCCATTTCAATATTTTTGGCGATTTGGGTGGACAAACGGGCGAAACGGCGCGAATGGGGTATTTTCAGGCTAAATCGGTGTGTTATAGCCCACGGTTCCGTGGGTGGGCCTGTGGTTCAGGCGTGCTGTGGACCTATAATCGATCGGGGTATGCCAGAGAGGTTGAGATCATCCTAGTATGGTCCATTTCAATATTCGTGGCCATTTGGGTGGACAAATGGGCGAAACAACACGAACAGAGCATTTTAGGGACAAATCGATGTAGTATGGTCCACGGTTCTGTAGGTGGGTCGGGGTTGGGCGTGCTTTGGGCCAAAAATCAATCGAGGCTTGCCAGGGCGGTTGGGATCATCCCAGTATGGTCCTTTTCAATATTCGTGGCTATTTGGGTGGACAAACGGGTGAAACGGCGCGAATGAGGTATTTTCGGGTCAAATCAGTATGCTATAGCCACAGTTTAGTGGGTGGGCCCGATTTCAGGCGTGCTGTGGGTTAAAAATTGATCGGGGCATGCCACGGAGATTAGAGATAGTCTCAGTATGGTCCGTTTCAATATTCATGGCCATTTGGGTTGACAAATGGACGTAACGGCGCAAATGGGTCATTTTTGGGCTAAATCGGTGTGCTATAGCCCACGGTTTCATAGGTGAGCCCGGGATCCGAGCATGTTGTGGGCCAAAAATCAATTGAGGTGTGTCAGGGAGGCTGGGGATCGTCCCAGTATGGTCCGTTTTAATATGCGTGGCCATTTCAGTGGACAAACGGGCAAAACAACGCGAACAAGACATTTTTAGGCGAAATTGATATGCTATAGCCTACGGTTCTGTGGGTTGTCCCAGGGTCCAGGCATGTTGTGCGCCAAAAATCGATTGGGGTGTTCCAGGGATATTAAGAATAGTCCCAGTATGGCCTGTTTCAATATTCGTGGCCATTTGGGTGGACAAACGGGCGAAACGGAGTGTACGGGGTATTTTCAGGCTAAATCGGTGTGCTATAGCCCACGATTTTGTAGGTGGGCCTGGGATTCGGGCATGCTATATTCCAAAAATTGATCTGGGCTTGTCGGGAGGTTGGGGATCGTCCTAGTATGGTCCTTTTAAATATTCTTGGCTATTTAGGTGGATAAACGGGCAAAGCGTCATGAAAGGGGCACTTTCGTGTTAAATTGATGTGTTATAGCCCACGATTCCGTGGGTGAGCACGGTGTCCGATTGTGCTGTGGGCCAAAAATCAACCGGGGCTTACCAGGGAGGTTGGGATCATCCCAGTATGGTCCATTTTAATATTCGTGGACATTTGGGTGGAAAAAAGGGCGAAATAGTGCGAACGAGGAATTTTCAAGCCAAATCGGTGCGCTATAGCATACAGTTCCGTGGGTGCGCCCGGGTGTTTTGTGGGCCAAAAATTGATTGGGGCGTGCTAGAAAGGTTGAAGATCGTCCTGTGTGGTCCATTTCAATATTCATGGCTATTTGGGTGGACAAACGGGTAAAACGACGAGAATAGGGCATTTTTGGGCTAAATTATTGTGCTATAGCCCACGATTCCATGGGTGGGCCCGAAGTCTGGGAGTTTTGTGGGCCGATAATTGACCGAGGCATGCCAGGGAGGTTGGGGATCATCCCAGTATGGTTCGTTTCAATATTCGTGGCCATTTGGGTGAACAAACGGGCGAAACAGCGCGAATGGGGCATTTTTGGGCCAAATCGGTGGGCTATAGCCCACGATTTCGTAGATGGGCCAGGGTCCGGGCATGCTGTGGATCAAAAATCGACTGGGGCATGCCAGGGAGGTTGGGGATCATCCCGGTGTGGTCCATTTCAATATTTATGGCTATTTGGGTGGACAAATCGGCGAAACGGTGTGAATAAGGCATTTTCGGGCCAAATCGATGTGCTATAGCATACAATTTCGTAAGTGGGCTCGGGGGTTCGGGTGTGCTATGGGTTAAAAATTGACCGAGGCATTCTAGTGAGGTTGGGGATCGTCTCAGTATGGTCCGTTTCAATATTCGTGGCAATTCAGGTGGACAAACGAGCGAAACGGTGCGATTGAGGCATTTTCAAGCCAAAAACGTTATGCTATAACCCACAGTTCCGTGGGTGGGCCCAGGTTCAGGCGTGCTGTGGGCCAAAAATTGACTGGGGCATGTAAGTGAGGTTGAGGATCATCCCAGTGTGGTCCGTTTTAATATTCGTGGCCATTTGGGTGGACAAATGGGCGAAACGGCACGAATGGTGCATTTTCGGGCCAAATTGGTGTGCTATAGCCCACAGTTCTATGAGTGGGATCGGGGTACGGGCGCACTGTGGGTCAAAAATCAACTAGAGCTTGCCAGAGAGGTTGGGGATCGTTGTGTGGTCTATTTTAATATTCGTATTCGTGGCTATTGGGGTGGACAAACGGGTGAAACGATGCAAACGAGGTATTTTCAGGCTAAATCGGTGTGCTATAGCCCACAGTTCCATAGTTGGGCTCGAGGTTTGGGTGTTCTGTGGGCCTAAAATCTACCGGAGTATGCTAGGGAGGTTGGGGATCATCCCAGTATGGTCCGTTTCAATATTCGTGGCCATTTGGGTGGACAAACAGGCGAAACTGCGCGAATGAGGCATTATCGGGCTAAATCAGTGTTCTATAGCCCACGGTTCCGTGGGTGGGCCCGGGATTCGAGCATGTTGTCTGCTGTAAATTGACTGGGGCATTCTAGAGAGGTTGGGGATCATCCTAGTGTGGTCCGTCCCAATATTCGTGGCCATTTGAGTGGATAAACGGGCGAAACGGCATGAATATAGCATTTTCAAGCCTAATCGGTGTGCTAAAGCCCACGGTTCCATGGGTGGGCCTGGGATCCGGGCGTGTTGTGTTCCAAAAATTGATCGGGGCATACCATAGAGGTTAGGGATCGTTCCAGTATGGTTCATTTCAATATTCATGGCCATTTGGGTGGGCAAACTGGAAAAATGATTTGAATGTGGCATTTTCGGGCCAAATCAGTGTGCTATAGCCCACTATTCCATGGGTGGACCTGGGGTCCAGGCGTGATGTGGTCCAAGAATTGACCGGGGCGTGCTAGGGAGGTTGGGAATCATTCTAATGTGGTCCATTTCAATATTTATGGCCATTTGGGTGAAAAAATGGGCGAAACGATGAGAAAGAGACATTTTTGGGCTAAATTGGTATGCTATAGCCTACGGTTCCGTGGGTGGGTCTAAGGTCCGGGAGTGTTGTGGGCCGATAATCGACTGGGTCATGCTTGGGAGGTTGGGGATCATTTCAGTGTGGTCCATTTTAATATTCATGGCTATAGCCCACGGTTCTGTGGGTGGGTCTGGGATTCAGGCATGCTGTGGGCCGTAAATCGATTGAGGCATTCCAGAGAGGTTGGGGATCATTCTAGTGTGGTTTGTTTCAATATTTGTGGCCATTTGGTTAGACAAACAGGCAAAACAACATAAATAGGGCATTTTTGATCCTAATCGGTGTGTTATAGCCCACGGTTCTGTGGGTGGGCCTGGCATCCGGGCATGCTGTGTTCCAAAAATTGATCGGGGCATGCCAGAGAGGTTGGGGATCATCCTAGTGTGGTTCGTTTCAATATTCGTGGCCATTTCGGTGGACAAACGTGAAAAACAGCTCAAACATGGCATTTTCGGGCTAAATCGACGTGTTATAGCCCACTATTCTGTGGGTGGGCCTGGGGTCTGGGCATGATGTGGGCCAAAAATCAATCGGGGCGTGCTAGGGAGGTTGGGATCATCCCATTGTGGTTCGCTTCAATATTCGTGGCCATTTCGGTGGACAAACGAGCAAACAACACGAACGGGGCATTTTCGAGCTAAATCAGTGTGCTATTGCCCACAATTTTATGGGTGGGCCCGAGGTCCGGCGTGTTGTGGGCCAAAAATTGACCGAGGTGTGTCAGAGATCTTGGGGATCATCCCAGTGTGGTCCGTTTCAATATTCGTGGCCAATTAGGTGGACAAACAGGAGAAAAGGCGCGGATGGGGCATTTTTGGGCCAAATCGGTGTGTTATTGCCCACGATTCCATGGGTGGGCCCGGTGTTCGAATGTGTTGTGGGTTGAAAATTGATTGGGGCATGCTAGGGAGGTTGGGGATCGTCCCAGTGTGGTCTGTTTCAATATTCGTGGCCAACTGGTTTGATAAACTAGTGAAACAATCCGAATTGGGCTTTTTCGAGCCAAATCGATGTGCTATATCCCACGGTTCTGTAGGCGGCCCGGGATCCGAGCGTGCTGTATTCCAAAAATTTACCGGGGTATGCCAGGGAGATTGGGGATCATTCCAGTATGGTCCGTTTCAATATTCATGGCTATTTGGGTGGATAAACGGGCGAAACAGCGCAAACGGGGCATTTTCGTACCAAATCGGTGTGCTATAGCCCACGATTCTGTGGGTGGGCTCGAGATTCGGGCGTACTGTGTTCCAAAAATTGACTGAGGCATGCCAGAAAGGTTGGGGATCGTCCCAGTGTGGTCTCTTTCAATATTCATGGCCAATTGGGTGGACAAACGGGTGAAACGGCTTGAATGGGGCATTTTCTGGCTAAATCGGTGTGCTTTGCCCACGGTTTCGTGGGTGGGCCCGGGGTTCGAGTGTGCAGTGGGCCAAAAATTGACTGAAGCGTGTCAGGGAGGTTGGGGATCATCCCAGTATAGTATGCTTCAATATTCGAGGCTATTTGGGTGGACAAACGGGCGAAACGGCGCAAACGGGGCATTTTCGTGCCAAATTGGTGTGTTATAGCCCACGGTTCCGTGGCTGGGCCTGGGTTCGGGTGTGCTGTGGGTCAAAAATTGATCGAGGTGTGCCAAGGTAGTTGGGGATCATCCCAGTATGGTCCGTGTTAATATTCGTGGCCATTTAGGTGGACAACAGGCGAAATGGTGCGAATGTGGCATTTTCAAGCCAAATCGTTGTGCTATAGTAGACGGTTTCATGGGTGGGCCCTGGGTCTGGGCGTGATGTGGGCCAAAAATCCATCGGGGTGTGCCAGGGAGGTTGGGGATTATCCCAGTATGGTCCGTTAAAATTTCCGTGGCTATTTGGGTAGATAAACGGGCATAACGGCTTGAACGGGACATTTTTGAGCAAAATCGGTGTGTTATAGCCCATGGTTTTGGGGGTGGCCTAGGGTCCGTGCGTGCTTTGGGCTAAAAATCGATCAGGACTTGCCAGGAAGGTAGAGTATCGTCTCAGTGTGTTCCATTTAAATTGTTGTGGCAATTTGGGTGGACAAACAAGCAAAACGGCACGGGCGGGGCATTTTTGGGTGAAATCGGTATGCTATAGGCCACATTTTTGGGGGTGGTCCCGGGGTTCGAGCGTGTTGTGGGACAAAAATCGACCAAGGCATGCCAGAGAGATTGGGGATCGTCCTAGTTTGGTCTGTTTAAATTTTTGAGGCCATTTGGGTGGACAGACGGGTAAAACGGCATGAATGGGGCATTTTCGGGCCAAATCAGTGTGCTACAACCCACGGTTTTGGGGGTGGGCTCGGGGTCCGGGCTTATCGTGGGCTAAAAATCAATCGGGGCGTGCCAGGAAGGTTGGGAATCATTTCAGTGTGGTTTGTTTAAATATTCGTGGCTATTTGGGTGGATAAACAAGTGAAATAGCACGAACAGAGCATTTTTGGGCCAAATTGATTTGCTATAACCCACGATTTTGGGGGTGGGACCGGGGTTCGGGTGTGCTGTGCACCAAAAATTAGTCAAGGCATGCCAGAGAGGTTGGGGATCATCCCAGTGTGATCCATTTAAATTTTATGGCCATTAGAGTGGACAAACGGGTGAAACGACACGAAAGGGGCATTTTCGGGCTAAATTGGTGTGCTATAGTCCACGGTTTCGGGGGTGGGCTCGGGGTTTGGGCGTTCCATAGGCCGAAAATTGCCCGGGGCATGCCAGGGAGGTTGGATATCATCCCAGTGTGGGTTGTTTAAATTTTCTTGGCCATTTGGATAGACATACAGGCGAAACAGCATAAACAGGGAATTTTTGGGCCAAATGGATTTTCTATAGCCCACGGTTTTAGGGGTGAGCCAATGGTCCGGGCGTGCTGTGGGCCAAAAATCGACCTGGGCATGTAGGGAGTTCGAGGATCGTCCCAGTGTAGTCCGTTTAAATTTTTGTAGCGATTTGTCTGGGCAAATTGGCGGAACGGCGCTAACGAGGCATTTTTGGGATAAATCAGTGTGCTATAGTCCACGATTTTAGGGGGTAGGCCCAGGGTTCGGGCGTGCTGTGGGCCAAAAAATAACCAGGGCGTGTCAGGGAGGTTGGGGATCATTTCAGTATGGTCCATTTAAATTTCCGTGGCTATTTGGGTGGACAAATGGGCAAAATGGCACAAACGAGGTGTTTATGGGCCAAATTAATGTGCTATAGCCCATGGTTTCGGGGGTGGGCCCGGGGTCCGAGCGTGTTGTGGGCCAAAAATCGATCAACGCATGGTAGGGTGGTTGGGGATCATCCAAGTGTGGTTCGTTTAAATTTTTGTGGCCATTTGGGTTGACAAACGGGCGAAACTACGCAAACAGGGCATTTTCAAGCAAAATCGGTGTATTATAGCCCACAATTTTGGGGGGTGGGATCGGGGTTCGGGCTTTCTGTAGGCCAAAAATTGAACGAGGCGTGCCATGGAGTTTAAGGATCATCCCAGTGTGGACCGTTTAAATTTTAGTAGTTATTTAGGTGGAAAAACGGGTGTACCAGCGCAAACGGGTCATTTTTAGGCTAAATCGGTGTGCTACATCCCACGATTTTGGGGGTAGGCTCGGGGTTCGGGCGTCCTATTACCCTAAAATTGACCGAGACATGCCATGGAGGTTGGGATCATCCTAGTGTGGTCCGTTTGAATTTTTGTTGCCATTTGGGTGGACAAATCGGAGAAATGGCATGAACGGGGCATTTTTGGGCCAAATCGATGTGCTATAGCCCACGATTTTGATGGTGGACCCATGGTCCAAGCGTGTTGTGGGTCGAGAATTAATCGGGGCATGTCAGGGAGGTTGGGGATCATTCCAGTATGGTCTGTTTAAATTTTTGAGGCCATTTGGTTGGACAAACAGGCGAAACAGCTCGAACAGGGCATTTTTGGGCTAAATCAGTGTGCTATAGCCCACGATTTTAAGGGTGGGCTTGGGGTCCGAGCGTGCTGTGGGCCAAAAATTGACAGAGGAATGCCAGTGATATTGGGGATCATCTTAGTGTGGTCCATTTAAATTTTCGTGGCCATTTGTGTGGACAAAACGGGCAAAACAGCATAAACGAGGTGTTTTCGGGCCAAATTGATGTTCTAGAGCCCACGATTTTGGGGGTGGGCCCAGGGTTCGAGTGTCCCGTTGGCCTAAAATCTACCGAGGCATTCCAGGGAGGATGGGGATCATCCTAGTGTGGTCCGTTTAATTTATTTGTGGCTATTTGGGTGGACAAACGGGTGAAATGGTGCAGACGGGGAGTTTTTGGGCAAAATTGGTGTGCTAAAGCCCATAGTTTCAGGGGTGGGCCCGAGGTTTGGGTGTGCTATGGGCCGAAATTCGATTAAGGCATGCCAGGGAGGTTGGGGATCATCCCAGTGTGGTCCGTTTAAATTTTCGTGGCCATTTAGGTGGACAAACGGGCAAAACAGCACGAACGGGGCATCTTTAGGCCAAATTGGTGTGTTATAGCCCACGATTTCAGGGCTGGGCCTGGGGTCCCGACGTGCTGTTGGCCCAAAATCGATCGAGGCATATCAGGGAGGTCGAGAATCATCCCAGTTTGGTCCGTTTATATTTTCGTGGCCATTTGGGTGGACAAACGAGCGAAACGACGCGAATGGGGTATTTTCGGGATAATTCGGTGTGCTATGGCCCATCATTTCAGAGGTAGGCCTGGGGTTCAGGTGTGTTGTAGGCCAAACATCAACCTGGGCGTGCCAGAGAGGTTAGGGATTATCCCAGTGTGGTTCGTTTAAATTTTCGTGGCCATTTGGCTGGACAAATGGGCGAAATGACACAAATTGAGCATTTTTGGGCCAAAAAGGTTTGCTATAGCCTACGATTTCGGGGGTCGGCCTGGGGTTCCGGGCATACTGTGGGCCGAAAATTGATCGAGGCGTGCAGAGAGGTTGGGTATCATCCAGTGTGGTCCATTTAAATTCTTTTATGTTGACAAACGGTCAAAACGGTGGGAACATGACATTTTTGGGCTAAATCGGTGTGCTATTGCCCACGGTTTCGAGGGTGGGCCCAAGGTTCGGATGTGCTGTGGGCTGAAAATTGACCGGAGCGTGTCAGAAAGGTTGGGGATCGTCCCAGTGTGGTCCGTGTAATTAACGCAAATGAGGCATTTTTGGGCCAAATCTATATGCTATAGCCCATGGTTTCGGGGGTGGGCCCAAGGTCCGGGCATGTTGTGGGCCGAAAATCAACCGGGGCGTGCCAAGGAGGTTGGGATTATCCTTGTATGGTCTATTTAAATTTTTTTTGGCCATTTGGGTTGGCAAACAGTTGAAACAGCGTGAACGGGGAATTTATCGGCCAAATCGGTGTGCTATAGCCTACGATTTCGGGGGTGGGCTCGGGGTTTGAGCGTGTTGTGGGCTAAAAATTGACCGCGTGTGACAGGGGGGTTGGGAATCATCCCAATGTGATCCCTTTAAACTTTTGTTGCCATTTGGGTGGACAAATGGGCGAAACGGCGCGAACGGAGCATTTTTGGGCCAAATCGATGTGTTATAGCTAAATCGGTGTTCTATAGCCTATGGTTTTGGGGGTGGGGCTCGGGGTCCGGGCATGTTGTGGATCGAAAATCGATCGGGGCGTGCCAGGGAGGTTGAGGATCATCCCAGTATGGTCCGTTAAAATTTTTGTGGCTATTTGGTTGGACGAACAGGCGAAACAGCGTGAACGGGGAATTTTTGGGACAAATCGGTCTTCTATAGCCCACGATTTTAGGGGTGGGCCCGGGGGTCTAGGCGTGCTATATGCCAAAAATCAATTGAGGCATGCCAGGGAGATTGGGGATCATCCCAGTGTGGTCTGTTTTATCTTTTGTGGCCTTTTGGGTGGACAAACGGCGCAAACGCGGCATTTTCGAGGCAAATCTGTGTGCTATAGCCCACGGTTTCAAGGGTAGGCCCGAGGTTTGAGCGTGTTGTGGGTCGAAAATTGATCGGGGCATGCCAGGTAGGTTGGGGATTATCCCAGTGTGGACCGTTTAAATTTTTGTGGCCATCTGGGTGGACAAATGGGTGAAACGGCGTGAACGAGGCATTTTAGGGCCAAATCGATGTGCTATTGCCCACGATTTTGGGGGTGGGCCCAGGGTCCAGGCGTGCTGTGTGTCGAGAATCAATCGGGGCATGCCAGGGAGGTTGGGGATCATCCCAGTATGGTCCGTTTAAATTTATTGGTCATTTGAGTTGACAAACGTGTAAAACGGTGTGAATGGGGCATTTTTGGGCCAAATCGTTGTGCGATAGCCCACGATTTCGAGGGTGGGACTGGGGTCCGAGTGTGCTGTGGGCCAAAAATTAACCGAGGCATGCTAGGGAGGGTGGGGATCATCCCAGTATGGTCCATTTAAATTTTCGTGGCCATTTGGGTGGACAAATGGGCGAAACGGTGCGCACAGGGCATTTTTGGGCCAAATCGATGTGCTATAGCCCATAATTTTGGGGGTTGGCACAGGGTCCGAGCGTGTTGTGGGTCGAGTATTAATCGAGGAGTACCAGGGAGGTTAGGGATCATCCCAGTGTGGTCCGTTTAAATTTTTGTGGCCATATGGGTGGACAAACGTGCAAAACGGCGTGAACGGAGCATTTTTGGGCCCAATAGGTGTGCGATAGCCCACTATTTTGGGGGTGCACCCGGGATTCGGGCGTGCTGTCGGCCAAAAATCGACCGTGTCATGCCTAGGAGGTTAGGGATCATCCCAGTGTGGTCCGTTAAAATTGTTGTGGTGATTTGGGTGGATGAACGGGCTAAATGGCGCGAACGGGGTGTATTTGTGCCAAATAGGTGTGCAATAACCCACATTTTTAGAAAGGGCCCGGGGTTCGGGCGTGCTGTGCGTCGAAAATTGATCGGGGCATGCCAGAGAGGTTGAGATTCGTCTCAGTATGGTCTGTTTAAATTTTCATTGCCATTTGGGTGGACAAACGGGCAAAATGTTGCAAATGAGGCATTTTCGGGCTAAATCGGTGTGCTATAACCCACGATTTCGGGGGTGGGCCAGGGGTCCGGGCATTCTATGGGTAAAAAATTCACCTGGGTATGTCAAGGAGGTTCGGGATCATCCCAGTATGGACCATTTACATATTCGTGGCTATTTTGGTGGACAAATAGGCGAAATGGCACGAATGGGGCCTTTTCGGGCCAAATCGGTGTGCTATTATAGCCCACAGTTTTGGGGGTGGGCCCAGTGTCCAAGCGTGCGGTGCACTAAAAATCGACTGGGCATGTCAGAGAGGTTGGGGATCATCCTAGTATGGTTTGTTTAAATTTTCATGTCCATCTGGGTGGACAAACGGGTGAAACGGTGCGAACGGGGCATTTTTGAGCCAAATCGATGTGCTATTGCCCTTAATTTTAGCGGTGGGCCCAGGGTTCGGGCGTGCTGTCGGCTAAAAATTTACCGAGGCATGCCAGGGATGTTAGGAATCATCCCAGTGTGGTCCGTTAAATCTTTCGTGGCCATTGGGTGGACAAACGGGTGTAACGACGCTATTGGGGCATTTTCAATTCAAATTAGTGTGTTATAGTCCACCGTTTTGGGAGAGGTCCCAAGGTCTGGGCGTGCTTTGGGCTGAAAATCAATCGAAACTTGCCAGTGAGGTCGGGGATCATCTCAATATATTTTGTTTAAATTTTTATGGCAATTTGGGTGTACAAACGAGTGAAATGGCACGAGCGAGACATTTTTGGCCTAAATCGATATGCTATAGCCCACAATTTTGGGGGTGAGGCCGGGGTTCGAGCATGCTATGGGCCAAAAATCGATCGAGGCATGCTAAGGAGGTTGGGGATTGTCCCAGTCTGGTATGTTTAAATTTACGTGGCCATTTGGATGGACTAACGGGCGCAACGACGCGAATGGGGCATTTTCGAGCCAAATCAGTGTGCTATAGCCCACAGTTTTGGGGGTTGGCCCGGGTTCCGATGTGCTGTGGGCCAAAAATTAATCGAAGCGTGCCAGCGAGGTTGGGGATCATCCCAGTGTGGTCCGTTTAAATTTTTGTGGCCATTTGGGTGGACAAACGGGCAAAAGAACACAAACGGTGCATTTTTGGGCCAAATTGGTGTGCTACAGCCTACGGTTTTGGGGGTGGTCTCGAGGTCCGGGTTTGTCGTGGGCCAAAAATCAACGGGGGTGTGCCAGGGTGGTTGGGGATCGTTCTAGTATGGTCCGTTTAAATATTCGTGGCCATTTGGGAGGATAAAAAGGTTAAACAGCGCGAACGAAGCATGTTTGGGAAAAATCGAATTGCTATAACCCGCAGATTTGGGGGTGAGACCGGGGTTAGGGCGTGCTGTCCGCCAAAAATTGATCAAGGCATGCCAGGGAGGTTGGGGATCATCACTGTGTGATCCATTTAAATTTTTGTGGCCATTAGAGTGGACAAATGGGTGAAACGATGCGAATGGGGCATTTTCTGGCTAAATTGGTGTGCTATAGTCCACAGTTTCGGGGGTGGGCTCAGGGTCTGGGCATGCCGTAGGCCATAAATTGTCCGGGGCATGCTAGGGAGGTCGGGAATCATCCCAGTATGGTCTGTTTAAATTTTCTTGGCCATTTGGGTAGACAAACAGGAAAAATGGCGTGAATGGGACATTTTTGTGCCTAATCGATTTGCTATAGCCTACGGTTTTGGGGTTGGGCCTAATGTTCGGGCGTGATGTGGGCTAAAAATCGATCAGGGCATGTCAGGGAGGTTGGGGATCGTCCCAGTGTGGTCCGTTTCAATATTCGTGGCCATTTGCGAGGACAAACGAGGAAAAAAGCACAAACGGGGCATTTTCGAGCCAAATCAGTGTGTTATAGCCCACGGTTTTGGGGGTGGGTCTGGGGTTTGGGAATTTTGTGTGCCAAAAATCGACCGAGACATGCCAGGGGGGGTGAGGATCGTCCTCGTATGGTCCGTTTAAATTTTCATGGCCATTTCTGTTGACAAACGGGTGAAACAATGCGTATGGGGCATTTTTGGGCCAAATCGGTGTGCTATAGCCCACGGTTTTGGAGCTGGGCCCTGCTTTCGGGTGTGCTATAGGCCAAAGATCAATCAGGGCATTCCAGGTAGGTTGGGGATCATCCCTGTGTAGTCCGTTTAAATTTGAGTGGACAAACGGGTAAAACAGTGCAAACAGGGCATTTTCGAGCCAAATTGGTGTGCTATAGCCCACAATTTTGTGGGTGGGCTTAGGGTCTGGGTGTGCTGTGCGCCGAAAATCGATCGGGGCATGCCAGGGAGGTTGGTGATCATCCCATTGTGGTTCGTATAAATTTTCGTGGCCATTTGGGAGGACAAACGGGCTAAACAGCGCGAACGAGGTATTTTTGGGCCAAATTGGAGTGCTATATCCCACGTTTTTGGGGGTGGGCCCGAGGTTCAGGCATTCTATAGATAAAAAATCATTCGGGGCATGCTAGGGAGGTTGAGGATTATCCCAGTCTGGTCTATTTATATTTTCGTGGCCATTTGGGTGGACAAACAGGCAAAACAGCGAGAACGGGGCATTTTTGGGCCAAATCATTGTGCTATAACCCACGGTTTTGGGGGTGGGCCTGGGGTCTAGGCGTTCTGTGGGCTGAAATTCCATGGGGGCATGCCAGGGCGATTGGGGATCATTCCAGTTTGGTCCGTTTAATTTTTCGTGGCCATTTGGGTGGACAAACGGGTGAAACGGCGTGAACAAGGCATTTTCAGGCCAAATCGGTGTGCTATAGCCCATATTTTCGGGAGTGGGCCCGGGGTTCGGGCGTACTGTTAGTCAAAAATTGATCGGGGCATGCCAGGAAGGTTGAGGATCATCCCAGTATGGTTCGTTTAATATTTTACGGCCATTTGGGTGAACAAACGGGCAAAATAGCGCGAACGGGGCATTTTTGGGCCAAATTGATGGGTTATAGCCCACAGTTTTGAGGGTCGGCCCGAGGGTTGGGCGTGCTGTGGGCTAAAAATCAATCGGGATATGCCAGGGAGGTTGGGGATCGTCCCAGTATGGTCTGTTTAATTTTTTGTGGCCATTTGGGTGGATAAACGGGCAAAACAACGTGAACGGGGTATTTTCGTGCCAAATCGGTCTGCTCTAGCCCACGGTTTCGGGGGTGGGCCAGGGGTCCAGGCGTGCTGTTGTCCAAAAATCGATAGGGGTGTCCCAAGGAGGTTGGGTATCGTCCCAGTATGGTCCGTTTAATTTTTTGTGGCCATTTGGGTGGATCAACGAGCAAAACAGTGCAAACGGGGCATTTTCAGGCAAAATCGGTGTGCCCGGGGTCCGGGCGTGTTGTGGGCCAAAAATTGACCGGAGTGCACCAGGAAGGTTGGGGATCATCCCAGTGTGGTTCGTTTAATTTTTTATGGCCATTTAGGTGGACAAACGGGCGAAACGGTGCAAACGAGGTATTTTCGGGCCAAATCGGTGTGCTATAACCCACGATTTTGGGGGTGGGCCTGGGGTCCAAACGTGTTGTGGGCCAAAATTCCATGGTGGCGTGCCAGGGCGGTTGGGGATCATTCCAGTTTGGTCCGTTTAATTTTTCTTGGCCATTTGAGTGGACAAACGGGTGAAACGGAGTGAACGGGGCATTTTCGAGTCAAATCGATGTGCTATACCCCACATTTTTGGGGGTGGGCCAGGGGTCCGGGCGTGCCTTGGGCCGAAAATCGATCGGGGAATGCCAGGGAGAATGGGGATCGTCCCAGTGCAGTTCGTTTAATTTTTCGTGGCCATTTGGGTAGACAAACGGGCGTAACAGCGCGAACTGGGCATTTTCGAGCTAAATCGGTGTGCTATATTCCACGGTTTTGGGGATGGGCTCGGGGTCCAAGCGTGTTGTGGGCTGATGATCGACTAGGGCATGCCAGGAATGTTGATGACCATCCCAGTGTGATCAGTTTAATTTTTTGTGACCATTTGGGTAGACAAACAAGCAAAACGACGTAAACAGGGCATTTTCGAGCCAAATCAGTGTGCTATAGCCTATGGTTTCAGGGGTGGGCCCAAATTTTGGGCGTGCTGTGGGCCGAAAATTGATCGACGCATGCTAGGGAGGTTGCGGATCATCCTAGTACGGTTCATTTAATTTTTTGGGGCCATTTGGGAGGATAAACGGGCTAAACGACGCGTACGGGGCATTTTCGGACCAAATCGGTGTGCTATAGCCCACGGTTACAGGGGTGGTCCCGGGGTCCGGGCGTTCTGTGGGTCGAAAATCGACCGGGGCATGCCAAGAAGGTTGGGCATTATCCCAGTATTATTCGTTTAATTTTTCGTGGCCATTTGGGGGGACACACATGCAAAACAGCACAAACATGGTATTTTCGGGCTAAATCGGTGTGCTATAGCCCATGGTTTTGGGTGTGAACTCGGGGTACGAGCGTGCTCTAGGCCAAAAATTGACCAGGGCGTGCCAGGGAGGTTGAGTATCATCCTAGTGCGGTCCGTTTAATTTTTCGTTGCCATTTGGGTAGACAAACGGGTGAAACGGCGCGAACAGAGCATTTTCGGGCCAAATAGGTGTGCTATAGCCCACGGTTTTGGGAGTGGTCCCAAGGTACGGGGTGTGCTGCGGGCTAAAAATTTACTGAGGCATGCCAGGGAGGTTAGGGATCAACCCAGAGTAGTTCGTTTAATTTATTTTAGCCATTTGGGAGGACAAACGGGCGAAACGACGTGAACGGGGCATTTTCAGGCCAAATCGGTGTGCTGTAGCCCACAGTTTAGGTGTAGGGCCCGTGGTCGGGGCATGCTGTGGGCAAAAAATCAATCGGAGCATGCCAGGGAGGATGAAGATAGTCCCAATGTGGTCCGTTTAACTTTTAGTGGCTATTTGGGTGGACAAACGGGCAAAACAGTGCGAATGGGGATTTTCGGGCCAAATCAATGTGCTATAGCCCACGATTTCAGGGGTGGGCCCGGGGTCCGAGTGAGCTGTGGGCCAAAAATTGGCCAGGCGTGCCTGGGTGGTTGGGGATCATGTCATTGCGGTCCATTTTATTTTTTCGTGGCCATTTGGCTGGACAAACGGGCGAAACGGCAAGAACGAGAAGTTTTAGGGCTAAATCGGTGTGCTATAGCCCACGGTTTTGAGGGTAGCCCAAGGGTCCGGGCGTGTTGTGGGTCAAAAATTGATTGGGGCATGCCAGGGAGGTTGTAGATCGTCCCAGTATGATTCGTTTAATTTTTCATGGCCATTTGGGTGGACAATCGAGGAAATAGAGCAAACGGGGCATTATCGGGCCAACTTGGTGTGCTATAGCCCACGGTTTTGGGGATTGGCCTGGGGTCTGGGCGTGCTGTGGGCTGAAAATCGATCGGGGCATGCTAGGGAGGTTGAGGATTATCCCAGTACGGTCTATTTAATTTTTCGTGGCCATTTGGGTGGATAAACGGGCAAAACAGCGCGAACGGGGCATTTTGGGGCAAAATTGGTGTGCTATAGCCCACGGTTTCGGGGGTGAGCCCGGGGTCCGGGCATGCTGTGGGTCAAAGTTGATCGGAGTGCGCCAGGAAGGTTGGGGATCATCCCAGTATGGTTCGTTTAATTTTTCGTGGCCATTTGGGTAGACAAACGGGTGAAACAGCGTGAACGGGGCATTTTTAGGCCAAATCGATGTGCTATAGCCCACGGTTTCGGGGGTAGGCACGAGGCCCAGGCATGCTGTGGGCCAAAAATCAACTGGGGTATGCCAGGGAGTTTGGGGATAGTCCCTGTGTGGTATGTTTAATTTTTCGTGGCCACTTGGGTGGACAAACGCGTAAAACGGTGCGATTGAGGTATTTTTAGGCCAAATCGATGTGTTATAGCCCACGGTTTCGGGGGTGGGCCAGGGGTCCGGGCATGCCTTGGGCCAAAAATCGACCGGGGAATGCCAGGGAGAATGAGGATTGTCCCAGCATGGTTTGTTTAATTTTTTGTGGCCATTTGGGTTGACAAAAGGGTGTAACGGTGCGAACGGGGCATTTTCGAGCCAAATCGGTGTGCTATATTCCATGGTTTTGGGGATGGGCCTGGGGTCCGAGCGTGTTGTGGGCTGATGATTGACTAGGGCATGCCAGAGAGGTTGATGATCATCCCAGTATGATCCGTTTAATTTTTCGTGGACATTTGGGTAGACATACAAGCGAAACGGCACAAACAGGGCATTTTTTGGCCAAATTGGTGTGCTATAGCTCATGGTTTCGGGGGTGAGCCCAGAGTCTGGGCGTGCTGTGGGCCATAAATTGATCGGGGCATGCCAGGGAGGTTGCGGATCATCCCAGTGCGGTCCGTTTAATTTTTTGAGGCCATTTGGGTGGACAAACGGGCGAAACGGCGCGTACGGGGCATTTTCTGTGGGTCAAAAATCGACCGGGGCATGCCAAGAAGGTTGGGCATCATCCCAGTATTATCCGTTTAATTTTTCGTGGCCATTTGGGGGGACACACATGCAAAACAGCGCAAACATGGCATTTTGGGCTAAATCGGTGTGCTATAGCCCATGGTTTTGGGTGTGGGCTCAGGGTACGGGCGTGCTGTAGACTGAAAATCAACCGGGGCATGCCAGGGAGGTTGGGGATCATCCCAGTGTGGTTCGTTTAATTTTTCATTGCCATTTGGGTAGACAAACGGGTGAAACAGCGCGAATGGAGAATTTTCGGGCTAAATCGGTGTGCTATAGCCCTCAATTTTGGGAGTGAGCCCAGGGTACGGGCGTGCTGCCAGCCAAAATTTGACTGAGGCATGCCAGGGAGGTTGGGGATCAACCCAGTGTAGTTTGTTTGTTTTTTTAAGCCATTTGGGTGGACAAACGGGTGAAACGGCGTGAACGGGGCATTTTTAGGCCAAATCGGTGTGCTGTAGCCCACGGTTTAGGTGTAGGGTCCATGTTCGGGGCATTCTATGGGCCAAAAATCGATCGAAGCATGCCAGGGAGGTTGGGGATTGTCCCAATGCGGTCCGTTTAATTTTTAGTGGCCATTTGGATGGACAAACGGGCGAAACAACGCGAATGGTGCATTTTCGGGCCAAATCGATGTGCTATAGCCCACGGTTTCAGGGGTGGGCTCGGGGTCCGAGCAAGCTCTGGGCCAAAAATTGTCCAGGCATGCTTGGGTGGTTGGGGATCGTCTCATTGCGGACCATTTTATTTTTTCGTGGCCATTTAGCTGGACAAACGGGCGAAACGGCGCGAACAGGAAGTTTTAGGGCTAAATTGATGTGTTATAGCCCACGTTTCTTAGGGTGGCCTTGGGCTTCGGGCGTGTTGTGGGTCAAAAATTGATTGGGGCATGCCAGTGAGGTTAGAGATCATCCCAGTATGGTCCGTGACAATCGGGTAAACAGAGCGAACGGGGCATTATCGGGCCAACTCGATGTGCTATAGACCACAGTTTTGGGGATGGGCCTGGAGTCTGGGCTTGCTGTGGGATGAAAATTGATCGAGGTGTGACAGGGAGGTTGAAGATTATCCCAGTACGGTCCATTTAATTTTTCGTGGCTATTTGGGTGGAGAAACGGGCGAAACAGCGCGAATGGGGCATTTTCAGGCCAAATCGGTGTGCTATAGCCCATGGTTTTGGGGGTGGGCTTAAGGTCCGGGCGTGCTGTGAGCCGAAAATTGATCGAGCCATACAAGGGAGGTTGGGGATCATCCCAATGTAGTCCGTTTAAATTTTCGTGGATATTTGGGTGGATAAAAGGGCGAAACAGCGCGAACGGAGCATTTTTGGGCCAAATTGGTGTGCTATAGACCATCATTTCGCGGGTGGGCCTGCTAGGGAGGTTGGGGATTATCCCAGTGTGGTTGGTTTAATTTTTGTGTCCATTTGGGTGGAAAAATAGGCGAAACAATGCGAATAGGGCATTTTCAAGCCAAATCGGTGTGCTATAGCCGATGGTTTCGAGGGTAGGCCCGGGGTTCGGGTTTGCTTTAGGACAAAAATTGATAGAGGCGCGCCAGGGAGGTTGGGGATCATTCCAGTGTGGTCGTTTTATTTTTTCGTGTCTATTTGGGTGGACAAACAGGAAAAACAGCGCAAACAGAGCATTTTCAGGCCAAATCGGTGAGATATAATCCACGGTTTTGGGGTTGGGCCTGAGGTTCGGGCGTGCTGTAGGCCAAAAATTATCCGAGGTATGCCAAGGAGGTTGGTGATCTTCCCAGTGTGGTCCGTTTAAATTTTTGTTGCCATTTGGGTGGGATAAACGGGTAAAACGACGCGAACGGAGCATTTTCGTGCCTAATCGGTGTTCTATAGCCCACGATTTTGGGGGTGGTCCCAAGTTCCAGGCGTGTTGTGGGCGAAAAATCGAACGGGGTATGCCAGGGAGGTTGGGGATCGTCCCTGTGCAGTTCGTTTAATTTTTCGTGGCCATTTGGGTGGACAAACGGGCGAAATGGCACGAACAGGGCATTTTCGGGCTAAATCGGTGTGCTATAGCCCACGATTTTAGGGGTGGTCCCGGGGTTCAAGTGTGCTGTGGGCCAAAAATTGACCTGGGCATGCTAGGGAGGTTGGGGATCGTCCCAGTGCGGTCCGTTTAATTTGTCTTGGCCATTTGGGTGGACAAACGGGCGAAACGGTGCGAACGGGGCATTTTACGATGGCCAAATCGGTGTTCTATTGCCCAGGATTTTTGGGGTGGTCCCGAGGTCCGGGTGTGCTGTGAGTCAAAAATCAATCGGGGCGTGCCAAAGAGGTTGGGGATCGTCCCATTGTGGTTCGTTTAATTTTTTGTGGCCATTTGGGTCGAAAAACTAGCGAAACAGGGCGTGCCAAGGAGGTTAGAGATCGTCTCAGTGCATTCTGTTTAATTTTTTGAGGCCATTTGGCTGGATAAACAGACGAAACAGCACAAATGGGGCATTTTTGGGCCAAATCGGTGTGCTATAGTCCGCAGTTTTGGGGCTGGGCCTAGGGTCCGGGCGTGCTGTTGGTTAAAAATTGATCGGGGCGTGCTAGAGAGGTTGGAGATCGTCCCAGTGCGGTCCGTTTAATTTTTCGTGGCCATTTGGGTGGAAAAACGAGCAAAATGGCTTGAACGGGGCATTTTCGAGCAAAATCGGTGTGCTATAGCCCACGGCTTTGGGGTGGGATCGGGGTCCGGGCATGATATGGGATGAAAATCAACCAGTGCATGCCAGGGAGGTTCGGGATCATCCTAGTGCGGTCCGTTTAATTTTTTGTGGCTATTTGGGTGGACGAACGGGCGAAACGGCGCGAACAGTGCATTTTCGGGCTATATCGGTGTGCTATAGCCCACGATTTTGGGGTGAGCCCAGAGTCCGGGCGTGCTGTGTGCCAAAAATTGAGTGGGGTGTGCCAGGGAGGTTGGGGATCATCTCAGTGCGGTCCGTTTAATTTTTCATGACCATTTGGGTGGACAAACGGGCCAAAAGGCGAGAACGGGGCATTTTGGGGCTAAATCAGTGTTTTATAGCCTACGGTTTTGGGGGTGGGCCTGGGGTCCGGGCATGCCAGGGTGGTTGGGGATCGTCCTAATGTGGTCCATTTATTTTTTCGTGGCTATTTGGGTGGATAAATGGGTGAAACGGTGTGAACGGGGCATTTTCGAGTCAAATCGTGTGCTATAGCCCATGGTTTTGGGGGGTGGGCCTGGGGTTCGGGTGTGCTGTGGGCCAAAAATTGATCGAGGCATGTTTAGGAGATTGGGGATCATCCCATTATGGTTCGTTTAATTTTTTGCGGCTATTTGGATGGACAAACGGGCGAAACGGCGTGAACAGGGCATTTTAGGGCTAAATCGGTGTGCTATAGCCCATGGTTTTAGGGATGGGCCCGAGGTCCGAGCGTGTTGTGGGTCAAAAGTTAACTGGGAGGTTCCAGGGAGGTTGGGGATATCCTAGTATGGTCCGTTTAAATTTTTGTGGCCATTTGTGTGGACAAAAGGGTAAAACGACGCGAACGGGGCATTTTCGGGCCAAATTGGTGTGCTATAGCCCACGATTTCGAAGGTGTGCCTTGAGTCCGGGTGTGCTGTGGGCTAAATGTCGACCGAAGCATCCCAGGTAGGTTGGGGATTATCCTAGTGTAGTCCGTTTAAATTTTTGTATCCATTTGGGTGGACAAACGAGCGAAACGGCGTGAACGGGGCATTATCGGGCCAAATCGATGTGTTATAGCCCACGGTTTCGTGGGTGGGCTCAGGGTTCGGGTGTGTTGTGGGCCAAAAATCAATCGGGGCGTGCCAGGGAGGTTGGGGATCATCCCAGTGCGGTCCGTATAAATTTTTGTGGCCATTTGGGCGGATAAACGGGCTAAACAGCGCGAATAAGGCATTTTCGAGCCAAATTGGAGTGCTATAGCCTAGGGTTCCGGGGGTGGGCCCGATATTCTGGCGTGTTTTTGGTCAAAAATCATTCGAGGCATGCTAGGGAGGTTGGGGATCATCTCAGTCTGGCCTATTTATATTTTCGTGGCCATTTGGGTGGACAAATGGGCGAAACTGCACGAACGAGGCATTTTCAGGCCAAATCGATGTGCTATAGCCTACGGTTTCGGGGGTGGGCCTTGGGTCCGGGTGTGCTGTAAGCCAAAAATCAGTCAGGGCATGAAGGGAGATTGAGGTTTTCCCATTGTGGTTCGTTTAATTTTGCGTGGCCATTTGGGTGGACAAATGGGCACAACGACATGAATGGGGCATCTTTAGACCAAATCGGTGTGCTATAATCCACAGTTTTGGGGGTGGGCCTAGGGTTTGGGCGTCCTGTGGGCCAAAAATTGATGAGAACATGCCAGAGAGGTTGGGGGTTGTCTTCAGGGAGGTTGGGGATCGTCCTAGTGTGGTCCGTTTAATTTTTCGTGGCCATTTGGGTGGACAAATGGGCGAAACGGTATGAATGGGGCATTTTCGGAACAAATCAGTGTGCTATAGTCCATGGTTTCGGGGGTGAGCCCGGGGTCAGGGCGTGTTGTGGGTAAAAATTCGACCGGAGCATACCAGGGAGGTTGAGAATCATCCCAGTGTGGTCCGTTTAATTTTTCATGGCCATTTGGGTGGACAAGGGGGAAAACGGCGCGAACGGGGCGTTGTCGGGCAAAATCTGTGTGCTATAGCCCATGATTTTGGGGGTGGGCTCGGGATCAAGGCGTGTTGTGGGCCAAAAATCGGTCGGGGTGTGCTAGGGAGGTTGGGGATCTTCCTAGTGTGGTCTGTTTAATTTTTCGTGGCCATTTGGGTGGACAAACGGGCGAAATAGCGCGAACGAGGTATTTTTAGGCCAAATCGATGTGCTATAGCCCATGGTTTTGAGAGAGGGCCCAAGTTTCGGACGTACTGTAGGCTAAAAATCGATCAGGGCATGACAGAGAGATTGGGGATCATCCCAGTGTGGTCCATTTAATTTTGTGGCCATTTGGGTGGACAAACGGGCGAAACGGCGCGAACGGGGCATTTTTGGGCCAAAACGGTGTGCTATAACCCACGATTTTGGGGGTGGTTCTGCGGTTCGGGCATTGTGTGGGCCAAAAATCTACCGGGGCATGCTAGGGAGGTTGGGGATCGTCCCAGTGCAATCCTTTTAATTTTTAGTGGCCATTTGGGTGGACAAACGGGCAAAACAATGCTAACTGGATGTATTCAAGCAAAATTGGTGTGATATAGCCTACGGTTTTGGGGGTGGGCCCGGGGTCCGGGCGTGCTGTGGGTAGAAAATCAACCTAGGTATGCCAGGGAGATTGGAGATCGTCCCAGTGCGGTCCGCTTAATTTTTTGTGGCCATTTGGGTGGACAAACGGGAGAAACAGTGCGAACGGGACATTTTTGGGCCAAATAGTTGTGCTATAGTCCACGATTTTGGGGGTAGGTCAGGGTACGGGCGTGCTGTGGGAAAAAAATCGGTATGCTTGGGAGGCTGGGGATCATACCAGTGCGATCCGTTTAATTTTCGTGGCCATTTTATTAGACAAACAAGCAAAACGGTGTGAAAGGGGCATTTTCGGGCAAAATTGTTGTGCTATAGCCCAAGGTTTCAGGGGTGGGCCCGAGGTTCGAGCGTTCTGTGGGGCAAAAATTGATCGGGGCATGCCAGGGAGGTTGGGGATTGTCCCAGTGTGGTCTGTTTAATTTTTTATGGCCATTTGGGTGGACAAACGGGCAAAACGGCACAAATGGGGCATTTTCGGGCCAAATTGGCGTGCTATAGCCCATGATTTTGGGGTTGAGCCCGGGGTCCGGGTATACTGTGGGCCAAAAATCAATCGAGGAGTGCCAGGGAGGTTAGGAATCATCCCAGTGCATTCCGTTTAATTTTTCATGGCCATTTGGGTGGACAAACGGGCAAAACGATGCTATCAGGGCATTTTGGGTCAAATCAATGTGCTATAGCCCATGGTTTCGGGGGACGGCCCGGGGTCCGGGCATGCTGTAGGCCAAAAATTGATTGGGGCATGCCAGGGAGGTTGGAGATCATCCTAGTGCAGTCCGTTTAATTTTTTGAGGCCATTTGGTTGGATAAACGGGTGAAACGGCGCAAACGGGGTATTTTCGGGCCAAATCGGTGTGCTATAGCCCATGGTTTCGGGGTTGGGCCTGGGGTTCGGGCGTGTTGTGGGTTGAAAATCAATCGGGGCGTGCCAGAGAGGTTAGAGATTATCCTATTACAGTTCGTTTAATTTGTCGTGGCCATTTATGTGGACAAACAGGCGAAATGGCGTGAACGAGATATTTTTAGGCCAAATCGGTGTGCTATAACCCATGATTTCGGGGGTGAGCGCGGGGTCCGGGCATTTTATGGGTCAAAAATCGACCAGTACATGCCTGGGAGGTTAGGGATCATCCCAGTGCGGTCCGTTTAATTTTTCATGGCCATTTGGGTGGACAAACGGGCGAAACAGTGCGAAAGAGGCATTTTAGGGCCAAATCGGTGTGTTATATCCTACAGTTTCGTGGGTGGGCCTGAGGTCCGGGCATGCTGTGAGCCGAAAATCAACCGGGGAATGCCATGGAGGTTGGGGATCATCCCATTGTGGTTTATTTAATTTTTTATGGCCATTTGGGTGGACAAACGGGCGAAACGGTGTAAACATGGCATTTTTGAGCCTAATCGGTGTGCTATAACCCATGGTTTTGGGGGTGGGTCCGGGCGTGATGTGGGCTAAAAATCGATCGAGGCATGTCTGAGAGGTTGGAGATCATCCCAGTGCGGTCCGTTTAATTTTTCGCGACCATTTGGGTGGACAAATAGGCGAAACGGCGCGAACAATGCATTTTAGGGCTAAATTGGTGTGCTATAGCCTACGGTTTTGGGAGTGGGCCCGGGGTACGGGCGTGCTGTGGGTCAAAAATTAATTGAGAAGTGCCAGGGAGGTTGGGGATTGTCCTAGTATGGTCCGTTTAAATTTTTGTGGCCATTTGTGTGGACAAATATGTGAAACGATGAGAACGGGGCATTTTCGGGCTAAATTGGTGTGCTATAGCCCACGGTTTCTAAGGTGGGCCTTAGGTCCGGGTGTGCTGTGGGCCAAAAATTGACCGGGGCATGCCAGATTAGTTAGGGATCATCCCAGTGTAGTCCGTTTAAATTTTCGAGGCCATTTGAGTGGACACATGAGTAAAACGGCATGAACGACGCATTCTCGGGCTAAATCGGTGTGCTATAGCCCATAGTTTTATGGGTGGGCTCAGGGTCCGGGTGTGTTGTGGGCCTAAAATTGATCGAGCCATGCCAGGGAGATTGGGGATCATCCAGTGCGGTCCGTATAAATTTTTGTGGCTATTTGGATGGACAAATGGGCTAAATAGCGCGAATGAGGCATTTTTGGGCCAAATCAGAGTTTTATAGCCCACAGTTTCGTGGATGGACCCGGGGTTCAGGCGAGTTGTGGGCTGAAATTCGATCGGGGCATACCAGGGAGGTTGGGGATTATCCCAACGTGTGAAACGATGCGAACGGGGCATTTTCAGGCCAGGGAGGTTGGGGATCATCCCAGTCTGGTCTATTTATATTTTCGTGGCCATTTGGGTGGACAAACAGGCGAAATAGCATGAAAGGGGCATTTTTGGACCAAATCGGTGTGCTATAGCCCACGATTTTAGGGATTGGCCCGAGGTTCGGGCGTGTTGTGGGCTAAAATTTGACCGGGGCTTGCCAGGGTGGTTGGGGATCTTCCCAACGTGGTTCGTTTAATTTTTCGTGGCTATTTGGGTGGACAAACGGGCGAAACGGCACGAACGGGGCATTTTCAGGACAAATCGGTGTGCTAAAGCCCACGATTTTGGGGGTGGGCCAGGGGTTTTGTGGTCTGAAAATTGATCGGAGCATGTCAGGGAGGTTGGGGATCGTCCCAGTGTGGTCCTTTTATTTTTTGGTAGCCATTTGGGTGGACAAACGGGCGAAACGTCGCGAACGGGGCATTTTCGAGCCAAATTGGTGTGTTGTAGCCCACGATTTTGGGGGGTGGGCCCGGGGTCCGAGCGTGCTGCTGATCAAAAATCAATCGGGTGTGTCATGGAGGTTGGGGATCATCCCAGTGTGGTCCTTTTAATTTTTTTGTGGCAATTTGGGTGGACAAACGGGCGAAACGACGCAAACGGAACATTTTTTAGCCAAATCGATATGCTATAGCTCATAGTTTTTGAGGTAGGTTCGGGGTCCGAACGTACTGTGGGCCAAAAATCGATCGTGCATGCTAGAGAGGTTGGGATCTTCCCATTGTGGTTTGTTTATTTTTTCGTGGCCATTCGGGTGGACTAACGGGCAAAACAGCGCGAACGGGGCATTTTCAAGCCAAATCGGTGTGCTATAGCCCACGGTTTTGGGGGTAGGCCTGTGGTCCGGGCGTGCTGTTGGCCAAAAATCAACCGGGGCGTGCAGGGAGGTTGGGGATCATCCCAGTGTGGTTCGTTTAATTTTGTATGGCCATTTGGGTGGACTAACGGGCAAAACAGCACGAATGGGGCATTTTTGGGCTAAATCGGTGTGCTATAACCCACAGTTTCGGGGATGGGTCCGGGGTCCAAACATGCTGTGGTACGAAATTTGACCAGGGTGCATTAGGGAGGTTGGGGATCGTCCCAATGTGGTCCGTTTAATTTTTCGTGGCCATTTGGGTGGACAAGCAGGTGAAACGGCATGAATGGGGCATTTTTGGGCCATTATAGTGTGCTATAGACCACGGTTTTGGGGGTGGGCCCGGGGTTCGGGCGTGCTGTGGGCCAAAAATCAATGAGAGGCTCCCTGGGAGGTTGGGGATCGTCGTGGTTGGGAAAATCTGTGTGCTATAGCCCATGGTTTTGGGGGTGAGCCTGGGGTCCGAGCATGCTGTGGGCCAAAAATCGATCGGGGCATGCCAGGGTCATTGGAGATCGTCCCAGTGTGGTCCGTTAATTTTTTCATGGCTATTTAGGTGGATAAGCGTGCGAAACGGCGCGAACGGGGCATTTTTGGGCAAAATCGGTGTGTTGTATCTCACGATTTTGAGGGTTGGCTCTGGGTAAGGGCGTGTTGTGGACCAAAAGTTGGTCAAGGTGTGCCAGGGAAGTTGAGGATCTTCTCTGTGTGGTCTGTTTATTTTTTCGTGGCCATTTGGGTGGACAAACAGGCGAAACGGCTCGAACGAGGCATTTTTGGATTAAATCAGTGTGCTATCGCCCACGATTTAGGGGGTGGGCCCGGGGTCTGGACGTGCTATCGGCCAAAAATTGATCGGGGCATGTCAGGAGGTTGGGGATCATCCCATTGTGCCGTTTAATTTTTCATGTCAATTTGGGTGGACAAATGGGCGAAATGGCGCGAACGGGGCATTTTCGGGCAAAATAAGTGTGCTATAGCCCACGATTTTGGGGGTCAGCTTGGGGTCAGGGCGTGCTGTGGGCCAAAAATCAGCCGGGGTATGGCAGGGAGGTTGGGGATCTTTCCAGTGTGGTCTGTTTAATTTTTCGTGGCCATTTAGGTGGACAAACAGGCGAAATGGCACGAACGAGGCATTTTCGGGCCATATTGGTGTGCTATAGTCCACGGTTTTAGGAAGGTCCCGGACGTGTTGTTGGTTAAAAATCGACCAGGGTGTGCCAAAGAGGTTGGAAATCATCCCAATGTGGTCCGTTTAATTTTTTGTGGCCATTTGGGTGGACAAACAGGCGAAACGGCACAAACGAGGCATTTTCGAGTTAAATCGATGTGCTATAGCCTACGCTTTTGTGGGTGGGACCAGGGTCTGGGCGTGCTGTAGCCCAAAAATCGATCGAGGCGAGCCAGGGAGGTTGGGGTTCATCCCAATGCATTCTGTTTAATTTTTCATGGCCATTTGGGTGGAGAAAGGGGTGAAACGGGGCGAACAAGGTATTTTTGGGTCAAATCGGTGTGCTATAGCCAATGATTTTGGGGGTGGGCCCAGGGTCTGGGCGTGCTGTGGGACGAAAATTGACCGAGGCATGCCAGGGAGGTTGGGGATCATTCCAATGTAGTCCGTTTAATTTTTCATGGCTATTAGGGTGGACAAACGGGAGAAACGGCGCGATCGGGGCATTTTCGGGCCAAATCAATATGCTATAGCCCACAGTTTTGGGGATGAACCCAGGGTCCGGGCGTGCTGTGTGCCAAAAATTGACCGGGGTATGACAGGGAGGTTGGGGATCGCCCTAGTGTGGTCTGTTTATTTTTTCGTGGCCATTTAGGTGGACAAAAGGGCGAATGGGGAATTTGCAGGCCAAATTTGTGTGCAACAGTTCACGGTTTTGGGGGTAGGCCCAGGGTCCGGGTGTTCTGTGGGCTAAAAATCGACCAGGGCACGCCAGGGAGGTTGAGAATCATTCCAGTGTGGTCCGTCTAATTTTTTGTGGCCATTGGGATGGACAAACGGGCGAAATAGCGCAAACGAAGTATTTTCGGGCCCAATCGGTGTGCAATTGCCCACGGGTTTGGGTGTGGGCCTGGGGTCCAGACGTGTTGTGGGCTAAAAATTTATTGGCGCGTGCCAGGGAGGTTGAGAATCCTCCCAGTATGGTTCGTTTAATTTTTCGTGGCTACTTTGGTGGTCAAACTGGCGAAACGATGCGAACGGGGCATTTTTGGACCAAATCGGTGTGCTATAGCCCACGGTTTTGGGGTTAGGCCCAGGGTTCGGGCGTGCTGTGGGCCGAAAATCGACCGGGGCATGCCAGGGATATTGGGGATCGTTTCAATGTGGTTTTTTTAATTTTTTGTGGCAATTTGGGTGGACAAACGGGCGAAACGACGCAAACGGAGCATTTTTTAGCCAAATCGATGTGATATAGCCCACAATTTTTTAGGTGCGCCCGGGGGTCCGGGCGTGTTGTGGGCCAAAAACCGACCGGGGTATGCTAGGGAGGTTGAGATCTTCCCAGTGTAGTTCGTTTAATTTTTCGTGGCCATTTGGGTGGACAAACGGGCCAAACGGCGCGAACGGGGCATTTTCAGGCCAAATCGGTGTGCTATAGCTTACAATTTCAGGGGTGGGCCTGGGTTCTGGGCGTGCTGTGGGCTAAAAATCAACCGGGGCGTGCAGGGAGGTTGGGGATCATCCCAGTGTGGTTCATTTAATTTTGCACGACCATTTTGGGTGGACAAACGGGTAAAACAGCGCGAACGGGGCATTTTCAGGCCAAATCGGTGTGCTATAGCCCACAGTTTTGGGGATGGGCTCGGGGTCCGAGTATGCTATGGGTCGAAATTTGACCAGGGTGCGTTAGGGAGGTTGGGGATCGTCCTTGAGTGGTCCGTTTAATTTTTCGGGCCATTTGGGTGGACAAGCAGGCAAAACGGCATGAATGGGCATTTTTTGGCCATTATAATGTGCTATAAACCACGGTTTTGGGGGTAGGACCGGGGGTTCGGGTGTGCTGTAGGCCAAAAATTGATGAGAGCATGCCAGAGAGGTTGGGGATCATCACAAGAGAGGTTGGGGATCATCCCAGTGTGGTTCGTTTAATTTTTCGTGGCCATTTGTGTGGACAAATAGGCAAAACAGCGTGAATGAGGTATGTTCTGTCCAAATCGGTGTGCTATTGCTCATGGTTTTGGTGGTGGACCTGGGGTTCGAGCGTGCTGTGGGCCAAAAATCGACCGATGCATGCCAGGGTGGTTGGGGATCGTCCCTGTGTGGTCCGTTTAATTTTTCATGGCCATTTGGGTAGACAAGCGAGCGAAACGGTGTGAACGGGGAATTTTCGAGCAAAATCGGTGTGCTATATCCCACGATTTTGAGGGTGGGCTCGGGGTCAGGGCGTGCTATGGATCGAAAATTGGCCCGGGTGTGCCAGGGAAGTTGGGGATTTTCCCTGTGTGGTCTTTTTTATTTTTTGTGGCCATTTGGGTGGACAAACAGGCGAAACGGCGTGAACGAGGCATTTTTGGGCTAAATCGGTGTGCTATAGCCCACGGTTTTAGGGGTGGGCTCGGGGTCAGGGCGTGCTGTGGGCCAAAAATCAGCCGGGGTATGGCAGGGAGGTTGGGGATCTTCCCAGTGTGGTCTGTTTAATTTTTTGTGGCCATTTGGGTGGACAAACGGACGAAACGGCGCGAACGAGGCATTTTCGGGCCAAAATGGTGTGATATAGCCCACAGTTTTAGGGAAGGTCCCGGATGTGCTGTCGGCTAAAAATCGACCAGGGTGTGCCAGGGAGGTTGGGGATCATCTCAGTGTGGTCCGTTTAATTTTTTGTGGCCACATGGGTGGACAAACGGGGGAAACGGCACGAACGGGGTATTTTTTAGCCAAATCGATGTGCTATAGCCTACGGTTTTATGGGTGGGACCGGGTCCGGGTGTGCTGTGGCCCAAAAATCGATCAAGGCCAGCCAGGGAGGTTGGGGTTCGTCCCAGTACGATCTGTTTAATTTTTCATGGCCATTTGAGTGGACAAACGAGCGAAACTGGGCGAACGAGGCATTTTTAGGCCAAATCGGTGTGCTATAGCCAACGATTTTGGGGGTGGGCCTAGGGTCTGGGCGTACCGTGGGCCGAAGATCGATCGAGGCATGCCAGGAAGGTTGGGGATCATTCCAATGTAGTCCGTTTAATTTTTTGTGGCCATTTGGGTGGACAAACGGGCAAAACGGCGCGATAGGGGCATTTTCGGGCCAAATCGGTATGCTATAGCCCACGGTTTTGGGGATGGACCCAGGGTCCGGGCGTGCTGTGGGCTGAAAATTGACCGGGGTGTGACAGGAAGGTTGGGGATTGCCCTAGTGTGGTTCGTCTATTTTTTTGTGGCCATTTAGGTGGATAAACGGGCAAAAGGACGGGAATGGGGAATTTTTAGGCCAAATTGGTGTGCCACAGTACACGGTTTCGGAGGTGGGCCCAGGGTCCAGGCGTTCTGTGGGCCAAAAATTGTCCAGGGCATGCCAAGGAGGCTGATGATCATCCCAGTATGGTTCGTTTAATTTTTTATGGCTATTTGGGTGGACAAACGGGCGAAATGGCGCAAACGGGGTATTTTCAGGCCTAATTGATGTGTAATTGCCCACGGTTTCAGGAGTGGGCCTGGGGTCCGGGCGTGCTGTGGGCCAAAAATTTATCGGCGCGTGCCAAGGAGGTTGAGGATCATCCCAGTATAGTCCATTTAATTTTTCGTGGCCATTTGGGTGGACAAACGGGTGAAACGGCGCGAATGGGGTATTTTCGGGCTAATCGATGTGATATAGCCTACGGTTTTGGGTGTGGGCTCGGGATTCGGGCGTGTTGTTGCCCAAAAATTGACTGGGGCATGCCAGGGAGGTTGGGGATCATCCCAGTGTGGTCCGTTAATTTTTTTGTGGCCATTTGGGTGGACAAACGGGCAAAACGGCATGAACGGGTCATTTTCGGGCCAAATCGGTGTGCTATAGCCCACGATTTTGGGGGTAGGCTCGGGGTTTAGGCGTGTTGTGGACCAAAATAGACTGGGGCATGCCAGGTTGGTTGGGGATCATCCTAGTGTGGTTCGTTTAATTTTTCGTGTCCATTTGTAAGGACAAACGGGCAAAATAATGCATTTCCGGGATAAATCGGTTTGCTATAGCACGTGCTTTCGGGGGTGGGCCAGGGGTCCGGGTGTGCTGTGGGTTGAAAATCGATTGGGGCATGCCAGGGAGGTTGGGGATCGTCCTAATGTGGTCCGTTTAATTTTTTGTGGCCATTTGGGTTGACAAACGGTTGAAATGATGCAAATGGAGCATTTTCGGGCCAAATCGATGTGCTATAGCCCATGGTTTTAGGGTGTGCCCGGGTTTCGGGTGTCCTGTGGGCTAAAATTCGATAGGGGTGTTCCAAGGAGGTTGGGGATCATCCTAGTGTGGTCCGTTTAATTCTTCGTGGCCATTTTGGTGGACAAACGGGCAAAACAGCATGAACGGAGAATTTTCAGTGCAAATCGGTGTGCTATAGCCTACGATTTCGGGGGTGGTCCTGGTGTCTGGGAGTGCTTTAGGCCGAAAATAAATTGGGGAGTGCCAGGGAGGTTGGGGATCATCCCGGTGTGGTCCGTTTAATTTTTGTGGCCATTTGGGAGGACAAATGGATGAAACGGCGCAAACGGGGTATTTTCGAGCCAAATCGATGTGCTATAGCCTACAATTTTGGGGGTGGGCCTGGGGTTCGAGCTTGCTGTGGGTCTAAAATCGACCAGGGCATCCCAGGGAGGTTGGGGATATCACAGTGTGGTCCGTTTAATTTTTCGTGGCCATTTGAGTGGACAAACGGGCGAAACAGCGCGAACGGAGCATTTTTGGGCCAAATTGGTGTGCTAGCCCACGCTTTTGAGGGTGGGCTCGGGGTCCGGGTGTGCTATGGGCTTAAAATTGACTGTGGCGCGCCAGGGATGTTGGGGATCATCCCAGTGTGGTCCGTTTAATTTTTTGTGGCCATTTAGGTGGACAAACGGGTGATACGACATGAATGGAACATTTTCGGGACAAATTGATGTGCTATAGCCCACGGTTTTGGGGTAGGGCCTGGGGTCGGGGCATCCTGTGAACCAAAAATCCATGTGCTATAGCCCATGGTTTTGGGGGTGGGCTAGGGGTCCGGGCGTGCTGTGTGTTGAAAATTAATCGGGGCATGCCATTGAGGTTGGAAATTGTCCTAGTACGGTCTATATAATTTTTTGTGGTCATTTGGGAGGGCAAACTGGGAAACGGCACGAACGGGGCATTTTTTGGATAAATCGATGTGCTATAGCCTACAGTTTTGGGGGTGGACCTGGGTCCGGACGTGTTGTAGGCCAAAAATTGGTCGGGGAGTGCCAGGGAAGTTGAGGATCGTCTCATGTGGTTCGTTTAATTTTTTGTTGCCATTTAGGTGGACAAACGGGTGAAACGGCCCGAACGGGGCATTTTTGCGCCAAGTCAGTGTGCTATAGCCCACGGTTTTGAGAGTGGCCCAGGGTTCCGGGCGTGTTGTGTGCCGAAAATTGATTTGGGCATACCAGGGAGGTTGAAGATCATCCCAGTGTGGTCCATTTATTTTTTCGTGGCCATTTGGGTGGAAAAATGGGCAAAACAGCGTGATCGGAGCATTTTAGGTCAAATCGGTATGCTATAGCCCACGATTTTGGGGGTGAGCCCAGGGTCCGGGCTTGTTGTGGGCCAAAAATTGACCGGGGTATGCCAGGGAGGCTGGGGATCATCCTAGTATGGTCCGTTTAATTTTTTATGGCCATTTGGGTAGACAAACGGGTGAAACGACACTAACGGAGCATTTTTAGAATAAATCATTGTGCTAAAGCCCATGGTTATGGGGGTGGCTCGTGGTCTGGGCGTGTTGTGGTCCAAAATCGCCTAGGCATGCCAGGGAGGTTAGGGATCATCCCAATGTGGTCGGTTTAATTTTTTGTGGCTATTTGGGTGGACAAACACACGAAACGGTGCGGATGGGGCATTTTCGGACCAAATCAATATGCTATAGCCCACGGTTTTGGGGGTGGGTTTGGGGTCCGAGCGTGCTGTGGGCCAAAAATTGACCGGGGCATGTAAGAGAGGTTGTGGATCAAGTGAGGTTTGTTTAATTTTTCGTGTCCTTTTATATGGACAAACGGGTGAAACGGCGCAAACGGGGCATTTTCTGACCAAATCGGTGTGCTATAGCCCATGGTTTTAGGGGTGGGCTCTAGGTCCAGGTGTGCTGTGGGCCGAAAATTGATAGGGGCATACCAGGGAGGTTGGGGTTCATCCCAGTGTGGTCCGTTTAAGTTTTCATGACCATTTGGGTGGACAAACAGGCTAAATGGCGCGAATGGGGTATTTTTGGGCCAAATCGGTGTGCTATAGCCCACAGTTTTAGGGGTGGGCCCGTGGTCCAGGCGTGTTGTGGGCCAAAATTCGACGGGGGCATTCCAGAGGGGTTGAGGATTATCCCAGTGTCATCTGTTTAATTTTTCATGGCCATTTAGGTGGACAAACAGGAGAAACGACGCGAACGAGGCATTTTCGAGCAAAATCAGTGTGCTATAGCCCAAAATTTTGGGGGTGGGCCTAGGGTTCGGGCGTGCTGCAGGCCAAAAATTGATCGGGGCATGCCAGGGAGGTTGGGAATCATCCCAGTGTGGTCCATTTAAATTTTCTTGGCCATTTGGGTGGACAAACGGGCGAAATAGCGGGAACGGGACATTTTCAGTCCAAATTAGTGTGCTATAGCACACGGTTTTGAGTGTGGGCACGGGGTCTAGATATGCTGTGGGCCGAATATCAACTAGGGCATGCTAAGGAGGTTGGGGATCATCCCAGTATGATTCGTCTAATTTTTTGTGACTATTTGGGTGGACAAACGGGCAAAACGACATGAACGAGGTATTTTCAGGCCAAATCGGTGTGCTATTGCCCATGGTTTCGGGGTGGTCCAGGGGTCCGAGCGTTCTGTGGGTCGAAAATTGGCCGAGGCATGCTAGGGAAGTTAGGGATCGTCCCAGTGTGGTCCGTTTAATTATTTGTGGCCATTTGGGTGGACACATGGGTGAAACAACGTGAACGGGGCATTTTTGGGCCAAATCGGTGTGCTATAGCCCATGATTCCGGAGGTGGGCCCGAGGTCCGGGAGTGCTGTGGGATGAAAATTGACCGGGGCATGCCAGGAAGGTTGGGGATCGTCACAGGGCGGTCAGTTTAAATTTTCGTGACCATTTGGGTAGAAAAACAGGCGAAATTGCCCGAACGAGGCATTTTTGGGCTAATTCGGTGGGCTATAACCCTTGATTTTGGGGGTGGACCTAGGGTACGGGCGTGCTGTGGGCCAAAAATTTACCAGGGTATGCTAGGTAGGTTGGAGATCGTCCCAGTGCGGTCCGTTTAATTTTTTGAGGCTATTTGGTCGGACAAACGGGTGAAACAGCGAATGGAGTATTTTCGAGCCAAATCGGTGTGCTAATAGCCCACGGTTATGGGAGTGGGCACGGGGTCCAGGCGTGTTGTGTGCCAAAAATTGATCGGGGCATGCCAGGGAGGTTGAGGATCATCCCAGTGTGGTTCGTTTAATTTTTTGTGGCCATTTAGGTGGAAAAATGGGAAAAACGGCACGATCGGATCATTTTTGGGTTAAATCGATATCCTATATCTCATGGTGTTGGGGGTGGGCCCAGGGTCCAGGTGTGCTGTAGGCCGAAAATCAATCGGGGTATGCCAAGGAGGTTGGTGATCATCCCGGTGCGGTCCGTTTAATTTTTTGAGGCCATTTAGGTGGACAAACGGGTGAAACGGCTCGAACGGGGCATTTTCCGGCCAAATCGTTGTGCTATAGAACACGATTTCAGGGGTAGACATAGGGTTCGGGAGTGCTGCGGGCCGAAAATCGATTGGGGCATGCCAGGGAGATTGGGGATTGTCCCAGTGTGGTCCATTTAATTTTTCGTGGTCATTTGGGTGGACAAACGGGCGAAATTGTGCAGACGGTGGCATTTTTGGGCCAAATTGGTGTGTTATAGCCCATGGTTTTGGGGTTGAGCCCGGGGTCCAGGTGTGCTGTGGGCCAAAAATCAACAGGGACATGCCAGGGAGGTTGCGGATCATCCCAGTGCGCTCCGTTTAATTTTTCATGGCCATTTGGGTGGACAAACGGGCAAAACGGCGTGAACGGGGCATTTTCGGGCAAAATCGGTGGGCTATAGCCCATAGTTTTGGGGGTGGGCCTGGGTTTCGAGCGTGTTGTGGATATAAAATCAACCGGGACGTGCCAGGGAGGTTGGGGAACGTCCCAGTGTGGTCCGTTTAATTTTTTGTGGCCATTTGGGTTGATAAACGAGCGAAACAGCATGAACGGTGAATTTTCGGGATAAATCGATGTGTGATAGCCCACAGTTTCGGTGATAGGCTCAGGGTACAGTTGTACTATGGGCCGAAAATCGATCGAGGTATGCCAAGGAGGTTGGGGATCATTCCAGTGTGGTTCGTTTAATTTTCGTAGCCATTTTGGTGGACAAACAGGCAAAACAGTGCGAACGGGGTATTTTTGGACCAAATCGATGGGTAATAGCCCACGGTTTTATGAGTGGGCCCAGGGTTCGGGCATGCTGGGATCAAAAATCGACCGGGGCATGCCAGGGAGGTTGGGGATCGTCCTAGTGTGGTCCGTTTAATTTTTTATGGCCATTTGAGTCGACAAACGGACGTAACGATGCAAAACAGGGTTTGGTCGAGGGTCGGGTATTTTGTGGGCTAAAAATTGTCCTGGGAGTGCCAGGGAGATTGGGGATCATCCTAGTGTGGTTCGTTTAATTTTTATGGCTATTTGGGTGGACAAACGGGCGAAACGACGCAAACGGGGCATTATTGGGTCAAATCGGTGTGCTATAGCCTACAGTTTTGGGGGTGGGCCCGGGTTTCGAGCGTGCTGTGGGCTGAAAATCGACCAAGACATGCCAGGGAGTTTGGGGATCGTCCCAGTGTGGTTCGTTTAATTTTTTCGTGGCCATTTGGGTGGAGAAATGGTAAAAATGACGCGAATAGGGCATTTTCTGGCCAAATCGGTGTGCTATAGCCCACAGTTTCGGGGGTGGGCCCAGGGTACGGGCATGTTGTGGGCTAAAATTCGACCGGGGCATGCCAGGGGGGTTGAGGATCGTCCCAGTGTGTTCCGTTTAATTTTTCATGGCTATTTGAGTCAATAAACGGGTGAAACAGATCAAATGGGGCATTTTCAAGCCAAATTGGTGTGTTGTAGCCCACGGTTTTGGCGTTGGGCCCGGGCGTGGTGTGGGGAAAATCGATCGTGGCATGCCAGGGAGGTTGGGGATCATCCCAGTGTAGTCCGTTTATTTTTTTGTGGCAATTTGGGTAGACAAATTGGCGAAACGGCGCGAACAGAGCTTTTTCAGGCTAAATCGGTGTGCTATAGCCCACGGTTCTGGGGGTGAGCCTGAGGTTCGGGCGTGTTGTGGGCCAAAAATTAATCGAGGTATGCTAGGGAGGTTGGGGATCATTCCAGTATGGTCCGATTAATTTTTTGTGGCTATTTACGTGGACAAAAGGGCGAAACAGACAAATTAGTGTGCTATAGCCCACGGTTTGGGGGGTGGGCCCAAGGTTCGAGTGTGTTGTAGGCCAAAAATTGGCTGAGATGTGCCGGAAGGGTGGGGATCATCTCAGTGTGGTCTGTTTAGTTTTTCGTGGCCATTTGGTTGGACAAGCGGATGAAAAGCCGCGAACAGGGTATTTTTTGGCCAAATCGGTGTTCTATAGCTACGGTTTTGGCGGTGGGCCAGGGTCCTGGCGTGCTGTGGGCCAAAAATCGACCGTGGCATTCCAAAGAGCTTGAGGATTGTCCCAATGTGTTCCATTTAATTTTTCGTGGCCATTTGGGTGGACAAACGGGCGAAACGGCGTGAACGGGGCATTTACGAGCCAAATCGGTGTGCTATAGCCCACAATTTCGGGGGTGGGCTCGGGGTCCGGGCATGCTGTAGGACAAAAATTGATCGGGGTATGCCAGGGAGATTGGGGATTATCTCAGTGTGATCCATTTGATTTTTTGTGGCCATTTGGGAGGTCAAACGGGTGAAACGGCACGAACGGGGCATTTGTGGGATAAATCGGTGTGCTATAGACCACGATTTTGGGGGTGGGCTCGGGGTCCGGGCGTGCTGTGAGCTAAAAATCAACCAAGGCGTGCCAGGGAGGCTGGGGATCATCCCAGTGTGATCCGTTTATTTTTTCGTGGCCGTTTGGGTGGACAAATGAGAGAGAAACAGCGCGAATGGGGTATTTTCGAGCCAAATCGGTGTGCAATAGCCCACAATTTTGGGGATGGGCACGGGGTCCAGTCGTGTTGTGTGACGAAAATCGATCGAAGCATTCCAAGGAGGTTGGGGATCGTCCTAGTATGGTTCGTTTAATTTTTGTGGCCATTTGGGTTGACAAACGGGTAAAACGGCGAGAA
This sequence comes from Capsicum pubescens, assembly GCA_030864215.1. Lineage (NCBI taxonomy): Eukaryota > Viridiplantae > Streptophyta > Magnoliopsida > Solanales > Solanaceae > Capsicum > Capsicum pubescens. The sequence continues at coordinate 273,043,527 of CM061541.1, read as the reverse complement.
TGGTACATTTTCGGGCCAAATTAGTGTGCTATATAGCCTACATTTTGGGGGTGGGCCCGGGGTTCGGGCGTGCTGTGGTTCAAAATCGATTGGGGTATGCCAGGGAGGCTGGGGAATGTCCCAGTGTGGTCTATTTAATTTTTCATCGCCATTTGGTTGGACAAACGAGCGAAACGGCACAAACAGGGAATTTTCAGGCCAAATCGGTGTGCGATAGCCCACAGTTTTGGGGATGGGCCCAGGGTCCAGTCATGTTGTGGGCTGAAAATTAATTGGGGCATGCCAGGGAGGTTGGGGATCGTCCCAGTATGGTCCGTTTAATTTTTCGTAGCTATTTGGGTGGACAAACAGGCAAAACGGTGTGAACGGAGCATTTTCGAGCCAAATCAGTGTGCTATAATCCATGGTTTTGGGGGTGGTCTTAGGGTTTGGGCGTGCTGGGGCCAAAAATCGATCGGGGCATCCCAGGGAGGTTGGGGATCGTCCCAATGTGGTCCATTTGAGTAGATAAACGGGCGAAACAACGCAAAAATGGCATTTTTGGGCTAAATCAGTGTTCTATAGCCTACTGTTTTGGGGGTTGGCCGAGGTTCGGGCATACAGTGGGCTAAAAATTGGCCGGGGTGTGCCAGGGAGATTGGGGATCGTCCCAGTGTGGTCCGTTTAATTTTTTGTGGCTATTTGGGGGGACAAACGGGTAAAACAGCGCGAACGGGGCATTTTTGTGCCAAATTGGTCTGCTATAGCCCACATTTTTTAGGGGGTGGGCCCGTGAGTGCTGTGGGCCAAAAATCAACCGAGGCATGCCAGGGAGGTTGGGGATCATCCCAGTGTGGTTCGTTTAATTTTTTGTGGCCATTTGTGTGGACAAACGGGTAAAACGGCATAAATGGGGCATTTTTGGGTCAAATCGGTGTGTTATAGCCTGCGGTTTATGGGTTGGGCCCAGTGTTCGAGCGTGTTGTGGGTAAAAAATCGACCGGTGCATGCCAGGGAGGTTGAAAATTTTCCCAGTGTGTTCTGTTTAATTTTTCGTGGCCATTTGGGTGGATAAACTGGCGAAATGGTTTAAACGGGGCATCTTTAGGCCAAATCGGTGTGCTATAGTCCACGGTTTTGGGGGTGGGCTCGGGGTCCGGGCGTGGTGTGGGCCGAAAATTGATCGAGGCGTGCCAAGGAGGTTGGGGATCGTCCTAGTGAAGTCCATTTAATTTTTCGTGGCCATTTGGGTAGAAAAATAGGGCGAAACGGCGCGAACAGGGCTTTTTCGGGCTAAATCAGTGTGCTATAGCCCACGGTTCTGGGGGTAGGCCCAGGGTTCGGGCGTACTATGGGCGAAAAATTGATTGGGGTGTGCCAGGGAGGTTGGGGATCATTCCAGTATGGTTCGATTAATTTTTCGTGGCTATTTGCCTGGACAAACGGGCAAAACGGCACAAATGGGGCATTTTCGGGCCAAATCGGTGCGCTATAGCCCACTGTTTTGGGGGTGGGCTCGGGGTCCGGGCGTGCTGTAGGCTGAAAATTTGCTGGGGCGTGCCAGGGAGGATGGGGATCATCTCAGTGTGGTCCGTTTAGTTTTTCGTGGCCATTTGGTTGGACAAACGGGAGAAACGGCGTGAATGGGGCATTTTCGGACCAAATTAGTGTGCTATAGCCCACGGTTTTGGGGGTGGGCTCGGGGTCTGGGCGTGTTGTAGGCCAAACATCGATCGGGTTATACTAGGGAGGTTGGGGATCGTCCTAATATGGTCCGTTTCATTTTTCGTGGCCATTTTGGTGGACAAACGGGTGAAACGACACGAACAGGGCATTTTTGGGACAAATCGGTGTGCTATAGCTTACAATTTTGGGGGTGGGCCCGGGGTTCGGACGTGTTGTGAGCTGAAAATCGATCAGAGTATGACAGGGATGCTGGGGATCATCCCAGTGTGGTCCGTTTAATTATTTGTGGCCATTTGGGTGGACAAACAAGTGGAACAGCATGAACGGGGTATTTTCGGGCCAAATCGATGTGCGATAGCCCACGAATTCGGGGATGGGCACGGGGTCCAGTTGTGCTGTGGGACGAAAATCAATCAGGGTGTGCTAGGGAGGTTGGGGATCGTCCTAGTATGGTCTGTTTAATTTGGGTGGACAAACGGGCAAAACGGCAAAAATGGGGCATTTTTGGGCTAAATCAGTATGCTATAAGCCCACGGTTTTGGGGGTGGGCCCGGGGTTCGGGCTTGCTGCGGGCCGAAAATCGATCGAGGCATGCCAGGGAGGTTGAGGATCATCCCAGTGTGGTCCGTTTAATTTTTCGTGGCTATTTTGGTGGACAAACGGGCGAAACGACGTGAACTTGGCATTTTCGGCCAAAATCGGTGTGTTATAGCCTACGATTTCGGGGTTGTAGACACCTAATTTTGTCCCTTCGAAGTCCAATTTTATTTATTTTTAGCTCACACTTTATTGCGCACCCTCACCCGTGTGATAATCCCTCCACAAAATAACAAAACAATAACCTCTAACTATTTTTATCTTATCCTAACAACCTACCCAATCAAAATAAACCACCTCACTACCCTACCCCTCACCCCACCTCACCGCTACCCTACCCAACCCCCTACGCCTTTACACATTTTTGGACACCATAACAGAATTGGGTACCTTTTGGCATTGGGAGAATTATATACACTACACATAGAAAGGGAAGCTTCAGAAAAGGACAAAAAGGGAGGGGCCCACTTGAGATATTCCATTTTTTCCCAAATTCATATAGGGAATAATACACCAGTACATGGGATTCTCTCAACAATATACAAAGAGTTTACACTTCAGAGAAGATAGCAACATACATCTACAATATACACAGAGAAAATTGATGGCCTGGGGATAGAGAAAATAATACAAAACACCCAAAATTCACCTACACGTGGAGATCTGAGCGAAATACATATCCATCAATAGAAAAGGACAACGGGAATCAACGGAGATTAAGGGAGGTAGGCAAAATCAATGGGAACCAGTGAACAAGTAGATAGAAACGCGAGTCTACTTCATTTTCGGCGAGTTCTCGCCTGAAAAACTTGGTCTCCGCGTCGTTCGCTGTTAGTCTTCGCTTTCATCAAGCCCTTTGAACTCCGGTGAAGCTAAATCCCAAACCCCAAAACAGAACCCCGTCATCGAGAACCACTGTTCTGGTTTGGTTTTATTTTTACTCTTGGGTTTTAAGATTAGAATTTCATCTTCAGGATTTCTGTTCCCGAGTACAAATTTATTCGGATTGGGGTTAGCCATATCGAGTTGGATCTTTGTCACTGTTGAAGTTTGGTTCGAGGTTCTTTGGCGCGCGGATTCTGTCTTTTTGATTGACTGATATTTTGGAATAAAAGCATCATTGAGGTCCATTTCTAATCTTTTCCTCTTTTTATTTCATTGGATGAAATATCGTGTGTCGTTTGATTTTGATTGGTGATGAATTGCTACTTTGTTTGATTGGATGCTTGATTTTCTTAATTATGAATCGTGTAATGAAATGATACCTCGTTAAGGATTGAAGAGAATGTAGGGCGGGAATAGAGAAATCAATAAAATTTGAAGGTAAATTAATTTTTGTTGTCGTTTTGTTTAATTCGGAATAAGCATGAATGTGATAGATTTACGATAGGTCGAATTGGATAGGCAATATAGGTTCGGGTAGGCAAAATCTAGGAGTGATGTGTTGATTGAATGCTTTGAATGTTTAAATGCGTGTTTTTGAACATTTTTCTAGTTAGTTATTTAATCAGATGTATTCATTTGGCCGGGGAATTCCCCGAGGTTTCATGTATTTATTCATCGGAGAATGCCCCGATGTATTATGTACTCAGAGGACGTCCATGAAGAAGGCCCGAGGCATCAGGTAAAGCATTGGAGCGTAGTGTAGGACTAGTGTAGGCTAGCATAGGTTTATATTTTTGCATTTTTTTTGGACTGTATAACTTGGACTGAACACTAAATTTTGGATTGTTTTGTTTTGGTCTACTTGATTGATTGTTGTGCGTGCTCTGTATGGTTTATACATTCGTAGTGTTAAATTAGCCGATATGCTCCACCAAGCGACCGTGGTCGAACCACAGGATCGAGGGGTGCCTAACACCTTCCCCTCGGTCAACAAAATTCCTTAGCCGGAATCTCTGTTTGCAAACCAGTCTTAAAGAGTCAACTTGTTTTGTAAAGGATTTTTCAAAGGTGACTTGGCACACCGGATTATGCCAAGTGGCGACTTTGAGTTTTGAATGTAAAAATAATCCTTTTTCGAAACAATTATCTTCATTTTATCACTTTAATAATAAAAACGCTTTCGACCCTTAAAATGAATCTTTTGGTTAAAAAATGGGTGTGACAGGGGTTCGGGCGTGTTATGGGCCAAAAATGATCGGACATGCAAGGGAGAATGGGGATCGTCCCAGTGTGGTCCATTTAATTTTTCGTGGCCATTTGGGTGGACAAACGGGCGAAACGGCGCGAACAGGGCATTTTCGGGACAAATCGTTGTACTATAGACCATGGTTTCGGGGGTGGGCTAGGAGTCTGGGCGTACTGTGGGCTGAAAATTGATCGAGGTATGCCAGGGAGGATGGGGATCATCCTAGTATGGTATGTTTAATTTTTTGTGGCTATTTGAGAGGACAAACGGGTGAAACGAAACGAATGGGGCATTTTCGAGCCAAATTGGTGTACTATAGCCCACGATTTTGGGGGTGGGCTCGGGGTCCGAGCATGCTGTGCGCCAAAACTCGATCGGGGCATTCCAGGAAGGTTGGGATCATCCCATAGTGGTCCGTTTAATTTTCCGTGCCCATTAGGGTGGACAAACAGGCAAAACGGCACGAACGGGGCATTTTTGGGCTAAATCGGTGCGCTATAGCCCACGGTTTTGGGGGTGGACCCGGGGTCCGAGCGTGCTGTAGACCGAAAATCGATTGGGGCATGCCAGGGAGGTTGGGGAACGTCCCAGTATGGTCCGTTTAATTTTTCATGGCCATTTGGGTGGACAAACGGGTGAAATGACGTGAACGGGCATTTTCAGGCTAAATCGGTGTGCCATATCCCACAGTTTTGGGGGTGGTCCTGGGATTTGGGCGTGCTGTAGGCCAAAAATCGACCAGGGTATGCCAGGGAGGTTGGAGATCATCCCAGTATGGTCCTTTTAATTTTTCGTGGCCATTCAGGTGGATAAACGGGAGAAATGGCGGGAATGGGGCTTTTTCGGGCCAAATCGGTGTGCTATAGCCCACGGTTTTGGGGTGGGCCCGAGGTCCGGGCGTGTTATAGTCCAAAATTGACGGGGCGTGCCAGGGAGGTTGGGGACCATCCTAGTGTGGTCCGTTTAATTTTTATTGGCCATTTGGATGGATAAACGGGTAAAAACAATGCCAACGAGGCATTTTCGGGCCAAATTAGTGTGCTATAGCCCACATATTTGGGGCTGGGCTCGCGGTCCGACCGTGCTGTGGGCCAAAAATCATTCAGGGCGTGCCATAGGGGTTGAGAATCGTCCCAGTGTAGTCCGTTTAACTTTTCGTGGCTATTTGGGTGGACAAACGAGCAAAACAACGCGAATGGGGTATTTTCGAGCCAAATCGGTGTGCTATAGCCCACGATTTTAGGGTTGAGCCTGGGGTTTGGACAAGCTGTGTGCCAAAAATTGACCGGGGTATGCCAAGGAAGTTGGGTATCATCCCAGTGTGGTTCGTTTAATTTTTTGTGGTTATTTGGGAGGACAAACATGCAAAACGATGCGAACGGGGCATTTTTGGGATAAATCAGTGTGCTATAGCCCACGGTTTCGAGGGTGGGCCCGGGTTCTGGGCATGCTGTGGGTCAAAATTTGATCGGGGCATGCCAGGGAGGTTAGGGATCATCTCAGTGTGGTCCGTTTAATTTTTCGTGTCTATTTGGGTGGACAAAAGGGCGAAACTGCGCGAACGGGGCATTTTCAAGACAAATCGATACGCTATATCCCACGGTTTTGGGGGTGGGACTAGGTTTCGGGCGTGCTGTGGGCGAAAAATCGACCGGGGCGTGCCAGGGAGGTTGGGGATCATCTCAGTATGGTCTGTTTAATATTTCGTGGCCATTTGGGTAGACAAACAGGCGAAATGGCGCAAACAGGGCATTTTCAGGGAAAATTGGTGTGCTATAGCCTACGGTTTCGAGGCTGGACCCGGGGTTCAGGCTTGCTGTGCGCCGAAAATTGACCGGGGCGTGCAAGGGAGGTTGGGGATCATCCCAGTGTGGTCCGCTTAATTTTTCGTGACTATTTGGGTGGACAAATGGGCGAAAGGCATTTTCGAGCCAAATTGGTGTGCTATAGCCCACAGTTTCGGGGGTGGGCCCGAGGTTCGGGCGTGCTGTGGGCCAAAAATCAACCGGGGTATGCCAGGGAGGTTGGGGATCGTCCCAGTGTGGTCCATTTAATTTTTAGTATCCATTTGAGTGGACAAACGGGCGAAACGGCGCGAATGGGATGTGTTAAGGCCAAATCGGTGTTCTATAGCACACAGTTTTGAGAGTGGGCCCGGGGTTCAGGCGTGCTGTGAGCTGAAAATTGACCGGGACATGCCAAGGAGGTTGGGGATCATCCCAGTATGGTTCGTTTTATTTTTCATGGCTTTTTGGGTGGACAAACGGGTGAAATGGTCCGAACGGGGCATTTTCACGTTAAATCAGTGTGCTATAGCCCACGGTTTTAGGGGTGGGCCCGGGGTCCGAGAGTACTATGACCCCAAAACTGACCGGGGCGTGCCAGGGAGGTTGGGGATCATCCCAGTAACGTTCATTTTATTTTTTGTGTCCATTTGGGTGGACAAACGAGCGAAACGACGCTAATGGGGCATTTTAGGGCAAATTCAGTGTGTTATAGCCCACAGTTTTGGAGGAGGGCACAGGGTCCGAGCGTTCTATGGGCCAAAAATCTACCGAGGCATGCCAGGGTAGTTGGGGATCATCCCAGTATGGTTTGTTTAATTTTTGTGGTATTTGGGTGGACAAACGGGAGAATTAGGGTGAACGGGGCATTTTCAGGATAAATTAATGTGCTATAGCCTATAATTTTAGGGATGGGCCCGGGGTCCGGGCGTGCTGTGTGCCGAAAATCGATCCAAGAATGCCAGGGAGGTTGGGGATCATCCCAGTGTGGTCTGTTTATTTTTTCGTGGTTATTTGGCTGGACAAAAGGATGAAACGGCGCAAATGAGGCATTTTCAGGCCAAATCGGAGTGCTATAGCCCATGGGTTTAGGGTGGGCCTAGGGTCCGCGCATGCTGTAAGCTGAAAATTGACCGTGGCATGCTAGAGAGGTTGGGAATCATCCCAATGTGGTCCGTTTAATTTTTTGTGGCCATTTGGGTGGACAAACGGGCGAAAGGGGCATTTTCGGGCAGAATCGGTTTGTAATAGCCCACGATTTTGGGGGTTGGCCTGGGGTTCGGGCTCTCTGTAGGTCAAAAATCGACCGGAGCATGCCAGAGAGATTTGGGATTGTCACAGTGTGGTCAAGTTTAATTTTTTGTGGCCATTTAAGAGGACAAACGGGTGAAACAACATGAATGGGGAATTTTTAGGTCAAATCGATGTACTATAGACCGCGGTTTCGGGGGTGGGCCTGGGGTTGGGGGTGTTGTGGGTCGAAAATTAATTGGGGCATGCTAGGGAGGTTAGGGATCATCCCAGTATTGTTCGTTTAATTTTTCATGGCCATTTGGGTGGACAAACGGGCGAAATGGCGCGAAGGGACGTTTTCGGGCCAAATCGGTGTGCTATAGCCCACAGTTTTGGGGCTGGGCCCGGGGTTCGAGCAAGCTGTGGGCTAAAAATCAAATGGGGCATGCCACGGAGCTTGGGGATCATTCCGGTGTGGTCTATTTAATTTTTACGTGGCTATTTGGTTGGACAAACGGGCAAAACGGCGCGAACGGGTTATTTTTAGGCGAAATTAGTGTGCTATATCCCACGATTTCAGGGGTGGGCCCGAGGTCCGGGCATGCTATGGGTTGAAAATCGATCGGGGCATGCTAGAGAGGTCGGGGATCGTCCCAGTGTGGTCAGTTTAATTTTTCGTGGCTATTTTGGTGGACAAACAAGCGAAATGGCGCAAACAGGGCATTTTGGGGCAAAATCGGTGTGCTATAGGCCACGGTTTTAGGGATGGGCTCGGAGTTCAGGCGTGCTGTGACCAAAAATCGATCGGGGCGTGCCACGAAGGGTGAGGATCGTCCCAGTATGGTTTGTTTAATTTTTTGTAGCCGTTTGGGTGGACAAATGGATAAAATGGTGCGAACGGGGTATTTTTTGGCCAAATCGGGGTGCTATAGCCCACGGTTTTGGGGTTCGGCCCGGGGTCCGGGCGTGCTGTGTGCCAAAAATCGACTGTGGCATGACAGGGTGGTTGGGGATCGTCTCAGTGTGGTCTTTTTAGTTTTTGTGGCCATTTAGGTGGACAAACGGGCAAAACAGCGAACGGGGTATTTTCGGGCAAAATTGGTGTTCTATAGACCACGGTTTTGGGGGTGATCTCTTGGTCCGGGTGTGTTGTGGGTCAAAAATTGATTGGGGTATGCTAGGGAGGTTGGGGATTGTATAAGTAAGGTCCTTTTAATTATTCGTGGCCATTTGGGTGGACAAACGAGTGAAGCGGAGAGAATGGGGTATTTTTGGGCTAAATCGGTGTGCTATAGCCCACAGTTTAGAGGGTGGGCCGGGGTCCGAAGGTGATTTGGTCCAAGAATCGATTGGGGCATGCCAAGGAGGTTGGGGATCGTCCCAGTATGGTCTTTTAATTTTTTATGGCCATTTGGGTGGACAAACGAGTGAAACAGCACGAACAGGGAAATTTCGGGTCAAATCGATGTGCTATAGCCCACGGTTTTGGGGTGGGCCCAGGGTCTGTGCGTGTTGTGGGCTGAAAATCAATCGGGGTATGCCAGGAAGGTTGAAGATCATCCCAGTGCGGTCCATTTAATTTTTCTTGCCCATTTGGGTGGACAAATGGGCGAAACAGTGCGAACGAGGCATTTTTGGGCCAAATCAGTGTGCTGTAGCCCACAGTTTCGGGGGTGGACCAGAGGTTCAGACGTGCTGTGGGATAAAAATCAACCAAGGCATGCCAAGGAAGTTGGGGATCATTCTAGTGTGGTCCGTTTAATTTTTCGTGGCCATTTGGGGGTACTAACGGGCAAAACAGTGTGAACAGGGCATTTTCGGGTCAAATTGGTGTGCTATAACCCACGATGTCGGGGGTAGGCCTGGGGTTCGGGTGAGTTATGGGCCGAAAATCAACTGGGCATGCCAGGGAGTTTGGGGATCATCCTAATATGGTCCTTTTAAATTTTCATTTTTATTTGGGTGGACAAACGGGCAAAACAACGCGAATGGGGCATTTTTGAGCCAAATCGGGGTGCTATAGCTCACGATTTCTGGGGTGGACTGGGGGTCCGGGTATTTTGTGTGCCAAAAAATGACCAGGGCGTGCCAGAGAGGTTGGGGATCATCCCATTGTGGTTCGTTTAATTTTTAGTGTCTATTTGGGTGGACAAACGAGCGAAACAGCACGAATGGGGCATTTTCAGGCCAAATCGTTGTGCTGTAGCCCACGATTTCGAGGGTTGCCCCAGTTCCGGGCGTGCTTTGGGTAAAAAATTGACCGGGGCATGCTAAAGAGGTTGGGGATCATCCCAATGTGATTAATTTAAATTTTTGTGGCTATTTGGGTGGACAAACGAGTGAAACAGCGCAAACAGAGCATTTTGTGCCAAATCGGTGTGATATAGCCCACGGTTTTGGGGGTGGGCTCGGGGTTCGGGCGTCTTGTGGGCCAAAAATTGACCGGGGCATACAGGGAGGTTGGGGATCATCCCAGTGTGGTATGTCGGTATGCCATAGCCCACGGTTTAGGGGGTTGGCCGAGGTTCGGGCATGTTGTAGGCCAAAAATTGACCGAGGCATGCCAGGGAGATTGGGGATCGTCCCAATGTGGTCTGTTTAATTTTTTGTGCCTTTTTGTGTTGACAAACAGGTGAAGAGGCGTGAACGGGGCATTTTTGGGCCAAATCTATGAGCTATAGCCCACGGTTTTTGGGGCGGGCCCTGGGTGTTGTGGGCCGAGAATCGATCGGGGCATGCCAGAGAGGTTGGGGATCGTCCCAGTGTGGTTCATTTAATTTTTCGATGCCATTTGGGTGCTTAAACTGGTAAAATAGCGCGAACGGGGCATTTTTGGGTCAAATCGGTGTGCTATAGCCCTCAGTTTAGGTGTGGGCCCAGGGTCCGGGTGTGTTGTGGGCCAAAAATTGATCGGGGCATACCAGGAAGGTTGTGGATTGTCCTAGTGTGTTTCGTTTATTTTTTCGTGGCTATTTGGGAAAATAAACAGGCGAAACGGTTCAAACGGGGCTATTTCGGGCCAAATCGGTGTGCTATAGCCCACGGTTTTAGGGGTGGGCCCGGGGTCCTGGCGTGCTGTGGGCCGAAAATCGACCGGGGTGTGCCAGGGAGGTTGGGGATCATTCCAGTGTGGTCTGATTAATTTTTTGTGGCTATTTTCTTGGACAAATGGGTGAAACAATGCGAACGGGGCATTTCGGGCCAAATCGATGTGCTATAGCCCATAATTTTGGGGGTGAGCCCCGGGTCCATACCTGTTGTGGGCCTAAAATCAGCCAGGGTGTGCCAGGGAGGGAGGGGATCATCTCAGTGTAGTCTGTTTAGTTTTCATGGTCATTTGGTTGGACAAACGGACAAAACAGCGTGAACGAGGCATTTTCAGGCCAAATCAGTGTGCTATAGCCCACGGTTTAGGGGGTGGCCCCGGGGTCCAAGTATGTTGTGGGCCAAAAATTGACCCACGCGTGCCACTGAGGTTAGGGATTGTCACAGTGTGGTCCATTTAATTTTTTGTGGCCATTTGGGTAGATTAACGGGAGAAACGACACGAACGGGGTATTTTCGAGTCAAATCAATGTGCTATAGCCCACGATTTCTGGGTGGGCCTGGGGTCCGGGCATGCTGTGGGCCAAAATCGACCGGGGCGTGCCAGGGAGGTTGGGAATCATCCCAGTGTGGTCCGTTTAATTTTTCTTGGCCATTTGGATGGACAAACATGAGAAATGGTGTGAACGAGTCATTTTCGGGCCAAATCGGCGTGCTATAGCCCACAGTTTTGGGGGTGGGCTCGGGGTCCGAGCTTGCTGTGGGCCGAAATTCGACTGGGGTGTGACATAGAGTTTGGGGATCATCCCAGTGTTGTCCATTTAATTTTTCATGGCCATTTAGGTGGACAAACGAGAAAAACGACGCGAACGGTATATTTTTTAGCTAAATCGGTGTCCTATATCCCACGGTTTCAAGGGTAGGACTGGGGTTCAGGCGTGCTGTGGGCCAAAGATTGACCGGGGTGTGCTAGGGAAGTTGGGTATCATCCCAGTGTGGTTCGTTTAATTTTTTGTGGACATTTGGGTTGACAAACAACTGAAACGGCGCGAACGGGGCATTTTTTGGCCAAATCGATGTTCTATAGCCCACGGTTTTGGGGGTGGGCTCGGGGTCCGGGCATGTTGTGGGTCAAAAATTGACCGAGCCATGCCTGGGAGATTGGGGATCGTCTTAGTGTGGTTCGTTTAATTTTTCGTGGCCATTTGAGTGGACAAAAAGGCGAAACTACGCAAACGGGACATTTTTTGGACAAATCGGTGTGTTATTAGCCCACGGTTTTGGGGGTGGGCCTAGGGTTTGGGCGTGTTGCGGTCCAAAAATTAACCGGGGCATGCCAGGGAGGTTGGGTATCATACTAGTGTGGTCTGCTTAATTTTTTGTGGCCATTTGGGTGGACAAACGGGCAAAATGGCGCGAACGATGCATTTTTGGGCCAAATCAGTGTGCTATATCCCACAGTTTTAGGGGTGGGCTCGGGTTTCGGGCGTGTTGTAGGCCGAAACTCGACTGACGCATTTTAGGGAGGTTGGGGATCATCCCACTGTAGTCCATTTTATGTTTCGTGGCCATTTAAGTGGACAACCGGGCAAAACAGGGCAAACAGGGCATTGTCAGGACAAATCGGTGTGCTATAGCCCATGGTTTCAGGGTTGGGCCCAGGGTCCGAGCATGATTTGGGCCAAAAATCAACCGGGGCGTGCAAAGGAGGTTGGGGATCATCCCAGTGTGGTTCGCTTAATTTTTTGAGGCTATTTGGGTGAACAACCGGGAGATAGGTGGGAACGGGGCATTTTCGGGCCAAATCGGTGTGTTATAGCCTACAGTTTTGAGAGTGGGCCCGAGGTTCGAGAGTGTTGTGGGCCAAAAATTGATCGGGGCATATCAGGGAGGTTAGAAATCGTCCCAGTATGGTCCATTTAATTTTACAAGGCCATTTGGGTGGACAAACGGGCGAAACAGCGCGAACGGGATGTTTTCGGGCTAAATTGGTGAGGTATAGCCGACAGTTTTGGGGGTGGTCCCGGGGTTCGGGATTGCTGTGGGCTGAAAATTGACCAAGACATGCCAGGAAGGTTCGGGATCATCCCAGTATAGTCCATTTTATTTTTCGTGGCTTTTTGGGTGGACAAACAGACGAAACGGTGCGAACGGGGCATTTTCACGTTACATCAGTGTGCTATAGCCCACGGTTTCGGGGGTGGGCTCGGGGTCCGAGTGTGCTGTGACTCAAAAACTGACCGGGGCATGCCAGGGAGGTTGGGGATCATCCCAGGGATGTCCGTTAATTTTTTTTTATCCATTTGGGTGGATAAACGAGCAAAACGGCGCTAATGGGCATTTTCAGGCCAATTCAGTGTGCTATAGCCCACGGTTTTAGAGGAGGGCCCAGGGTCCAAGTGTGCTATGGGCCAAAAATTGACCGAGGCATGCCAGGGTGGTTGTGGATCATCCCAGTGTGGTTTATTTAATTTTTTGTGGCATTTGGGTGGACAAACGGGGGAATTAGGGTGAACGGTCCATTTTCAGGATAAATTGGTGTGCTATAGCCTATAGTTTTGGGGGTGGGCCCGGGGTCCGGGCGTGTTGGGGGCTAAAAATTGATCGAAGAATGACAGGGAGGTTGGGGATCATCCCAGTGTGGTCCGTTTAATTTTTCGTGGTCATTTGGCTGGATAAAAGGATGAAACGGCACGAACAGGGCATTTTCAGGCCAAATCGGAGTGCTATAGCCCACGGTTTTGGGGGTGGGCCCGGGGTTCGGGTTTGCTGTAGGCCAAAAATCAATCAGGGCATGACAGAGAGGTTTGGGATTGTCATAGTGTGGTCAATTTTAATTTTTTATGACCATTTAGGAGGACAAACAGGCGAAACAGCACGAATGGGGCATTTTTAGGCCAAATCGATGTACTATAGCCGGCGATTTCAGGGGTTGGTCCGAGGTTGGGGGTGTTGTGGGTCAAAAATAAATTGGGGCGTGCTAGGGAGGTTAGGGATCGTCCGGTGTAGTTCGTTTAATTTTTCATGACCATTTGGGTGGACAAACGGGCAAAATGGTGCGAAGGGACATTTTCGGGCCAAATTGGTGTGTAATAGCCCACAGTTTCGGGGGTGGGCCCGGGGTTCGGGTAAGCTGTGGGCCAAAAATCAAATGGGGCGTGCCAGAGAGGTTGGGGATCGTCCCAGTATGGTCTATTTAGTTTTTTTCGTGGCTATTTGGTTGGACAAACGGGCGAAACGGCGCGAACGGGGCATTTTTGGGCTAAATCAGTATGCTATAGCCCATGATTTCGGGGGTGGGCCGGGGGTTCGGGCGTGCTGTGGGTCAAAAATTGACCGGGGCGTGCCAAGGAGGTTGGGGATCATCCCAGTGTGGTCGGTTTAATATTTTGTGGCTATTTTAGTGGACAAATGGGCGAAATGGCTCGAACAGGGCATTTTTGGGCAAAATCGATGTGCTATAGCCCACGGTTTTAGGGGTGGGCTCGGGGTTCAGGCGTGCTGTGGGCGAAAAATCAACTGAGGCGTGCCACGAAGGTTGAGGATCGTCTCAGTATGGTTTGTTTAATTTTTGTAGCCGTTTGGGTGGACAAACAGACAAAACTGTGCGAATAGGGCATTTTCTTGCCAAATCGGGGTGCTATAGCCCACGATTTTGGGGATGGGCCCGGGTTTGGACGTGCTGTGGGCCAAAAATCGACCGTGACATGCCAGGGTGGTTGGGGATTGTCTCAGTGTGGTACGTTAGTTTTTTGAGGCCATTTAGGAGGACAAAAAGGAGAAACAACGCGAACGGGTCATTTTTGGGCAAAATTGGTGTGCTATAGCCCACGATTTCAGGAGTGGGCTCTTGGTCCGGGCGTGCTGTGGGTTAAAAATCGATCGGGGTATTCTAGGGAGGTTTGGATCGTACAAATGAGGTCTGTTTAATTATTCGTGCCCATTTGGGTGGACAAATGAGTGAAACGGCGAGAACGGGGCATTTTCGGGCTAAATCGGTGTGCTATAGCCCGCAGTTTAGAGGGTGGGCTCGGGGTCCGGAGGTGTTTAGTCCGAAAAATCGATTGGGGCATGCCAGGGAGGTTGGAGATCATCCCAGTATGGTCTTTTAATTTTTCATGGCTATTTGGGTGGACAAACAAGCGAAACAGCACGAACGGGGCATTTTCAGACCAAATCGATGTGCTATAGGCCACGATTTTATGGTGGGTCCAGGGTCTGGGCGTGCTGTGGGCTGAAAATCAACCGGGGTGTGCCAGGAAGATTAAAAATAATCCCAGTGTGGTCCATTTAATTTTTCATGGCTATTTCAGTGGACAAATGGGCGAAACAGCGCGAACGGGGCATTTTCGGGCTAAATTAGTGTGCTGTAGCTCACGGTTTTGGGGGTGGGCCCGGGGTTTGGGCATGATGTGGGATGAAAATCAACCGAGGCATGCCAAAATGGTTGGGGATCGTTCCACTGTGGTTCGTTTAATTTTTTGTGGCCATTTGGGGGTACTAACGGGCGAAACAGCGTAAATGGGGCATTTTGGGCCAAATCGGTGTGCTATAACCCACGATGTCGGGGATGGGCCTGGGATTCGGGTGTGCTATGGGCCAAAAATCAACCGGGCATACCAGGGTGTGCCAGGGAGGTTGGGGATCGTCCGGGTTTGTTGTGGGCCAAAAATCGACCAGAGTGTGCCAGAGAGGTTGGGGATCATTCCAGTATGGTTCGTTTAATTTTTCGTGGCCATTAAGGAGGACAAAAGGGCAAAATAGAGTATTTTTGGGCCAAATCGGTGTGCTATAGCCCACGGTTTTGGGGTAGAACCCGGGGTTCGGGCGTGTTGTGGGATGAAAATTAACAGAAGCGTGAAAGAGAGGGAGGAGATCATCTCAGTGTGGTTCATTTCATTTTTTGTAGCCATTTGGGTGGAAAAATGGACGAAACGACGCCAACGGGGTATTTTCATGCCAAATCGGTGCGCTATAGCTCATGGTTTCGGGGCTGGGCTCTGTGTTCGGGCATGCTGTGTGCCAAAAATCGATTGTGGCATGCCAAGGGGGTTGAGGATCGTCCCAATGTGGTCCGTTTAATTGTTCGTGACCTTTTGGGTTGACAAACGGGCAAAACGACGCGAATGGGATATTTTTGGGCCAAATCAATATGCTATAGTCCATATTTTGGGGGGAGAACTCGGGGGTCGGGCGTGCTGTAGGCCAAAAATCGATCGGTACATGCCAGGGAGATTGGAGATTGTCCCAGTGTGGTCCGTTTAATTTTTTATGGCCATTTGGGTGGACAAATGGGTGAAACGACGCGAACGAGGCATTTTCGGGCCAAATCAGTGTGTTATAGCCCATGGTTTCGGGGGTGGCACCGGGGTCCAGGCGTGCTGTGGGCTAAAAATCAACCAGGGTATGCCAGAGAGGTTAGGGATCATCCCAATGTGCTCCGATTAATTTTTAATGGCCATTTGGGTGGATAAACGGGCGAAACAGCGTGAACGAGGCATTTTTGGGAAAAATCGGTAGGCTATAGTCCACATTTCGGGGGTGGGCCTGGGGTTCGAGCGTGTTGCGGGTCAAAATCAATCAGGGAGTGCCAGGGAGGCTGGGGAACATCCCTGTGTGGTCCGTTTAATTTTTCATGGCTATTTGGGTGGACAAACGAGTGAAACCGCGTAAATGAGGCATTTTTCGGGCCAAATCGATGTGCGATAGACCACAGTTTCAGGGATGGGCCCAGGGTCCAGTCGTGCTGTGGGTCAAAAATTGATCGGGGCATGCTAGAGAGGTTGGGGATCATCCCAGTGTGGTCAGTTTATTTTTTTGAAGCCTTTCGGGTGGACAAACAGGCAAAACGGAGCGGATGGGGTATTTTCGGGCTAAATCAGTGTGCTATAGCCCATGGTTTCGGGGGTGGGCCCAGAGTTCGGGCGTGCTGGGGTAGAAAATCGATCAGAGCATGCCAGAAAGGTTGTGGATCATCCCAGTGTGGTCCGTTTAATTCTTTGTGGCCATTTGAGTGGACAAACGGGCGAAACGACGTGAATGTGGCATTTTTGGGTCAAATCGGTGTGCCATAGCCCATGGTTTGGGGGGTTGGCCGAGGTTCGAGCATGCTGTGGTCCAAAAATTGAACGGGGCATGCCAGGGAGATTGGGGATCGTCCCAGTGTGGTCCGTTTATTTTTTTGTAGCTTTTTGGGTGGACAAACGGGTGAAAAGTCATGAATGGGGCATTTTTAGGCCAAATCAGTGAGCTATAGCCCACAATTTTGGGGGCAAGCCCGGGGTGTTGTGGGCCGAGAATCAATCGGGCATGCCAGGGAGGTTGGGGATCGTTCCAGTGTGGTTTGTTTAATTTTTTCGTGGCCATTTGGGTGGACAAACTGACAAAACGACGCAAACGGGGCATTTTCAAGCCAAATTGGTGTGCTATAGCCCTCAGTTTAGGGATTGTGCCCAGGGTACGAATGTGTTGTGGGTCAAAAATCGACCGGGGTATACCATGGAGGTTGTTGATCATCCTAGTGTGGCCCGTTTTATTTTTGTGACTATTTGGGAGGATAAACGGGTGAAACGGTTCAAACGGGGCTATTTCGGGCCAAATCGGTGTGCTATAGCCCACGATTTTGGGGGTGGGCTTGGGGTCCGGGCGTGATGTGGGCTGAATATTGATCGAGGCATGCCAAGGAGGTTGGGATCGTCCTAGTGTGGTCCGTTTAATTTTTTGTGCTCATTTGGCTAGATAAATGGCGAAACGGCAGGAACGGGGCATTTTCGGGCTAAATCGGTGTGCTATAGCCCACAGTTTTGTGGGTGGCCCCGGGGTCTTGGCGTGTTGTGGGCGAAAAATCGATCGGAGTGTGCCAGGGAGGTTGGGGATCATTCCAGTGTGGTTTGATTAATTTTTTGTGGCTATTTGCATGGACAAATGGGCGAAACAATGCAAACGGGGCATTTCAGGCCAAATCGGTGTGCTATAGCCCACAATTTTAGGGGTGGGCCCCCGGTCCGTACCTGCTATGGGCCTAAAATCAGCCAGGGTTTGCCAGGGAGGGAGGGGATCATCTCAGTGTAGTACGTTTAGTTTTTCGTGTCCATTTGGTTGGACAAACGGACAAAACGGCATGAACGAGGCATTTTCAGGCCAAATCAGTGTGATATAGCCCACGGTTTAGGGGGGTAGGCTCGGGGTCCAAGCATGTTGTGGGCTAAAAATCGACCGACGCAATCCAGGGAGGTTGGGAATCGTCACAGTGTGGTCCGTTTTATTTTTCGTGGCCATTTGGGTGGATAAACGGGAGAAACGACACGAATGGGGTATTTTTGAGCCAAATCGATGTGCTATAGCCCACGGTTTCTGGGTGGACCTGGGGTCCGGGTATGCTGTGGGCTAAAATTGATCGGGGCATTCCAGGGAGGTAGGTAATCATCTCAGTATGGTCTGTTTAATTTTTCTTGGCCATTTGGATGGACAAACAGGAGAAACGGCGTGAACGAGGCATTTTTGGGCCAAATCGGTGTACTATAAACCACAGTTTTGGGGGTGGGCTCGAGGTCCGAGCGTGTTGTGGGCTGAAAATTGACCGGGGCGTGCCATAGAGTTTGGGGATCATCCCAGTGTGGTCCATTTAATTTTTCATGGCCATTTACGTGGACAAATAAGCAAAACGATGCGAACAGTGCTTTTTTCAGCCAAATCGGTGTGCTATATCCCACGATTTCAGGGGTAGGACTGGGGTTCGGGCGTGCTGTGGGACAAAAATTGACTGTGGCGTGCCAGGGAAGTTGGGTATCATCCTAGTGTGGTTTGTTTAATTTTTTGTAGATATTTGGGTGGATAAACAGGCGAAACGGCGCGAACGGGGCATTTTATAGCCAAATCGGTGTTTTATAGCCCACGGTTTCGAGGGTGGGCCCGGCATGTTGTGGGTTAAAATATGATCGGGGCATGCCAGGGAGGTTGGGGATCATCTCAGTATGGTCCGTTTAATTTTTCGTGGTCATTTGGGTGGACAAAAGGGCAAAACTGAACGAACGGAGCATTTCTGGGACAAATCGGTGTGCTATTAGCCCATGGTTTTGGGGGTGGGCCTAGGGTTCGGGCATGCTTTGGTCCAAAAATCAACCGGGGCATGCCAGGGAGGTTGGGGATCATCCCAGTGTGGTATACTTAATTTTTGTGGTCATTTGGGTGGACAATCGGGCGAAACGACGCAAATAAGGCATTTTTGGGCCAAATCGGTGTGCTATATCCCACAATTTTGGGGTGGGCCCAGGGTTCGGTCGTGTTGTAGGCCGAAACTCGACTGACGTATTCCAGGGAGGTTGGGGATCATCCCAGTGTAGTCCATTTGATTTTTTGTGGCCATTTAAGTGGACAAACGGGCAAAACGGGGCAAACAGGGAATTTTTGGGAAAAATCGATGTGCTATAGCCCATGGTTTTAGGGGTGGGCCCAGGGTCCGAGCATGCTGTGGGCCAAAAATTGATCGGGGTAGGGATCGTCCCAGTATGGTCCGCTTAATTTTTTTAGGGTATTTGGGTGGACAAACGGGAGAAAGGTGCGAACGGGGCATTTTCAGGCCAAATCGGTGTGCTATAGCCCACAGTTTCGAGGGTAGGCCCGAGGTTCAGGCGTGCTATGGGCCGAAAATCGATCGGGGCATGCCAGGGAGGTTGGGATCATCCCAATGTGGTCAATTTAATTTTTAAGGCCATTTGGGTGGACAAACGGGCGAAACGGCGCGAACGGGATGTTTTCGGGCCAAATCAGTGTGGTATAGCCCACAGTTTTAGAGGTGGGCCTGGGGTTCGGGCGTGCTGTGGGCTGAAAATTGTCCGGGGCATGTGAGGAAGGTTGGGGATCATCTCTGTATGGTCCATTTTATTTTTTGTTTCAATTTGGGTGGACTAACGGGCTAAACGACGCGAACGGGGCATTTTTGGGTTAAATCGGTGTGCTATAGTCACAGTTTTGGGGGTGGGCCGAGGTTCGAGTATACTGTGACTCGAAAACTGACCGGGGCATGACAGGGAGGTTTTTGATCGTCCCAATGAAGTCCGTTTAATTTTTCGTGTCCATTTGGGTGGCCAAACGAGTGAAACGGCACTAATGAGGCATTTTTAGGCCAATTCATTGTGCTATAGCCCACGGTTTTGGAGGAGGGCCAGGGTCCGAGCGTGCTATGGGCCATAAATTGACCGAGGCATGCCAGGAAGGTTGGGGATCATCCCAGTGTGGTCCGTTTAATATTTCATGGAATTTGGGTGGGAAAATGGGAGAAACAGCGTGAACGGGGCATTTTTGTGACAAATCAGTGTTCTATAACCTATAGTTTTGGGGGTGGGCCCGGGGTCCGGGCGTGCTGTGGGACAAAAATTGATCGGAGAATGCCAGGGAGGTTAGGAATCATCTCAGTGTGGTTTATTTAATTTTTCGTGGCCATTTGATGGACAAACAGGTGAAATGACACGAACGGGGCATTTTCGAGCCAAATCGGTTTGCTATAGCCCACGATTTCGAGGGTGGGCCCGAGGTCCAGGCGTGCTGTGGGCCAAAAATTGACCGAGGCATTCCAGGGAGGTTGGAGATCATCTTAGTGTGGTCCGTTTAAATTTTTGTGGCAATTTGGGTGGTCGCACAGGAGAAACGGCACAAATGTTGCATTTTCGGGCTAAATTGATGTGCTATAGCCCACGATTCGAGGGTGGGCTCGGGGTCCAGGCGTACTGTGGGTTAAAAATTAATCAGGACATGCCAGGGATGTTGGGGATCATCCCAGTATGGTCCGTTTAATTTTTCGTGGCCATTTGGTTGGACAAACGGGAGAAATGGCGGGAACGGGGCTTTTTCAGGCCAAATCGGTGTGCTATAACCCACTGTTTCGGGGTGGGCTCGAGGTCCGGGCGTGTTATGGGCCAAAATTGACCGGGGCATGCCAGGGTGGTTGGGGACCGTTCCAGTGTAGTCCGTTTAATTTTTCTTGGCTATTTGGATGGATAAATGGGCAAAACAGTGCCAACGGGGCATTTTTTAGCCAAATCGGTGTGTTATAGCCCATATATTTGGGGTTGGGCTCGGGGTCCGACCGTGCTGTAGGCCAAAAATTATTTGGGGCGTGCCATAGGGGTTGAGGATCGTCCCAGTGTGGTCCGTTTAACTTTTCGTGGCTATTTGGGTGGACAAACGTGCAAAACGACGTAAATGGGGTATTTTCGAGCCAAATCGGTGTGCTATAGCCCACGGTTTTAGGGGTGGGCCTGGGGTTCGCGCAAGCTGTGTGCCAAAAATTGACAGGGGTATGCCAAGGAAGTTGGGTATCATCCCACTGTGGTTCGTTTGATTTTTTGTGGCCATTTGGGTGGACAAACAGGCAAAACAGCGCGAACGGGGCATTTTTGGGCTAAATCGGTGTGCTATAGCCCACGGTTTCGAGGGTGGGCCCGGGTTCTGGGCATGCTGTGGGTCAAAATTTGATCGGTGCGTGCCAGGGAGGTTGGGGATCGTCTCAGTGTGGTCCGTTTAATTTTTTGTGGCTATTTAGGTAGACTAAAGGGCAAAACTGCGCGAACGGGGCATTTTCAAGACAAATCGATACGCTATATCCCACAGTTTTGGGGGTGGGCCTAGGTTTCGGGGCGTGCCAGGGAGGTTGGGGATCGTCTCAGTATGGTTTGTTTAATTTTTCGTGGCCATTTAGGTAGACAAACAGGCGAAATGGCGCAAACAGGGCATTTTCAGGAAAATTGGTGTGCTATAGCCTACGGTTTCGAGGTTGGGCCCGGGGTTCAGGCATGCTGTGCGCCAAAAATTGATCGGGGCGTGCAAGGGAGGTTGGGGATCATCCCAGTGTGGTCCGCTTAATTTTTCGTGACTATTTGGGTGGACAAATGGGCGAAAGGCATTTTCGAGCCAAATTGGTGTGCTATAGCCCACGGTTTCGAGGGTGGGCCCGAGGTTCGGGCGTGCTGTGGGCCAAAAATCAACCGGGGCATGCCAGGGAGGTTGGTGATCGTCCCAGTGTGGTCCATTTAATTTTTAGTGTCCATTTGAGTGGACAAATGGGAGAAACGGCGCGAATGGGATGTGTTAAGGCCAAATCGGTGTTCTATAGCACACAGTTTTGAGAGTGGTCCCGGGGTTCAGGTGTACTGTGAGCTGAAAATTGACCGGGGCATGTCAGGGAGGTTGGAGATCATCCCAGTATGGTTCGTTTTATTTTTCGTGGCTTTTTGGGTGGACAAACGGGTGAAACGGTCCAAATGGGGCATTTTCACGTTAAATCAGTGTGCTATAGTCCACGCTTTTGGGGGTGGGCCTGGGGTCCGAGCGTGCTATGACCCTAAAACTGACCGGGCGTGCCAGGGAGGTTGGGGATCGTCCCAGTGACATTCGTTTTATTTTTTGTGTCCATTTGGGTGGACAAACGAGCGAAACGGCGCTAATGGGGCATTTTAGGGCAAATTCAGTGTGTTATAGCCCACGGTTTTGGAGGAGGGCACAGGGTCCGAGCGTGCTATGGGCCGAAAATCGACCGAGGCATGACAGAGTAGTTGGGGATCATCCCAGTGTGGTTCATTTAATTTTTTATGGTATTTGGGTGGACAAACGGGAGAATTAGGGTGAACGGGGCATTTTCAGGATAAATCGATGTGCTATAGCCTATAGTTTTAGGGATGGGCCCGGGGTCCGGGCGTGCTGTGGGCCAAAAATCGATCGAAGAATGCCAGGGAGGTTGGGGATCATCCCAATGTGGTCTGTTTAATTTTTTGTGGTTATTTGGCTGGACAAAAAGACGAAACGGCGCAAACGGGGCATTTTCAGGCCAAATCGGAGTGCTATATCTCATGGTTTTGGGGTGGGCCTAGGGTCCGCGCATGCTGTGGTCTGAAAATTAACCGTGGCATGCTAGGGAGGTTGGGAATCATCCAATGTGGTCCGTTTAATTTTTTGTGGCCATTTGGGTGGACAAACGGGCGAAAGGGGCATTTTCAGGCAGAATCGGTTTGTAATAGCCCACGGTTTTTGGGGTGGGCCTGTGGTTCGGGCTCTCTGTAGGTCAAAAATTGACCGGAGCATGCCAGAGAGATTTGGGATTGTCACAGTGTTGTCAAGTTTAATTTTTTGTGGCCATTTAGGAGGACAAACGGGTGAAACAACATGAATGGGGAATTTTTAGGCCAAATTGATGTACTATAAACCGCGGTTTCGGGGGTGGGCCTGGGGTTGGGGGATGCTGTGGGTCAAAAATCTATTGGGGCGTGCTAGGGAGGTTAGGGATCGTCTCGGTGTTGTTCGTTTAATTTTTCATGGCCATTTGGATGGACAAACGGGATAAATGGCGCGAAGGGACGTTTTCGGGCCAAATTGGTGTGCTATAGCCCACAGTTTCGGGGGTGGGCCCGGGGTTCGAGCAAGCTGTGGGCTAAAATCAAATGGGACATGCCAGGGAGCTTGGGGATCATCCCGGTGTGGTCCATTGAATTTTACGTGGCTATTTGGTTGGACAAACGGGAAAAACGGCGCGAATGAGGCATTTTTGGGCGAAATCAGTGTGCTATATCCCATGATTTTGGGGGTGGGCCCGAGGTTCGGGCATGTTGTGGATCAAAAATCGATCGGGGCATGCCAGGGAGGTTGGGGATCATCCCAGTGTGGTCGGTTTAATTTTTTGTGGCTATTTTGGTGGATAAACGGGCGAAATAGCGCGAACAGGGCATTTTTGGGCAAAATCGATGTGCTATAGGCCACGGTTTTAGGGGTGGGCTCGGGGTTCAAGTGTGCTGTGACTGAAAATCGACCGGGGCATGCCACGAAGGATGAAGATCATCCCAGTATGGTTTGATTAATTTTTTGTAGCCGTTTGGGTGGACAAACGGACAAAACGGTGCGAACGGGGTATTTTTTGGCTAAATCGGGGTGCTATAGCCCACGGTTTTGGGGTTCGGCCCGAGGTCCGGGCGTGCTGTGGGCCAAAAATCGACCGTGGCATGACAGGGTGGTTGGAGATCGTCTTAGTGTGGTCTGTTTAGTTTTTTGTGGCCATTTAGGTGGACAAACGGGTAAAACAACGAACGGGGCATTTTCGGGCAAAATTGGTGTTCTATAACCCACGGTTTTGGGGGTGATCTCTTGGTCCGAGCGTGCTGTGGGTCAAAAATCGACCGGGGTATGCTAGGGAGGTTGGGGTTCGTATAAGTAAGGTCCTTTTAATTGTTCGTGGCCATTTGGGTGGACAAACGAGTGAAACGGCGAGAACGGGGCATTTTTAGGCTAATTCGGTGTGCTATAGCCCATAGTTTAGAGGGTGGGCCCGGGGTCCGAAGGTGATTTGGTCCAAAAATCGATTGGGGCATGCCAGGAGGTTGGGGATCGTCCCAGTATAGTCTTTTAATTTTTTATGGCCATTTGGGTGGACAAACGAGCGACAACAGCACGAACGGGGGAAATTCGGGTCAAATCGATGTGCTATAGCCCACGGTTTTGGGGTGGGCCCAGGGTCTGGGCGTGCTGTGGGCTGAAAATCAATCGGGGTGTGCCAGGAAGGTTGAAGATCATCCCAGTGCGGTCCATTTAATTTTTCTTGCCCATTTGGGTGGATAAATGGGCGAAACAGTGCGAACGAGGCATTTTTGGGCCAAATCAGTGTACTGTAGCCCACAGTTTTGGGGGTGGACCCGGGGTTCGGACGTGCTGTGGGATGAAAATCAATCGAGGCATGCCAAGGAAGTTGGGGATCGTTCTAGTGTGGTCCGTTTATTTTTTTGTGGCTATTTGGGGGTTCTAACGGGCGAAACAGCGTGAACAAGGCATTTTCGGGCCAAATCGGTGTGCTATAACCCACGATGTCGAGGGTGGGCCTGGGGTTCGGGCGAGCTATGGGCCAAAAATCAACTGGGCATGCCAGGGAGTTTGGGGATCATCCTAATATGGTCCTTTTAAATTTTCATTTTCATTTGGGTGGACAAACGGGCGAAACAACGCGAATGGGGTATTTTTTAGCCAAATCGGGGTGCTATAGCTCACGGTTTTTGGGGTGGATTGGGGGTCCGAACATTTTGTGTGCCAAAAAATGACCAGGGCGTGCCAGGGAGGTTGAGGATCATCCCATTGTGGTCCGTTTAATTTTTCGTTGCTATTTGGGTGGACAAACGAGCAAAACGGCATGAACGGGGCATTTTCAGGCCAAATCGATGTGTTGTAGCCCACGATTTCGAGGGTCGAAGTTTCCGGGCGTGCTTTGGGTCAAAAATTGACCGGGGCATGGTAGAGAGGTTGGGGATCATCCCAGTGATTCATTTATATTTTTGTGGCTATTTGGGTGGACAAATGAGTGAAACAGCGCAAACGGGGCATTTTGTGCCAAATCGATGTGATATAGCCCACGGTTTCGGGGGTGGGCTCGGGGTTCGGGCGTCTTGTAGGCCAAAAATTGACCGGGGCATACAAGGGAGGTTGGGGATTGTCCCAGTGTGGTACGTTTAATTTTTCGTGGCCATTTAGGTGGATAAACCGGCGAAACAGCGCGAGCTTGGGTTTTTCAGGCTAAATCGGTGTTCTATAGCCCATGGTTTTGGGGGTGGGCCTGAGGTTCGGGCGTGTTGTGGGCCAAAAATTTACCAGGGTGTGCCAGGGAGTTGGGGATCATTTCGGGCGTGCTGTGGGCCAAAATCGACCAGTGTGAGCCAGGGAGGTTGGGGATCGTTCCAGTGTGGTTCGTTTAATTTTTCGTGGCCATTATGGATGACAAAAGGAAAAAATAGAGCATTTTGGGCCAAATCGGTGTGCTATAGCCCACGGTTTTGGGGTTAAACCTGGGGTTCGGGCGTTCTGTGGGATAAAAATTAATCGAGGCATGAAAGAGAGGGTGGGGATCATCCCAGTATGGTCTGTTTCATTTTTTGTGGCCATTAAGGTCGACAAATGGATGAAACAGCGCCAACAGGGTAATTTCAGGCCAAATCGGTGTGCTATAGCCCATGGTTTTGGGGTGGGCCCGGTGTCCGGGCATGCTGTGGGCAAAAAATTGATCGTGCCATGCCAAGGAGGTTGGGGATCATCCCAATGTGGTCAGTTTAATTTTTTGTGGTCATTTGGGTGGACAAACGGGCGAAACGACGCGACTGGGACATTTTTGGGCCAAATCAATGTGCTATAGTCCACAATTTTGGGGGAGTGCTTGGGGTTCGGGCGTGCTGTAGGCCAAAAATCGATCAGTACATGCCAGAGAGATTGGGGATTGTCCCAGCGTGGTCCGTTTAATTTTTCATGGACATTTGGGTGGACAAAACGGGAGAAACGGCGCGAACGGGGCATTTTTGGGCCAAATCAGTGTGTTATAGCCCATGGTTTCGGCGGTGGCACCGACGTCCAGGCGTGCTGTGAGCTAAAAATTGATCGGGGCATGCTATGGAGGTTGGGATCATCCCAATGTACTCCGTTTAATTTTTCATGGCCATTTGGGTGGACAAACGGGCGAAACGGCGTGAACAGGGCATTTTCGGGCAAAATCGGTGGCTATAGCCCACATTTTGGGGGTGGGCCCAGGGTTCGAGCGTGCTGCGAGTCAAAATTGATCGAGGCGTGCCAGGGAGGCTGGGGAACATCCCTGTATGTTCCGCTTAATTTTTCATGGCCATTTAGGTGGACAAACGAGTGAAATCCCGCAAATGGGGCATTTTCAGGCCAAATCGGTGTGCTATAGACCACAGTTTCAGGGAAGGGCCTAGCGTCCAGTCGTGCTATGGGACAAAAATTGATCGGAGGCATGCTAGGGAGGTTAAGGATCGTCCTAGTATGGTTCGTTTAATTTTTTAAAGCTTTACGGGTGGACAAACAGGCAAAACGGCGCGGACGGGGCATTTTCAGGCTAAATCAGTGTGCTATAACCCATGGTTTTAGGGGTGGGCCCGAGGTTCGGGCGTGCTGGGGAAAAAAAATTGATCGGGGCATGCCAGAGAGGTGTTAGATCATCCCAGTGTAGTCCGTTTAATTTTTTGTGGTCATTTGAGTGGACAAACGGGTGAAACGACGTGAACGTCGCATTTTTGGGTCAAATCGGTGTGCCATAGCCCACGGTTTGGGGGGCTGGACGAGGTTCGGGCATGCTGTGGGCCAAAAATTGACTGAGCATACCAGGGAGATTGGGGATCGTCCCAGTGTGGTCTGTTTAATTTTTTGTGGCTTTTTGGGTTGACAAACAGGTGAAGAGGCGTGAACGGGGCATTTTTGGGCCAAATCTATGATCTATAGCCCACGGTTTTGGGGGCGAGCCCTGGGTGCTGTGGGCCGAGAATCGATCGGGGCATGCCAGGGAGGTTGGCGATCGTCCCAGTGTGGTTCATTTAATTTTTTGATGCCATTTGGGTGCTTAAACTGGCAAAACGGTGCGAACGGGGCATTTTTCGGTCAAATCAGTGTGCTATAGCCCTCGGTTTAGGGGGTGGGCCCTGGATTCAGGTATGTTGTGGGCCAAAAATTGACCGGGGCATACCAGGGAGGTTGTGGATCATCCTAGTGTGTTCCGTTTATTTTTTCGTGGCTATTTAGGAGGATAAACAGGCGAAACGGTTCAAACGGGGCTATTTCGGGCCAAATCAATGTGCTATAGCCCACGATTTTGGGGGTGGGCCCGGGGTCCTGGCGTGCTGTGGGCTGAAAATCGACT